>OU343160.1:88734804-89482973 GCA_910595825.1 Philhelius pedissequus
CTCCATCGTAATCCTACATAGTCGGACGAGTTTTGTGGGAATGCCAAAAACCAGACATGGCTGTGTTTAGCTCGTCTTTATAAATCCCATCTTACGAAGTCTTAAAATCGAGGAAGAGATGGTGGGTATCTAGTTGGAATTCTTGGTTAGTTTCCAGGATCTGCCTTAGCGTCAACATTTTATCGATTGTTGACTTTCCTGGCCTTTTTCATTGCCACGTTAAACTATTTATTTATATGTTAAATCATTTTTAGTATGATACTAAGTTAAAAAGAGAATTCTGCTAATTTCAAACGAGTTTAGTATCGTATTATCTTCTTAACATTTTACTAAAGTTAAAATCAACGAATGGTTATTTAAATTTGCACGCGGGAGGCCCAGGTTCGCGTCCTGCTGGTGTCAAATTTTTTTTATTTTTGTAAATAATGAAGTTAAAATGATGAAAATATAAACATCGAATACTTATTTAGAGCACCTGTTGGGTTTCTATCAACATATAATCCATTAACAGCGCATAAACACTATAATTGTGTTCATCAAAATTCAAGCCCTACAAATGCTTTGATATCTGCTTAGTTAGTAGTTTACTAGTTAACAAAAGGTTTAAAATTTATGAAAAGTTAGTAGACTACTATGTATATAGTAAATTGCTAACTAGAAACGTGTTAGGGCCTTAATAATAGGTTGTTTAAAATTTTGCGCCATTTTTTTTAAGGGGCGGTTACTTGGAAAGCTTTATAAATAACGTACAGTAAATGACGCTTATAAGAAACTGCAAAATGCCACAATTGTTGCTTCTTAAAAGCGTGTGGCTAACCACGGATATAAGAAACAAGTTTCTTATAAAAAAAAACGGATAGAAGAAACAGAAGTTTCTTATAATTATATAAATTATACGCTTATTTACTTTATGAGAGCAATAACTGAAACATTTACATCTTTTGAACACCGTCGCAATATTTCATGCCTTTCAGTGCTTTATCGTTATTTTATAGGCAATGCTCCAATAAAATAGCATGTTGCATTCCTCCCCTCAAATTATTTAACAGTAATACTTCCACCAGTAATACCCTTGAGCAAAACTTCGGACGTACTGTTAAGTATAGAAATTCCTTCTTTAGCCGAACCACACGAATGTGGAACGCCTTACCCAATCCTATTTTTCTCTCCCGATATTCCAACATTCAAAACTAAAGTGCATCGGTATCTCCTATCAAATCCTCTCCTATTTTCCTAATCGCTCGCACGGTGTTAAAATATTTTAAGAGTAGTCATAACCTCTTTAGTGTGCCCAAAATATTAAATTAACTTTATTTAAAAACAAGAAAATTTACAGCACTTTAATCAGAAAACAAACAAAAAATATGTGTATACTGCAATAATTCTATAGCAGACTGTAGGTGGCTAGTATTATTTTGAAGAAAACTGAAACTTAAGTTTCTTCAAAATATCGCTCAATTGTGGTTTGAGTTAAATATTCCTCCCTTTGTTTGAAAAGAATATCTTCAATTTTTGCCCCTTATATTCCTCATTGTTGTCTAATTAAACATTTATATTTTGTTTTCAATTTCTCACAAAACACAAACAAAATTTTTTTTCAAACTGACATTTATGTTATTTCTTTGTATGATTCTTAGGGTTTGTTGACATTTAAAGAAAGTGAGGCGATTTCTTGCGTCATACAAACGTTTTTTATACACATCCAATTTAACAGTAAAATTGGGAATCGGTGTTGTAAAAAATGTCATTATTTTAGTTTTTTTTTCTTATAACAGTGTTTCTTATAGTCTTTTTTATTGGTGTAAATGGGCTCGTGCTTTTGTTCAGGTTTCTTATAAGCGTGTTTCTTATAAGCGTCATGTGCTGTATATAACATGAGAAATAACTGCTATAAAAAATAAAATACAATTTTTTTGCGAATAACCCCTTTTCGAAATACTGGCGCAAAATTTTAAACAACCCATTGTTAAGGGCTTAACATTTTACTAGTTAGCAATTCCTAAGTGCTTATTGATTGAATAACTATTTCAAATTTTTTAAACCTTTTCTAAACTAGTGAATTTCTAATTAAGCAGAAAGCTGAGCATTTGTAGGGTTTGAATTTTGATGAACGCAATTATTGTTGTTATGCGTTGTAAATTAATTATATGTTGATGAAAACCCAACATGTGCTCTAAAAAGGTATTAGTTATTTCTGTTTTCATAATTTTAACTTCATTACTTACAAAAAAAAATTGTGCACCAGCAGGACTCGAACCTGGGCACCCCGCGTGCATGGCTGATATACTATCAGATTCCATAATGGATTAAGCAAATTGCTAAAACTTAAGGTAGCCATTCCGTGATTTTAACTTTAGTAAAATGTCAAAATCGTTTAAAATTAGCTCAATCATATTTTTAGCTTAGTAAATTGCTGAAAGTTGCTTTAACATTTTACTAAATCGTTTTAAATTTTGCGCCATTGTTTTTAGAAACTCGTGCAATATTATCTCTCGCAAATCATACAATAGCCTTCCAAGCGAATTACGAAGCATTAGAAACTGTCACTGTTCTTTAAATTGATTAAACTAAATTCTTGATTTCGATACTTATTACAACGAATCTTTGTTAAACTACGTTATTTGATTCAATTTAACTCTACTTTTTAATATTCTTGTAATTCCATCAAATATTGTTTCATGTACAACAAAATTCATAATTAGTTCTTGTTCAGAAATGCAAGTTTTTATTTAAAACTTAAATGCTACAAACTATGTTCTTTAATATTAAAAAAAAAAAAATTAGTTACATAACATCCAAATAAGTTAAAAATTGTTAGGAGAATATGATATTAATAAAAAAAATATTTACACAAAGAAAAATATCCTTCATCATTCGTATGTCCTTTGTATCCAAACGAACTAAAATCTTTAAAAAAAATTAAAATTAAAAATTTCAAATAAATTCGCAGAGCTTTCCATAATACTTGTCTGCAGGGCTGCCAGAAGTCATGATTTATCATGATTTTCATGTTTTTTACACCCAAATCATGTTTTCATGTTTTTGTGTCCAAAATCATGTTTTTTTTTTCTGACACAAATTTTGTCCCTATAATCGCAAAACCCAACATGTCCAAACTTACACTACATAAACAGGATGAACACTTCATTTGTATGGCTTTGAGTAAAGGCAACAAATATTATTTTTCAATATAACAGTTAATGTACGCACTCTTTCACTCGCCTCGGGCCTTACAATATTTTTGACAGCTCACCTATCACTCGAGTAACGCAATGGGAGCGTTCGGTGTCGCAAAGCTTTCTAATACATTGCTGAAAAATATTCTGTGCGTTTGTGAACGTATAAAACCCAATAGGTAACCATTTCTGTCTAAAGTTAAAACAGGGAAAAAAAACTAATTGCTTACGATTACGCTTTTACGATTATTACGATTTGCTTCGAACATTGAGTTCAACTTCAGCAATTGCATACAAAACTGTTAATTTAATATCTATATTTGTTTTACATAATCATCATATGGTTTCCAAATTGTCTATTTGAATTCTTTCTTTTGTTTTCCATTGAACGCGTATCTAACTACGAGATAGGTCCGTCATATTTTTTTTATCCCAAATCATGTTTTAAAACTATGTTTTTTTTAATTTCTTAGTGGCAGCACTGTTGTCTGGAAATTTTGCCTATTCAAAAATGGTGGCTCTGCTGCATGGAAAAGAATATGAGTTGGGTTAAATGCTATTATATTAAAGTCTATGTTTTAACCGAAAAATTATGTACCCACAGTACTTTCAGGCTTAGGTATTTACCATAATTATTACAAACACATTATACGACTAAACATCATTAATTATTGTACCCTGCCTCACAATAATTATAATATACAGATCGATTTTACGAAAAAAAAAATATATTAGGTAGGTAAAAACAGTGCGATACAAATGCAACCAACACCACATGTTGTCTTAAAAAAAACTAGTTTTCTTCCCTTCAAACCTCTGCTACTCCTCATGCTAGGTATACGTACGACATTCAAAGTACTACCTATACGAAAAAAAGCTAGGTATTTTTTTTATGTAAAAACAAGTTTACTGATCGTATGCTTTTCTAACACCTCCGCATCAAGCCATCAAGTTGTAGCAGCATTTATGTCGTCATTACTTGAAATGCGTATTTGTGTAAGATGATCGGTCGTAGTTGGCGTTCCTTATATAAAATAAATCTATATATTTGTGTATACGTATTCTGAAGAAATAAAAAAAAGACAAATCTTCACGCCCACTTCCACACGTAAGATGTAATAAGATTTTGCGAGTTTATTCGCGACGACTAAACGTTGTCATTATGGAATTTAAACATTTCTATTTTTTTGCCAAATAAAATATTTGTTTCTAAAAAAAAACAACTGGGAAGTGATAAATGGTGATAATAATAAATAAAGCGATTACATAAGACGTTTTTCTTTTTAAGTTCAGAGCAGAGTCTAGAGTTGTCAAAAAATTTGTTTGTGTTTTTTTTTTCACTCAAAGCGTTCAGAGTTCTCAAGAGGTGTTTCTTTTTTCATTCTGAACTTGTTTCGAGCGTTCTTGATGTGCTCGAACATAATTTTCTGAGCATTAAGAGTAAACTACTGAGCGCATGCAATGTCATGTGTGCCAAGAAGGAAAATGTGAAGAAATTTGCAATTAAAATGGCGGGAAAAGTTGGTCCTTGTTGATTTTCTGTATTTGGTGTGTATATGTGTAAAAAAAATGTTGTTTTTTGTTATATTGCTTTTTATGGTTAAAATGAAAATTCAGAGAGTTCAGAGCCTGCTCTGTTCGGAACAAGTTCAGAGCATACTCTATGCGCTTGAAGTCTGTTCCGAGCTCTGCTTAAGCCGCTTTAAAAAAAAAATTTAAAATATGTGTTTTTGATTAATTGTTTACCTCCAAGAGTATTATAATTAGTGGTTGTACATCAACAGTGCAGATGAGTTTTCCATCTTCAGAATCATTTTTGAAGATCTGAGTTATTCAAGATCGAATTTCCTAATAAAAACTAAAACTAAAAGCATTCGACTAAGTGCTACCTATTGAAAATACTTGGGTAATTTTAAGTCCCAGTAATTTTGGCAAACATGAGCGTGCTACTAATTTGATTAATACGTTGGATACAAAAATGTTTTGCTTTAATAAAATATACTAAAAAAAATAACCATTTTCGAAGATTTGATATAAAATCAACTCAATTTCTTATACATCCTGTTCTGCTAAAATAAATTTGATTTTTCTCCAAATAAAATTAAGTTTATTCAACAGAAATTTTTTTGGTCATCTAGTTCGAATAAATTTCTCACTAAAAAAACTTTATTTTCGTTTTTAGGCATATCCTGGAAAAATACAATTATTTTTGTTTATCTTAGATCAAACATAAAAGAAAATGTTTAAATTAAGTCAAAAAATGCGATTCTATTGTTTTTATTAGAGCAATTAAGTATAGTGTTAATAATGTTTCCTGGCTTTCCTATTATCCAGAGTTTGAGCCTTTCGCGAGTGTAAGTAATGTAAAGCTACATCCTACACAATCATATTTTATTTTAAAAATACATTTAGAAAACGAAAGAGGGACAATTGGAAACATAAAAACGACAATGTTTGTTAATTATAATTAATATTTAGTGACGTAACTCTATAGTGTATACTTTAATACTAAAATTCATTTTTATAACTGACAAGACCTAACTAAAACAGAATTATCTATATATGTAATATCAGTTCAACATCTACTGGAATTAAAAAAAAAACTCTTATTTAAAATCCGTGAAGATAAGATATTATAAATTAATATTCTTTTAAAGAGAACAAAAAATTAAATGTACGGATCGCACGTACTTGCTCGATGTTCGATCATCATCATCGTAAGAACTAGATTCTTAGTAGAAACGGTAAAATATATTTTTAAGGTCGTTTGTACGTAATTTTTAATTAAATTATTTTTTTATATACTAGCAGATACCTGTGCGATGCTATGGACCCACGGGAATATAATGAAATCATCTATCCACCTACAAAATTTTATTTAAAACCCTGCAGAAGTAGAATGTAGGCACAGGCAAGGAACATGGCTCGGCTGGCTCGCGAGCCGCTTGCTGTTGGCCAAAAATTTAGATTTTGTCGTGTTCGTTGGCTTCGATGTTCGCCGTGTATGGTCATGTTCGCGAACAAAGCTAAGATTTAATATTGGATTCAAAAAGTAAGAACTACAAAAATAAACCTGGGAAAAATAAATCATGGCTAATCTTCCAGCTGTTTACCAAATTTCATTAAAATCAAGTCAATGGTTGAGGCATAAATGCGGAACAAACAACCTAGTATATATTTCGTTCATATAAAAGCCTCTCCCATATAGGCGTAGGAACTGTTCGGTTCCATTTTTCGGGATAAAAATTACCTATGTGATAATGGAGTATGTGTGTGCCCATGTTCCAAATTTTATCCAGATCTGTTCAGCCTTTCCGGAGTTATTGAGCAACAAACATCCATACATCCATCCATCCATCCATACTATCACATTTATAATATTAGTAAGATTTATTAAACTTTGTTTTTCCAAAAAAGTTGGTATAATCATTTTAAGTATTTAATAACATAAGCTTACAAACAGAATTTAATAAAAATATCCAACAAAATTTTGTTCAGAAATGTTGGTAAACAGTGTTATTTATAATTTGAAGCACCTCCTATACAAAAAAATTATATCGAAATACGTCGAGCCGTTTATGAGAAAGTCGAAATAAAATTAAAAAATGTTTGTATGGTAGGTACCGTTAATAACAAAATATGTAAACAAAAATTTGAACCAAAATGTAGAACCGATAAAGTTGAAAATAAAAAAAATGGCTATATGGAAGGTACGGTTAGTTTTGGGTAAAAAATCGATTCCAAAATCTATTTGAGGCAATCGCCTAAAGCGCTTAAATACCGAATATGAAGAAAATCGCTTCAGCCCTTAAGGCTCTATATCGTTGTACAGACAGTCAGACGGAATTGCGGGATTCACTTTTTTTTGTGTTCTCTATCATCTTGATGTCAAGTTTGATTAAACAGTCGAGTTTGATTTTTGTTCAACTTAAACTAAACTGTAAGTAAAAACACATATTCATTTAAAATGTGGTGTATCGAAATCTCCATAGACCAGAATCTAGCTGTAAATACGACCATTCAAAGATGAGGACGCCCATATCTTGTCCTTAAAAAATAATGTCGACTACGGTGAAAATACTGATACAGTTTTTTCTATGGTGTCATTTATCCAGTTGTTATTTAAATTCGAAATGACGGACAGAAAATGATTAGATCGACAATACAAGGAAAAAATGATGACTTAATAAAAAATTAAAGATGCAATTTGGAGGTAGACTTGATAAAGAAAACAATATGACACATAAAACGTTTCTTCACATTTAAATAAAAGTGATGTAGAATTTAAATCAAGACATAAGATTTTATAAGATTATAAGATTTTTTTTATAAGATTCCTGTCGCATTTTGTTTCAAAATTTTGTATTTTAGTTTGTAGTATGTACGTTAACAGTGTGATGATTTTGATAATGGTTTTTTTGCAAGAGTTATGTCAGCTTCAATAAAACAAAATGGACTTAAGAGAGTTTCCTACAAAGGACGACAAAATACCACCTTACTATTACGAGTACATCTTTTAAATAGTTTTAAAATAAACCGAAGCCCATTACAAATTAATTTTGATCAACTTTGCTGGATAGAGCCTTTCATGCTTCACATTTGCTGTTTTTTATTTAATTTTAAATAATTTTGATTCTAATTTTATTAAGGTACAAAAATAACACAAAAATATGTAGTATATCATTTTGAAGTATTTATTACTAAAACATTTACAGACCAATTTATAAAAACAGACCAACCGGCTGACGCGTTTTTCTTCAAACTTCGGACTTAAGCGTGTAGGTGATTATCTCAAATAGATTTTTGAATCTTTTTTGTAGCCCCTAAAATAAAGTAACTGCCATAGAATTTTGTCAACCATCTAAATTATCTCGAAAACGACTCTAACGATCTTAATAAAGAAAAAAATCTGTGTAGTACTACGGGTATAGTCAAAATTCTTTGTGTTTTCAAATTTATATTGTTAAATACTTAAATTTATCATACCAACATTTTTTTAAACGAAAAAAATAGGGAATTTTGTATATACAAAATTAAGTAAAAAACGATCTTAAAAATCTGCATTGTATTTTTATTTATTGATGGTTGATCGTCCAATAACATGAAGAAGGTTTTTGAACTCAATAAATTAATTAGCCATTATTATTCACAAATCCTCACTTATATTACACTTCTGGGTTATTATTCCTTCTCTAATCCACATTGTTCGGTGAAATAATAGAAAAATACAAATAAATGAATTGACGTGAATAATCTCGTTAGCTAGTGCATATGTTTGTTCTAATTTTGTGTAATAAATCATTTTCATAATGTAACAGTAGCTAAATAAAACTGAGGAAGAAAGAATTATAACTAAATGTGTAATTAATTGGTTTAAAATATTACATTTTTTTTGAAGGTACACATCTTGATCTATTTATTTGCTTTATTTTATTATTTTACTTTTAAACAACTTTGAGTAGAAATCGGCCGTTTTTAGAAGTAAGCGAATAATACTTCTGAGATTCTTTTGCAGAAAATTATATGATACCCTTGTTACAACATTTATTTATTTCCAGTAACCTAAAGGAAAGCAAATGTAACAATAATTATACTCGTGAATGTTATTTTGTGGATTATCTTATTGAAGAGAAAATTTAATTAAAATTTAAACCAAAACCTGTGCGATTGTGCTGATTGAAATGTTTCGAAGTCTGAATTTTAATCTTAAGTACACTTTCAATCCAGTTTTCAATATAAAATTAATGAAAATGTTAAACCTTTGTATACGAAAATTTTCTTCGAATTGAAAATGGCCAAGAAAGCAATTACACAATTGTTTGTGTTTCTTTTTCACTCAGAGTGTTCAGACCTTCAAATGTGTGTTTCTGTTTTCGTTCTGAACATGTTCAGAGCGCGCTCAATATGCTCGGACATATTCGTCTGAGCATTCTGTGTAAATTGCTGAGCAATGTGTAATGTTGGACTAGAATGAAAATGTAAAGAAAAAATAATCAGATAAAATAAAATTATGGCGAAAGAAGTTGGTCGCTTGTTCATTTTCTGTATCTGGTGTATATCTGTGTACAAAAACTAGTCGTTTTGTGTTATATTGTTTTTGTATGGTTAAAATGATTTTTTTTCTTATTTGTGTCGTTCAAGTGTATTTAAAAATCATACTTATGTACATAGGTATCTAGAGTGTTCAGAGATCATTGTGTTCGGAACAAGTTCAGAGCATACTCTATGCGCTTGAACTCTGTTCAGAGGTCTCCTCTGAACGAAAAGAGAAAAAAAACGCCTAAAGAAAACTAAAATTTAGAATTCAAACAATTTCAATTCTCAGTACCGAAAAACTGCTTTCCAATACAGACATGAAATGGTATGTCTGAATATTTAGCATTTTCATATTAAATTTGCCGATGTTTACATAATCGCCTGTCTGGGAATATAATCTTAACATGCCCTAAGATGAGCAATGTACCGTGAACGAGACAAAAAGAAAGTTAAAATCCTTGACTTAGCGGGTGTCAGGCATCATTTCACTTTGAATCAAGGAATTTGTTTGTTCTTATTTAACTTTCACAGAATGGAATGAAGCGTCACACTTATATTTGACCTTATTTCACGGCACCATTTAAAACAAACCATAACACTGAGCATAGAGATATCCAATAGCACAACCACAATACAATCCACAAACACTCCGTTTTTACTCACTGAGCATTTTTACTTGCAATTATAGGTACTATAAGGCAAGCTATGCATTCGTCGATAAAAAAGTTTCAAACATGACATTACGATGATAAAGAAGACGAAAAAAGATGGTCTAAATATTCTGTCTGTCAGTCTGTAAGTCTGTCAGTCTGTCTGTATGTATGTTAGACACCTACAGCCCAAACGGGTTGGTGGAATTGCTTCAAACTTGGTATATAGAGTTTTGTAGGTATTGTACAGAGGGGACATTTTTTTTTTAGCTCAAAATATAACGGCAGCTGCCATATCCGTTAGTTAAAGCCTGTTTTCCTCGGAAACGGCTCTAACGATTTTGAGTAAAAAAAATCAGTGCAGCTATTTAGGTACGACCGATCATATGGTTAAAAAAAATTTAAAAATATCTAAAAACGGCACTTTCCATAGGACCGTTTTTTTTTTGCTTTCGTCTATCTCATAAATGGCTTAACTTCTTTCGAAATTTCACACATATATAGGTTTAGGTTGCCCAATTTATACTGCGTACCAATATTTTTAATTAATATTTTTTTTTGTATTTTTTAAAAGCATTAAAAAAAATTTAATTTATATTTTGAAACAAAAATTATAAATAAATTATATTTATAATGTATTTGCTGAATACTTATAAATTGGCGTTTTTGAATTTTTTTAAATATTTAAAAAAAAAAGATAAAAAAAAACCTTTTCTAAAAAACCGCTCCACAGATTTTTAATTTTTTTTCTCATAAATTCAAATTTATCCAAGAAATAAAATGGCGTACTTTTTTTGAGCTCAAATTAGTTTAAATATTTATTTCAGAATTTTTAATTAATTTTTCCTTGATTATTAAATATATAAGATTGTCATACCAATTTTTTTTTAGAAAAAAAATTAAAGACACTTTGTGTATACAAAATAAAGTAAAAAATGACTTTAAAAATATATTTAGATTTTTAATTGAAATATTTTGCATACGATGTGATCCAACATAAGAGCAAGTTCGAGCGATCCAGTGAGCATTTTATTTCTCATGTCATTTATTTAGCTTTCACACTGCTTCTATTTTTTCCCCTCAACATTCACATACACATTGAACAAAAAATAAACACATATGTACATACATACATAAAACGTCAATTTATGGCCAATCTTTGAACAGGGCTCATGTCTTCTTCAAAAAGTATTTTTTTTCGACATGACACTGCATGGACATGGATTTTTTGGGCTCCATCGAATTTTTCATGCCATGTCCATAGTTCTCCCATCGTTTATTACCTGTGGAGGCGGCATGTAAGAGACAAGAATTAAGAGAATTAAAGTGCAGGCTTATAATGTAAACATTTCAATATTAGTTGATCATTTTAAAAAAGCACAACAATTTTTTTTTCCTTCATGCATGAAATATTATCATGATCTCTTCACAAAGAGGATTCAAATTGCTTTTGACCCAATGAAGTATAATTAATTCTAATTATTATATAATGAAAAAAGAAATATCAAAATAAATTACGGTTATCTAATATTAAAAAAAATACATCTTAAATAGTTCTTGAATCTCGCTCCAGTGTTTTTTAAAAATAAAAATCAAGTTTTGTATTGTTTACCAATCATGTGGTTTTCCACCATAAATTCAATAAGCGTTTATTTGTAATAGTTCGTTGAACCACTTAAATTATTTATGATAATCGAAATCATGGCCAGCTGATAAGGAAGGAGCAGCGTAAACTATATTTATCAGGGCTGTAAGTGCTCTATACTCAATTGTATTATTCGTTCTACCATTTAAAACATGTACACTGTAAATACTACATAATATAAAGTCGCCTCTATGGCGATTATATAAGAGGAGATTGTCATATCAACGTTGTGTACATTCTACCATGTACACATATGTATGTATGTAGGCTAGAGCAGATAAAACATAAAACTGATAACTACCTAATATATTTTTATTTGAAGGTAAAAAATGTTATCGCTATTTTAGAGACAGAAACCACTAGAAAATATGATGCTTAAATTTCAAGATGGCTGAGTCATGCCATTTGTTTTTAATTTTGTATGATTAACAATTTATAAGTAGGTATTTACATATATACAATGAAAGAGTAAATGATATTTAATCTAAAAACAAAGCTGGTACACGTCTTTATATGTACGTAATGCTTCAAAAATGTTTCTCTCAAGGCGTATATAAAATAGATACAGATGTAAAATGGTGTATAGATTACAATACGAGAACACTTCTATCCAGTTACCAGACGTCCTTGCTGTTTTCCCCTCTATAGAAACCGCTGCCCCCTTTTTCCTTGCGATTATAAGTACTAAAAAAAAAGTTTTGAGATAACAATCAAATATGACATTACGATGATAGCGAAGACGAAAAAAGATGGTCTAAAAATTCTGTCCGTCTGTATGTCTTTCAGTCTGTCTCTATGTATGTATAGACAACTACAGCCCAAACGGGTGGGGCGAATTGCTTCAAACTTGGTATATAGAGTTTTGTAGGTATTGTACAGAGGGAAATTGAATTTTTTTTACGGCTCTAACGATTTTGATTAAAAAAAATCAGTGCGGCTTTTTAGCTACGAGCGATCATATGTTTGAAAAAAAAAAAAAATTGAAAAATGTATAAGAACGGTACTTTCTTTCCATAGGACCGTTTTTTTTTTGCTTTCGACTATCACATAAACGGCTCAACCGATTCTTTCGAAATTTCACACATATATAGGGATAGGTTGGCCAAATTATACCGCGTACCAATATTTTTAATTAGTATTTTCTTGTATTTTTAAAATCATTTAAAAAAAAATTTATATTTCGAAAACTGATCATTACATTTTTTTCAAAAATTATATTTATATGTATTTATTGAATACCTATGAATTTTTTTTATTTTTTTTAAATTTTTTTTGAAAAATGTTTTCAAAAAGTTAAAAAAAAAAACTTTTTTTCTTAAAAATCGATCCACAGATTTTAAATTTATTTTTCTCATAAATTCAAATTTATCTAACAAATAAAATGGCGTGCTTTTTTTTCAGCTCAAATTAGTTTAAGTATTTATTTCAGAATTTTGAATTATTTTTTCTTTGATTAAGCCAATTTAATTTATTGTTTTTAAGTTTATATTATAATATTTAAGACAGTCATACCAATTTTTTTTAGAAAAAAAAATTAAAGATATTTTGTATATATACAAAATGAAGTAAAAAACTGAATTAAATATACATTTAGATTTTTAACAGAAATCTTTTGCATTTGATGTGATCAAACATAAGAGCAAGTTCGTGCGATCCAGTCGTGCATTTTCTTAAGTAACAATTCAAAAAATAAAACCTTAAGCTCCCTTTTTGAACACTTGTGCCCCCTAGACAACTCGCAATGTCAGCCTTTTAGTCATTAGCAGTCTGGTAACCCAATGTCCAATCATTATTAAGCATCAACCGGACTGTTAATTCATTTCAATTTCTTTGCCTGTGAATACAACTGCATCCATATGTAAGAAAACACGATCTTAGCCTCACAAGTGTTAATTATAAATTTTTTTACATACATACTAGCTTCAAATAATTATACTAATGAATTTCTTCCTTGTCTTTTCAGGTAATTAATTGACTATTAGGCACTTGTATTGCTATTATATTGTTTCTAATTGTGAGGTGAGTTGTTATTTTAAAAAACATTTATCCAAATTGCTTCAAATTTTGGTTTTACAATTTTTTATAAATTCAAATATTTCTAATATATCGAATTTATTTTATCGAAGGTACTGAAAAAAATTAACATGAACAAATTTCAATTTTTTTAAGCTGAAATAAACTTTTGAGTGATCAGCAATTGTGTAATTCCATGGTAACTCACGTTACATTCACAAAAATTTCAAAGCAATAAATTGAAAATTTCTTGTCAATGTATTTTTAAATTGATACAAAAGATATTATCCATGAATGTAATGCACTGATTAGGTTCTAAATTTAGTAAAACAATTATTTAGAAAAATAGCATTTATTTATAACAAATTAAATACAGGTGGTAACTCACGTTTCCAGATTCGGACACTAGGTTTAAAGAGCATGAAAAGATTGAAATTTTTTTTTGAAATTTTAAAGTTTAACTGATTTTTAATGCTAAACTCAGATTAAAAGAACAACAGCCTTTTTTAATTCTTAAAAGAATTCGATATTAGCAAAAAATACAATTTTTCAGGTAATTGTATTTTTTTAGCAAAAAATACAATTTTTCAGGCAACTCACGTTACATAAATTCAATAACTCATGTTACTTGCGATTTTTTAAAGAAAAAAAATAAGTAATAAGCGTATTTCACAAAAGTTAATTGAAATGTAATATAATGTAACATGATTCACGAATATTTGCATTCATTTCAGCAATGCTAAGTGCATATTGTCATCATCACTGTCGCTATCAGATCCGTAAATTTCTTGATAGTAGCTTTGCTTTTCTTTCACGTTAATCTTAAGTTGTTTGGATGTCTCGGCCTTATGCAGTACGTCATTGAGCCAAAACATAATATGATATTTAGATATTCCTGTTATTGGTGGTGCATTGGACAAAACTATATCCAGATTCTCTTCTTTCGCTGTTTGTTCAATTTCCTCTGGTGAACAATTAATTACCTTTACGGATGATGAGTCTTTGGCTGCTTCAGCAAAGTCTGCGGCGTTGAAGACTAATGTTTTTCTATCAATGACTTTACAACTCTTTTTAAAGCACCGCCTATGCCATCCACAGGACCTTTTCCATGCGAAGTAGCGAAGTAATTCCAAACTATGCTTTTCTTATTTCTTCGCTCCAGCAGTTTTAAACTTTCTGCAATGTATCTGTTTTTGAGCTGGAGGTTGGGACCGTCAGACCATATGTGCACTTCTCTTACAGTCTCTGGTAGCTCTTTTAGAACCCAGTCGATGTATATGATAGATGTTTTTTTTAATCGTGGTGACGATCATCAGATACAATAACCAGAGGATAATGTTCACCGTTAAACCACATAGACACAGTAAAAAGAATTACCTGAGGCTGGACCCAATGAAAGCTTTGAACTTCATCTTGAGCTATGCATGTAAAGTTCTCGGAAAAGTCAACCTGTACTAAAGCAATTGGGGGATCATGTCTGTTTGATGATATGGTTGATTTATCATTATTGTATGAGTCTGCTTGACACCGTTTGATATAAGAATGCTCGAAAAATCTGGGAGTCATTTCCAAGATATGTTTGATTAACTTAGAAGTTGTACCTGTTTCTTGAACCTTGTCTAGTTTTCCATCGCAGTCTCTCCACTCATACCAAGTTAATTCTACCGATAAGTCAACACAAGATTGTTCACATTCTTTAAGATTATTTTCCAAAGTGGTCTTACAGACACCACAAGAATTCAACCAGCACTCTTTGCTAGGATTATCACATATAACCGCTTCTATGAATTGGTGACTGTACCTTGGGCTTTTAATTGCATTGTGCAGGGAGTTCAATGCTAATATAAAGTTCTCATGATATTTGCATAAACAAACAGTGTGAGGAAGTTTGTTTGACAGATATACGTGCTTAGGTCTCAATTCCGAAAACTTGCTTTTGGCAACAATAACACCATGTTCTTTTGAAAAAAGAGCATGGGTTTCAGAAAGAGAATTGTACAAATGGCGAATCTGTACCTTTTGCTTTTTGTAGTCCTCTCTGCGAATACTAATAAAATCTTTGAGGTGTGGAGCTTGTCTGCTAATATCATCCCGTTCATAGAAAGTTTTTATTTTCAAGATATTCACTGCTGAAGAATGCTTATTTGGAATTATCTCAGTGGGAGATAGCTCAGTTGCGTCATTGTATCTGATAAGTTTTTGCAAAACTAATTTTCTCTTTAATGTGCATTTCGGTAAAACTCGTCGAACGCGTGCTGTTGTCTTTCCTAATGCTTGCGGTGTAATGTCGGTTAGTCCCTCCGAATGTTCTTGGAGTAGCGTGTTCTTCTTGTTTTGTCTAAATTTCTCTACTCTCTCCTTAATTTTCTTCTTTTCATCATTAATAATTATACTTTTTTTATAATCTGGAAGACTATAAATATAGGCTTTTTTCTTCCCTCTTCTTTTTCGAGCTATATATGCATGTTTATTTTTATAGGCTTCATATTTACCTTCATTTTTCAAATTTTCTATTCTATTTTTCATTTTTTCAGCTGCAGTGAGTGGCATTTTACCTTAAAACAGAATCAAAAACTGAAAACAAAGGTGGAATAACAGTTAAACTTCCGTAACTCATGTTACATTATTGTAACATGAGTTACCGGTAACTCATGTTACAATAAAAAAAAACATATTGCTTATCATATGAAAAGAAGATTGTGAGTCTCAAAATTGCTCAAACGCAGAGGAATCAAAAATTAGATCAATTTATATCAAACGAAAACAAAATACAGAAAAAAAAGCTTACAACAGTTACGTACATTTGTGTTAAGAAAAAAAGACATTAAATTTGTTTCCAAAATACAATATTTATACAAAATGGATAGCTCAAACTGATATAAAATCTGTAGAAAACAATTACTTACCGGCTTAGATAAAAGAAACACAATAATTTATTCAATTTATAAAATGTTTTTGACACTTGTCGAACACTTACACAAGTTCCTAATTCCTTGTTGATTTCTCCAAGGCCTTCGATGTATTAGACCACAGGATACTGAAATCAAAATTAAAATACCAATTTAAGTTGTCAAACACAGTGACAAATCCTGTTCTTTAATACCTTAGCGGAAAAAGCCAATCGGTTTTTAAAGGTGAAAGGGATTCTGAACCTTTAAAACTTACCAGAGGGGTCCCCCAAGGGTCAATAATGGTCCTTTGTTATTCTTTTTTTTCATAATTGACCTTTTAATTCAGATTAAATACTCCTCACTTGGTTTGTTTGCTGATGAACCAAGTTCGACTCACCTGCATTCTGACTTAAAAAGCATATTACCTTGGTCTAAAACAACCAACATCTGCCTTAAACCTAAAAACTCTAAATGCATTATAATTAACAAAAACAAACTGGATTTCAGCTATTTTCCTGCCCTGTATCTTGTAAAACAAAACTGGATTGTGTTGAAAGGGCCAACAACCTAGGCATTTTAATTAACTCAACCCTTACTTAGGATGATCGTATCAATATGATAATTGGCAAAATAGATATATAACCCCTACTATCAAAGCACTTCACCCCTCAAACTAGTCGCCTTTTCTTAGAGAAAGCATTAGTCATACCGATCACATATGGTTGCCAAATTTTCAACACCCATAATTCGGAAACGAAAAGAAACCTAAATTTGGTAAATTTGCCTTTCAATAATGTATGTCGTTATGTTTTCAATCTCCAAAGATACGATCATGTGTCTAGCTAAACAAATAAGATCCTTGGTTGTAGTCTGTATCAATACTTCCATTATTTTTCTCTGAAAACACTGAATAATATTATAATTAGGAAAGAACCTTCATATCTTGTTGCGAAAATACATTTCGCAAGCTCGCCTCGCTCTTTTATGTATGCTGCAACCAAGGTTCAGTTGCAGAAACTCGGAGCGTCAATTTTTTGTGAACGCTATAACACAGTGGAAAAATTTACCCTATTCTGGGAGAAGATTTCGCGATACCAAGCAATTTGATATATATATATACAGTAAAACCCGGATAAGTGCCTCACGCTAAATGCCTCACTTTATGTACTTATGCGGGATATGCAGTTATAAAAATATATAAACAATAATATTTACATATACAAAAATTAAAATAAACATTTTTGATAAAAAAAAATTAATTGAATACAGCTAGTCCATAAAATTTGAATTTCGTCACGGCGATCTCACTTGGATTCATCAGTTGGCTAGTGAGGGCCCTACCAATACGCACTTTTTGTTAAGTTCAATTTATCTTAGATTAAAATTTTTAATCATTAAAATTGTAAGATTTTGTCCTGGGCCTTACATAGTTAATTAAGAAGGTATTTAGTAGTATATTTCATCAGACGTGTTGAATTATTGATTCAAAATAGATTTTAACCGCCGTTGGTCCAAGAATCATTATAATAGATTAAAACTATTACTTTTTACTTGCGATTATAGGCACTATAAGGCAAGTTATTTATTCGTAAACAATTTTTTTTCTAACAATCAAACATGACATTACGATCATAGATAACACAAAAAAGTGGGTCCCCCAATTCCGTCTGTCTGTCTGTCCTCGAGTCTGCAGCCTAAACGGTTCGGTGGATTTGATTCAAACTTGGTACATATTGTTTTTTCGGTAATATGTCAACACGTTTTCTTAATTATTTTTAAGACGACAAATAACAGTAGCACCCATACATTTTTTTTTTTGACAAAAACAAAAATCTTATTTTTCTCAAAAACAGCTCCAACGATTTTTATTAAAAAAAAATCAGTTCATTAACGAAGGGAAAGGGCACCTTTTGATAATTTTCTTTTTCGAAAAAATTGTTATTTTTGGTACCTCTAGTAGAACCATTTTTTTGGTTTTCGATTATCTCGGAAACGTTTATTTTGATTTTTTTTAAATTTTTGGCGGAGAAGCTCCTAGAAATTTTAAACACTATTGTATACCGAAATTGTGGGTGGCAATGGCGCAGTGAATAAAGTGCTTGATTGCTAACTAGGACGTGTGGGTTCGATCCCCACGCTAGGCGCATTCTTTTCTATACCTCCAATTTTAATTGGATGCCGCCCATGGGTTAAAATGAGACAGTCAGTACCTGGTTCTCAAATCCACAGTGCCAAGCTAGTGCCGTGCAATTCAGGTTGCATTTAAAAGACCTTAGGTCTTACAGGCATATGGTTAAAATAAAAAAAAAAAAGTTTTTTTTGGAAATTTTTTTTTTTTGAAAATTCAAAATTTTGAAAACGACTCAATAGATTTTTTCGAAACTTCGTATTTGGTAGTTTCTTGACATTATTAAAAACCGTTAAGAAAAAAATGTATTTCTCGAAAACGACGCCAAGAATTCTTATAAAAAAATTTGTGTGTTCTTAGATTAGTACAGCTCACTTTTAAGTATAAAAATATTTTTGTTTGCCTACTTATTAACGCTACTTCCCATAGAACCACTTTTCATATTTTCGACTTTCTCAATATTGGATAAACCGATTAAAATAAATTTTTTTATACAAATGCTCCCTAAAATTGTCAATAAAACTGCATACTCAAATTTTCAAAAAAAAAAATTTTCGATTCTTAAAAAATTTTTTTTGAAAAATCGATTTTTCAAAATCCAGTCACAGAATTTTGTTTTTAATTTGAATTTTATATGTTTATTAATAATATCTTCAAAATGGCGTTTTAATTTTTTTTTTCTAAAAATGTTTTCAAAATTTTATTTAATTTTATTAAAATTAATTTATTAAAAAACCGCTCCAACGATTTTTGAATTTTTTTTTGATATATTCTTATTTATCCATGAATTCAAATTGCATCTTTGTTTTCCCTCAAACTATAACGACTAAGCAATATAAGAACATTTAATTATTCGTTTTGTCCATTTATTTCTACCTTTCTTATATTCCATTAAAAACCAATTCTAAAAATTGTCATAAAATAAGTTGCTGCTTTGCTCATTACATGCTGTTTAGGCATAACACTAACAACATGTGATTGAGTAAACTAGCATACCCATAAAATATGACAACGAAATAAATAAATAATAAATAATGCGAATTTCAAGGGACGTACATAAATGAGACACGGTAAATCTCTCCGCATCAGTTCAGCCGCCATCCCTGGAGATAAATCTGAGACAACAACCAGCTCTAGTCTCAGAACATCGCGCCACAAATCTTTCCTATCCTTCTTTCCCTTCTTCCATCGGATTCCGCGCTGTTTTAAGAAAAAACATATAAAGGTTATTCATAATCCCTTGAGCGCGTGCAAAGTTATAAAAAAAAAAACATGAATCTTATGTATGCATATTGCACCTAAATTATAAAGTTATATGCAATGCATATATATCTACCTACCCACCTACATCCTTCATTTTCATTATTATTAGTACATGTTTACATACTTAGGGTTCATCTATATGTATTCTAGATACATTTTACTGTCCTAACTTACATAATTAAAATCCATAACTTAAATTTAAATATACATTTGTAAATAGGTACCTATGTAACTATTCCTTGAATCATCCATTCGACAAATTCATTACACCATTACACTAAGAATCAAGGTTATCTTACCTACATAGTCTTTAAACCTGCATAGGATAACTACACCTCAATGGTTAGCTATATTAAAGTTGTTAGCTACAAGAGCAAGTTCGTACGACCCAGTCGTGAATTTTATTTTTTATTTCTTCTTTTAATTCAAAATATTGCACCAAATCTCAGATTTAGTCTCTGAGCAGCTCTCATTGTTTCTGCTCATGTTATATATTAAATCAATTTATTTCAATTACTTATTATGTAATTTTGAACATTTGTTGTCATTAATTTTTTTGTTTGTGTTTTGCCAACAACAAATAGACAATTATTTTAAGAGATGAAATTAGTAGTATCAGTTAATCGGAAATATATGTACATTGTTTTTTAGATATCTACTTTTAAGTGTGAAGTTGAAGTTAGTTCATTGCTTAAAACTTAAATTCATTTGTTGAGGTCAGCAACAAAAATAACTATAAGAGTCAATAAGTGTTTAAAAATTAAAGTTAATTATATTTTTAGTTTGATACATTGGCATTTCCTAAATTTTTTTTTATGGAAGTCGACGTCAAAAATTGCTTCAGCGGAACAGATTTTTTGCCTGGTATATTTTCCGTTTATTGTTAATGTAATTTGCCATCGTCATTTGCGGAAAATATATAATTCGCGGTATAATTTATCTATTGTTACGCGTACTCATTTAAAAATTAAAATAGCATTGTGGAGTGAAACAGTTTCAATAATTTATCGTTGGGTAATTTTGTTCAGCTAGTAATGTAGAGATTTTAGATTTCTCATTTTGTGATGCTTTGAAGCTCAAATATGGGCAACAATCCATCATCCCTCTTACAAGTTTTTTTTTTCATAAATTAAAAAAAAATTCAAACATTTATTTAATACTCGTCTAAACTAACCTCAACTCGAATATAAATAAAACACTTTTTGATGTATAACATTTTTCCGCCCAGTTTCCTGCAATATGTGGGAGGAATCTCGTAGGATAACACGAAAAAGTAGGTCCCATAAATATGTATGTTTGTTTGACGATCTGTCTGTGTCTGTCTGTCTGGCTACTAGGTCGATCTATAGCCTAAACGACTGAAACGAGTACTTGGTACTTAATCAATTTTAGATGACTGCCTCGAAATTTTATTTTAAATCTTTTTGTAGCACCAAAAATAACGGTCGTGACGTAAAATTCTTGGTACCAATAATGGTAAATCTTAATTATCTCGAAAACGGCTGTAACGGTTGTGATAAAGAAAATTTCGTGCACTGTAATAGGTGTAGTATACATTTTGTTTTTTTAAAAAAATTGTACATAAAACCTTATCAACAGCAGTTGCTAAAGAACAGGGTTTTGGATTTTGCACTCTCTCAACGGCTCAACGAATTACGATCAAATTGTTTGTTCAGGATGTCTTTTTCGGATTTTTGAAAAAAAAAAAAAATAATAAAAAAAAAACAATTATATAATAAACATAACTTATGAAACAATAAGGGTAATTATCCAGACGTTTGCATGAACACTTCCTTAAAAATACTTGCGTAAATGTTTTAAATAATCAGATGTTCGTTGAAATAAATTTACGAAGTTTATTTATTCTCTTTCTACATCAAATTTGTGAGATAATTTTAGAATGTTTTTCCCATACAAACTTTGACAATTCATTTCTGCGGAGATAAAATTATCTGGGTTCTGAGGTTTATCTGGGTTTTCCGCCGTTGCATGAATACCCTTAATATTTCGAAAACGGGTGGTATAAAATCGTACATATTGAAGCAGATTTTTTAAAAATATTTTCATAAGTAACTTTGTCATTATTTCGAGATATTATGAAAATTCTTTTACCACATTTTATGTATAATCCTTTTTATAAAAAGGATTGTATTTTCTAGAAACTTTTCCATTGATATTTTTAATTTTGATTAAAAAAAAGAAGGTGAGATGGTGAGATGTCATAGATGTTACACATCATATTCGACTTTTTTTTAAATAATTTTGCACGCGCTCAAGGGATTATTAATACCCTTTATATGTTTTTTAACACAGAGCGGGCATCCGGTGAAAGGAGAGAAAGAAGGATAGAAAGATGTGTGGCGCGATGTATTGAGACGGTGGTTGTTGTCTCAGATTTTATCTCCAGGGATGGCGGCTGAACTAATGCGGAGAAAATTACCGTGTCTTATTTATTTATGTCTCTTATAATTCGCATTATTTTTTATTTTATTTGGTTGTCCTATTTATGAGTAGTTTACTCAATCACATGCTGTTAGTGTTATGCCTGAACAGCATGTAATGAGTAAGCCAGCAACTCATCTTATAACAATTTTTAGAATTGGCTTTTAATGGAATATAAGAAGACATAGACACCAGCAGGAATCGAACCTGCTACCACGAGGTTGACAGGCGAGCACACAACTATCGCGCCACGGCCAACCCACTACTGTAATGTGCACTGTTTTTTCTAGTATCAACGAAACTTAAGAATGTTGAAATAACTGTTAACCACAGGGGCTATAAACATTTTCCCAACTAAAGTCTTAATCAGCAAAGTCCCATAAAGGACTGGGACGATGTGGTCGTGATGAAAGACTTCTACACAATTACTTTTCTGATGGCTCAAAGATTTAGTGTGCAGTGTTGGTTGGATCTTTTCGCATGCTCTTAATGTCCTTACAGTGAAGTGCAACCTGAATTACTGGCAAGTTGATCTAACAAGAAATCAATCCAAAAGCCGAATACAACTATTATTAGAGACACCCAGACAGCTGCTAGAGCCATTGCTTCAAATAAAACATCACCAAAACTGGTCCATCAATGTCGTAATTTGCCTAAAGTCACTCTTACCTGGGTCGAGGCATTGAGGGGAATAAAATGGCTGACGAGCTGGCTGGCAAAACAATTATCGGCCCATTTCTGATTTGTTCATGCGGCTGATAAATTATATCTTAACTTATTACCATCAAGATTACAACTTCAAAACAAAACAGCCATTTTTTTTCATTTTAAGACAATGACGGACAATTCAAAATATAACTTTACTTTGCCCAACATTGTTTGTATTCACCAATCTACCTTTTAGTTACCTATATTACCTATACTATACAATATAAAATATACCATGCCAAATTGTGTGTATTGGAATTGGAGTTCAGTTGTACATACATATAAACAGGTATACCTTTTTACTTCGAGCTATGTAAAGGGAACGGGTGTTTTTTTAAGAGCTTGAGAACTTTAAATAAAAATACAAGACGGAAATATTTTTGGAATTTTTATATTATAATATAGTAGATATTTTTATGGCACTTATTTTTTTAAATATGATTTCCGGTATATTGCAAGTGTCTCGCTTTGGCCAAGCTAAGAATGCAATCTCTTGGAAGGGCTTTCTTTTCTGATCTAAAAGAACTGTAAAAACTTACTCTCTTTCCTTAACGGTTCGAAATGGCTCTATCATCGCTTTGAGTTGTTCCCTCTATTTTTCCGCTAAAAAAAATCTTTTTTTCAAGTCCGTACGAGTTTTTGGTATCAAAACGGCGCTTCCCAGCGCTACTTGGGTCTAGATACGAGTTCGCTCTGACCACCATTTTACCTACCTACCTATATGTCCGCCGCGCCACGGTTACGAGTTACATAATGCATTCGATCAGGGCAATTTTTGACTACTTTTTTCAATAAATCTGGCCGTATGGCATCAAATGTGGCTTGAATATTGGTTTCCAATGCTTCAAGAGTTGCTGGTTTGTCGGTATAAACCAATCACTTATCAAAGGTAGTCGAGAGGCGTTCAGCCGCACGAACGAGGGGGCCATTTAGCAGGACCACTTCTGGAAATAAAGCTGTCACCAAATTGATACTAAATACAATTCTTCGCTATCAATAATGCTCATCTTCGGCCAGTTTCAAATTAGCGCAATCATCAAAAGTGCGACGTAAACGATATTCCTTTGGATATAATTCTTGCACGAGATGTATTTTATAGGAACGTAAGTATTTCTTTCTTTTGTTGATGATTTTAAATGGAGAAGAGTTAAATAAGTGCGAAAGCAATCAACAACTGCTCGAATTGCTGGAACTTTACGAACAGATTTTTTTTAAAAGTAAATTTCCACAATTTGGAAAGTTGTTCCGGCGTTAAATGATTCCTGATGCATTGCCAAACCTTGCTGAACAGAATTGTCAACAGAGTTTGACGTTCTCAAATAACAAAGCATAGACAACAACCATCGAACTTTCTCATGGCTCTTAAAAAAACACCCTTACATTATGTGTATTTTTTTCCCGTGGGTAGGTGTAAAACCTTCAAAAGGCTCTATGAGGACCGAAAAACGCATGCTCATAGGAGTGTGAGATTCTTACTGCACTAAAAACACCTCCTCCTCCCGATTGCAACTAAGTTGAAACTTACGAGTATCTAGCAATTTATTTTTAACGAATTTAATTAACGTGTTGCAGGTAACTATCCTGTGATAGTTCCTTCTTATACCGCGATTTTAAAGCAGATTCTCGTTTAGTGCAGCAGATCGGAAGGCTTTGTCCTTCGCAGGCGGCGTACTAAATTCGTCTCATCGATAATTTCGATTATAGTACTATTGCAGTGTTGTAATAACCGTTTTCTATGATTTCGGCAATATATCTTATTTCATCGCGAACCGAACCGTGGGAATCCCGAGATCTCTGTGGAGATCTTCGTTTCTAATGTACCAATGTGCGCTTACAAATGATCTTAGGAGTTTATTTTCAAATGTTTGTAAGGTATTTAAATTAGAATCTCGCGTACAACCCCAGAGTTGTATAACGTAAGACCAGACAGGCTTAAGCACCTGCCTGTAAAAAATTAGCTTATTTTCGATACTGACACTCTAAGTTTCCCGAGAAACCAGTACATATCTCTGAGTTTATTATTTAACTTTTCTTTTTAAAGATGCGGTTTCCATTTTAATTTCGCGTCTAGAGTCATTCCGAAATATTTTGCTTCGTTAGCAAACGGAACTTGAACCGTATTAACAAATACCGGTAATCTATTAATTTTCTTATACGTAAAATCTACATGGACTGATTTTACTTCGTTGAGCGATATCCGCCATGTTTTTGTCCAATCATTGACATTATTCAGAGCTTTTTGTAATTTTGTCGTAGAATCATTTATCGGTTGGCCCACTGCTAGTATTGCAGTGTCGTCAGCAAACGTGGCTACGATAGTGTCTTCTGTTTGAGGTATATCACGTGTAAATAATAGGTACAATATTGGACCTAAAACACTTCCCTGTGGTACCCCACCCACTATTTCTTTGAGATCCGAGTAATCGTTTCCATGTCTTACTCTAAACAGTCTATTTTCTAGATATGCTTTTAGAAGCGTATAAAGTGTTTTAGGCAGAATTTGTCTTAATTTAAAATTCAGGCCTTCGTGCCACACCTTATCAAAAGCTTGCGACACGTCTAGGAAGACCGACGAACAAATTTTCTTTTCTTCAAGAGTGTTCTCAATGACGTCAGTGATCCTATGCACTTGGTCAATTGTCGAATGCTTGCTTCTAAATCCGAACTGATGTTCAGGTATTAGGCGCTTTTCTTTTATTATTGGCTGCAGGCGTAGAAGTAATATTCTTTCAAAGACCTTAGATATTACGGGCAGAAGCGAAATAGGTCTATAAGATTTCTTATCATGTGATGGTTTTCCTGGTTGTGTTTATGACTAGGTGAAGTAAAACGTGTTTTCTTTTTGACGAATGTACCTTATTATGAATTATTATGAACTGCACCAACAATCATTAATTATTATACATATCCACACTTAACAACCATATACATTGATGCCTAAGAGAGGACTTATTCACTGTTAATATTCTATCAACTAATTCATTGAGTTAGTAAGAGTAACTCATATTGAACGGGATTTTGTGGTTACCTAGTTCGCGCTACAAAAACATGATCAATAATGGAATATAACCGATGCGACGTTTATGATTTAAAATTTTAATGATCCTTACTTAAACAATCGCACATTGGTTTCTTGACATAAAATAAAAGTTTTTAATTTCCCTTTTCAGTTTCCTTTCAGTATTTCTCAGTCAATCTGAAAACTAAACCAAATGTTACGATTTATTCTCATCCTCCTTTTTACCTCGTCAATTTTATTTCATTTCGAATAACCACAACCAATAATGAACCACTTCGAATTACGTAAAATGACAAATTTTCAAAAAAATGAATAAATTGAATTTAACAGTGTTCAGTTGATGTTTTTCTTTTTTTTGTAAACTGATAATTTTGCTGACTTGGACAGCTGGTTGCTTGACGCTTTGCGGTTATGTCTTGACGCGGTCACGTCGCATTTAATGAATGAAAGCTTGTTTACTTTATTACGCTGATTGGATACAGTTTTTTTTCACACAATATATGTACACCACGAGCTATCAGCTAAAATTTATAAAGCAAATGAAGCCGGACAAAATGTCGGGTGGTCTATGGTTTGGTCTGCGTCGTCGTGTCGTTGCGATGATGAAGTTTGCTACGATGCGGTGGGATGTAGAAACAGCGACAATAACCCCAATGCATGCCAAATATTCTTATACAAACAAACAGAAATCTGTACCTCTATACAATATATATACATTTTAAGAAAAGAAAAACAACAATGATAATAATAATAATTATTATTAATCCAGTTTCCTGCACTTTGCTTCCGAGGTGGTATATAATAGCGTTCCTAGACCTGAACAACTAGTTCGCCTACATTTTGACTGTGGCAGCGTTTACTTTTGCCAACAGCTGTCAAGCCTCTACTTGGGCATAGAGAATTTGCACACCAAATATTTGTACTGTACCTACTCTGCAATGCAAACAAAAATATACCAATATTAACGTTTCTTAGAATTGGAAATAATTAAAGGATTTTATTTCTTTTAACATAACACGGGAAGTTATACGAAGAAGGGGCTTATCTGATCAAAAAGAAAAACGCATAAGAAAATAACTAATTTAAAAGCGATTTCGACAATTAAAAATTAACATATTTATGTGTTTGTTTGTTGAAAATGCGTTAGAAGTTGGGTGTTTTCTTTTAAATACTGACATTTTTATTTTTAGAATAATATACTTAGGCCGTGTGTAAATTGCGTTAAAATGTTGGTTAAATTTTGTACCTTGGTTAAAATTTGACACTAGCGTGGTGAATAAAATGGGTTAAAATGTAGGCAGCAGGCTAAATTTGCGTTAAAATTTAACGTTTCTCAATATAGAGTAACATGAAACTGTAAACGATAACCGAAAAGAAAGATAAATTCCAAAAAGTATATGGGAAACCATATAAAAAATGTAAGTTTTAATTAATTCAATTGAAAAATAAAATTACATTAATAATTTGGTTTATGTAATCCCTTGATATCTTAACAAATATAAAATAACTCATTGTATTTCATTTTGCAAATTGAATACAAATATATTGATTGGTCAACTTGTCAAATTCTTCAGATGTGAAAACTAGTGTTTACATACTAAATCAACAAACTAACCATAATGGGAATTAAATATGATTTGTTAACTATAATTCAAGCTTACAGATCATTGGTTTCCGAATGCAAATAAAACACTTATTTCATTCTTTTCCCGACGTTTCGTTGGTATCTTCCAACTTCTTCAGGGTTATTTGAATTTATTGTAGTGAACTGAATAATTAAGGAAAAGTTGCAAAAATTAATTGACATAGGTTGTTATTTGTATTGTTGACTTAACTTACAATTTACATTAAATTATCACAAAGTATTAATATTTACGTTAAATTATAAAATGATTCTGTTTTTAAACAAAAGTTACAAATAAATATATAAATAAATACAACATTAAAACATTAACACAATTAATGACGATAGAAACCTTAAAGCTATCTCACAGACTCTTGATTGCCACACTGTAGCTGTTGTTAATGTTATCTCTGTCTTTTTTGGTGTTCATTGCTCTTGTCATTTTTTGTTGGATTCTTAAGCTTTCTAATGTGTATCGCGTATTTTCTTCTTCTTCTTTGTCCAGATTTTTGATGTTGTCAAAATCAGCTGTGTGTTTAGTTTCGTCAATATGCTGTGCTAATCCAGTAGTCGTCTTACCCTTTCGTATATCAGCTGGATGTTCAGCTATTCTAGTACCTAAAGCTCTTTTTGTTGTACCTATGTAAACATTTGAACAAAATTTTCATCATATCTACCTGGAAACTAAACGGATAGACCGATTTCCTTCAAATTTGGTACAGAACATTTTTATATCACTATTTTGAACTGATGAACGGAACGGGTACTTCAAATACAATTGTTTGGATATTATCAATTTTTCTCAAAGTCGGCTATATATTTTTTACTTGTTTTATTAGGCTTAGTACCTTTTATAACCACAGTCATTTTAAAAGAACTACTTTTCATGTTCTTTGCAAAAAAAAAAATAAATATAAAATGCACGACTGGATCGCACGTACTTGCTTCTATGTTCGAGCAAATCTTAAGCACAAGATTTTTAGTAAAAACAGCTCAATATGTTTTTAGTTCTTTTTACTTATTTTTTTATATGCAAAATTTCTATTTTTTTTCTTTTTCGAAATATTGAATTTTCAAAATTCGTTGAGTTCTAAAGTCAAAAAATGGTTGTATGGCAGATACCGTAGTATACAAATAATCACCCTTATTACGATTGGTGTTTATCTTTAACGACAACTCTCACTTTTTGTGTCGAGTCACTTTTTAGGCGCTTAGTGTCGGTATTACGAAACTAAAATGCCACTCGTTGTCGATCGAAATACGTTCCGCATAAGCAGTTGATTTTGAAAAAAATGAAAATTGTTTTGAATAGATTTGGAATTGCTGTTTTGAAATATTAAATTAACGCTGTAAAACCGAAACATATTAGTAAAACTTAGAATTTCTTACTTTTTTCGTGCCAAATTATTAACTTTATATCTTCGAAGTCGGATTTTGGGAAAGAAATTAATTAACTTAAACAACAAAAAAAAATGTTTTTAGGGAAATTTCTTAAATCTTGAAGGAATTTTATCCAAAATAGTGTTGTAATAAATCCCATTTAACGCAATTCACACAGCAAAAAGTTAAATTTGATCCCACCACAAACCAAACTTCAAAATTTAACCAAGGTAGAAATTTTAACCAACATTTTAACGCAATTCACACACGCCTTATACGTATATAAATATAATACATTTTAAACTTGATTTTTTTAAGTTTCAGCTGGTCTTTGGATGTGTGTTTAAAAATAGCGCTGGAATTCTATAGTAGAAGCTACAAAATATCAATATTCCTGGACCTCTGACAAATTCTTAGTTTTGTTTTAGAATTAATTTCAATTGTCGAAATATGACAGAGTTTTTATGGTGTCAAAATATAAATCAGCTGTATTGCGTGTAGTTGTAATTGACAGTTGCAACATAAATAAAATGCACGAAAATGCTAGACATCAACGATATATGGCATTAATACACAATGTTAATTGATAAATGCAAACATGCCAAAATTACTAAAATAAAATATTTTTGTAATTTATTTGCTTTTTTTATAAAACTTTAAAATGTAATATTCGCCCTTATTACGATAGGCGTTTCGCTTAAATAAGGAATGTCATTTTCAAATATTTGTATTACGATTGGCGTTGTATAGTCATTTTTCTCAGCGTAACGCCTTAATTCGAGTGGAACTTACATTTTTGAGAGAGAAACGTCACTCATCGTTATTACAATATGCGTTCCGCCTTGTTTATACGCCCACTAAAACGCTCTTTTTTGTCGAACAAAAATGTTTATAAGACTCGTCCAAAAATTGCCTAAAAATATAAGTTTTGTTGTTTTGTATATTCTTTTTTAACACCATTTATTAAATTTGGGTTTATTAAAGGGTAAATGCTGAACAAATGAAGCATCTCGTGTAGTTATCGGAACAAATTTTAAGAGAGGAGGAGGTATCACAAAACGCAGAAAACAAAATCAAATTGGAATCATAGCACAACATTAAATTCTTTAACACCAAGATTTAAAATTGGCACTCAATATCCTTCTTCCTTGCGGCATTTTGTATTTCTATTTATTGAAGTAACGAAATGCTATCTTATTCAGCCTGAAGTATTTATGCATTAGAAATCTGGAAAGAAGTGAATAATCCTAATTGAAAATATTTTTGAATTTGATTCCTATTTACTTCGTATCTGGCAAATCTCACGGATTTGATTTGGAATTTGGATCTTTAATTACGTATATCAATTTTGTTGGTTTCTTTTTCGCATTTTTTGAGAAAATAAATGCAGCAACACTCGTAATACCGACACTAAAACGCCTAAAAAGTGACTCGAGGGTGATTATTTGTATACTACAGTATCTGCCATACAACCAGTTTTTGACTTTAGAACTCAACGAATTTTGAAAATTCAATATTTCGAAAAGAAAAAAAAATCGAAATTTTGCATATAAAAAAATAAGTAAAAAGAACTAAAAACATATTGAGTTGTTTTTACTAAAAATCTTGTGCTTAAGATTTGCTCCAACATAGAAGCAAGTACGTGCGATCCAGACGTGCATTTTATATTTTTTTTTATTGCAAATAACATGAAAAGTAGTTCTTTTAAAATGAATGTGGTTATAAAAGGCACTAAGCCTAATAAAACAAGTAAAAAATATATAGCCGACTTTGAGAAAAATTGATAATAACAAAACAATTGTATTGAAGTACCCGTTCCGTTCATCAGTTCAAAAGAGTGATATAAAAATGTTCTGTACCAAATTTGAATAAAATCGGTCTATCCGTTTAGTTTCCAGGTAGATATGATAAAAAATTTTGTTTGCAGTTATCCATCAGTCATCGAATATAATTTTAATTACATAAACCGAAATAATAATTGTCTAAGTTGAGCTTAAAACCCATCTAGCTATGAAAGTATTAATTTTGATCGTGGTTATTTTATCGAGCTAAATACAAATTTATCATAAAGTAAATAATATCATTCATTGTGTGCTTGTGTAGGCGGATGGGTTATGTTTTCTAAGCAAATAAAGTCACAAAATTTGTTAATTTATTGAGCAAATGATGTAAAGTTACTTGAATGTTAACAATTTCACAATACATATCTATATCATTGGCTTTCGCCGCCAGAGAGATTTTGTATGCTCTATACAATGTTATATAGTTTTATCCAAAAAAAAATATCATTAAGAGAAAAACTGTGTTATTTGGAATTAACATTTTATAATACCATTTATAGAATAGATTATGCTAAGGCTCGAGAAATATTTATTTATTAACTTATTGTTTTTGTAAGTCATTCCAAAATAGTCAATTTGAGTTGCGAAAAGTATAGAAACCTACATTACGTATATGTATGTACAAATGGCTGTAAGAGTTATGAAATTAATCGGTTGAAACGTGAAAGTATAACATTTCTCTATAGGACGTATGTACAGTAGCTTCGAATTATGTACACAAAGTATAAAGCGATTTTTTTTCACGTTATTTCCAAAGAACTCTCATAAATTTTGGTATTCAACATTTTATAAGAAATAATATAAATTCTGGTATTCACTAATATCCGATTTTTTAACAGTTCTGAACTTTTTTTTTCATTTTTTTAAGAAGGTAAAACTACTCCAAGGTAACTTATACTCCAAGTCAACACAGAATTAAATCGAGCACGTACGTGGGATGTAGCTTTTCCTTAAAAAAAGTACGAAGTGCTGTGTTTGATTTTTGTTTATTTTATTAGGCTCATAAACTCAATTTAAATCATTTAAGATTGTTTTTTAAATTAAACAAATTAATCAAAATAAATATATACATATTTATATACGAATTTACATTACTAGTTTAGGTCTAGACACAAAGTTTTATATATATACTAACTAGATAGCGAACTTTCAATCAAAAAGCGAAGTTAGTCGTCATCCTGATAAGAAGGCGATTATTCTTTGTTTACTTGAATTTTTGGAATTTAAATTTTTTCAACGACGATTTGTCGGCCAGTAAACTCTAAAAAAATTAAATGAACTCTCCATTGAGAAGCTTCTTAACAATGCCGGATCGGTTTTTTTTTTGCTGCATGTAATTGTAGGTAGGTTATAGGGGGGCTCACATGGACCAACATGCTCGACAACATGGCTCGACGAACCTAAACCAACTTTGCGTTCACATGGATACTCATGTTGTCCAACATCACTATCAGTGTTAAATATGAACGAAATTCTCGAAGAGATGAACATTTTTTTTGAACGATTTTGTTTTACAATAGTGTTTAAACCTTCTAGGAGTTTCTGCGTAAACAAAAATTCTAAAAAATCAAATTAACCGTTTCCCAGGAAATCGCAAACCAAAAAAATCGATTTTACTACAGGTCTACCTACCAAAAGTAACATTTTTTTTTCTAAAAAAAAAACTATCAAAAGGTTACCCTTTCTCTTCATTAATGAACTGATTTTTTTATATAAAAATTGTTTGAGCCATTTTTGAGAAAAATAAGATTTACTTTTTTGGCAAAAAAAATGTGTGATAGGTATCGATATTTTTTGTCTTAGAAAAAATAAAAAAACAATTATACCAAGTTTAAAGGAAATAGATCCAACCGTTTAGGCTGTAAACTCGAGGACAGACCGACTGACGGAATTGCGGGAACTACTTTTTTTTGTTTTTTTGATTGTTAGATTTTTTGCATAACTTTCTTTATAGTACCATAACCGCAAGTAAAAAATACGTGCGTACTTCGTTAGATGCCAAATGCATCTATCTTTTATGAGACTCAAAATAAACCTAAGCCTTACACAAAAAAGAAAACCAAGTTGTCGAGCATCTGTTTCGACAAGTTGGTTGGTTAGACGAGCCAGCAAGTTATCAAAAAAATTTGAAATCCGTCGAGCATGTTGGTCAAGCGGTTGTATTTGTGTTTAAATGGTCGAAAATTGGAGGTTGCCGAGCCATGTTGTCAAGCATGTTGTTCCATGTGAACCGCCCTTATGGTTCAGTCATCCTTATTTTGAAATTGGAATAAATAGCTAATTAGATAGACTGTATCTATTCATTCGAATGAAATTTGTATATTTTGACATTCGAACGATCATAATATTCATTTTCAAACGATTGCACAAAATGAACTTAATTGAATCTTATTTTCAAAGTCAGCTGTTTGACATTTACCGACATTTCTATTTGATTTAGTATGACCAAAGTACCTATTTCGTAGAATTTTTTATTTTACTAAAAAGTTAGTCGGAAAATAAATCCTTATTATTACAGGAACGAAAAGTAAAGTAAAGTTATGTTTTATGCTTGGTAAATCTAAGTATATACAAAAAAACATCAATACAAATTTATTTTTTTTTATTTTGAAGCATAATAATGGTCAGTATATTGATACGAAAAAGAATCAAAACAACTATAAAACTGTTGTATGATAAAATTTTTTTTTTTGCTGAAATTGCGTTTCACTTTAATTGTGTTTAGAAATATAAAAAAAACAGTCGTTCTTCAAATAGCTTCAGTCCTTATTAACTTTACATACACCTGGTCACACTTGTTAATTGTCAAAACAATAAGTATAGTGGCTTGCCGACACAATAGTTAATTCTTTGGGAAAATATGAAATTAGGTGAAGATTGCAATTGTTTTGTGTGTCAAAAGAGAAGACGGCGAGGAGCATAAAAATGGGAGAAGGATAATGGAGTCGTATTAACATCCATGAAGCTCGGGACAAAATCAATTTATTATTTTAATTAAAAGTGTACACATTTTACATTTATAGATATAACATATATCAGACTTAATTATTTCGGTTAAAAACTAAAATCAATTATAAAACATAAACAACTCTTTTAATTCACAAAACGAAGAAACTTTTTTTTTAATACTCTAACATTTACATTACTGTACACTTTTTTAGAAACATTTTATGTGGGTACACCTTTTTTTAAGTAATCGTCTTTAGAACGAGGTCCGTAATTTTTCAGCTTCTGCGCAGCATCTCTCCAAAGCGATAGTTTTCAACCCGGTTTATTAAAAATCCCTTGGATATCTGAGGATTTTTTTCCATCAAACTGCATAAATGTGAATTTCAAAATAAGGCTGAGTATCTAGGTATGTATTTATATATGAAAGTCTATGGGGGACACCAAAATTTCTCAAAAAATGTATTTTTTTAAACCAGACCATTACCTGCACAATATCGTTGAGATGTAATGCCAAACATTTTCTAAGCTTATTCCAACAATATACAGAGATAAAATATGAATATATGTATAAAGATTATATTGCCATACAGATTTAATTTTATTCACAAGTCAATAGCGCATCTAATAATTTTCAGTATTTTTTTTTGCATTGAGTTTTTTTATGTATCAAAAATAATATTTTTTTCTAAATCTAGATTAAATGCCAATTTAAAAATGGAATTTTTTTCGTAGCAAAACTAATTAAAATTTTAAATTCATGCAACAATTGTACATACTGTGAGGAAATCAATTCAAAAGTACAGAATCGCAGAGTATAGATTTTCATTAGAATCAAAAATCTGATGACCGCGCAGAACCCTTTCTGCCTTCGCATAAGTCAATTATAATCCCGCGGCATCGCTGCGTCTATGAAAATTAAACTCACCCAACTGTCATTGTCGGTTGCAAAATCCTCCAGTTTGAGTTTTCAAGTAATAGGTTGCATAAGGTATTTTATTTCAGTCATTTATACGTACATGCATACATATGTATATTCTTCCAAATACGTTGCAATCCTAAATGAAAGGTATATACATTTGTGCAGACCACAAAAACCTTTCAAACGACTCTAAAATTTCTGGGGAAAGGCAAACTTCTCTTCCAATGAATTTCAGTTGACCTCAATTGGCTTTGAAGCCCGCCTTCTTCCCTATACCATTTCTCTCCAAAAGCACTGCACTTGCAACCCAACCCCGATGACTGGATTCTATTTTATATTTCCATTAGAAATAATGTCTCTATCTGTATGTATGTATGTACTTGTACATATAATGCTCCCTAACTCTATTCAATAAATGAATCAGTGATTGCTGTTGCATATAGGTGGTATCTTACATGCCTGCTAATAGCCATTAGCTCATAGTTCAGATGCACGTGCTTTTTAATTATCTGAGCAGCTCTTCTAGCTCATTTCAAAGTCATTAACTTTCGGCCTTCATTTTTGTCTTGACCATTTTCCACAGCATCCTTTTGTAGTTTAAGATTTTTATTTCTTTTTGTTTATTTCGCTTCTAACATGTACTGTACCGCCCAACAGACAAAGCATGACCGTCAAGTTCACATACCAAAGATAGTCGGTGCATTAGCTCATGGTCTTATGAAGGTTTTTTTTGTTGAATGTTATGAGAGAATCTAAAGGATTTAATACACCTGACTGTTCCGCGGGGAATTTTGTTCGTAGTATTATGATTTTTTTATTCTATGCCTTCCTACGAACCCACAAAGAAACCAGGAATTTCTTGATGACTTATCTTATTGACATCATCGGATAAAAAAATCGATTGTGGGAAAATATTTATTTTCAGTGTTTTTATTGTTGTCCCATTAGAGATTTAATGTTTTTTTTTATTGAAAACTATAAAGAGAAATAAAGGTCAAAGGTGGTGCAAAGAAAATTTAGTTTAGGAAATTATTTCTTTTTTAAAAATCAATATTCTCTCTAGAAAGGTTTTGTCTTAAATATTTTGCTTTTAATTTTAATATCTATTTTTGTTAATAAATAATTAAAAATTGCACACCTCGAAATCTTTCTGGAGTTTCTTTTACTGCCTTACATACCTTTTATTTAAAGCTTGGCGCAAATTGGAAACCTTTACTTTTGTTATAATTTTTACTTACGATACATATCTCTATACTCGTAGGTACTATATCGCAAGTTGTATGGATTCGACATAACGATGATAGTGAAGACGAAGAAAGTGGGACCCACAATTCTGTCTGTCTGTCCTCGAGTCTACAGCCTAAACGGTTGGATGGATTTGCTTCAAACTTAGTACATAATATTTTTTTTCGGTAATATGCCAAACGTATTTTCAATTTTTTTTAAGACGAAAAATAACGGTACAGTACATATAAGATACATATTTCTTGGCCAACTAGATAATACTTAATTTTTTCAAAAACGGCTTCAGAAATTTTTATTAAAAAAAATCAGATCAAATGACGGTAAAAGGTTTTTTTTTTGAAAAAATGTTTTTTTTTTAAATTTTTTTTTTGCATTTGCAATTTTGAAATTTTGTATGCAGAAGATCCAAAAAACTGAAACATTACTGTACAAAATATTTTACACATTCTTACTTGCGATTATACTATAAGGCAAGTTATGCATTCGTAAAAAAAATCTAACAATCAAATATGATATTACGATCATAGAGAAGCCTAAAAAAGTGATCGGCAAAAAATGTCTGTCTGTCAGTCTGTCCGACTGTATGTGTAACGAGCTACAGCCTAAACGACTTAAGCGGTTACCTTCAAATTTGGTATGTGTGATTCTTTTGGCATTACTCAGAGGGGAAATGGGAATATTATTTTTAGGCCTAAATAACGGTACCTGCCATATAACAGTTTACGAAAATGTTATTTTTCTCGATTTTGATGAAAATTTTTTTGTTTGTCTTTCTCGGTAACGGTACATTGGATTTCTTTTAAATTTTATACCTGAGAAGATCTAGGTAGGCAAACTAATTCTGCATATCAACATTTTTCATAACTCTTTTTCTAATTAAAATTAATTTTTAAAACTTTTTTTTTTCAAAAATCATATTAATAGCATGTATATAAATAAACTCTAAAAAAGTACACACCAAAATTTCACAAAAAAATTGTTTTCAAAAAAACTAAAAATAAAAAAACAGGATTTCATCAAAATCTGTCCTACAATTTTCTAGATACTTTTTTATAAAATTTTTATTGATCCGTGGCATCCAATGGCGTTCTTGGTTTTTTCGATACCCCGACTAAAGTGATGGTTTTGACAGTTTTATCTATCAGTTTAAAAAACGATTTTCCCATACCTATACACCATTTACTTTCATTATATACAACTGGCGTACCAAGCGAACTTCATCTCGCCCAAACTTAACGCCTTCAAATCAACTTCGGAGATATAATAAAACACAGATAATTCAAATTTCAATATGACTTATTTGAATGGAATGAAAATAAGGAGAGAGTTATATGATAAACAATGTTTTTCGATATGTTTTCCGGCGCAAAAACAAACAACAAAGACCGTTTACCAAGCTATCGACGACGCCCTTTTTCTTCGCCGCTAGTATTGCCCGTTCACAAATCCAATCGAGATTTTTATGATTTTTTGCAATGCCGGGGAGGACTTTATTTTGGTTATGAATTTGCCGGGTATGATATCCCGTCGAGACATCAACAGAAATTGGCCATCACCAAGCGTAAGCGGTTGTCCTGCGTATTCAGCAGCCGATGGTTCGTTCTGCAATGCCATCCTCATATTTGTGGTCAATTTCAACTTCTTGACATGCCGGTACAAAGACGACGATTTCAAGCATGCGTTCAATTCATCGGCAGCAGTAGATTTCGGGAGGACGGGAAGAGTTTGACGAAAATCTCTGCTGAGCAATATCATATCTCCACCAAATCATCTCGAATCACCTTGTAAATCCTTCATTGTTAGGTCAACTGCCTCCAAAGCTCGTTTATGCTCTATCGTGCATTCATCCCAAATTAGGATTTTGCGTTCTCGCATTATTATCGCTGTCGCCGAATTCTTGGTCATTGTGCAGGTTATTGGCGTGTCAAAAGTGAGAAAATTCATCCCCGCCTTCAAACAGTGTGGCAGCAATGCCATAGATGCCATAGATTGCAACAGGCAACAAAAGAGATCTTGGCCGAATTGTTGCCAGAATCAACTAAATGACGAATGTCTTGCATATCACACCGGGAGCATCGAGAAAGTAAGTGCGATTGTGGAATCGTATTCCAAAGCAGCGCTATTGAAGTCTATTTTTACCACTTTTCTTCGTCTAATAACTTTTTGTCGAATTTGTGGTGATGATTTTGCAGTTTGAAGCCGTGCAATATGGGCACGTCTCCATTTAGTTTTTCTGCGCGTACCTCTTGCGTTTGATTATCACGGATATTCTGATTATTTATTGCAAGACGTGTACGTCGTCCAAGGTTAGATCGGAATCAGTGTAATAATACGCAAAACTCGAATCAATTTCAGCAAGAAAAATAGCACATTTTCTGAATAGAAAATTATAATGTGAAATAAAGACACCTGTCAAATCGCTCACAACCTAAGTCAATGTATAACGCAAACTAACGGGTTGTGGCATTTATCGCAGCACTGAGTCCTCTGATATATATCTCATAAACTTCTCCACCCAAAATGCATGCAAAACGTCTTCTATCACAGTGAATTTCACAATTAACCGAAATTTTCCAAGCTTCACAACCAATTTTCCACCTTTAAGTCGTCCAAAAAATCCATGAAACATTCTAGACAACCGACAAAATAAAATCAAAATCCATTTAATGGGAATCAAATCCTATAGTTGTGTTCATACACGCGGCAAAAAGAGAACCCAAAATAAAAGTGTGTGTATAGAAAACAAACATATTATTTATACTAATAAAGCAATAACAAACATGTGAGTGCATTTTTGGTCATAACTCCGGTTCTAGACATCGGACGGTAAACTAATTTCTTGTATGCACTCTCCGAACATGTCCTAAGATTTCCTGAAAATTTCATTTAAATCGATCGATATCAAAAAAAAGAAGATAGCGCACAAACATAATCTGGATTGTTCTTTATATATAAGAATATACATATGTATTAATGTATGTACATATTTACATTATTACACTCCTAATTTACAAAATTAAAATACATTTAAATATACATTAGTAGGTAGGTAACTATGTAACTATTCCTTGAATCATGCATTCGACAATTCATTATACTAAGGATTAAGGCAATCTTACCTACATAAATCGGCTTAAAATCTACATATTATAACTATAGGCTAGCTGCCTACCAACAGTAGGTAGTGTGAGTAGCACTAAAGTTGTTAGCTACAAGAGCAAGTTTGTACGATCCAGTCTTGCATTTTTTTTTTTTTTTTTTTAAACAATTTTTTCGAAACTTCGTATTTAAGAGTTCTTTGATATTATCTTCAACACTTAAAAAAACTATTTTCCTAAAACAAAAACAAGGGTATACATACAAAACGTTGACAAAAACCGTAACAAAATTTTATTTCTCATAAATGGGTCCAAGAATTTTGTTAAAAAATGTGTGTGTTCTTAAATTAGTCTAGTCCACTTTTAAGTAAAAAAATATTTTATTTTGCGTATGTACTTATTTACGGTACCTACTTCTCATAGAACCACCTTTCATATTTTCGACATTTTTCTCACTATTGGGTGAACTGATTAAAATAATTTTTTTTATGCAAATGCTGCCTAAATAGTAAATAAACTGCATAGGTGCTCAATTTTCAAAAAAAAATGTTTTTCTATTTAAAAAAAAAAATGTTTTCCCTCGAACTTTAATAAAACGAGTTTTCGCATACGTCACTAAATACCTACATACATATGAACTATGTATGTATAATACATATTTAGATATCTAGGTTCCATCTACATATTTATGTAGGTACATATTACTCTCATAACTTAAATAATTAAAATCCATAACCAAGATTTAAATATACATTTGTAGGACGGTACCTATGTAACTATTCCTTGAATTATACATTCGGTAATTCATTATACCGAGAATGAAGGTAATCTTACCTATATCGGCCTTATAGTCAAACTATCCTCAATTCCAAAACTCTTTGAAAGCATTGTCTATGAATCTCTTTATTTTCACTGTAAACCTATCTTTTGCTCACAACCGCACTTCTTCTTAAAAGGCTTCACAACAACTACAAGTAACCTAACGGAATTCGTTTCTAAAACTCTTAATGAATGAGAGAATGGAAATGAAATAGACGTTATTACCACAGATTTTAGTAAGGCTTTTGATAAAATCAGTCCTCAAATTATTTATCTTACTCGTAAACTTTCAGAGCCCGGCGTTCCTCCTTTTTTTATTTCTTGACTAAGATCATACCTAGAGAACCGCCAATATAGAGTTATCTTCAGGTTCTCAATCTCTGATCCCATCCATGCAACATCGGACGTTACTCAAGGGAGCCATATTGGTCCTTTATTTTTGTCTTAACAATAAATGACGTTATGAATATTGTGATTAATGATTTGACTTTCTCTATTTACGCTGATGATATGAATATAATTAATGTCATTTCTAACCCTTCTCATACCACCTTACTTCATAACGACCTAATGCATTTCAAACTTGGTGCGACAAACATTTTTTTAGAACTCACTAACTGCGTTTTATTATCTACGGGTCTGGGTTATTTTTTAACACGTATTACAAAAACAACACAAGATCCAGGTTTCTATCGGGGTTTTTATCTGGGTTTGCAAATATTAGTATTAAATTCGGCGAACAGGTGTTACATATCAGTACATAACCCCGATCGTTTTATTTTTACGGGGTGAACCATATGGGTTATTGGCGATAATAAAACACGGTTAATGTTACTAAATGTCAATCCATTACTTTCTCACGTAAACGATTACAGTTTCCTTCTCGAATATATTCACACCTAACTATGACTGTCAATTGCGGATTGATGGTTGATAAATAGTGAAATTTAATATTAAATAACCTCATTGATAAGAGTTTTGGTAATAGAGAATGATGCAGACCATTGTGAATTACAAGAAAATCGATAATTACCATTAAATAGTTGTGCAGTTTTTAATAAGCCGAGGTTTTAAAACCAAATTTTAGTGTTTATCAATAATCAAATTGACAATCGTAATATATGCCCATTGTTTTCACGAAGTGGATATTCAAATTGTCTTCTCTATTCGTGACCTTGGAGTTATTTGCGGCAGCCAGTTAAATCTTCGAGCCGAGTGATTTGGCCGAATACCATATATTAGGCCCGCAGCTAGGCCGGATAGCCGAATATTCGGCGGCCGGATATCTGCCCAAATAAAAAGTTTAATAGATTGGTGATCTGGTACACAAATCAAACCGGTACAAGTAAAACCAACTTAAACATGCTTTTCTCTTTCTCCTCCACTTCCACAAGATAGTCTTATTTTTTATTCTGCAAATATATAGCGCATTTATTGTCCTCAATATTCTGTCATTCCATATACTGGATGAAGATTTATTATTATTCAGAAGAAAAGTTAATTACTTTTTGGATATTTAACAAATATTGCTAATAAGTACTAGTTTTGATCACAAATAATTGTTTGTTTTTATTGTTGGCAGAAGTGTTGTTGACATGGCATCCAGACATCATCGCAAGATGGCCGCTTTTACATTTGTTCATGACATTTTATGTATCATATGATTGCCCTGATATGTTAGCTCTAATCGATCCATCCATGGGGGTGGCCGTGGCGCGATAGTTGTGTGCTCGCCTGTCAACCTCGTGGTGCAGGTTCGATTCCTGCCGTTGTCTATGTCTTCTTATATTCCATTAAAAACCAATTCTAAAAAATTGTCATAAAATAAGTTGCTGCTTTGCTCAATACGCTGTTTAGCATAACACTAACAACATGTGATTGAGTAAACTAGCATACCCATAAAATATGACAAAGAAATAAATAAAATAATGCGAATTATAAGGGACATAAATAAATAAGACACGGTAATTCTCTCCGCATTAGTTCAGCCGCCATCCCTGGAGATAAATCTGAGACAACAACCAGCTCTAGTCTCAGAACATCGCGCCACACATCTTCCCTATCCTGCTTTCTCTTCTTCCACCGGGTGCCCGCGCTGTGTTTGAGCGCGTGCAAAGTTATATACAAAAAATAGTCCAAACGCCCCTTCTCTTGCTCTCAGATTGCTCATAGATTATAGTTATGCCTCCAATGAGCCTTTAACTAGCAGTTCCAAGGAAATTAATGACGCTCCGAGTTATGTACATAGATTTGAACTTTCATTTAGTAGAACTGCGTTTAAAAATATTCCAGGCTTATAGATTATTTAACAAACTATTAGTTATGAACTTACATATGTTATTTATTATCTAATGTATATTACGTTTTTTATTTTCTGTTTTAAATGTATTATTAATTAGTCTAATGTGAGTATTATCGATGAAAGTACATAAAATAAAAAAAAAATAAATAAAAGCACACATGAATGCAGAAAAACTAATTTTCATTCACCATAATTCGGCTTTAGTAAACGTACAATATTAAATTACTGATAGCACATCTTTATTATACGAAATGAAATCAATTAGATCACAAAATTTAATATTTTATTATTTTTTTTTTACTGAAAAAACGACTATCCGGTATTCGGCCGGATATAGAAAGATTATTCGGCTCCGGCCGAATATTATAAAAGGAGCCTGATAGGCCGGATACCGAATACCTACCGGATATCCGTCACATCTCTAATTTTGATCATATTATTAACAAAGCCAACTTTTCTCTTGGCTTCATCAAACGTTGGTTTAAGGAATTATCGAACCCCTACGTCATTAAATTCTTATACTCGTACATAACCTTCGTTAGTCCCCTCCTTCAATACGCTAGTCAAGTCTGCCATTGGTCTGATAATCTCATCTTCCCCCTTATGAAGATCGTTTAAAATTAATCAATTTGCAAACCCTGCATAATCGCCGCGAAGTCGCTGATATTCTCTTTCTGCATCAGCTTTCAGCAGGGACTAAAGGCTCATCTAGGCTTGGAATCCTAATAGGCTTGGAATCGATCCCATCTACACTAACCCACGACACGTAAGATCTGCTCCTCTCTTCCGCCTCCCCCAACACCCACAAATTATGGTCTCTTTGAACCTATTTAAAGAATGCTGCGTCTAGCTAATAACACACAAGGTATCTTTTACTTCCATATTTGTACTTCATCACTTAGAAGCTCTCTCTACAACTCAGCTTAGGACCCCATTTCTTGTTCCTCACTTATTAGTTTAAAATTTAGTTTTGAGGTTTTTCTTCAAAAAAACAGAGGCTGGGCCTTAAGTTAATTTGTAAATTTAGTTTTAAGCTTAGATTTAAGCTATGTTAGTATTGCTTGTATATAACGCTTAATAAATAAATAAATCTGCATAGGATAACTAGACTACCTACCTACTAACAGTGTCAATGTTTACCTATATTAAAGTTGTTGGCTATAAGAGCAAATTCGTACGATCATGTCGTGCATTTTATTTTAAAAAATAGTATGAATAAAAGTAAATTCTTATTGCGTGTATTCACAGATTTGGAAAGTTAGTTTATTACTTAGAATTTGTTTGAAATATCAATATAATGAATCTACAAAACAATTTTGTATTTTTATGTTTTTACATTTAATAATTTCCTCAGAAGAAATACCTCTTTGGCTATAAGTCGTTGTGAATTTAAAAAGCAAATTATTTAGTCAAGGTTATTATTACCTTTAGAGAGCATTCTGACTGTCTTGAAGTGTTCTATAATAAATAAGTACTTTAACATCCGGTCTTTGCGGTTAACCTTATTTGTGGACCTGCTATCCAGTTAAAATGTTAGATTAAAATGATTTATAGAGTGGCGAACAAACTCTTGAAACTAACCACAAAGTAATATAGATTGAGGATAAAAATCATTTAATTGTATATAAGAAGGCGGTTAATTTGGCTTTGTCTAAGTATTATTTGTTAGAATTCTTAATTTAATATGTATTATAATAATTCTCGATTAGTAAGTTGGTGTATTGATGAGTGTTTCATGTCTAGCATGACTTTTGCTTTCCTAATTAAGTTTGATTTTTTTCCAAAAAAAAAATATGTTTGTACCTTACTAGATCAATATGTAACATATATATTATTTTATATTTTTGTTAGAAAATGAAAATTGCTAACCGCAAGTTTATATATCATTTTTAAGAATCCTACTTATCTTAGACATTTGTTTTATTTTGGTAATTGTGAGTTTGTACTTCCAAAATTAAAAAAAAACTGTGGTTACCGGTCAATCATTATATACATTTTGATTGAAGTGATAGGAATGGATCATTTACTCATCTTCCTTCGGTCGTCCTCTTTGTCTCTTCCCGATAGGAGACCATTTGGTAGCTAATTTTGTCTATTTCTGGCTTTTGGTTCTAGATATGTGACCTGGGCCCTATTCCACAAAATAACTTATTAACTTTTCAATTTTACATCAATTCGCAAAACTTTATGTTCTTAAGAACTATAAAATTTAATAAGTGCAAAGTAAATATTGAAATGTGCAAAGACTTTGCAATTAATTATGCTGTTTCACAAAAACTTTGAATTCTATCTTTGCGAAGCAAATTTTCATAAGTTTGTCAAAAGCTTGCAAGGTAAACGATCGCTTTACAAATTCATATTGTTATACCTAGTTAAGCTTTCAAAATGTTAAGACATGAGTTTTTGTTTGACAATAGTGAAGACACGGCCATAACAAAAAATTATAGAGACCGAATTAATTTTTCGCGACTAGGAAACTTTAATTTTAAAGAGTGCTTTCGTTTAAATCAAGTTCAAGTTTATTTCCTTTTAAATAAAATTGGAGAAATATTAGAGCACAATACACAGCGCAGTCATGTTGGCTGAAAATCAACTGCTACTGTGCTTGCATTGGCCGGAAATGGTTGCCAGTACCATGGAGTTGCAACTTGAATGGTGTTGAAAAATCATCAATTTGCAAAACCGATCATAGAGTTGTCCACGTTTTAATTGACGTTTTATTTTAAAACACTGTGCGATGGCTCGATGACGTCAGTTGTTTTGCTGAAAAGTTTTTTATGAAGGGTGAATTCCCTTGGTTGCGTAGAAAACCACTAATTGAATGTGATGATGATATGCGGGCCAGACTACAAATTTTCCAGTTGGTCGGCTAGCGTTCATGACTCACGGGCGTTACGGCATTTAGCTTTATGGCAAAGATTTGGAATGCTGCTGTTTTAGGGTGATAGGGGTTACGAACTGTAAAACTGGTTAATACCACCATTACGCCGAAAACCCGATAACCTTGATGAAGAGGCTTTCAATCGTTGCCACAAATAAACAAGGCGCATAATTGAAAATAGTATTGACATTCTTAAAGAAAGATTACTGTGTTTAAATTCTTTGCAAGATGGAGTTTCTTGTCATACGGCTAGACCCAACATGGAACGATTTTCCGCTAAAGTTGTCCTTTACTGGAATTTAGTTCTGAAGAGTGTCAGAAATTAGTAGACAATATGCCAAGACGAATTGAGGCAGTAATTAAGCAGAAAGAGTACGTTTTTTGTTTCCAAAAATGAATCAGCTAAACATCCATGACATTTGATTTCAACAAGAAGGCGCAAATTGCCATACAGTGCACTTAATTTATTGCAAAATCAATTTGGTGACAGCTTTATTTCCAGAATTGGACCTGTTAACTGGCGCCCTCGTTCCTGCGACTTAACGCTTCTCTACTGCTTCTTATGGTGCTATATTAAGTAGTTGGCTTGTGCTGACAAACCAGCAACTCTTGAAGCATTGTAAGCAAATATTCAAGTCACCATTGACGTCATACGGCCAGATTGATTGTAAAAAGTAGTCAAAAATTGGACTGATTGAATGAACTATGCCGGAAATCATATTTGAAAAATAAATTTCATGAAATTATCTGCCGGATTATAATAAAACAAAATTCATTCCAGCAATATTTCTGTCTTGTATTATTATTTAAAGTTCTCAAGCTCTTAAAAAAACACCCGTTATGTGTAGGTCTTTTAGTTGTTTATATCTTCATTGCCTCCTTTTCTATGACGAAATGTAAATGTACACTGTTTCCATTGGGAAGGACTTTGCTAGCTTTTATAAAATGGTATTAACCAAATTTGTCAAAACTGGTTTCGATTGTATTTGCCATTTCAGTTTCGGTTCATCTTTCATTTAAGTTGATTTCGTTAATATATTTTCAGGTGATATTAAATTGGGGAAACATTTCTTATGATTATTTGTTCGTGTACTATGGTCCATTCATATTTCTATCCTCAATATTCTTTGGTCACTATCAAGCTTTAAAAAATAAGGAATTATTTTTAAACAAATAAAATAATTAAGCAATTTTTTCACACTTGGCTTACTTAGACCTTGATGAAGAATAGAATCTCCTAACCACATGCTTCTTGAATTCGTTTTAGTTAAACCAATACACTTTGCGCTTTATGTTTACGCGGTAAATATCAATGACAAAACATCTACAGAATATTCAATGCTGTCAGCATTATGACACCAGCACTATTAAATTATCCACATCACTTTACTCTTCACCACCTGTCGTCTTATGGCTCCAATATGAAATTGAAATAAGATCTCAATCGCGGTCACAGTTTGCAATCAAAGAAAACAACACAAACTCTTAGAAGTACCACAATATCAGTGTTGCCGCTGCAAAAAATAATTCTTATAAGGTTTACACTATGAAATTAATATTTTTATTTAAGACTCAATAGTTTTCTAGAATCTATGAAATAGTTAGTTTGAAAATAAATAAAATAAGTACATTTATTTTATGTGAAGAAGTGAGGAATACTCACCCAACGTTGGGAAAGAAAGGAATAAAATTGTTTTTATTCGCATTTTTTACAAATAGACCAAAAGAGCATATAAATAAATATCCCGGTTGCATTTATCAATGATCAATTGATAGTTGATAAATTTTGACCAACCCAAAACTCATACAAGTTTTAATCATTGAGAATGGTGCAAAACGTTGTGAATTAGAAGAAAATTCATAATTTTCACAGAAAAGTTGATCAGATTTTAAATAAATAGAGTTTTAATGTACTAAATTTTAATATTTATCAACTATCAAATAACCGAAATAGGGGTGAAATACAGTGGAAAAGTACATTAATTATTATTAGTAAAAAGTTCTTTGCTATATTTCTATTCCCATAACCTTGTGCCCTTTAATTTTATTTAAAAGACCGTAAGTCTTAAAAGCATATACTTTTACTGCTGTCGACCACTTCTTTCACTTCACGTAATTTATGCAATTAGATTTATGTTTTGAATGTTTATCATCTTATCTGCCCTTGTAGAAGAACTAGTCTATTGACAAGTGGCAAAGCTGCATATAAATACTCAAGGTTTAATATTCACTTCTAACACAAATAACCTAATCATAAAATTTTAACTTAGAGTTTAACTATTGTGTTTCTAACAACACAATAGCAATTGGTCTTATCAACCAGGTAATGGGAAAATAAAAAAAAAACATTAAAGGTTACATTTATAATTTGCTAATTCTTAGAATGACAGTATCTGTTATTCAATAGTAAGGAATTGATGGATGAAAGTGTGAAAGATTTTTTGGGTAAGCAGTACCGTAAATAAATATTTAAGCTAAAATATGTACTTAGACTATTCGATCACAGACATGTACGAGCACACCAAGAAGAGGTTCTCCCGGAATATTATTATAATAAAAAATATATCAGTTGAACTTAAAATCATTCCATTTTTAAGGCTTTAATGGTCACTGTTTTAGGAGTGTTCTGAAGTTTAATAAAAAAAGGTGTTCAATACACGTTGTTAAAACGTGTACAAAGTTAGTAAAATGCTTTTGTAACTTTACGAGCAAAGCTTTTTTTACTCGCTCTGTAAGGATTTTTACCGCGAATTTTTATCTAATTAGCAAATCTGCACAGATAATACATTACCGGCCGACTCGTCTTGATATTTGTATAGCCAACGAAATATCTGTCGTTAAATATCAGAGCATTATTTTGTCTTAGCTGGGCAGTTCAAGTCTTGACAATTCATTTGAACAATAGAGGTGGAGGTAAGGCCGTTTAAAAATCAGCCCTATCACAAATTCCATCGTAATCGAAAATATGCTACGTTTCCCGATAAATCTATCACAAATTCCATCGTAGTGGATTCGGAGTGAAAAATTCGCTTACGATTTTCGAAGTTCGTAGGAATTGGTATCACTGAATTCGAATGGAATGAAATGAAATGAAACAGACTTTTTCTACGACAAACCATTTGTGTCGGACACTGAAAGTAATGATTCGTTAACAGTAATTTTAAAGAAAAATGTAAGTATTTTTACAAATTGTATGGTTTTATGAATAATATTTGATTTTAAATTTCAAATAGAAAGTCTCTAATGAGCGAGATAGGCGACATGTCCTCCCAAGGCTGTAAGAAACTCGCAAATAAAAGAAATAATAAAAGGCAACCTTGGACTACAAGATTGTTTTAAATTTTCATATAATCATGTGTGTAAGCTTAATTAAAATTGAAAATAGCACGTTATTGCTATTTATCCTTTCATATTGACATACACCGCTTATTTCGAAACTAAGAATATTGTACTCGGATTTTGTGAAAGCTGTTTGTCGTAGATCGGGGCGTAACTGTCCGTGCGGGGAATTATTACGATGGAATTTGTGATAGGGTTGAATATTTATCAAAAATGAATTTCATGAAAAAAATGTTTTCTTACCTGATATACTCCTGTTAATGGACATTAATTAAAAATAAAATGCACGACTGGATCGCACGTACTTGCTCTTATGTTCGATCACATCGTATACAAAAGATTCTTAATAGAAACGTCTAAACATATTTGTATAGCCTTTTTTACTTATTTTTCTATATACAAAAATTCATAATTTTTTTCTAAAAAAAAATTGGTGTGACAATTTTAAATATTTAACAATATAAAATTAAAAACAAAATTTTCGAAAAAATCGTCCACCCATTTTCGAAATATTGAATTGAACAAAAAATATTTTTTTTTTTCAAAAATCTAAAGAAAAATATTTTTCGAAAATTTTGAAATGCAGTATTCTTTAAAATTTAAAGGAGCTCCTGTATAAATTTTTGTATGTCAACGGCCTTGGCTACGATGAAAGCATCGCTTCCCATAGATCAGCGAAATCAAGCATCGTTGCGCGTGGTTAGCACTTCGATGGAGGACCGTCGGAAACCAACCATGTGCTGTTGACATGTGTTTCTTCTGTTGCGTGTTCTTCCTTGTATTAATGTATGTAAAACTTTAAGCCAATGGTCTAGTTGCCAGTGCTTCTGTGTCTCTACTTCGTAGATTGATCTGCGGAGTAGTATAAAATGTAATGTAATGTTAATTTTGATCGAAATCCATTGAGCCGTTTGTGAGAAAGTCGAAAATCAATAAAATATACAACGGCAGGTACCGTTAATAACAAAATATTTTTGACCAAAATGTAAACCCTACCCAAGGTAGTAGACACACCAATTTTGATCAAAATCGTTAGAGCCGTTTTCGAGATAATTAAGATAGCAGAAAATTTTGTATGCCAAGTACCGTTATTTTTGGGGCTAAAACAACGATTCAAAAATTTATTTTGGACAATCACCTAAAACGCTTAAGCTTCAGCCGCTTAGGCTGTGGATCGTTCTATAGACAGACAGAAGGAATTGCGGGACTCATTTTTGTTTGTGTTCTCTATCATCGTAATGTCAACTTTGATTAAAATCTCGAGTTCGATTTTTTTTCCAAATACAAAACTTGTCCTATAGTACGAGTACCTACATATATCGCAAGTAAAAATGGTGTTCTTGAAGAATTTAAGTACAATTAAACATTACTTACTGGCATAAGAGACGAAAAATAATGAGATAAAATGTCTGGCATCGATATCAAGACAAAATCGAAGAGAGAGCTCGCTGACATCCAGGATGAATATTATGTGAAAATTTATTGCCAGTGGAGTCGGCCCGTTAAGTCTGTATTTCTACTATTTTTTACTTAATTTACTTCACTTTAATCCGAAATTTTAAGAGCGGAGTAAAAGATAAATACACGAGTTAAATTACTTGATGGTGGTCTGTGCTTGAATGCCAGACCCTTCTTTAATTTTGTTCCGTCTCTTTCTTGTTTTTCTTACAATAAAATATGGCCGATGATTTTTAGTGGCGGCAAATTTGAAAAGTGAAGAATTTTAGTTCTAGTTTAGGAACTTGACATTTTAAGCCATAATCATAATGATTTCTTATTTACATTTTAGAATTTTGATTCAAATTTAGGTTTTATGTTTTAATTCAGCTTTAGAGTTTAGAGAGTTTTACATTCAAATTAAGATTTAAGTATTTTCGATATCAAATTTAAAGTAAATTTAATTTTAAAGTTAATTGAAATGTAGATTTTTTACTATTCAATAATGTGTTTATTATCTGCCTGTGCTTCAACTGTAACTAAACAATTGGGTGCTGCTTAAGGTATTACCCTTGTATTTGATTACTAATACTTTGCGTCATTTTGATTATATAAAAAAAATACAAATATAATTTATAATTTCTTAAAAAATCATTCCATTTTTATAGTGTAGGATTTATGATATCACACAGATTGGGCAACCCTGATTTTTCAACATCAGCTTACCTTGTCATTAAGGGTACCATCAGAGATGTTGATATTTCATATCACGCCAAGATGGTGAAGCTGGTTAACATCTATCTAAAGCAGTGCAAATTGCATGAGTGATTTGTCATAGTCTGTATAGTCTATAATGTTGATATAGTGCAACAATCATAAATTACCCTCTTGAGAAGTTATGAATGTAGGTACATATTTGTGTGAATCATGATATGGGACGATATTTTTTCAGTAATTAAAGTGTAAATGGGAACAGGACCAAAAGAAACTTGACTGGTGAAATAAGTGTGAATTTGATTGTTTGATTAGGGTCTTGCTGAAATCTAGTATAGGTTAAAGAAACAAAGATTATAAACCTAGAAATTGGCTGCAGTGCAACAAATAATTTAGTTTGAAAAAGTTAAATAGTTTTTTTTTTCAAGAAAGCTTAAGGTTTCAAAAAGTCTAAATTAGAAAAACATCCTATAAAAAATAATGAACAAAGTATTCTTTGATTAAGAAAGTATGTGTTGATTGTAATCTTCATACTATCTACTGAACAACCCTTGCATATTCAATAATTTCGTTTCCAAATACATACTTGGCGAAAAATTATACATATTTTTAACTCAAAAATAAAATCTAGTGAAAGTTTAATTTGTTAAAAACAGCAACCAAATTAAGTGCACAAAGTGACTTGTCGAAATTCTGACAGACTACTAAGGATGTGTTCGTTGATAATGTACTTGGCTGCTATATTACACGACGACTTTTGCAATTCATCCTATGCATTGTGCACAGTTGGGGCATTCCATTAAAAGTGGTAACTTGTTTTTCATACAAAATGAGTAAATCATTAATGAATTGGCGGCAATGTAAAACGACTTTTAGAGCAAAAAAACATCTCAAGGCAAAGACGTTGTTGTAGTTCACAATGCAAGGGAATATGAAAATTTAGCTACCAAATTGCGATGGGAATAAGAGAAGATAAGAAGACCACGTATCAGGGGTATCTATACATTTTCAGTTCCATGTCAGGCACGTAAATTCAGATTTGCTACATTGTTTTCTTCAACAGTTTTTTTGTTTGTTTGTTGTTTTGTTAAAAGAATCTTTATTTGTTATTTATTTTGTTTTGCTATTTTGTTAAAAATATTAAAGGCTTATTTAAAATAAAAAAAAAATGTAAAATAAAGTTCTAAACTTTGGTAGTTTTAATGTGGACATGTTACACAAAATCATCTTAGTACAATTACCAGGTTTTTACATTTAGAATTATAAAAACTTTGCCAAACCAAAGCAAGGATTTCAAACTTTCTAAAAATCTAAAGGAATTATTTAATTTGTAGTATTATTTTGTTTTAAATTTATTTAATATAGTGAGTAATATGTACTAAAGTCGTGCAGTTTTTTGCAAACTCAAATAAAAATTAAAAACGGAAGGTATTACTTTCAGTTTGTGTATAGTACACAAAATCAAATCCGCCAGTTGTAATCTACTACAAAATTTACCTATGTTTATCTGTCAATTTTTAGCTTACGAAATAATTGTTCGGTGCATTATTTTGGGCTTGAAATGGACAGATTTTGTTAAATTAGGTCTGATCCACACTTTGCCCAAAACTGCTAATTAGTACCAATTTCTGCCAATTCCTGTTCTAGATTTACAAATTTGGTAGTTTTGTTCCGAGTTCCGAATGTGTTACTTTTTTCGGTCTGAATATGTTCAGTGCACGCACGACATGCTCGGACATAATCGGCTGAGCATTGTGAGTAAATTGCTGAGCACACAAAATGTCATGTGTACAAAATAATTTTTTTTTTGTTTTGTATTGCTTTTTATTGTTAAAATGAAAATTTATTCTGGCTTGCGGAGTTCGATAATTTCAAATTTAGTCGCAGTAAAAAAATGAACAACGCTGATCTAGTTCAATTACCGAATCCTCAACGATATATATCTGAAGGAACTTGTGATCTTTGTTTGGTGGCGATAACAAAGCGACCAGTCGATGGTGAATTTGCCATTGAATCTGAATGTCTGGAACCAATTTCGAAAAATGAATGAAATGAAATTGAAAATGAAGAATTTTTCATTTTGATAATAAAGAGACGTTATTATCTTAAAACTTATAGCCGGGTTGATCAACAACTTCAGCAACAAATAACGTAATTTGAAAGCATCTGTTATATTTGTGTGTATGTGGCAGGAAATGTTTTGATTAGATCGTATTTCAATAGAGGAACGAATACAATGGCGCTGACGGATGAGTGAAAATGCACAATTTCACCCGCACGAAAGGCAATGAATCCATTTTAGAAGCAGCGAAGATCTTTGTAGTCGATTGCGAAATCGTGTTCAAAAGCAACTTGATTCAGGTCTACATTTACGACTGGTCTTCTTCTAATAACATTTATTTGAGGTGGTAATTCTGCACCACCAACCTAAGCACTATGAGGCACGTCTCCATTCATTTTCTTCTGCACGACACGTATACGAGAAGGCATTAGTCAGGCAAATAACTCTCCTAAAAAACAACCAAGTCATTTTGGACTCATCCTATTCAAAATAAAATTAAAAAAAAAACTTACAGAATGAATGTTTCTCAGTAAATGCCTGTAAACCAATTGGATAACCTAACTTTTTACACGCAAACTTATTTTCTGAAATAAAAATGTCGAACTGATGAATATCACAATTGATAGTAATGCTTGAAATGTTTGCGGATGTGATTCGCGATACACGACTATCCGGAATCAGTGTAATAATACGCAAAATTTGAATCAATTGCAGTAAGAAAAATAGCACATTAGCTCAATAGAAAATCAGAATGCGAAAAGGACACCTGTCAAGTTACGCAAAGCCTAACACAACGTATAGCGCCATCTATCGGGTTGTGTGGTGTGTCAGTGATAGCAGTACAGCGGTACTATCATTTATGTCCGTAACTTCTACACACAAAATACACGCAAATTTATCACAAGGAATTTTACAATTATCCATAATTTTCCAAGCTTCACAACGAATTTTCCACCTTTACATCGTCCAAAATCATCAAATCAAGCGATAAAATGCAAAATTTCGTAAAAAAAAATTCCCACTTTTTCATTCCATTTCAATCCATTTCGGAGCAATCACAAAATTCCATACAAAAAATCCATTTTCATTTTTTTCAATTTCCCGATGGATTTGAGCCAAATCGGGCCAGCCGTTATGAATTGATAAATTACTATACATTTTTCACACTTTTTATATATGTATATAGATTACTGCTTTCACTTTATATTAATTTTAATCAATTTTAAAAACTAAACTCAATCTCGAAAATTCAAAACATAAGAAGATATCAAAATAATAATACTTCGGCCAATGTCCTAACCTTCAGTTTGCACCTTTTTAACAATCAATTTCCCGTCGTCGTCAACACGGTCATGCACTGTTAAACTCACGTGGGAAATTCAAGTTCAAATCCAAAGAAGGAAATGAAAAAAAAAAACAAAACAACGAAATAACGGTTGGAAGTAATAAAAACGTGCATTCATTTGACGATAATAATCATTTGGTGTACAGTTGTTGCGAAGACTAGCTGCATGAGCTTTGAGGCCCACCACCACCTCCACCGCTGTTTGCCAACAAGTGAACAATTACTGTACTATGCCGCTGCAATTCGAAAGTTGTTGGCTGAAATTAAATGAAGAGTTTCATGCCGATAGTCCGAGGGCTCAAAACAATTCTACAATCGTTGAAAGTACGATTGCCGAAACTTGTCATCGCTTCTTTACTCCTACTCCTTTATCCTGACACACCTGACTGACAATGCCTTTATTTTGGCTTAAATTAAAAGACTTAAGCCCTCAGTCTCACAACCATCTAATTGACATTAATACCTATATAAATTGAGTGATTTATTTACCGATTGTGGTGTTGCCTCTATTTATATTAGAATGGTCGGCTGGTGTTGAAAGGCAAGTTACATTTAAAATATCTTTTAATTCCGTTTAGAGAAGACACAATAAAAGAATGAAACAACAATCAGACGAACTTTAAAGGTTTCGCGTTTACGTAATAAAACTATCAGAGAGTTACGATGCGATGTCAAGTTCAGGGTTATATCTGGAGTGGAACGTTAGTCGTGCATTTTTTGATATTAAACCTTTATTTTATTTAGCCTGTGTGTGGTCATAGATCATTAGGTTTTCGAAACGACATGTCATCGTTAGGTCTTGCGCAACTATCATTCTAGTCTTTGCGAATAATTACTTAGATATATGTTGTGCTTGTATTGTTCCTGTGATGAACTTTTGTATTTTTTGCTTAGATAAATTTATTCACGAGAGGAGGTAAAAAATGAGCTTCATTTAAAAATACACACATGTCTTATAGGTATTATTAAAAAGTAATGGAACTATTTATACAAAATAAAATATTGCAATAAAATTCAAATTGCAAATTAGAATTTTGTTTAAATAAAAAGATTTATAATGATTGATGACATTGGCATATCTTATACGACTGTGAAATTAAAAAATAAAAATAAATAGTAATTAAGGTGGCGCTATAGTCCGGCGGTGGACCAGGGCTTGAACCAAAATCTTCTTCCAGTCGGATCGGTTTTTAGCTGTCTACAGCTTCACACGCCATCTATCCAGACGGGAGAATTTTCCTCTCAAAACAGCCTAACGTGTTCTCATCCACTATTAAGAGTGTCTATGTCTGCACCGACCATCAGGATCGGGATGAGAAGCGTCTTATGAAGGCACAGTTTAGTTATCCAAAAGAAGGCTTTGTGTTTCAATTGCCTTCTTAACCCAAAAATACAGCGAGTGACAATAGTAATTCTTTTAACCAATTACTAGAATTGTTCACTGAGCTTATAGCACGACAGCGATTCGCCTTGCCTAACAACTTTTTTGACATCAAAGATGTCAGTGAGGTCTTTGTCGACCTTGATGGAGCAGCGTGCATTCTCCATCGGGTTTGGGAGCGATGCCAAAACTTTACATTTCTCTATATAGGTCGTCTATTTAGATGGTTTCATTCGCTGCCTTCAAATCGATGAAAAGGTGGTGGCTATCGATTTGAAGCTCCTGGGTTTTTTTCCAAGATCTGCCGTAGAGCGAATATTTGGTCGATGGAATGGTGGACTTCCCTGGTATATAGCCACACAGATATGGACCTATCATATTGTTCACGCTTAGCTTCAGGCGTTCAGACTGATGCCTCTGTAGTTGGTGCAATACGCAGGATCGCCTTTCTTGAGAATCGGGCAAACAATGGTGAGGTTCCATTCATCGGATACGCTTTTTTCCGACCAGCCGCAAGGCCATCAGCTCCAGCTGCTTTATTGGACTAAAGTTTAGATATACATAGCATCTTTACCTTGTCGATATCGGGTGTAAGAAATTGTTGGCCTACGTTCGTCCAGGTAGAATGGTGCAATCTGCATGGTAGCGGAATTCGGTTTGTCATCGCCGCCGTTATACAATTTGCAAAAATGATTTTTCCATATCCCCAACACCGACAGTGATTCTACTAGGATGTTCCCCTGATCATCCTTCTAGGCTTCGGTTCGAGCCTTGGGAGATTCTTTTTATTTTTTGGTAAAACTTCCTGCAATGGCGTCCCTCAATTTCTACGATTACGCGCTTCTCATGCTCTTTCTTTTGAAGATTGTGTTCCTCTTTTGCTCCTTGGTCCTTTTATGCAGCCCCGTTTTGTATGCCTGTTTGGTTGCATGTACTTGCCGGAATTCTTCATCAAACCAGGGATTTGGTGGGGGTGGTGCGAGGCCCAGCACATCAGAGGCGACATCTCTGATGGTTTCCTGGCAATCCTTCCACTGGTTCCCGATACTTGCAGTTGGCGGCATAGAACTATTTAAGATGGCGCAAGAGACCCGGTCGGAAAAGGACCTGGGGATTTCCTGTGACTGTAGCCATCTGACGTCGAACTAACTCACACAATTTCTGTTTTGGCTTTGGCCTGGATACCCGTACTATTACATTGGCTATAACGAGTGATTGGTCCGAGTCAACGTTGGAACGTACGTTCACATAGTTGATACTCAAGACTTCTTGTCTAAGTCTACCTCTACGACGAATCCACATCCAAAAAGGTGTTGCCTTTGTGGTCGGGTAGCAGTCACCGTATAGTAAATGTCACTGTCTTTTAGTTTTATTTTGCCAGGCCCATCCCATCGCACGTCCTGCATGGCGGTTATGTCTACGCTAAATGTTCGGAATCTGGGGAATTCTTTCGCTGCCGCTTTGGGAAAGGAGAATTGCCTTAGTGGGAATATTTCTCTTGGTTTCTGTCTTCAAGACATTTGAGGGCACCATTGATTCTTGAATTCATTCGCCCCACATCATCCATCTGATTTCAAAATAATACCAATTAAAGTTCCCGGCTCTAAAAATATATCTATTACATGTCTTCAGAATTTAAACAAAATCCATCGGTTCATTCACGAGAATTACGTAAATAAAGAGAAGCCGTGAATTTTTATTAAAAATCCAACACTGTTTCCCTTCTAGGTGCTCTAAAAAGAAAATTAGAATTTCTCCTCTAGTTAATTTAATTTTTTACTTTCGATTATAGGTACTATATAAGGCAAGTTATGCATTCGTCGAAAAAAAAAAGTTTTGAGATAACAATCAAACATGACATTACGACGATAGCGAAAACAAAAAAGATGGTCTAAAAATTCTGTCAGTCTGTCTGTATGTATTTATGTATGTACAGACACCTACAGCCCAAACGGGTGGGCCGAATTGCTGCAAACTTGGTATATAGAGTTTTTTAGGTATTGTACAGAGGGCCCATTGAAATTTTTTTTTAACTGAAAAAATAACGGTACCTGCCATATAACCGTTACGTTCATACCTATTTTTCTCGGAAACGGCTCTAACGATTTTGATAAAAAAAATCAGTGCGGCTTTTTAGCTACGACTGATCAATGGTTGATAAAAAAAAATTAGAAAAATGTATAAAAACGGTACTTTCAATAGGACCGTTTTTTTGCTTTCGACTATCTCATAAACGACTTAACAGATTCTTTCGAAATTTCACACATATATAGGTTAAGGTTGCCCAAATTATACCGCGTACCAATATTTTTAATTAATATTTTTTGTACTTTTAAAATCATTTTTAAGAAAAAAATTTAAAAAAATTATATTTCGAAAACCTCTCATTACATATTTTTCAAAAATTATATTTATATGTATTTATTGAATACCTATGAATTGGCGTTTTTGAATTTTTTTTTGAAAAATGTTTTCAAATAGTTTAAAAAAAAAGTTTTTTTCTCAAAAACCGCTTCACAGATTTAAAAATTTTTTTTTATCTCATAAATTCAAATTTATCTAAAAAATAAAATGGCGTACTTAATATATAATATTTAAGACTGTCATACCAATTTTTTTTAGAAAAAAATTAAAGATATTTTGTATATATAAAAAATGAAGTAAAAAACTGCATTAAATATATATTTAGATTTTTGACAGAAATCTTTTGCATTCGATGTGATAGAACATAAGAGGAAGTTCGTGCGATCCAGCCGTGTATTTTATTTTGTATGAAACTTAAGGCAAATCCTTTCAAACATTAAGATCTAGAATTAAATGAACAAGTAGATATACCTTAACCTAAGATTGTGTATTGAAGGAGACATTATGCAATGTTGGCTTTGTTAAAAATTACGAAATTTGTTTACATGATTTTTTTAGAAAATTAAAAAAAAAAAAAACGAAATGTATTTTCAAGAGAAAATAAATCTGATATCAAATATGTTTGTCATGCGAATGAATTATGACCAGCGTTGCTTAACCAACTTTTGTTTAAAGGTAAATCTATAATCGTGCGGATGTATACATATCCCAGTTTTTTTTTTTTATTATTCGTATTTGTTTGGAACAAAACGAAATACAAATTAATGTTAGCTAGAGCATTAAAAACGAAAGCGTACTATTATTAAAATTTGATTTGATAGGCTCCATCTCCAGATAATTTCTTAATATGTGGTGATATGACATTCACTTTACTATCTGCTTAGAAATTGAATAATTAACTACTCTGTTTAATTAAAACAGCGAATTGATACTTTCGCTTCGTAAGTTTCAGGTCTAGTTTTACATTTTTTTCTATTTTAATTAACAACTTTATTGTAGCTTATAGTTGTTTTGTTTGTAGGTAATTTATAATTTAAAAAACTGAAATTAGTTTTTACAAACATTTTTCGTATTTTAATAATATTATTGTTTCTAATATTCACTGTAGAATGTCAAGTGCTGTATCTATGGTTAATGCATTATTATAGGTTATTATAATAAAACAAAGATGAATTCATAAATTCACTTAAAAGTCCAATCACTGAAGAACCAAAAAAGAGGTTTTCTTTCAGAAGTAGTTTTGTCCTGCTTAAATTTAGGGAAAATTAACTCCCATACGATTTTTTTTATATAGGCCATGCCAACAATTGGTTTCATTTTAAATTTCGCGCCATTAGATAGATAGATAGATAGATATATAGATAGATTGATTCTTTATTTTTTTCATCATACATTTTTTTACAATTTGTTTTCCAAGAATAAGGACGTGGCAATTACAGCCGTCTGCCTGATATGACATTTTTTATTTTGATGTTAAGAAATAAGAAATAAATCAAAACAAAAGATATTTAGCATTAAATAATATAAACAAAGTAAATATAAGTTTGTTTTTTATCACGTTATAACTTCAAACATTTTTCTTTTAATTTACACTCAATAATTGGCTAATTCACTTACTCAGGTGAAACTGTTGCGGTAATTAAGAGCATGTTGACAATATTTATATAGATTGAGCCAACCCGATGCTCCATTTAGGATTTCATAAAATCTATGTAATGGTAGAAAGCTTTCCCGAAAGTATAACCGACGAATTTCTTGTAAGATTGGACAGACCGCTAAGAAGTGGTAAATATCTTCTTTTTCTCTTCTGTTAAATATATTACAGAGTTGCGGCAAATCATCACGGTGCGGTATAAAATTTAAATGTAAAATTTCGACTCTGGCTCTAAATATAATACTTATCTGAGCGGATGAGTAATCACTAGAAAAGTAATTGACATCTGAAATCAACTCATGGTTTAAATTTCGGTAAATCATTTTTGATGCGGACGAATTTGCTTTTAAAAGAATTTCTACAAACATTGTATGATCTAGTTTAGCGATCACCTCTGCAAACTGGTCCTGCCATTCACCAACATTGGTTTCCGTTAAGATTAGAGACAATTCTTACGATAAAGCGAGTTGGGTCCAATCTTTAAACGGCGAGGCATTTGTTTGTAGCATTTTTGTCAAAATAGCCTTGTGAAGACATACATTACTTCTTTTCATAACTTTTGTAATGAAGTCAGCGTTCGCCTTCAAATTTTGTATATATAATGGGGTTATACCCGACTCTACATATATGACATAATTTGGTGTTGAATTTGGTAATCGGAATAGCCGCTTAAAGAAATGCCTTTGCATTCTTTCAAAAGCTTCGAGGTTAATGTATCCGAAAACTTGTACACCATAGGACATACAAGACTTTACTGTTGCGTTAAAAACTCGGTATTTAGATGCCAGATCAATATTTTTGCTAGAGAAAAACTGTGGCCACATCATAGTAAGTGCCAATTTAGCTTCATTACTTTTTGCTTTAGAATGTTTGATAAAGATCAAGTTATTTGTTAATAAAACTCCTAAATACTTGAACTCTTGTACAACCTCGATCTGAACGTCATTAAGGGACCATTTATCTTCAGGCCTTCTTCTGGTTGGTCTCGCTTCAAAAATTACAATTTTAGTTTGTTGTAGATTTATTTGCAGACCCCAAGTCTCATAAAATGAACTAAGGCGGCTTATTTGCAATTGTAGCGAACAAGGATTGTCAGCAAACATTGTCAAATCGTCAGCAAGTCCTTAACGACAGTGTTAGCAAAAAGGACTCCTCCTGGAAGAAGGTCACAGATTTCATCTATGAATGAGGCAAACAGTATTGGGCTGAGGATACATCCTTGAGGAACACCTGCTTTTGTTTCAAACCCTTCCGAGAACTCGTGCCCATCCCAAACTCTTGCCTTTATCGATGAGATTAGCCTGGTATACATTACCAGAAACTTTCGCGATATACCTAAACATGGTAATTTGTAAATTAATGCTTGCCTGTTGACTTTGTCAAAAGCAGCTTTGAAATCAACAAAGCAAGTGTTTAGCTTTTTCTTGTTATCAATGATTTCGCGCCATTATACTTGCGTTATAGGCACTATATGGAAAGTTTTTATTTGAAACAAAAAAAATCGAACTCGAGATTTTGATCAAACTTGAAATTACGATTATAGATACCATAAAAAAAGTGGGTCGATCTACCAAACCAAACAGCTGAAGCGATTTTCTTCAAACTTTCTAATTAAGCGTTTTAGGTGTTTTTTTTTCGATTTTCACGTTTCTTGTTAACGCGGCTCAACGGATTTCGATCGGTCGTTCGAATTCTAAATAGTACCCAGATTTTCGAAAAATATATATATATTTTTTTTTGTAATTTTAACTATATGCCTGTAAGACCTAAGGACTTTTAAATGCAACCTGAATTGCACGGCACTAGTTTGCCACAGTGGATTTGAGAACCAGGTATATTGACTGTCTCATTTTAACCCATGGGCGGCATCCAATTAAAATTGAAGGTGTAGAAAAGAATGCGCCTAGCGTGGGGATCGAACCCACAAGTCCTAGTTTGCAATCAAGCACTTTATCCACTGCGCCATTGCCACCCATTTTTGATTTTTGAAAAAATGATCTCGAAAATGGCTGGACGATATTTTTTTTAAAGTTCTGTTTCTAAATTTATATTGTTAAACACTTCAAATTATCATATCTATCGTTTCATGATTTTATTATTACATAATATACATTTTTAAGCATAGTTTAAAAAGAATACAATTGAATTAAAAAAAATGTTTACTCCAAACAAATATTTAAACAAAAATTGGTGTCCAGTATTATTTATAATTTGAAAGACTTCCTGTATAAAAAATTTGATCGAAATCTGTTCAACGGTTATTGAGAAATTTGAAAACCTAAAAAAGCGGTACCCCAATTACCATTAAAAATAGTTTCTGTATCATTTTTTGGACTAACATGTAGACTTTACCCACACAATTGAACAGATTTTATTTTTTATTAAAATCGTGGCAGATAACAAATATCTACTTTATTTGCTACAAAATATTGTATGGCAGGTACCGTTATGTTTGGGCTAAAAAATAGCAGACATACGTAATTGCGGTACTTATTTTTCTTTATGGCTAGCGAAATTGTATTCTTTGCCTTAAACTGCCCTGCCGTAATACTCGCGCTTTTAGGAATGCTGATCAATTTGCCCTTGAGTGCAACTTCGGACGTGCTGTCAAGAACTGGAATTAATTCTTTAGCCGTACAACACGATTAAAGAATGCTTTACCAAGATCTATTTTTCTCCCATTTTTAATGCATATCCGTATCTCTTTTGAAATCCTTCCCTTTCTTGCTAACGCTCGCACTGTGGGTCAATATAGAAAGCGCAGTCAAATCCCCTTATAGTGGACACACAATTTAAAAAAAAAACATTCGTAAGATTGTAACTTAATTAACCGAAACAAGAAAAAACTTACTTTTGCATATACTGAGAACATTTTTACTTCATTTACTTGCTTTCTTCGGGATTATCTTGGCCTTTGCGAGCTTACCTCAGCCATGTGAAATATAAAACATCACCACACACGCTTAAAAATAAACTAGATTGCTTAACATCATCAATGTAATCCGCTTATGAGCTAAATGGATATAAAATCAAAATATTTTTCTTGATGAATTCGCGATGAAATGGCAATAATTCATTCAAAAATTCATCACATTGACATGATTACGTTATACAATTTTTTTTTTAGCTGCATGAGAAGTTTCGATGGTTGTTTGCTATTGTTTGACAGTTGAGAATGTCAAACTCTGTTGACATTTCTGTTCAGTAAGGTTTGGCAATTTTTCTTTTTCATTTAACGCCGGGACAAGGCTTCCAAATTGTAAAAAATATCTTTGAATAAAATACATTTCTTCGCCAAGTTCATATATAGCACTTGGTGGATGAAAATGAGAATTTTTACCAAAGAATTGTGTTTAGTGATGAAGCTCATTTCTGGTTAAATGGCTTCGTCAATAAGCAAAATTGCTTTATATGGAACGAAGAAAATCCTCAAGCCTTTAACAAATCACCATTGCATCCATTAAATTGACTGTTTAGTGCGTCTTACACGCTAGCGACATCATTGGTCTTTTGAAATACGGAAGGAACTGCCGTTAAGGTGGATTGCGAACGCTATCGACCCGTGCTGACTGATTTATTGTTTCCAAAAATTAATCAGTCAACAAAACGCCGAAACTTTCCATACAGCGCTTTTAATCAAACATTTATTGCAAAATCAATTTGTGGACAGCTCTATTTCCAAAAGTGGTTCTGTTAACTGACCCCCTCGTTCTTTCGACTTAATGCCTCTCGAATACTTTTTATGGGGCTATGTTAAGTCATCGGTTAATGCTGACAAACCAGCAACTCTTGAAGCATTTGAAGCCAATACTAAAGCCGCCATTGCGGCCATACGGCCAGACCTATTAGGAAAAATTGGACTGATCGAATTGATGTATTATAGCCGCGGCGGACATTTGTCGGAAATCATATATAAAAAAATAAATGCCATGAAATTATCTACCAGATTTAATAATAAAAAATTCATTCCAACAATTTGTATGTCTTGTATTACTTTATTTAAAATTCTCAAGTTCTGAAAAAAACACCCGTTAGATGAACCCAATCGATTTAAACAAGAATAAGTGTCATTTATATGAGTATAACGGTGCGGTTAAAAACTGTTATTATTATTTAGTGTATGTTGTATGACAAAAAAACACATCTTCTCAGGTAGATCATTTAGAAGCACCAGCTCTTAAACCTAGATTTCGATTGATAATCTAATATTTTTATAATACAAAATCAGTGATATTCTACATATCACTTTAAATTTGACAAAAACTCGAAAAATAACAATTTGCTAGTTTTATTCAATCATATCATAAAGTAAGTACTTACTGTGTTTCAAATAAGTCCACACGATTCTATGAATGGAATCATCTTGGTCGCAATAACAAAAGTAGTTTTTCTACCTTTTTCAAATTTATTTTGAAATTAACTTTATTATTTAAAGTTTCAAAAACCCTTCCAATGAAATAGGTCATAAGTGCGGAATAGCTGCAAAAATTTGTATACAAAATATTTTAATTAATAGTATATTTTTAGGTACGAGTATTATATACCGACAAGCAAAACCTACATCACCTTGAAAAAAATATCTAACATTTTGGCCCTGGTTTGATTAATAAATTAGAAGATTTCTCACGGCATAAGAGCAGACCTTTTTAGTAGAATTCTTTAACATTGAAGACAATGATTTATTTCTAACATTAAAATTATATGCCACAATTAAATAATTACATATATAAACTAAGTGTTTAAATAGCTCACATCAATGTATTTACCTTTCTTGAAATAAACTTAATATATTTAAATTATGGAAAATACTTTCCGATTTTTGTAATCTGCTTTTTGTTTTCAGATACGAGTATGTATATAAGGTTTGCCAAGTCATTTGTATGCTAATGACTACTGAGGTACCGAATAAATCCAAAGAGGTTATTTCTATGTCACTGTGGGAAATGCTTGTTATTGGGCTGAATCCATATAGAGAGCACGTCATTACTTGTGAATTAGTATAAACAATAGTCTAGCTTATGAATATATTTGTAATAAATTGGTTATTTTTGTAACCGTTATCGATTTTATTTTGCGTACGCATAATTTGTGACGAAAATAGAACTTTCAACTGTATGGTTTTTTGTCTGGTTCGCAAGTTTATTTTGTTTTGTTTTTTTTTCTGGTTGTAGATTAAGCGTGAATCGCATTAAATTGGACAATAAGTGTAAAGTGGGTCGACTCACTATCTAATATTACTTTACGATTCAACAGGGTCATCCAATTCTTTGTCGGGACTTGCAATCCCTGTTTCAAACAGATTGGTATGTCAAACGGAGATGTCATTTTAGACTGTGCCTCCCAAATTAATAAACGTGGGCTAGTGAAGGCTTAGGATTTATTTCGTGGACTAAATGCTATTAATAAACAGAATTTTTGCTATTTACAAACTTTTCCTTCGCTAGACCATCATAGTCGGTGGTTTAGTGAAGGACTAAGAATTGGCATTAAGAACAAAATTTACAGGGACATAGAATAAAAAGAAATAGAGTTGATACTCATTATACAGGGTGCGCCAGAGAAACTTACTTATTTGAAAAGTCAATAAAAACAAAAGTACTTCAATTATTGTTTTAATTTTTTTTTTTTATTTGAGAATACAATATCCCAATTTTTTTTCATGCAGTCTTGAAAATGACATCGGATAAATGGCGACCCCCATTGCGCATACACTGATGAAGTCGATTTTTGAAATTCGTCTCCACTCTTTGCAGCATATCAATCGGTATGTTGGCAATGGCGTCGCGGGCAACAAAATCGCGTTCAGTTAATTCTTGCACAACAGCCAATTTATAGGGATGAAATTGAAGGTCTTCATGGAGAATTCGTCGAACAGTGGTGTCAGAAATTCCCATAGCAGCTGCGTGTTTGCGAGCCGAACGCCGGGGAGAACGCACAACTGACTGCCTCACTCTTTCGATATTTTCCGGAGTTCTGATGGTCCGTTGAAGTCTATTTCTGGGTTTAGCGACACTTCCACACTCCCGAAATGAGTTAACCCACGACAGAATCGAATTACGGCCAGGAACGAGTCTGTGAGGAGGAATTTCAAAGCGAGCGCGGAAGGCACGTTGCGTAGCAACAAGTGAGCGACCGTTAGAAAAGAAGCTCTCGACTGCGAAGGCCCGCTGCTCTCTAGACCAGACCATGATGGCAACTGACTGGAGGGAGAAACAAACTTGGGAACTTCCCCCTCCAGATGCGCCCCCTCTCGCCCCTCTAACCGCCCAAATCACCGCGCGGGAATTTTTTCAAATAAGTAAGTTTCTCTGTCGCACCCTGTAGTAGATTTTGTTCGTTGATTCTCGATTTCTTATTAATTGACAATTTTAGTCCGCAGACTAAATTTTATTCTATTGCTTAGTAAAGTCATGAACTAGCGGTGGAATAATCATTTTCTATTAATATGGCTATGTTGTTTAGTTAAGTTATGGTTTGCAATTTTGCAATGTGTCGTCTGCAATAATTATTACAATATCCCACACAAATATACTTTTTCCAACAAAAATAGTCAGTACGTAGAAGATTTGCCTCTCTCTCTGGATGCATTGGCTTGAATAAGCCTTTCTCAAGTTAAAGCTCTAATAGGGTTCCCGTACTTATCATTATACATGGCAGCAAATTTGAGAGAAATATGTGTATGGGTTACCATCTGTTTATTTAAAACAATGGACATTTTAATTAAATTAAACAAAAAAAAACTATTTATTTTTTCCACACCACCAAGAGAGCAGTATCCAATTGACGCTTTTTGTAAGTGTATCCGCGAAAACCGTAAAAGCTTATATAATATCACTTTACTATTTATTTAACCCAATTTACTTTAAACTTTTCAATACTTCGCACAAATAACATTTTTTGCAAAAACACCAAAAGCGAAAAAAATTAACTGCATTTTAACGGGCTATTTAAAAACACAACCAAATAAAAGGGAGAAAATCTATGCGACAACACTTCTCCTCCTCGCCTTACTAAATGTTGTTTTCAAAAGCTTAAAAACAGAAAGTTCTTTGGTAAAACACCACCGTAAAAGGTCTTTTGTATTTCTTTCAATGGGTATTGGTAACTCTGTTGGAATGCATAGTTTTTTCAACTTATACAGTGAAAGTAGAAACGAGTAGATGAAAGATGAGGACGGTCATGGTGGGGTGTACAATATTTTGCAGGAAATTACCACAATGATTTGTGTAAGTTGGTCAGTGGGTAGAATCCTTTTCAGTGGTAATTTTTTTCAATTCAGTGTGGTGACAGTGTATATTGTACAGGCACCACTGGTTTAAAAAAAGCTCGCCCATAAGACTTGTACTGACTATTTTTGAAACATAAGTTAATAAATAAGTGAAAATCCTCATTCATATTCAAAAAGATGAACCCAAGTTCTATGTTCACTTTTCTGAGAACATTTCTAGAGAAGTTATGCGAAGCAAAGCACGCTGAGAGGAAATTGATTGCATTAGATCGATCCCATATATTGTTAAGCATGGTATTTCTCTTATTCAGTTCATGGCCGTATTTCAGATTAGTTCTGTACAAATCCGTGTTTATAATAAATAGGTGATGTTTTGTTGGTGAATTGTATTGATTTAGTGAATTGGGTGTTGAATTATTAACTGATTAGTTTTTGATTGGTGATTTGACTCATCAAGAAAAACTGAACATTTGGTTGCAAGATATAGGTTGTACCTATTGGATCTTTTTTTCTAACTTTAAATAATTATCACTAAGACTTATCTAATAAAGCTTTATTTCCATTAAGTTCTTTCACCAAAAAATCACTAAGATTGGTTAAAATCACAATTTCATTTTCACTTTCAGAAAACATTTTTCCTTCTTTTTAAAAGGTTGAGAACCTTAAATAATAATACAAGACAGAAATATTTTTGGAATAGTTTTTTGTACTCATTATTCTTCATGAAGGTCACAAAAGGATTTTTTGTTTCAAAATAAATTTCCACAATTGAAAGCGTCATTTTCCAGCGATTTAAATGATTCACGATAAACCTTACTGTACAAAAATGTCAACAGAGTTTGACATTCTCAACTGTCAAACCATAGACAACAACCATCGAAACTTCTTATGCAGCTAAAAAAAACACTGCTATTGAACCATTACTTGCCATTTCGTCTGCTATATCATTTCCCTCTACATTGCTTTGTCTAGGGACCAATCAGAGTTTGACTTGGTTGGAGTTATCGATGCTATTCAGTACGCTTCGGCACTTTGCCATTGCCCTGGATCTTGTTGTGACGTTTCCATTACGGTTTCAGGAAAACATCTAAATACTCTCTGTGAAATCCTGCAATTTGCACTTAACAAGCTAATCACGTGGGCTAGCAGTTGTGGTTTAGGTGTAAACCCCCCTAAAACTGAACTCGGCCTCTTTACAGGGAAACACAAAATTTTGCACGTTGATCCATCAACTATAAATGGTATAAGTCTTGAATTCTCTGACGAAGCAAAATACTTTGGTCTGATTTTGGACAAAAAATTTAGCTGGAAATCCAATATACAAGAAAGAGTTAAAAAAGCCACGGTGCTCTTTTATCTTGCAAGAAAGCCATTGGCAACAAATGGGGTCTAGAGCCCCGCGTAGTCCATTGGCTATACACAGCGGTTATTAGACCGATTCTTACTTACGGAGTGGTCGTTTACTGCTCTTGGCACAGGGTAATAATAAACTGAGTAGAGTTCAACGCACCGCTTTCATGTGTATAAGTAGTGCTTTATGCACCAATCCAACTGCTGGGCTTGAAATACTTTTTAATCTGACACCTTTATATTTTCAGCAAGCAAACCGAAGCCTGCTCAGCTATTCCCCTGAAGGCGACCTCACAGTGGAAAAACAACAGTTTTGGCCACGCCAACATAATGAACACATTCAGTATCCCACAAAGTAACATAGACTACTACTACTTCATAGACGCTGAAATTTCTGGATTCAATCTTCACTAACTCCAAAATAGGCCTCGACTGTCGATCATCTCTTAAAGAGATGGCGGAACAGTTCAACATTCACTTATGCTGGGTACCAGGGCACAGAGATATTCCAGGGAACTATACAGTGCCGACGAACTTGCTAAACAAGGAACAACACTACCCTTTTCAACTGACTACAGTAACCTGGGTATTCCAATCGCTACATGTAAATTTTTTTTAAGGCTAGATGCTATGGAGAAGACAAATCTTAGGTGAAATAGTGGTAACACATGTCTAGCGACAAAAAAGATTTGGCCAAAACTGGATCTTAAGCGCTCTAATGCTTTGATCTCTCTATGCAGACTGCACATTAGCTCCATTATAGTTGTTTTTAGAGGACACTGCCTCATAGGTAAACATGCTGCATCGGCGTGCTCGCAAACGACTTCTGCAGAAGCTGTTTAGATGAGGAGGACAAGGAAGCTATTGTTCATCTCCTCTGTACATTCCCTGCACTGTATTACAGACGAAGACTTCTTCTGGGAGATTTCTGAAATTAATGAACTCGCACATTCAGACATTAATTCTGTCTTCCGCTTCATAAGAAGTTCAAATTATTTCTACATTCTTTTTGGGGTAAAAAAACAACTCCTGTGGTATCACAATGGTCCTTTGTTTTGGACTAAGTGTGTTAGTCAGTTATCTACAACAGCTAACAGCCACTGTAACCTTATCTAACCTAACCTGGATCTTATTGTCTCTCTGAATATTGCTTGACTATCCACAGCAAAATGGGATCTCTGATCAGATTAGTATTCTCCTATGGATCATTTCGGCTGCTATTCTTATAGTGCAAATCCCAGCCTGAAAGACGCTACATGGGAGTTTATATGATTATACCTAATATCAAGAGCTTCACAAAACAACCATTCTCCTATTCGTTCCTCCATTGATCCATCAGTGTAGCTGGGAATAGCCTGTTCTCTTAACAATGAGCTCTTAGCAGAGTGGATTTGATAATTAGATCTTTACTGTCTTACTATAACCCACGGGTGGCATTCAATTAAAATTTGAGGTATAGAAATAAATGCAAGCTAGATGTGACTCGAACCCATATGTCTAAGTTAGTAATCCACAACTATATCCACGCGCCATTTCCATCCCATCAAACTCTATCCTTTCTTAATGTAGGATACATTGTTTATCTTCATTAAAATTAGACACTGGTACATATAAGTATTGAAACATAATTAAATTTTAATTTATGAAATAAACCAAATTATTAGATTCTGTTGTATAATAGAATTGCAATAACCTTATATCCTTAAAACGGTTCCTTGTAAATTTATCGTGGTACCTCTTTCATCAAGGTTTTGTTAAAAAATATAAAACAAAAGCTTGAATGAAATATTGGGCTCACTAATGATTATTTCAAATTGTATTTCATGAAGCAAAAATAACCACAAGAAGTACATATTTCTCAAACTATAATTCATAATATCTCGAATAAAATATACATTCACATGTTATTTATTTCAAAACACAATCACCGATTAGAGAATTTCTGTGTAAACAAGGCCAGACATTAAGATATGCGTCTGCAACTGCAACGTTTTCCGAAATCTTTTATGTGCAATTAAATTTACAATCATTACTCAGCACCTGGTCCTGGACCACATTCACCACACAACTTACTAAAGACTATCTGACCGAAACTAAGTGCTAAAAATCAAGCCAGTCGGCAGCAATAGATACAAATAATGATGTACGAATGCTTTTATGTTTACAAAATGTATTCAATTGACCGGCAAACAATTTGTTCACACAACACATATTTCAAGAAACGAATTTCCAAAGACGATTGTCGGATTTCTCTCGGTTCATTTGTTTACAACCTGCCCCTATTAACCCACCACCCGCTATAGCAATCTAAATCTAATATATGCAGTTGAGAACCTGATAAATGTATCTTCCTGTGTTTGTTTCTTTAAACAAAAAAACAACATTTAAATTAGGCTACATTTTTACGCTACATTTGTTATTATACCCGTAAAACAAATGATTCTTCGACCTGGACTTGGATAATATACGAAATTAAGAACATTATTTTTTTAGCGTCATTTCCCCTTTTTGTCTTCATATGGGTCATTTTTTTCGTATCATATTTTTGTCATATTGCTTATCACTTGCAGTGAAAGTACGCTTCTTCATCTGCACAGTATATTGATGCCACTTGATACCATTGCTGTATCAGCAGCATTGACGTCACTAATTGCATTTCATATTGGAAATGGTTTGTAAAGGGTGTTTTATTTTTTGTTCAAAGGCAAATAATAAAACACAGAAAAATGTTTTTTTTTTATATTTTGCGCGCACTAAAGCGATTTTGACTACCCTTAATATGATCGAGCACAGTGCGAGCGTTAGGAAAATAGGGAAGGATATGAAAGGAGAAACCGGTGTACATTAGTTTTGAAGCTTAGAATATCAAAATGGGAGGGAAAAATCGAGTAAAGCATTCCACATTCGTGTTGTTCGGCTAAAGAAAGAATATCTGTACTTGACAGTAGGTCCGAAATTGGGCTCAAGGGTAAACTGATGAGCATTCCTTGAAGCGCGAGTATTACGGTTGAATATTTTAAGGGGAGGAATGCAACTGGCTACTTCGCTAGAACACTGTTTATAAAAATACCGATAAAATAGCGAAATACATGAAACATTTCGACGATGTTTAAGAGATGTAAATGTTTCTACTATAGTTCTATCGCCAATCATTCATAGAACTCTATTTTGAATTCTATCCAAAAGATTCAAATGAGTTTTAGGAGCTCCTGCCAAAATGTGAGAGTTAAACTCAAGTTTTGGTCGGATGAAGGCCTTATAGATTACAGCCGGATCAGACGGTGAGAAGAATTTCTTGCATCTTCGAAGAAAACCTAAGCACTTTGCAGCGTTTTTGGCGACATAGAATATGTGTTCATTCCAAAAGAGGTGGTCTGCGACGCACATACCTAGGACTGAGAGCTGATCGGTTTCTTCGATGCAAGTGCCGCTCATGGGTAGCGGCATGGGGGGTGGGTTCTGCTTTAACGACAGAAGACAGCACTGAGTTTTTGAAGCATTAAATTCTACGCGGTTTTTTATTCCCCATTGGACAATGCTGTCGAGATCAGAATTAATGAGCTTATCATACACTGCCGTTGCAGTTCCACATCCGAAGAACAAGGAGGTGAATCTGAAAACGAATATGAAAAGCTGAGAGTACTATCGTCGGTAAAACAATTAAGTGGATTAGAAGTTCCAGATAAGAGATCATTAATGAAAATGAGACAAAGGCTCGGAGACAATACGGAGCCCTGGGGCACACCAGCATTTATTTTGTGGATATCAGACTTGAAACCGTCCAATACAACATGTATTGAACAATCCGAAAGGTAATTTCTAATCCAACGAAGAAGAGATTCATCGATACCAAATGCACGCATTTTCGATAAGAGAGCTTGATGCCAAACTCTATCAAATGCTTTTGAAATATCAAGCGCAATAATCTTACCTTCTCCAAAACGATGTAAAGATTTGTGCCACTGTTCGGTGAGATATACCATCAGATTACCAGTGGACCTATTGTTACGAAAGCCATACTGCCGGTCATTAAGGAGTTTTCGTTCTTCAAGATATTTCTTAAGTTGAGAGTTAATCAGCGTTTCCATGACCTTGGAAAGAAGGGACGTAAGTGCAATTGGACGGTAACTAGAGGGTGAGGAAGATTCGCCTTTTTTAGGGACAGGCTGGACAAATGCTGTTTTCCATCCACTCGGAAAGAGACATGTATAATAGGACAGATTTTTTTTTTTTTTTTTTTTTTTTTTATAACTTTGCACGCGCTCAAGGGATTATGAATACCCTTTATATGTTTTTCTTAACACAGCGCGGCATCTGGTGAAGAATAGAAGAAGGATAGGAAAGATGTGTGACGCGATGTTCTGAGACTCGAGCTGGTTGTTGTCTCAGATTTACCTCCAGGGATGGCGGCTGAACTAATGCGGAGGGAATTACCGTGTCTTATTTATGTATGTCCCTTATAATTCGCATTATTTTATTTATATCGATGTCATACTTAATGGGTATGCTAGTTTACTCAATCACACGTTGTTAGTGTTATGCCTAAACAACATGTAATGAGCAAAGCAGCAACTTATTTTATGACAATTTTGAGAATTGGTTTTTTAATGGAATATAAGAAGACATAGACAACGGCAGGAATCGAACCTGCAACCACGAGGTTGACAGGCGAGCACACAACTATCGCGCCACGGCCACCCCCGATGGAAAAGCTTAAGCAGTGGTTTTGCCAGAGTTGAAGCACACCTCTTCAGAACGATGGGAGGAATACTATCCGGGCCAGCGGTTTTGTGTATATCAAAGCCTTTGAGGACTCTAGCAACTGCACGAGTGCGAAAGAAGATTTGTCCTATATAATCGTTTACTGGAGGAGTCATAACACTTTCTGGCAGCGCCGAATTAACCGTGCACTGCGCTGCAAGCAAATTGGCTTTTTCACGAGAGCTGACAAAAGGGGTGTCATTAAAGACGAGCGTTCGAACAGAAGACGAAGTTGAATTTCGAATGTTTTTTACAAATGACCAAAAATTCTTACTACCTTTTGCCTTAATTTTTGGTCATGCAAAAATTTGGTTTTACGAATGTGAACGTTGCAAGTCTTTCTAGCTTGTTGGAACTTTTTCCGGTTTTCCTCAGTAGGGTTGGCTTTATAAATGCGGAAACTTACTTCTCTAACCCTAATAACCTCTTTACAGCTCGAATCAAACCATGCATTTTCTTTCGGTTTGATAGATTACCCTTTTCGGGATGAAATTTCTCATTCCGTGAAGAATTAGATTTGTTATCATATCTGCGCTGGAGTCTATGTCACTACCGAGGAAGCATAGTGACCAGTTAAAATTCCTGAAGAAATTATTGAGGCCGTCTCAGTTGGCATTCTCATATTGCCAAACGGTTCTCATAGGTGATTTTTCTTTAACTGAGTGTTGTTGGCATGAGAAATTTGCAGATATGACACAATGGTCTGATGTGCCTAGAGGCGATAATACATTGACCGTGTATTTGTAAGGGTCAGAGGTAAGGAACAAGTCTAGAGTGTTGGCGGTTTGACCTGCAACGTCAGGGATTCGATATCCATGACATTGAATTTTTCTGACAGGTTGTTTCATGACATTAATGTAATGATTTCGCAATAGGTAACGATTCCTAAGCGACCGTCGCAGTAAATCTATTACCGGAAACCAGCGAATCCAGAAATTCCGCACGACCAGAACATAACCATAATACAGTTAACAACAGCAGCATTGTGCGATCACTACCGACACTTGATTATGCAACTACCGCGAGGTGCAACTAGAGCAATAACGACTCTAACTTTACGTCAAGCATAGGTAAGGAATGACGATGAAAAGTAGGACACTTGTATACTCGAAAGCAAACCTTGATTTCAGTTTTGGCTGTTGCTGAGAAATAAGATTTTCGTTGATCCCGAGTGGCAACCAACTTGGTGATCAATTCCGTAAACTTTGGTGGGCGATATAAAGCGGACTTTTTGGGCCATAAAAATACCCGACTTTCCCTTGGACAGGTATAAGATTCCTAATAGATTTCCCCTCTTACTCCTCGTGAGTAAGCTGTATACCGTGTTATTAAGCTTAAGTTTATAAAGAGATTGTTAAAAAATATGTTAAAGAAAACTTCGTAAGCTGTCTTCCTGATCCCTTGAACACTGAAGAGCTTACCTCAGCCTTAGAAAAAAAGCATCACAACATTGTTTACACAATTTTAATTGTTGAGCATGTTGTCGAATTGACAAACCATCAATTGCTTGTTATGTGCGCAATATTTAGTGTGTAAACGTATTGCTTAAATAATACATAGTTTCTCAAATTATGAGCATTTTAAATTTAAATGCACAATATAAGTTTTCAAATAGTTTTTCAAAATAAATTTCCAAACGTAACTCTGACGTGATAAATCATGATAAATTGCCAAATGTTAATAAGCAAAACCGATAACTTCCAAATGTGCTATCAGAGAAAACAGTGGTCTCAATTTAAAATTATACTCGTACGTCTCTAAAAAAAACATCCTGTAGTTCTTCTGAAAGTAATGTTCAGACTTATTGAATATGACCTATTTTTTATTTCTCTGGTATGTTAGTTAACTGAATGTGTAGCCCATAGCACAGATGAGTGAATGGCAGCCTCGATAGATACGGTGGTTACATAAAGAATGACAGAACTAAAAAAATACAGGTTAAAAAGTATGTATGTTTTTCAATTGTGTTTTTAATTTAATTTGTGATTTTTCAGTCAGTTGTAGGCTTTAGAAAAATATAGGTCTACCACGATACTAATAAAAACATAGCCCTATTCATAGTATTAATTTATTGTATTATACGCTTCGATATAATTAAGTTATTTATTGATCTATATTTGTGCAATTTATCAGTGTTTTGTAAATTGATATCCTTAAAGATTATATGCGTGTCTCCCACACTCATAAATCCGACATTCGAACTCTGCAGTAATATGTGTTTTTTTTTCTTCCCTTTCTCGAGCTTAGTCCCCTTGGTCGTTGTTTTGTTGGTTTTATTTATAATTAGTTTGTAGTTGATCTACGATATAACCGATATTTAAAAAAAATAAGCTTTAAAAATTTGTGTAGTGTATAGTAAACAAACAACACAATATACAATCGTCAACTAGAAACAATAGACCAGTCTTCATTAATCGAAAATGTTATTAAATTCAATTTGATTCATATAAATTTATCAACCAGCATTTTAACCGGACTTATCGACAACAGTAAAGTCTTCAAATACTCCCAGTAAATTTGAATTATTTTAATAAATTATCAAAGTACTTCTTTTTTTGTCTTAAGTAGGTGGCTTGTGCCTAATAATTCTAATATTTTTAAAAAATATTTATAAATCAATCCTGTATTTGTAGAAGACATGTTTTGTCCCAAATGTAGAATGCGGCAAAAACGACATAGGTGCAAAGCAATTTATATACATATATAACGGCAAAAACACTAATCGTTAATGAGTGTAGTATATTAACTATTCGGAAAGGTTTTCGAAAGTTGAAAAGTAAGTTAAAAAAATAACAAGAATATTATTTCCTTGTAATATATTAGGAAAGTATTGCATTTGAAAAAAAATCGCAACTCGAGATTTTGATCCAACTTGACAATTCGATACTACAGAACACTAAAATGTAGGTCCCGAAATACTGTATGTCTGTCTTTTTTAGGTCGATCTACAGCCTAAACTACTGAAGCGATTTTCTATCTCACATAGATTTTGTAATCGTTTTTTAGCTCCAAAAATGTCATATACAATTATACTTGTACTTGTCATACAATTTTTTTCTACCAGCATTATCTCGAAAATGGCTCTAACGATTTGATAAACAATAAAATGCACGACTGCATCGCACGTACTTGCTCCTATGTTCGATCACATTATATGTAATAGTTTCTTAATAGAAACGGCTAAATGTATTTTTAAGTCGTTTTTCACTTAATTTTTATATATAAAAATTCATTAATTTTTTCTAAAAAAAAATGGTATGAACATTTTAAATGTGTAATAATATAGATTCAAAAACAAAATTTCAGAAAAAATTGTCCACCCGTTTTCGAAATATTGAATTTTCAAAAAAAAAAAATACTAATATTTTTTTTTCAAAAATCCTTTTCGAAAATTTTGAAATGCAATACTATTTAGAATTTGAAGGAGCTCCTATATATTTTTTTAAATCGAAATCCGTTGAGCCATTTATGAGAAAGTCGGAAATCAATAAAATGGGTGTATGACACGTACCGTTAATAACAAAATATAAAATTTTTTTTTTAGCCAAAATGTAGACCATACCCAAAGTAGTACCTACACACGCCATTTTTTATCAAAATCGTTAGAGCCGTTTTCGAGATAATTAAGATGGTAGAAAAATTTGTATGGCAAGTACCGTTATTTTTGGGGCTAAAACAACGATTCAAAAATCTATTTTGGACAATCACCTAAGACGCCTAAGCACCAAGTTTGAACCAAAATGGTTCAGCCGTTTAGGCTGTAGATCGTTCTACAGACAGACAGACAGACGGAAATGCGGGACCCACTTTTTTGGCGTTCCCCATGATCGTAATGCCATGTTTGATTGTTAGAGAAAAAAATTTTTTTTTTACGAATACATAACTTGCCTTATACTAGGATATAGTATGTACCTATAATCGCAAGTAAAAATCGTGTGCACTACTTAAGGTATAGTCTACATTTTTGTTACATTTTTTTTTTAAATTTTGTTGTTAACGGTACCTGTTTTACAACCATTTTTCTGATTTGTACTTTCTCATGAACGGTTCAACGGATTTCGATCAAAATTTTTACGTAGGAGGTCCTTAGAAATTTAAATAATACAATTTTTTGGGATTTTTGAAAATTAATTGTCATACTAAAAAATTAAGTAAAGACCGACTTTAAAAAATATATTTAAATTATCTCAAGTTCTCAATTCCCAGAAGCCTGGAAAAGTGGAATTATTGTACCCATACCCAAAAAAGCTAATTCCTCAGAGCCTTCGGACTATAGACCAATTAACTTGTTACCATTTTTTGGTAAAATATTTGAACGGATAATGTTTAATCAAATGCTAGACTTCATTCAATTCAATCAAAAGTTATCTAAATGGCAGTCTGGTTTTCGTAACAAACATAGTTGTGAGTCTGCTGTTCTGAAAGTAACATCTGATTTTCGAGCTGCTCTTGACAAGGATCTTTTAGGTGTTATGGTGCTTTTGGATTTTTCGAAAGCATTTGACTGTGTTGACCATCAAATTCTAATTTCTAAATTAAGCAACAAGTTCAATTTTTCAAAAACAGCCTTAAAACTATTAAGCAACTATCTCTGTAAAAGACTGCAGATGGTAACCAAAGATCAAGGTAATTCAAGTACATTTATTGTTAATCAGGGTGTGCCCCAAGGGTCAGTCTTAGGACCACTCCTTTTCTCAATATTTATTAACGATCTACCAGATATTGTTTATAGTTGTCATATTCACATGTATGCAGATGATGTTCTGCTCTATAATTTTAGTGAATTAGGTTTGATTGATGACTGCATTGTCCGGGTAAACGAAGATCTTACAAATATTCAAAAGTGGTCTTTTGAAAATAAGTTACTACTTAATCCATCAAAAACTCTTTCTATGATTTGTTCGAGGACTGAAGTTACTCTTGATGATTTACCCAAAATTGTTTTAAATTCACAAGTTGTTAACTATGTTTCAAAAGTAAAATATTTGGGTTTCCAAATTAACAACAAACTAACCTGCTGTGACGCTGTTTCTGATACTATTAGACGAGTTTACTGTAGTCTGCGTTCTCTACGATGTTCTTCGAACATCTTTGATCCTGTTTTAAGAAAACATCTTGTGAAGAGTCTCGTTATGCCCTCTCTCACTTTTAATTGTAATGTATATCCCTCTCTTGACTATGAGTGTAAACGAAAACTTCATGTCGCGTTTAATGATTGTCTACTTTTCATCTACAATATTCCAAGGCATGAAAGTGTGTCTAATTTACATCCATCGCTGTTAGGACTAAATTTTGATAAATATTTAATGTTCCGTAATGTTATTTTTTTAAACAACATAATTCATAACAGAAGTCCTGCGTATTTAGGTGAAATGCTTCAATTCGCACATTCTCAAAGAGGATTAAGATTAATTTTACCGCGCTTTACGCACACCATTGCCGAAAGATCTTTTTTTGTAACAGTTATTAGATTGTGGAATGGCTTATCATTTGAATTACAAAGAACCACCTCTCCAACCATTTTCAAGAAGAAATTATTTGAACTTTTATCGTCTATGGTTTAAAATTGTGCTCGATTTAATGTATCTATATTTATTTATTTTCATTTTTCTCTGTTTTGCCCAGATTGTTTATAAAATTTTTGTAATACTTTTTCTTTTCTTTTGTAATTATTATCAGTTTCATTAGTTATTACTTATTATGTATTGTAATATATACAACTTGGTTACGAATTTTTGATGCTATAAAAGATTGAATCTTGCTGTATCTAGTAATTTTTATAATAATACAAATACAAATACAAATACAAATACAAATACAAATACAAAATTCTTAATAGAAATCTTTTGCATACGATGTGATCGAACAATAGAGGCAGTACGTGCGATCCAGTCGTGTATTTTATTTGTACATTATTAAAGGTACTTGCCACAGAACATTTATTTTGATTTTCAACTTAGAATCTTGTGCATAAGTACGTGCGATCCAGTTTTGATATAACATGACCTTGAATATTTGATCGAATTATTTCCTTTAAATAAAAAAATTACGATACCTCCCAGACAAATAAAAAAAAAACGCTAGAAACATTTTTTTTAACTGGCTCCAAGAATTTTGATTGAAAAATATGTGCGTTCTTTAATTAGTGGAGTCCACTTTTAAGTACAAACATATATTAGTTTGCGTTATAATTAACGGTACTTTCCATAGAATCACTTTTCATTTTCTGAGTGTTAGATGAACCGATAAAAATTATTTTTTTATATGCATGCTAAAATTATATGCATATTCAAATTTGCAAAAATATGTTGTTTTTTATTTTTTTTTTTTGAAAAATCGATTTTATTCGAAAATAAAGTTCAATACGTATCTACATAAATGTTGATATTTTAAATTGAATTAAATTAATAAAGAAGCATTGATATATAGAAATAGAATAGTGTCTGAATTATTTTAGAATAAATGAATACAAAATATTATTCAAAATTAAAAATATGAAAAAAATAATGAAATACGAAGAAAAATGTAAAATAAAAATACATAAATGTTAACAAAACAACAAATAATTAAAATATTAGGTGCCAATCTGGCAGACGACAATTAGCATGTCATGCCTATAAGTTTATTTATAAGAAACAAGAAATTTATATACTTTACTGAAATTTAATAAATATATATCTATCTATCTATTTTAAATTGTAGTCTAAATTTTTAGGAAAATGTTTTCAAAATTGTATACATAAAAAAATATTTTTTTATAAAACCGCTCCAACGATTTTTTAACTTTTTGTTGATGTATTTATATTTATCCAAGAATTCAAATAACATCTTTTTCCTTAAACTATACAATTTAGGAAACTAAACAATCTTAGTATATGTGTCATCCATTAATTCCTTCCTTGATACCTAATGATATTTTTTATTTGAATTCATTTTATAAATGGACAGAAAAGTATTAGTTTTTATGCGGCCCGTATGCTTAACACGCGGTCTCCATTGGCGATAAATTTAAAAGCAAACGCAATAGCATTAGCAGAAAGCAGGTAGCAGAGGGACAGACAAATTTTCTTTGGAGGGCATTTTATGGCATACTTTTTTAGTTACTGAAGAATGTCGAAGCCAACTGATGATGGTAGGAACAACAACAACAAATGATATAGTTCTCCTTGCCATAAAGCAAGCGATGAGCAGTATGCGATGAAATCTTGCTTTCCATCGCATGCTATGAAAATAAAGCTGCGATTTCGGTCTCCATTTGCGATACTGAGAGCATGCTTTAAAGAATGTTGTAAAACTGTTATAAATTTGCATTTCTCCAGACTCCTTTATACATTTACCTATACTTGCCTAAATTAAACTGCATACACATGCGTACGTTACTGAATACATACAACCTACGTATTGTAGTAACTATGTAAGCTCAGTGGCAACACTATCAACCAACCAGTGCAATATTCGTCATCCCAGCAATCATTTTAATTCAGAAATGAACGATAATTAATTCATAAAAGTGAAGAAACCGGCCGAAAAAGAATTCACTTTTGATGCAATATGAATCCTTTTAGCTGGGCTCCTAGACACCAATTTGAATCATTGTAATGATTCATTTATGATCTGAAAATTCGTCATTTAAATGAACGTATATAAGAGCTCCATATATTCATTTAAATGATTAATGCCTGAATCTTTTCTAAATCATAAAAATAATTCCAATAAAATTCAATTAAGTGAAGGATTTCTAAGTATTTACCTTCACTCTAATTAATCGTACAGGAATCATTTTTGCGATTCAGAAAAGGTTAAGGGATTAATCATTTAAAGGAATATATGGAACCCTTATATACGTTCATTTAATTGCAGAATTTTCAGATTATAAATGAATCATTTAAATGATTCAAATCGGTGTCTAAGAGCCCAGGTAAAAGGATTCAAATTGCATCATAAGTGAATTCATTATTTCTGATTCATTTATGATTGAATATTTCATCGGTGAGCCTCTGGAACATTTTTTGATTTGCTTCTTGTTTGGCTTTTATAGCTTCCAGGACTTCTTAATTGTTACACGATGCTATAATTAAATAAATGATTTTTATATTCCTAAGAAAATTTAACACCATTTTGTACATACCTTTATGTTTTATCATTTGCTTTTTTATATATATTTTTTGTTAAGTAAGTAGGTCCCATTTACTATTAAAACACAAGCTGATTGTTATATACCTATCTAAACCGATCTTTCGAAAAACTTTTCCGAACTGATAATCGACTATGCAAACGAAAATTTTGTCATTACAATGACCCGTCATCATTACCCCTTGGTAGAAGAAAAATAAAAGGACGAACAAAAAAGGATCTCCATATGAAGGAACCAACAACAAAATCTGAGTGTTGTTTTTTTTTGAAACAGAATACATATCTCTTTGTGTCTCTCTGGTAAGAATTTGTAGGATCTTTGTATATATTCATAATTCATTCAAAAAACTGTAGGTTTCCTAAATATTATTCTTCATTTTTGGTGATTAGAATCTGAACCTTCAGATAAATGCTTGCTGGGATGCTATTATTGTTATACACATATATAATTCCCTTCATTACTATTGTTATATACATATATATATAATTACAAGCGTAGACAAGAAGAAAGAACGATTCAATTCTGGAATCGACCTCCGACCGAGCAAGTTGTGTTTTATTTCACGTCCAAACTTCGTTTTCAGAACCCAAACAGTCTAAGTTTAAACAATAAATTAGTCGCCTAAATTATGTAGACTCCAATACGTGCCTATACAGATTCAGTCTTATTTAATAGAATGCTCTAAACAGATGAATAGTTATACAGTGAATAAGGGCTTATGTAGCCCTTCAATAAATTCCTATTTATAAAACATTTTCCCATAAATTATAGTTATGTAGGGTTTTATGTCCAAAAGGTACCAACAACGAGTAATCTATTCCATTTGGCTGTCATGATCAAATCAGCTGTTTGTCAGAAAACGCAACTAGAACTTTTGTTGGTGTTATGATTGTGATTTAATGAAAACAAAATAAATAATAATAAATATTGGATCGTAGTTTTTCACGGCTTTCGCCGTGGACGCAGTCACCCAACCAAAAAATGTCCAAGCGAACAATTTCAATAATTTAAGCATATTTGCTTTGGAAAACCTGTTTGTTTTGTTTAAGTCTCCATTTCTATGATTCATTGGATTGAATCGTTTTTTATACAGTTTTCTTCTTCTTGGCGTTGGAAGTTTTGCATTTAAATTATTGAAATCATTTAAAAAGGATACAATATTTAAAGGCATTGGCGCAAAATTTTAAACGATTTAGTAAAATGTTAAAGCCACTTTTAGCAATTTACTAAGCTAAAAAGATGACTGAGCTAATTTTAAGCGATTTTAACATTTTACTAAAGTTAAAATCACGGAATGGCTACTTTAACTTTTAGCAATTTGCTAAATCCATTATGGAATCTGATAGTATATCAGCTTTGCACGTGGGGTGCCCAGGTTCGAGTCCTACTGGTGTACAATTTTTTTGTTATTTTTTTTTTGTAAGTAATGAAGTTAAAATGATGAAAATAGAAATAACTAATACCTTATTAGAGCACATGTTGGGTTTTCATCAGCATATAATTAATTTACAAAGCATAGCAACAATAATTGTGTTCGTCAAAATTCAAACCCTACAAATGCTCAGCTTTCTGCTTAATTAGCAAATTACTAGTTTAGAAAAGGTTTAAATATTCTGAAATAGTTATTCAATCAATAAACACTTAGGAAATTGCTAACTAGTAAATTGTTAAGCCCTTAACAATGGGTTGTTTAAAATTTTGCGCCATTGTTTTTTTTTTTGTTTTATGTCCTAACTCAAAATGACATTTCGACACTATAATTTCCTTATTTGGGCTCTATTCAACCTATAAGCGCTTTTATCTTATAATGGATCTATTCAACGTTGCATAAGGTTTATAAATGAGATTTTCGAGTTCGGAGGCATTATTATTATTTTTTTTTTTTTTTTTATTATTTGGTACTTTATTAATTAATTTATAAGATTTACAATTGTATTTGTTTAATACTAAGTACGTTTAAGCATGGCTTAGCCGTCTGCCGAGAAATGACAACAAATTTAACAGTTATACAAAGTTATACAAAATTTAAATTTTAAAGGTATATTTACAAATATTTAAATATGAAAATGTAGATTTGTTATTTATTTTAGAAATTTTCATTAATAATATTTGTTCTATAGTTGAGAGCTGTGTAGCAATATGAAGCAAGTTTTCCCCAATTTTCACTGCCGTTGAGGATACGTTTTACATCTTCAATATTCATCAGATTGACTTCATAATGGTATCGCCTTATTTCTTTCAGGATGGGGCAGGAACCAAGAAAGTGCATCACGTCTTTGTTTTCCCTTGTGCTGCAGAGGTGACAGATTGATGAACTATCTTCGCGATGGGGCATGTAATTTAACTTTATTAGTTCTCCTCTCACTCGAATTACCATAGAAATTTGTGCAGTACTGAGGCCAAGATTCAAATAATTAATCTGTTGATGTTCGAGTTGCCGATACAAAAAACGTGATGAATTTTCAGCTTGTGTTATGCTTTCCATTTTCATTGCCTGTTTCACATCAAGAACGAATTCTTGGGTTCTGTCTTTCCATTCTGGGATATTATTTTCTGTTAGGCCCAGCAGAATGTTGTATTTAGCTGCGGTATTTGTCCAGTCCTTGTAGAACATTGTTTTCGTTCTAAGTGCCTTCTTGACGAGAACCTTCGTAAGTCGTGAATCGTCTTCCTCGTTAAGAACTTTGGTCACATAGTTCATGCTAAGTTGTAGTGTGAAAACATAAAGAGGTGACATTCCACTTTCAAGTAGCAGCATATAATTAGGAGTGGTTGATGGTAGCCGTAAGAGTTTTTTCAAAAAGAAACGCAACAGCTTTTCTACATCTTCGTAGTATTTGCCACCCCAAACTTGCCCGCCATAGCACATTATGGAGCGCATAACAGCTTCGAAAATTTTTATTTTGGATGGTAATCCAACCCTAGAGTTAGACATTAGATTTTTCCAAGTTGTATTAATGGCTTTCTTCGAATCAGCAAGTTTCATTTCAAAATGTTTTTTGAAGGAAAGGTCGTGATTTATCGTCACTCCTAGGTACTTGTACGATTTAACAACTTCCAGATGCTCTCCACCATATTTCCATTTTTCGTATCCAGCTAATCGGCCTCTCCCTTTTCTGAATACCATGACTTTAGACTTCGCTGTGTTGATTTCTAGACAGTTGCTCTTGCAGTAATTTTCTAATTTGTTTATCATAAGCTGTAGAGAACTATGTGATTCTGATAAAATTACCAGGTCGTCCGCAAAAAGCAATGTGGTGAATTTGATACCTTCAACCATGACTCGGAGGCATTATAAGGAGTGCATAGCACTATATACTCGCTGTAAATGCAATTATAAATAAGGCTGATTATATTTTTAAAATTCATATGAACATCATGTATCTTTCACCTTATCATATAAAGTTATATGCATATCCCTCTATGTATTCATAATTTACATGATTAAAATCCATAAGGTAAAAATTCATTATACTAAGAACCAAGATTAACGTACCTACGTCGGTTTTAAACCCACCTAATGATAACTAGACTACCGACCTACTACAGCGTCAATGTTTAGCTACTTTAAAGTTTTTAGCTACAACAGCAAATTCGTACGATCCAGTCGTGCATTTTACCTAAGTATTTTTCTATTAATAAATACGAGTGTAACAATTTCCCTAAGACAGCATAAAACTGTACATGTATTTTTATCTTAACTGGTTCAATATGGTGTAGTTTTGCAGCTGGTAATAGTTGGCAGCAAAAACTACCGCCAGAAGGTCTGTTTAGTATATTTATTGCAGGTCTATTACAGAAAATAATATTTTTTGGAAGTGAATTTGTTGGCTGAACCTTAATGGGTACTTATTTTGTGCTCATACTACTTCGTATGGACAATAGTAAAAGTACACATATATACATATGTTGTTGATATTTAAAATCATATTGAAAAAGTGTCCCCATTTTAAATGTTGAACCACAGTAGAAGTTTGGCTGGCAATGGTGAATGGAATTTATTGTAGAGCTATATGAAACACGGGCTTTACAAAACTTCTTCGGCGCTGTATGGTTCATGAATAAAAAAAAACTTATTGGTGATGGTGAATAAATGGATAACTTAATCAGAGCGTTGTGATGGGTTATAGGTCCGTATACGTAGGTTGTACATCGAGCTTGAGTCTAAACGGAAGGACCAATTTGCTTTAGATTTGATAAAGATCATTTTAAATTTGATTAACTTAACTACAAAGGTAGTTGCATTGTTCATATATGTAACTATTTTCTTTGTTCATAAAAGATTGCAATGAACATTTTGTTACCTGCAATATTGAAAGTGGTTGTAGTTAAACTGAGTTTTAAAGCAAAGAACTGTCATTATTTAAATATTAACTTAACGTTTTTTATCAGAAAATTTAATATTTTTTTATATAAAATATAAGAACGAGTACGTGCGTCTCATTTTCTTTTTTTTTTTAGAAAGTAGTCAATACTGTAAAACGAATAACTTTTCTCAATGCAATTTCATCTGGCATATTTCCTTAAAATTGTTTGCATACAAAATTTTCCAATATGGGCGATTAGAATCTGAAAGATTATGCCGTATTTTATGTTAATTTTCCAGTTTTTTTTAGACTTTAAAGATAATAATGGGTGATTCCACAAAAATTGGGTAACTTTTTGGAATATATTGTTTATGATATTATTTAAACCAAATTCTGATATTTAAGATAACTTATCTAATGAAGATATTGCTCATGATCGGGGCAGTCACTTTTTTATGTAGATTCTGAGATATATCGGTGTTTCTGAATTTCGCTGCCAGGGGACTGACGAGGGTGACACAGTACTGATAAGATACACAACTTCATAAGAAAATAATTGACATACAACGTAAAAACTGCTCTAGAAGGCAGATATGTTTGTGTAATTAAAATCTTTAATTTTAAGTTTTATTCTAAAATTAAAATCCATACAGAAAGGATATTTTGTTTTTATTTCAATATATATCAAAGGGATATATATATATATATATATATTCATTTGTTCAAAACTAGATTTAATATGTGATGGCCCCAGAGCTGTAAACAATTTAAATAATAGCTGATTCTTTACAAACATCAATTTCGAAGTTGGGAGCGGATAATTACCACATATGGAAATCTAAGCTGGAACTCCTACTACGGAGGTATAGTTTGTGGTACATTATTATCAAACCGATTCCAGATCCAGTCACTTCGGAATAGACCAAAAAGGATTGCGAGGTCAGAACTATTATTGGCCTATCAGTAGAAGATAGTCAACTTCATCATGCAAGAAGGGCTAAAACAGTCAAGGCAGCATGGGATATGCTCAAGTAACACCATGGCAAGGCTAGTCTTAGTAATAAGGTACAATTAATGCGTAGCATTTGCAACTTAAAACTAGTGGAAGGTGGTAACATGGAGGAACAAATCCAAAAGATGACAACATTATTTGAAAAATTGTTTGCTCTAGGGGAGAATCAACTATCAGATAATTGGACTTTCGCTATGTTAATCAGCAGCTTACATCAAAAATACGATACACTTGTAACAGCTCTGGAAGCTTGGTTGGAAGAAAACTGTTAGAAGAATATACTCGCCACAATCAAAACAATGGTCCAAGTAATTCGGTCATGAAATTAGTACGGATTTTACTAAAATGTTGGTGAAGGCTGGGTTTTGAATTCAGGAGTCATGGTACATATCTCAAACAAGCTGGATAAATTCATATTACAGCAGCAAATATAGAGCAAATCACTTCGGAAGGAAAGTGTACCTGCAAAATAAAGACCCCCAACAGCAAGAACAAAGAGGTTACAATACTTATTGAAGACGTCCTTTGTCTTCCAAATCTGCAAGGGAGCTTACTATCAATAAAGAATTAATGGAAAAAGGATACACAGTTCTCTTTTGTGGTAAACTACATATGAGAAATTCGATCTAAAGATCGATGCTAGGTAGCAGTTGGAGATCTAGTAGGAAATCTTTTTAATCTCAGATAAAAAGAAACTGAAATCAAAGTATATATTGAAGAATGCAGAGAAGAATGTAACTGTTTAGATCACTGGCACCGCATATTTGCCATCGCAACTACGAATCACTTAAACGACTAGAATCGGAAAAAATGGTAAGTGATCCTTAAAAGCTAATAAATTGTAAAAAGACCCAGGACTGTGAAATTTGTATGGAAACAAAAATGACTCATCAACCATTTAAGTAAAAGTCAAACAGAAAGAGCAGTGCACCCTTAAACCTCATTCACAGTGACATTTGCGGACCCATGCAAAAGAAAACACCTAGCGGGAAAAGATATTTTCTAGCTTTTGTAGACGATTTCAGTAGATACGAGTAGTATACTTTTGTTTAATTGCTAAGGAGAAATCTGAAGTTTTTGATCGCATGGTAGAGTACACAGAAATGGTAAAAAATAAATGTTCAACAAAACCTAAGATAATAAGATCAGACAATGGTGGTGAATACATGGCGGGTCGAGTTTTAAAGTATTTACAAAAGGAAATCATTGTATATCAACACACAGCTCCGTATACACCACAACAACACGGGACTGCTGATCGAAAGAACAGGTCTTTGGTTGAAATGGCAAAATGCATGCTGCTAGATGCAAGAATGAGTTATGAGTTCTGGGGTGAAGCGATCATGACATATTTTGTGTTTTTTAAGAGGCGACTTTATGCTAAAAATAAAAATAAGTAAAAAAAAATGTTTACGCACTCTAATAGTTGAAGTAAAAGTTGTCTACAACAAAAAAATCAGTATCCTGGAAACACATCAGTCCTCTGGCGCAATATCAGACAAAGGACTGACGCCAACGGACTGATGAAAAAGTCATGAATTTTATTATTAGAACCAACGTTTATTTTTGTATTTTCGAATATAAACAAGCTATATTTGAATAAATCAAAGTTTACGTATAAATTAAAATAAAACACATGTTTATAAGAAAATAATAAATCACCATAGGACTGATATTTTGGCTGGACACGCTCGTGTTTGCACGCCAAACACAACACTAGCACTGCAGCTAACTTTACTAACAACTTTGAACGTTAACAGTTATTTAAATTTGAGTATGTGGCAGTTCGCGCGAAATTCAAATTTGAACAACAGACAGCGGACTGACGAATAAAACTGAACACAAAGTTTCTTATTATTTTAACAACAGCAGTGAGAATATTGTGTTACGAAAATTGTGATATACGTTATTAAGTACATCACAGATTGTAGTGAATTACCAAATTAGCTTAAATTAATGTTAATATTTAATACACAGCCATTTCATTGCGGATTTTTGGAGTGGTAACATGCCAAAGAACTGACAATATATTGTGGTGTTTTATGAACTTATATTTAAAATAAATAGCTGAAATTGGGCGACCAAATAAAAGACTTTAAGTTGTTTTAGAATAAAATAAAAAAGATTAAAAAATATAATAACAATTAGTTCTATTGACTGATGACAGCAAGTTACCCAATTTTTGTGGAATCACCCTAATATATTAATGGCAAGTTATGCTATCGAGCAAGTACCACATATGCAAATGATTTTCTTTTGGAATATTTAATTTTTTTCACCTACATAAAATTGACGAATTTTGTGTCACGAAGTGTACTTATATCCGTACAAAATCGAGGTGCTGCAGCAAAATGGCCAATGTGTTCGCTGATTGAGTTCGTCATGGACCGGGATTTCAGTGAAAAATCAACTTCAGCAACGGGGCTCATTTCATGCCATGGTTTGTTTAACTTTAACAACTATCCTACCACCGGCTCTATTAAAAACAAAATTTAAAGTTTTTTTGTTTGGCATGTCTGTTGAGTCTTAAAGTCTAAACTCCGTATCAGGTTAATATTTAATTCTTAGCATATCCATAAATATTTTAGTTAATTAACTTATCTCTTAAGTATTTCATCGTTATTATACTTTGTCTACGAAAATACCATATATCCTTTTAAATGGACAACAAACTTAATAAATCAGATTTCCCGTTCCCATATTCCGAGCACATAAAAAACATGTACACCAACAGAACACTCCACAAAGCTATGTAGTAACCTTATATCTACTGTTTGCGATTATATGTATATTATAATCCCTGCGTAATGCTTCGTTAATTATTTTCGAACACTACCATTACACAGCAATATAGCTATAGCCAAGATTTCCGATGCGAACCTAAGCAATTGTTTATTCTAACGGTTTCCAATTGTGCTACGGTGTTGTGTGTCCGTGTTGCCAGAAAAAAAGTTTTCACGCGCGCCGTGCAACAAAAAACCAAAATCGCGCGGATGCATCTATCTTCACATGCATTCTCCTTTCATTGTGTGTGAAAAATTTGCATTCTTCAGCCGATAGTGGACTATAATTTATCTATTACATCACTTTATCACACCAAAACCGCAAGACCTCAGTCACCTGCTAGCTAACCTCGGAAGGAGAATCTAATCTGTACAAAAAATACAATGAACATCATACATATTGTATTATTGACAATAAGTATATATATACCTACTTAGCTTACATATAAATGTATGTATTTACATTGTACATTTACATGTATGGGTCCGATTTGGACGTTTGAAGAAAACCAGTATAAGGGGCTAATTAGCGAATGTAAACTTATTCCTGTGTTCTCAAAAATGCACATTCACGCAAGGAATGTGCAGCATATTTTGCCGCTATATTTATTTAGATATTTCTATTACTCATGGCCGGTTGCTCTCAGTTGACTTACAATTTTCCAAGGCCCAATGCAATAAATAATAAATTCCATGTACAAAGTGGCGCAAAATTTTGAACAGCCTGATGTTAAGTTGTTAGCATGATAATAATTTTTACTTGCTATATGAATATACATAGGTATTATATGGCAAGTTATGGATTCGTAAAATCACTCTCGAGACTGATCAAACTTGACAAATCAAACGAACTCGAGAATGGGGAATACCAAAAAACTGTTTCCCGCAATTCCGTCTGTCCTCGATCCATCGATTTGCTTTAAACTTGGTATGTAAGTGGTTTTTCGGTAATATGCCCACACTATTTTTTAATTTTTTTTAAAGACGAAAAATCAGTACATTATTGAAGGCAAAATATACTTTTTGGTCATTTTTACTTGCGATTATAGGTAATATAAGGTAAGTTATGCTTTCGTAAAAAAAAAATTCTAACAATCAAACGTGACATTACGATCATAGAGAAGTCCAAAAAGTTATTAACAAAAAATGTCTGTCTGTCTGTCAGTATGTCCGTCTGTATGTATAACGAGCTACAGCCTAAACGGCTCAAGCGATTGCCTTGAAATTTGGTATGTGTGATTCTTTTGGCATTCCTCAGAGGGCAAATTGAAATTTTATTCTTAGGCCTAAAAATAACTGTTATAACCTTGAAGGAATATCTTATTTTCCTTGAAAACGACTCGCACTATTTTGATAAAAAAAATTTGAGAATTTTTTTGTTGGCAATATCTATCATTTAGACTAAACCAAGTTTACGGGAAAAGTCTAATAACGGTACCTTTCGTATAACGGTTTTTTTAATTTTTGGATATCTCGGTAACGGTACATTGGATTTCCTTCAAATTTTATATCTGAAAAGATCTAAGTAGCCAAACTAATTCTGCATATAAAAATTTTGAATAACTTTTTTTCTAATAAATTAATTTTTAAAACTTTTTTTTTTCAAAAATCAATGGCGCAAATATTAGTCGATTTAGTAATATGTTTAATCATTTTTAGTATGATACTAGGTTAAATAGAGGAGTTTGCTAATTTTAAACAAGTTTATTATTGTACTATTTTCTTAATATTACTATATTTTTTAGTATCGTACTAAATCCATATGCCACTTTGACATTTACAAATGTCCAAAAGTTATGTTCGCTTACTTTTTTGCACTATTTTAGGCGTGTTTAGTTGTAGTTTTATTAAGAAAATAGATTTAGTATGATGCTAGTTAAGAAGTGTTTAAAATTAGGGAAATATAAGTAAAGTGCTTTAGTATTAGCAAACTATTAAGTAGTATCATGCTAAGCCCTTAACATCAGGCTGTTTAAAAATTTGCGCCAATATTTTTAAAACTAATCAAACAAAATAATTTTAAATTTTATAATGCCATATATTAATAAACAGTATATTAATAAACTCTAAAAAACTGCATATCAAAATTTTAAAAAAACAATTGTTTTCAAAAAACTAAAAATAAAAAACAGGATTTCATCAAAATCCGTCCTACAATTTTCGAGATACTTCTTTATAAAATTTGAATTGCAATTGAAATTAGAAAAACGATTTTTACCCACCTATACATTATTCACTTTAATTATATACATATGTATGTACATATTTATATACCTATGTTCACTATATGTAGGTAGGTACATATTACCCTCCTAATTTACATAATTCAAATCCATTTTAATATACATTTGTAGGTAGGTGGCTATGTAACCATTCCTTGAATCATGTATTCCAAAATTCATTATATTAAGAAACAAGGTATTCTTACCTACATCGGCTTAAAACCTGCATAGGATAACTGGACTATACTCCTTTATACTTTTATGGGAAAGCTTGTTCAAAATCAGTAGCGTGTATATTTTTGCACCATACTAAATTGAGAGAACTCATACATAAAAAGTGTTTGCCCGCCCGTAAATTTGAATGCATCTGACGCAGACCCATCGTCCTATTGAGCGCACATCTGAGTGTGGACTGAATTGCTTTTGCTGTGGCTTATGGCTGCTACTGCTAATCAAAACCCATTAAATATTGATGTGCATGCAAAGTAACCCGTGTCCATTTTGGCAAATCGTTCAGTTTTTCCTTTGGTTTCTGTTGGGGAGCTTTAAAAAAAAAGTTTTTAAATTTTTAATTGTTTTAATTTTTTGCATTTATCTTAATGCTTGGAAATACATATGTATTTTTAAAAGGTATATTTTTTAGAGTTTTGTACAATTTGTGTTTTCAAGACTGGTAGTATGATTTTATATTTATTTTTATTATACATACATACTTGTTTATTTAATTTGTATTATCACTAATGTTAATAAATACATTGTTTATGCTTGCTTGTTTTTTGTTTAAAAGGGATTATGCCTACCGTGGATACCTTTTAAAAGTTAGCCTTTTATCTTACCTCATTTTATTAATAAAACAATTAAATAAAAATTCCTTCCTAAAAAGAAAGTGTGGTAACCCTACATAATATTATTTAATATTTGGTACCATTTATACTTATTTCAAAATTAATTCTTTAATTTTATATTGGTTCTAATAATTAAAATGAAATGCGAAATGTTGGTCTTAATTATTTACATAGTTATAAGCTATTTAATGTAATTTAACTTAACTTCTGCTCAAATTAACTTAAGTATAGACTTGAGCTGAAAATGAAATTTATACAATCCACTGTAGCCAGAATTAGAGACATATGTCCTATCTTGCCTACACTGTCTATTTCCTTGGACAGAGTATACCTACCTACAACTACTAACAGCGTCAATATTTACCTACTAGAGGGCGCCGTATAGGATATACTCCAGCACTGTGCCTATTTAATATGTGTGCAGTCGTTGAAATGAGATCTATTTTTCTTTGTATCTTTCAGCCATCAACAGGGTATCTAGGCTACGCTCTGACTGGGGATAATGATTTGTAAGTTGCAGCTGATGAAACTTCTTCTCCAGTTAGCTCACATCATCATCGTCAGGTATTAATAACATTAAACTTGAAACAATAATAAGAAATCAGGTTCCACGATATTTTATTGGTGCGCACAGAAGATTGATGAGCTGCTGTGCAAAAAAAAAATATAATTAGATTCACTGTTCTCGTTATGTGAGGCCGTGTTACTACAACCATCATCCTCAAAATGACTGACAAAGAGTGTGCAGAGCTCATTTTTTTTGCTCAGTTCTATTCCGTACGTTCTGAACCACTTAACAATAATTTTTCATTTCCTATGTTTATCGTCAAATATCCCATGAAAATTGCGTCGAATAATACAAACGAGATGATGATGAAGAGAATGTTAGGCTTAAGCAAAATATGTAATTAGCCTAGTGTACTAGAATTCTAAATAGAGTATTTGCGCTCTGTCTTTTAACAATGCATACGGAGAATGATGTTTATAGGTACCTTTAAATTATTGTTTTAAAAGTGAACGCGTGCTAACAGTTTTTATTATATTTCCAATGTTGTGTGTTTGATGTTTAATTAAATTTTGGATACAGCCTCAATATACATACAGAAGACACAGAAGTACATATAAAAATATTAAACGTTTTATAATCTACTAGCGGACCAGGCGAACTTCGTCTCGCCCCAATTTAACGCCTTCAAATGAACTGCAGAGCTATAATAAAACAAAAATAGTTCAAATTTACCAATGTGATTTATTTGAATGGAATAAAAATCAGCAGAGAGTGATATGACAACAATGTTTTTTGATTTGTTATCCGGCGCAAAAACAAACAACAAAGACCGTTTTCCAAGCTATCGATGACGTTCTTTTTTACTTCGCTGCTAGTATTGCCCGTTCACAAATCCAATCGAGATTTTTATAATTTTTTGGAATGCAAGGGAACACTTTACTTTGGTGATGAGTTTCTCCTTCGACGTTGTTAACTCGCAAAAATTTGTCGGGAATGATATCAATCCAATCGAGACATCCAACAGAAATTTGGTAATTGTCAAGCGCCAGCAGTTGTCTTGAGAATTCAGCAGCCGATAGGTCGTTCTGCAATGCCACTCATATTTGTGGTCAATTTCAACTTATTGACATGCACGCATAAAGTCGACGATTTTAAGCATCCATTAAGTTCATTGGCAGCAGTAGATTTCAGGATTACGGGAGGCGTTCGACTCTATTTGGCATAAAGGGCTTATCTTTAAGTTAATAAGCCTGAACTGCTCCATACCTCTTATAAGAATGATAATCAGTTTTCTTGATTCTAGAAGTGCATCTATTGCTATTGGCTCACAATATTCAGAATTTTTCTCCCAGTTCTCCTAGGAGTTGCTCAGGGAACATTACTCGGCCCAAAATTATTCAATGTATTCCTACATGATATGCCATTTTGCAATTCAGAATTTGAGCCTGAAACACTTTTATACGCAGATGATACAAAACTTATAGCTTCTGATGTAAGGCCTAACTATGCTTTACAGCAATTACAAAATGCTTTGCCCGTATTACTTTCTTATTTAAAATCTTGGGGGTTGAAAATAAAAACTGAGAAATGCGGGCTCACCTCTTTCCGAAACTCCTACGGAAAAGGTCATCGAAAAGCTGTTAAAGAAAGTAAGCAGTTATGCTTAACTATTGACGGTGAGATGGTTCCATTAAAAACCGAAACAAAGTATCTAAGTATTCATTACCAAAACAAATTCAGATTCAATAAACATCCACGGAATGTATTATGTAAAGCGAGAAAACCGCTTTCGTCAGAGAATTTGTCCCAAAAAACTAAGATTCTCATGCATAAAACTCTCATAAGACCAATAATTTCATATACTTTTAGTACCTGGCTTAGTATTTCTCCATCTGCAGCAATAGACCTAGAAAAATTTGAGAGAACAATCCTAAGATTTTGCAGTGGAAAATATCGCAGACCGAATAAAAAATGGTTTTCCAACTATACCTTGTATAATTTAACAAGGTTAAACCACTAATGATTTACATGACAACTTTGTTAAAAAAATAGATTAGAAGCTATAGCTAACCATCCAAATCCACTTGTCAAAGTTTAATGAAGGCACAGACCTTTACTACTACCAATCGCCCTTTTATTAAACTTATATCAAACTCTTTACTCGCTGTTATGAAAAACATCATTTATAAATGTACCTATGCATCAAATGAATCTTTTATTATGTTATTTTATTTTATTTTAGCCCTAGTCATTATTAGATTTAAGTTTTGCCTTTAAGAGCAATTATATGAACGTATGTCGGGAGCAAGCATATGAATTTATAATAAAGATACAATTTACATTACTTAAAATTATTGTTTAAGCCAGACATATTTTAAAGTCGGCTGCATAAAAACAAATACATTGTAATCAAAACTAAATTTGTGAATTTAAGCCTCAATAAATAAAACTGAACTGAACTGAACTGGGAGGCGTTTGACGAAAATCTCCGCTGAGCAATATCATATCCCCACCAAATCATCTCGAATTACCTTGTTAATGCTTCTTTGTTAGGTCAACTGCCTCCAAAGCTCGTTTATGCGCCATCGTGCATTCATCCAAAATTATTATTTTGCATTCTCGCATCGAGTTCGCTGTCGCCGAATTCGTGGTCATTGTCCACGTTATTGGTTTGTCAACCGTGAAAAAATTCATCGCCAGTTTCAAAGCGGAATGTGCAGTTCGACCGCCTTCAAACGGTGTGGTATCAATGCCATAGATGCCATAGGATGCAACAGGCAACGAAAGAAATCTTGGCCGAATTGTTACTAGAATCGAATGTCTTGCATCTGCCACCGGCAGCATCGAGCTAGTAAATCCGATTGCCAAATCGTATTCCAAAGCAGCACGATTGAAGTCTACATTTACCACTTTTCTTCTTCTAATAACTTTTTAAAGAATTTTTGGTGCAGTTTCAAGCTGTGCAATATAGACACGTCTCCACTTATTACCTCTGCACGTACCTCTTGCGTTTGATTATCACGGACATTCTGATTAATTATTGCAAGACTGTACTTGTACTGTGTACTTCATCCAAAGTTAGATCGGAATCAGTGTAAACGTATTATTTAGAAATCGTTTTAATTTCACTCAGCGGTCAAACAATGTTATTAGTTAAAGTTTAAATTTTAATAGCTCAAAAAAACAGCAATAAATCGAAAATCAATACACATAAGCAAATAGCACATAGCTTAAAACCTTCTTCTAGACCATACCTTTCATAAATAAAAGTATATTGAAAATGATCGAATGCCAACTGAGATCATTAGCGTCATACGTTTTTGACAACATTTTTTCATATATAAAGATTTGTTTCTACATTAATTTAATCATAATGTCTTATTGTGTTTTGATACAGTCACATAGAGAATATTTTTAACACGAATTAATTCATATTTGTATGTAGAACAGTTACATTAAATAACAAATTCAAAAAATTGATTGTTTATATTTTGTAGGTAGCATTTTTTTTTTTTTTGATAAGGGGACCTGGAGGCACTCGAACATGTACGAGTATGTACGTAGATTTTTTGTTTAGATTAGATTCCTTATTAATTAAATTCAAAAAGTTTTCAACAAAAATTAATTTCTAAATAAATTTAATAGATTCGTGGATTGCTCTTAAAACACAGGCACAAAATTTCCCTCACACAAAATAAGGATCAGATGAATGGTTACTTCAAAAGTATGGTTTATGTGCCAAGCCTAAGCGAGAATTTTAAAGAAGCCATCAGCAAAAAAAAATAACGGACGTCCACTTAGCCTTCAAATCTAATAAAACCTTGGCTCACCTTTACATAAAACTTAAAGCAAAACCTGACAAAGACAAGCAAACAGATGTCATATACAAGATAAATTGTAATGGGAAGCCGGAAGAAACTTGTAACTTGTGCTACATCGGCACCACAAAACAATTCCTTCGACAACGTATGTCAAATCACAGGTCTGACATAAAACTTAATAATCCTGCGAAGACAGCCCTGGGAAGCCGGTCTTTCTCCAGATTTTGATGGTGTCAAAATTCTGCGGACGGAGAAACAACAGCAACAACATGATTAGAAAACAAGACACACAAAATATTTCTGCGGTATATTGCTCTCTTGTCTCATCTTCGTAAACATTAGTTTCTTTGTATTAATAAATAGACTAAACTTCATTTGAAGTGCTTATCCTCTTTCATAAATGATTTCCTAATCATATAACATTGAAATTATTTAATACAAAAATAGCGAGAAATAGCACACTTTATTGTTATAATTGTTATAATACTGAATGTAATCAATCTATAATTTGTTTGTCTTTTTTGTCGTAATAAAGTTCCCCTGAGGAAGGCAGCAACCCCGGCTGAAAAGCCGGGAAAGCTAATGTAAACAAATATTTTCATTACTTAAACTACAGTGACCAAAAAAGCCGACGCACAGATGTATTTTCATATCGCTTCCACTCATTAATTAAATTTAATAGAGTTATCTTCACAATTATATTTTTTCGGCTTTATAGTTTGAATTTAGCATAACAAAAAACAAGGACTATGGCGCGGCCGGCGTACTGCCGTCTGTCGTAAATTTATTTTTATAAAATTATATATAAACTACTATATAAAAATAAAAAATAATAGGAACATGATTTTTTGCCGATTTTAAATATTTGAAAAGTCTTTCCCAATTGGCTCCATTTAAAATTTGCTGCAGTTGTTCTATATTGAGTGTTTAACAACCAAGAAAACAACAACAGTCTGAGCTCCTTAAGAACAGGACAGATAGCCAAAAAATTAAAACAATCTTCTTTCTACAAACCTACGTACAAAGAGGAGTGGCGGTTTTGTTGTATGCGGTACCATTCAAATTCAGTAGGTCACTCCTCGCTTTACAAATCGAGGACACTACTTCCAAACTTAAATCGTACCTGAAATAGTTATTCTGTCCAAGGTTATAGTTAAGTTCGGGGTATATATTGATGAAACCGCTTGTTATGTGCAGTCGCTACGTTGATAAACGTCAAAAGCTTGCACTTAGTTACAGACTTGGGTTTGGGTCTTTAATGCCACAACATCCGATGTACATTCAGATCTACCCCACATTTTCTCTCCATTTATTTCCAATCAGCATCCCAGTCTAGGAATTCGGTTTGTACTGTAACCTAGCACTTTTACAACATAATCAAAATGCAATTTTAAAGGATATATAAATAGTATATTTAAATCAGTTTCTATATCTGGATTAAATAGTTCGGTGTATTCGAAGGTAATCTAAAGAATTTTTTTTTACAAAGAAACGTTGGAGTTTCTCTAATTCTTCGTAATATCGATAACTCCATACTTGGCAGCTATAGCACATCACCGATCGCATGACGGATTCATAGACCTGGTACTTGGCTGACGACGACGGTATATCTGAGTTCCTTAATATTTTATGCAATGAAGACTTTATTAGCCCTCAAGCTTGTTTTCCACATGACATTCCATCTATTTGCATATTGGGCTTCAAAAGAACCCCAAGGTATTTATAACCCACAACTGTTTCACATCAAAAACCTTTTTTTCATTCACGCTCAGCTTTGTTTAGATCTTTCGGACGATCATTATTTTAAATTTTTCTAAATTCACAGTCAAATTCCACATATTACAATATTTTCTAAGTTTGTTTATCATTAACTGCAGACTATGAGGTGCTTCAGAAAATGTCAAACACAATGTCATCTCTAAATAGAAGTACTTTGACGTTTAAGCCAGCAAACTGTATTCCCGCTGGCAAGTGCGCGACTATATCGACTAAGAAAATTTCAAAAAGGATGCTACTGAACCAAGTTCGAGTAAACTGAATCCATTTTACCCCAACTTCATTATTCCTTCACGACAAATGTTATTCGATATTCGATTGAATGCAGTGAAAAACACTCCAGAAATCCTAAAAAACATGTTTATTTCCGCCCCCAATCATCAGATACAGAAAAAGTTCCTAATATTTGCACTTCGTAATCTCAATTGGAATGAAGATATAAATCTGCCTCCTTATACTCATCGCTTAAAACATTTAAACCTTGAAACCTTATGTAAAAGAAGAACTATAATAAATGTAATTTGTGTGTTCAATGTTTTAACTAGTAATGTAAATACAAGTGAATTATTAGGTAAGATAAACATATATGTCCCAATAGATTTTTTCGAAACTATGAACTTATAAATTTAATATTCAATAGAACTACTCCCATAGAAAAATTACAACGTAAAATCAAAGAAAACCACTTTGATTTAAGTATACTTAGGAATGATTCGGGGTTGAAGATGAAAATTTTAAAATCAAAGTGGAACATCATTGATTCAACGTTTTTTTCTACATCAAAACGAATAGTTTTAATGCTTGATCTAAATATGTTTTCCTTTGATTTAAGTTGGACTCATAGTAAAATCAATATCATCCAACTTAAAAACAAAATGGATCAACTTCGATGCTACTGTGCGTCGTATTACATTCAGAGTCATTCATCTATGAAAGTATAATGATCCAACTTTATTCTTAGAATGATGCATCGTTAAATTAAATGTATTCGAGCTTAAAAATATTACGAACCAACTTTGAAATTACTATCTTTCAATTTTAATTTCACTACGTTTCAATTTTGTTTTAAGCAATTTCTAATAGAAATTACTTTGAAATTGAAATGTTTTAGTTTTAATCTTACCAACCATGAACCGTTGTACAATTTACTATTTTACGTTTTTAAAATAACAACTTGGATTCACCCATGATTTACGTCAATCTGAATTGAATAAAAATCTTCCAATTTTTAATAAAAATTGTATTTTCATTTTTTTTTATTTTGTAATAAAAATTTTAATTTACTGGATATTAATGTAGGGATACACTTGGCACCAGAAAATGGTGGTGTGGCTTAGGGCTTGCTCCAAATAATCTATTGTATAAAAAACATAAACAATTTTCCATCAAACTAGGATTAATTTTCTTATGATTTCACTAAAACAAAACTTACTTTTAAACGTAGGGAAAATGTATTCCATTTCAAGTTCTCTTAATAATTTTACTAAAAGTTCAACGTTTTTAATTGGTACATTTAACTGTTTAAACTCCGACTGTTTTAAAAAAAAGATCAAACACGACTGAATATATGAAGCTAAATCTTCACGATCGACGACGCCGATGCCGACACGACACTACGTTTTTTTTGCTGTTTTCATGATTCAACATGGAATCCATTTAAGATCAACTATGAATCCCTTTGATTTTACGTGGATAGCAGTTTGAAAATACAACATCAATGTGAAAATGAATACGTTTCACTTTGTTTCTACATCGCTTCCACTTTAAATTTCGGTGTTACATTGGGTGCACTTAAAATTGACTATGAATGAATTCAAATTAAAGTTGATTTCACATTGAAAATCTTTCATCAATGTTTGTGGAAGAATAATTTAATATATAAGTGTTATTTGTAAGTGACTGCATCTTCGAAATGATGTTGAACAGAATCGAATCAATTATGTTACACTTTGAAAGTTGTGCATGAAATTTTAATTTTGGATACATTTTAGTATTTTCCACTTTAAATCAACGTTGAACGTACTTAATAATTTATGAAAGTTGTTTCACTGTTGAATCGACTACGGTTCACTTTAAAACCAGAATGACAGTACTTTAAACAACGATGCGTAGTTAAATCAATATATTTTTAACGTTAAATTGAATACGTTCATGATACTATTTTCCAACGTTAAATCAAATACGATTTCTTAGATTTTAGGTTGCGTTTTTTCCCTCAGTGTATATATGGTCAACATGAGCCTTTATTTGCTGCATGTGTAGATTACAATAAATATTGTGAATACATAATTTTAATATGAATTCGAATACTCTAAAAACATTATTAAAATAATTAATTGAATAAACTTTCTTTGAAAATAGGCTAAGAATACAAAATATGTATGTAGCTAAATAAATAAATATATAAATAAATAATTACATTCATTTACAAGTGTAATTAAAAAATAAAAAAAAAACTATTTAATTGCAATGCATATAAAATTTGACAGGCGAAACTTTCATAACCTAAACCTACATATAAATCGCATCGTTTTAAAGGGCCTCAAATCGTAACTCACTTGATCTTCAAGAGCAAGAACGTGCGACCCGCAGTCGTGCACTTGTTTATATGTCATTATAAAAAAAACGAGTTTTTTTACAAGAGCAAACCCTTAACCTCTTTAGAACCTGCTTTGAAAAAACCATGCAAGTAACTGCTCCAAGGGCTGATTGTTTCATATTCCCTCCCAAAAATCTCCCCAAATAATTGACAGTACACAAATAAGCACTCACGTTCGTATCTCGGCTTAAAGTGCAGCTTTTTATCCTTTTAATAATAATGTTGTCTATACATAACACGAGTACATATAGCGTCAAGGTATATGTCACCTCTTGAACCCTCAACACTTTCAACGCGATATGTGATATTATAGCACATTCATACAACACAAACAAACAGTTGAGAAGTTCCTGGGTACGGAGGTTTAATTAATGTGAATACTGAGGAGTATAACGTCAGAGCAACCCATGTAGTATTGATGCTCTCATATTGTTTTTAATTAAGTTTGTTCTCTTAAATATATAATAAATCTCTGGACACCAGTATATCAAATGCACCGAAGAAGTTCCTTGGGGTATTTTAGTTAGTTCTTGGTACGAAAAGCCTTCAAAGTTCGAGCCGTATTAGCAAGAATATGTGTGCGATATTTATATTAATCGCAATTTATTATTAACTTAAAGTATAGAGTTAAACTTCCTTGTTGTTTTAATGCCTGGGATGTAGTACAATAATAGTAAGCCAAATCCCATTCTCATGTCTTAAGCCAATATTATCAAAATTAATGTATATTCCGTACTTTTGTTAGCATTTATTTTTTAATCTGTCGCCCAAAGCTAGAGCATATTAAAGCATTTCTCTAGTTTTCGGATGAGAAATGAGAAATATCCGGATCCAATAGATTTGTATTTTATTTTTCTAGACGAGTACTCGCTTTATAGCATAACTTTGAACTCGGCTTTTAGCTTTATCAAAAATATGCACTTATCCTCTTACACGTACATATTACTTAAATATTAGTTTTTGTACCACGATTAAAATTCCGGTCTGCTATATGCATGTACACACATTTTAGAAATATGTATATTAAAACTTTAGGGTTGTAGAATTATTGGCGCAAAATTTTAAACGATTTAGTAAAATGTTAAAGCCACTTTTAGCAATTTACTAAGCTAAAAAGATGACTGAGCTAATTTTAAGCGATTTTAACATTTTACTAAAGTTAAAATCACGGAATGGCTACTTTAACTTTTAGCAATTTGCTAAATCCATTATGGAATCTGATAGTATATCAGCCTTGCGCGTGGGGTGCCCAGGTTCGAGTCCTACTGGTGTACAATTTTGTTGTTATTTTTTTTTTGTAAGTAATGAAGTTGAAATGATGAAAATAGAAATAACTAATACCTTTTTAGAGCTCATGTTGGGTTTTCATCAACATATAATTAATTTACAACGCATAACCACAATAATTGTGTTCATCAAAATTCAAACCGTACAAATGCTCAGCTTTCTGCTAGTTTCGAAAAGGTTTAAAAATTTTGAAATAGTTATTCAATCAATAAGCACTTAGGAAATTGCTAACTAGTAAAATGTTAAGCCCTTAACAATGGGTTGTTTAAAATTTTGCGCCATTGATTTTTGTGTATAACAATAATCATTTTTTTTTTTTTAAAGAAAACAAGCTCTAAATATTTAAAAACATTGGCGCAAAATTTGAAACAGGTTGATACCCTGTTTCTTACCTAGCAATAGACTTTCAAAAAATTGTTGTGGAAAATGTATTACCCTTTCATAAACAGGAAATGAGTACTGAGAACAAACTTATTATCTATAAATTGGTGTTGAACAGAATTTCAAAATAAGTTTACGATACAACAATTACTGTATACTATCTTACAATCCCCTTATTTCAAATCCAACTTCCTAAGGCACCTAAAATAAGCTTTCATTTTACGTAGGGGAGAGCGGGGCTAAAAGTAATATCATTTATTAAAATTGATGCTGTTCCAAAGATTTTGAAAATGAGTTAGCCAAACATTTTTCTGTTTAAAGAGCAATATTTCAAGTACGAAATCCAATTAAAAAGCCAAACAAAAAAATACTGATCAAAATTTGTAAAAATATAACTTTTAGACAAAATACGTGTTGTTACAACTTACCCCATATACGGGGTTAATTGTAACAAAAACTACCATCTTCTTTTAAAGAAACTATTAATTTATAAACAAGATTAACAACCAAAAATATAGCACATACTTTAGCAAAACTTATGAAATTAATATTAAAATTTAAAAATACTTATATTGATTTACAAATGTAATTAAAAAAATAATTTTTAATTTTCCTATAAGAAAAGCAAAATCAATATTATTTATTTTTTTTTAACTGAATTTAGTTACACAAAAATTAGGAATGTAACAAGATATTCCAAAACCAATACTAGATATACATACATACGGATTAAAATAATTAGTCCATCGCTAGACCACTGTATTCGATGGTCTAGCGAAGGACTAAGTTGGTAAACGTCAAGTAACAGGAATTGTGTTTTATTAATAGTATTTCCCACTTAGTCCACGGAATAAGTCCTAAACCTTACTAATCCATGTTTATTAATTTCGGTGATTTGTAACCCAACTAACATACTCTCCAGAGTATGTTAGTTGAGTTACAAGCTTAATCTCCCAAAATCTGAAAAACAATCTTGTAAGCCTCTTAGGTCCCATTACTGTCCTTAGAGTTAATTTCTTGTTACGAAACTTAAATTATTCTCATACCGTTTTTTTATAAGAACTTAGCTCTCTACAATGTTCAAATAATTTAAGTCTTATACTTAAAACAAATTTGCCTCCTTTGACAAGACTCCAAGTACTTAGATTTTTATAAAAATCATGTTATGTTAAACGCCTATATACCTTCAATCCCATAACAACGGACTTATCGGAGTCTAAGCTATTTAAAAATTTTATAACGAACCTTATAGAGGTGGCTGTGGCGCGATAGTTGTGTGCTCGCCTGTCAGCCTCATGGTAACAGGTTCGATCCCTGCCGTAGTCTATGTCTTCTTATTTTTCCATTAAAAAAACAATTCTAAAAATAAATGTCATACAATGGCTGGCTTACGCATTACCTGCTGTTTAGGCATAGAACTAACAACATGTGATTGCGTAAAACTAGTATACCGATAAAATATGACACAGAATAAAAAATTAATGTGAATTATAAGGGTCGTATATAAATAAGACACGGAAATTTCTTCGCATTAGTTCAGCCGCCATCCCTGGAGATAAAATCTGAGACAACAACCACCTACAATCTCCGAATATCGCGCCACACATCTTTCCTATCATTCTCTCTCTTCCTTAACCTCACCACCACACCCGCGCTGTGTTGAAACATTTAATGGGTATTCATAATCCCTTGAGCGCGTGTAGGTTATAAAAAAAAATAGAATCTAAGGTATACAACATTTTATTACAGGATTCTAATAGGAGTTTCATTTTCGAATTGGCACATGGAATCACATACTTACTCGTCACACGCCAAGTCAGGATTATTAAATGGATGTGAATTGTTTAATGTTTTAATTTTCCGAAAAGTGTTTATTGTTTTAAAGTTTTTTTCAAATATTTGAAAATGCAAGTGTTGTTAAAAATGTGAACGTAGACTAAGTGAAATTATGTGAGGTTGCCTTCTATACAACTGACAGATATATTACGTATAAAACATTCCTAATAAATACGATCTCTTCCGTTTTCAACATTGTTAAAGATCGGTCGTTTTATTTCAAGCTTCCACAATAATCCAACTTTAACAAGTGTTTCGCGACCAAAAAATTAACACATATCAAATAGCAAAGCATGCAACATTTGTTGTTAAAGGGCTGTGGATTTTATTAGAAGATTGATTGTCGCCGTCGACTCTAAAGTGTGTCATCAAAAAAGGAACATTTTTATAATTTTGTAAATTGTATGATTGGTATCTCTATTAGGCTCGATATTTTGAATAATAATTGAATATTTCACACTTTCAATGGCAAACAACTGTAATAAATTGGCATTCTTCTAGTGTCGTGCTATGATAAAAACAAATTCGTGTTTTACTTTTGTAGCTGAGGCCCCCTACCCTTACTACGTCCGTGATTAATAAATCAATATATATGTAACTCTTTATCTCGCTCGCTTTTTTTAGTGTGAGAGTGAGTAAAAGTAGAGGAAACCAAACTCTTATAATGGTCTTATTGTAATTATTAAAGGATTCTCTCATCTCAACAGCAGCCATATTTAAGTACGCAAAAAATATTCTCTGAGGATTTTGAGGGTTACCACACATACAAAATGTGGATATGTTGAAATTGATTCTAAAAATTATTTATTTTAAAAACCTTTTTTTAAACAATTTATGTGCATTATAAATTTCACAAACATAAATGGCAAAACAATAGCATGTAAAAGATTCTTTCTAATCTCGATACAAAATATTTAACAATCGAAATGGGTATTACTTTAACTTCTCGACGTTTCTCTATTGACACCTTTTGTGAGATGAAAGATGTTACTTGAGTAATTCTGTTTTGTGACATTAAAATATCTACCAACAATTACATTTTGTCATTTGTCTAAATGCAGCATTAAGGCTCTTAATGTGTCATATGGATTTCTTTTCAGATTTAATTTGACTCACAAGTTAATTTTTATGCATTTAGGATTGCATATCATCCACTGTAATTTCAAAAATTGATTGATTCCCAAAAGTATCCAAGGTAACCATATCCTTGATAAAAAGTATAAATTAAATAATTTAAATATGCATTATTTTGAAGGCGCTTTGTTTTTTTTTCGAGGTAAAATCTATAAATTAGTGGATCCAATTTCAACCGCATTAATTTTTAGCTCCCATAAACGAACAAACAATAAAATAAAATAATAAATCGCCATTATAAAATAAACAAGCCCATCAATTTTAAGCCATGACATATACACGCAAAAACTTTAAAAGAGTTTACTTCTTTCAAAAACAAATTTAATGAGAAAGATATAATTTTGCCAAGGTTTCTCATTTTCTCTATTCTCATTTAGCAACTCGCATTGCAAGAAACGCTTTCTCACAACATGAATTAACCGAGCTTTATTATAGTCATATAAGAGGCCTTTTTCAATATTCTATATCTGTCATCCCATACGGAGAATACAACTCTGGTAGGGAATATAGAGAGGCTCTCATAACTAGGGCATTTAACGCCTTTAGCAGTATTATAATAATCTAGAAGAATTCTTCAAGATTATTTTGGCCCCCTTAAATTAGTCTCATTAGGATATTGGAGAATGTTATGAGAGGAAAATGTTCCTTGGGAACTAGCACTATACGAACCTATTTTCTGAACAAATACCAGCTAAACGCGCCTAAAACAATGCAAACATCTAAACGAACATAACTTTTTGGCGTTTGTAAACGTCAACGTTTCATATGTATTTAGTATGATTCTAAAAAGATAAAATAACAATTGATAATTTAACCTTTAACTAGTAAAATGTTAAAAGATAGCTCGTTAACAATTAGTAAAATCCTTTTTTTTCCTGGCATCATAAAAAATGCTTTAACATCGTACTAAATCGTCTAAAATTATGCGCCATTGATTTTAATTTTTTGTTTGACAACTAAGATTAACCAGCGCTACCCAAACAGCAAAAACAAAAGTAGTATCCGATCGTTTCAAAATACCGCGGTGAGGGTTCTTGTTCTAGCTCCTCATCCTACTGGCATCATACACCTTTTGATATTGTATTTATTGAACTTTCCCTAATTACGAAATAATTTTACACGGTTCATTTGTTAAAAGGACGCGAATGACATGTTAGAAAATGAAAGGTGTAAGTAGATACCGGATAGCCCAATGGAGTTCATGGACATAACCCCTAGTAGAAAATATGGTTGAACTGAGTGAGTGCATTTATGTCAATGGTTAAGAGGATTAAGCTTTCAAAATAACATTTTATTTTTAATCTTTGGAAGAATATTGAGTTTTGACATCGAGTCGAGATTTTGATTATTAATATATGGGTTTAATTTTAAATCATTCAAAAGATGTATTTTTTAAACGTTAAATGGGAGGGGATAGCGGTCAATAATTGAATACAATATCTCCCGAATGATGTCATCGGCTGCGTAGCAATACCAATTGATTTTTTGGTTTAATTTTGCAACACCTTTTTGCATTACCGTTGCTTTTTTCGCCAATGATGTTTTTGTGATGTTTTTATTAATCGCATAACTTGCTGATTGGCTACGGGCAGCTCTAGTTAATGATAAAATGGGTAATCGGAATCTTGTTTTCGAGAACTCTAAAGCTATTTACCGCATCAAAACGAAAGTGAATATATAAATTCCTTAACACACAGAGATTTCGTTGTTAGAAAATGATGCTTTTAATTGAAATACGAATAATTAAAGAACAAAATTAGCTTTGAAAGCTCTTCAAGACATGTCAAAAGATCGAATAACGATGCAAAAGATATATTGATTAAAAAATTAACAAATCCATAAATACAAAAGATATTACCACAAAATTGTAAACAATACTCGTTTAAGGAAATACATGACTCAAGTTTAAGAAGTCGTTAAGTTGCGAGCCCTTATCTAACTTTGTGGCAATTTTAAAATTTAAACAACTATTCTAATTAATGTACGTTTTTAACTCGATCCAGATGAACGCGCCTATTTTTCACAGACATCGGAAAAAACAGAACCAAAATTGATCATAAACACATGAAGCACAACACATTAATTTCAAATTAGAATGAAATACATTATCTTTCTTGTTTACTTTGAGAATGTGGATTGTGAATACCCGAAAAAAAAACCTAAAGACTCGGCTAGTGTTCCAATAACATAAAATCGTCAGAAAATAAAATCTGTGCACCTTGCATCACATTGAAGACAAATGTCTATTTACATATGTCTCATAACGAAATGGAAACCATTCTGTTAAGTGTGTTGACTGTAGAGTTCCAGGAATTGCTCCCAAAATATTGAAAACAAAAAAAAAAAAACAATTTTCTTAAAAGCTCAAAATCTTCTTCGGAAAATATACCTCACAACAAAAACATAAATGTTAAAAAAAGTAGCAAAGTTCTTTTATATACAAAAACTTTTGCGTACCAAGTCAGCGGTGAAAAGTAGTGAGGTCTAAAAGTGCGCTAAGTTCTAAGTTTATTAATTTTAAATATCAAATATTTTAAGTAGAGCAATATGGAAGAACATCAAAATTATCACAGAAATCTTATATTTAATGCTTACTGAATTAAATTGGTTTGGTTGACGTGGCAATCATTACACTTAATTGCTCAATTTTGAAATGAAAATTTGTGAAATTGTTACGCAAAGGTTTTTGTATATAGAAGATCTTGGTAACTTTTTTAACATTTATGTTTTTGGTATGATTTCATTACTTTTTTCAAAGATTACTTTTATCAGGAAAGTTGGATGAAATAAACAGCCAATGAATGCCTCATATGGTAACGTACGTTTTTAATTTATGCCTTTAATATGTACTACAAGTCCTACCCCTCTACCAATTTTCATAAGTTAGAAGTGATCTATTGAAATGGTAATAATTGATAAGAAGTGGGAGAATGAAACGCCCCTGCATGAAACATTTCTTAATATTAACTTTTTCTTTGTATACAACTGAAAGCTGACTGCTCTAACAAATTTCAAAATCCAGCACCAATCGGAAGTGCTCTCAATATATTTAATATTAATTCTTTTAAAATGGTTGTTTACCACGCCCGCTAAATGTAAAATCTAAAGTTTTTAATTTTTCCTTTGTTTGCATGTCAAGTCCTATCGCTCTACCAAATTTCATCATTCTACGAAATCAGAAGTGCTCCTCATAATTGATATCAATTCTATTCAAATGGGTGGGTGCCACGCCCCTGAAATAAAATCTCAAATTTTAAAATTTTTCCTTTGCATGCACTTTGAGCCCTATCGCTGTACCAAATTTCATTATTCCACGACGGTGGAAGTGTCAGAAGTGTTCCAAATAATTTCCCTGAATGGAAAATCTTAAATTTTCGATTTTATCCTTTATTATCCGAAATTACAAGATTCTACGATGTCGTGAAGTGCTCCATAATTTTGATGATCTGGCAGTGAGTGAGTCATACAGTTGCGGTTTTTGCGATTTCTCGGGAACCACTAATACTAAAGAATTGAAAATTAGTGAGTTGCCTTAGTCTGGGCGAGCTTAGCAAATGCTGAGAGTTTAAAGTTTCCGACTTTATTGGTATTGAAGTTAGAGGTGGTCGAAAATCGCATGAGTTTGTTCCTGCAAAAACGTTGTAGTGCCAGAACTTGACTGGACACTACCGTGCCCTTTTATATACTCTAAAAAAACATAAAGAAGCGTTTTGCTGCTTTTAAAGTTAGATGACTTCTTGATAGCTAAAGTATACTTTCTGTTGTTTAAAATTATCAACAATTCGACTCTCATTTTAAGAGTCGACGACTCCTATTTTAAAACTGATTTAGAGTTTGTGTTAAATATTTAAAATTTGCGGTTTTGTTATACATCAAATCGGTCAAAAACAAAAGCATGGTTAATTTGGAAAGATTTCAGGAAAAGAAACGTGTACATAAACACTTTATTTCATATGCACATTGCACATACCTGTCCAGTTGCCGCGCTGTTTGGGAATTTGCCAAAAAGATTGGACGCAGTTATAAATTTATTAAAGACCACGTTCGGTGGTTGTGCCTTGACAAGGTCTGGCACTATGTTCCTACGTACATGTTTCGTACAGTATCAAACTCAGTCGCTTTATTACACTTCTCTAAGTTCAATACCAATAAAGTTAGAAACTTCAAATTCAGGAAAACAAATTTCTCTTATAGTTTTGATGCTTTTCGATATAACTCTACCTAAAAATGTAATATGTTATTAATAACTTACAGCTTAGTACACTTTAATATCTCAGTACTTTTCAAGACTGACTTTGTGCACACAGGATTTTTGTATATAGGAGGACTATGATCTGAGTTTTACATTTATGTTTTTGGTGTAAACATTTTTTTGTAATGAAATTGAACTACCTATATTGATTCTGTTTCTTATTGAATGGTAGATAGATAGATATTTTATTTTTCATAGATTGCAATATTTTAATAATATACAGCTTGCTCAGTGATTTGATATTTGAAATATATCTTATAACTGTAAAATTGTGTAAACATTTTTTAAATTTATTTTTTAATTTTTGGATGACATTCGAAGGAAAACTATGATTAAAAACCTTAATTTAATATGTTTTTTTGAATTCAATTTATGCTTATTTTTTCCTACCAACACTCTCGCGCTTTTATTTCGTAAAAAAACATTCAAAACTTACTCTAGCTCATGTGCTATTAATAAAACCACTATTAACCTTAATATGTTTCCTAAAGGGAACTTTTGCATTCTATTATGGTTATAAAGCTATCGTTCCTTATTATGTGGCCACCACTCTGTGTATACATATATTTATATGCAAACGTAAATTATGTATAATATTGCATTAATTTAAAATTTATAATAAAACTTAACCTTGAGACATTTGACGCTATCATGTCAATTTTAAATCCACTAATATATTTTTAAAATACCTTAACTCCATTTAAAAAACATTTTTAATTCCTGGTATGAAAATAATATTTATATTTTTTATTTTTGCAGGCGAAACCAATAAATCAAATGCGATTTGAGTCAACCAAAAGATATTTGAGGTGAGCATTAATTATATTATCATTTTAGCACGATTTTTTGCTTTACAATTCTTGGAACCGGAAAAGACATTTCAATGTGTGTTAAGCAAAGATACATTAATGTAAATAAATTTTATATTATGAGAGATGATTGTGGGTATTTTGCTCGTTGGGTTCTGTTTGTTAAGAAAAAAAATATGTTTTTCGAAGAAAACCTTGACCAATCCATTAACAGTTGTGCTCACAAAAACATGACTGGAATTAATTGAATGCAAATAGGTTTAAGTGCTCTGTTAAATTAGCTTCTAAAAAATTTGTAGTATATATTTAAATGATTTAACATAAATTTTTAAAATAAACAAAGATAAAAAGACAAAAAAAATTAAATAAGGTTAATATTTCGTTGTGAACCCCTTATATTATCAATAATGACCTTGCACCGAGGATACGCGTCGGTTCAAATAAACACTTTGCCCTCCAAAGTTTGTGATTATGGATGGCTTAGTCCTGCTTACATATATCTTAAAATCAGCCCAGTCCACAGATTTTCTATGGGATTTAGGTCAGTCGATTGTGCCGACCAAGCCATTACCTCGATATCAGTGACTGGAAGGCATTATATTGTCAAGGTCCATCCATGTCCAGTTCATACAAAATATTGTTTTTCCAACAAGGCACGATCGTTGCTTAAATGTGGGGTATGAGCTAATGCTTGTAAGTTTTGTGATAGATTTCTATTGAATGAATTGGTATTTAATTATGTTAAAACAAAAGTATTTGTGAGTGAGATGTTTTGGTTGATCGTTTGGCCAAAATTGAAAACGACATCACATAGTTTAGTCATCGAAAAAAAAACATTGTACGGACAAATTTTGACATTATCGTATATTTTGGTTGTTATTTGGACAGAGACGACAGACGTACCAGGAAAGCACAAACTCTCCATAATTTATTATGCATTGTCTCCATTATCAGGAATATTATGCATTAAATCAATCGCCCGTTTTTTTTTAACACAACTGTATGTGTGTCACCAATGAACAATGAATTTTGTTATTATAATGTATTTTGTTTTTTATAGCCTTTTGTATAATCCCATTTTGTATATTATCCTTTTTTTGTACGATAATTATATAATCCATAATCCTGTTTGCAATTAAAACAAGATGTTTTACAAAATCGCACGAATTTAAAAATAGAAATTAACAATTAGTTTATTCGGAGAAGTCAACAAGTTTCTAAACGTGTCTGAGTCAAAAAGATTTAACTCCCCTTTTTGGGTTCTGTGCACCAGTCGCCATTCTTATTATATTTAATTTTTGTGAACAACACAAATGTGTAGGTACCTACTGTAAATAAAACGTTTATATGCACCGAGATTCAGCTAATTCGAAACTGCCGCTTTTGATTAAAAATCAATTCAGCTAGTAAAAGTGAGGGAGTGAATGTATGAACTGAAATCTCAGATTACTCGCCTGAGATTTCAGCAGTGAGTGGCGAGTCATCTCACTACACTTGCCAAATAGCTGAATCTCGGTGATGGGATTTTAATAGATTGGGAATTTAAAACTTTTTGTCGGGACTCCGACGTTTTTCTGATTTTTTGCTAGGATATATTTTGAGTTTAGCCTAAAGTAATTGAAGATTCTCAAAATTCTGAGCCTAATGTATCTACAATGTGTGGTAAACTGCATTTAAATATAACTACGTATTTCATTCTTGTTTAAATGCTAAATTTTGTTTATTAATTAGACAAATTAAATTTTTGAATTGCATTTTATTGAATTTGTGGCAAATATTATGTTGTAGGTATAGAGTCGTCTTTTCAAATTAGTTATTTTTTGTATCAGCTTCTTGGACCTCAATTCCTAAAAAGAGAATAAAGAATATAAACATTTTTCACTCCGTTTGGGAAAGATATTATTGTTTTTGAAAATATAAATCAAAGGTGATATAAATACATTTTATATTGTAACTACCGCCCCTTCATATCGCTTCATATTTCATGCGCGAAAATTATCAAAAATCATCGAAGACAGAATACCGAAAAAGATTATCTTATTAGATACAGGTACCAATACTTAATATAATCATATAATAATATATCAGTAGTTTTGAAAAAAAAATCAACAGTCTTGGAAACAGTTGTTAAAAAAAAAGATTTATTAAACTTCCACCAAAAAAAAAAACATTGGCGCAACATTTTAAACCGCCTGATGTTAAGGGCTTAGCATGATACTACTTAACAGTTTAATAATACTAAAGCACTTTACTAATATTTTCCTAATTTTAAACGCTTTTTAACTAGCACCATACTAAATCTATTTTCTTAATAAACTACAACTAAACACGCATAAAATAGTGCAAAAAAGTAAGCGAACATAACTTTTTGACGTTTGTAAATGTCAAAGTGGCATATGGATTTAGTACGATACTAAAAAAATAAAGTAGCCATTTTGTAATTTTAACTTTAGTAAAATGTTTAGAAAATAGTACGCTACTAAACTGGTTTAAAATTAGCAAAATCCTCCTTTTAGCCTAGTATCATATTAAAAATGATTTAACATATTACTAAATCGACTAAAATTTTGCCCCATTATCTACAGACTTCGTTACACACTTCCTTGAATTTATCCAAGAAATTTATATTAGCTGTTTTTTTATTGGTAAATACATAGGCAATGTATTTAACAATAAAAAAAGCAAAATTGTGTGTGGATAAATTAGGCATTAATGCAATACCGGTGAGGCGATCATCTCCCATATCTGACCGCAACCAAATTTTAATGCCTAAAACCTAGTACGCTGCTGATGCGAAACTAAAAATTCCATACAAAAATGACAGAACGAAATCTTAAACGAAAATGTTCGTTCTGCAGTAAGTACGCTGTTCCATGACGAAATTTAAAAATGTCTCCACTCACTTTTCGCAGATAATTTACTACCCAGACCAATTAATTGTGTGCGGAAAATTAGATTTGCAGTTTTAACCACATCCACCATTTTCAAAAGTATAAAATTTCAAACCATCAAACGATCTGACCCTAATTCCTGCGACATATAATTTACCATGATGAAATACTAGCCACGTCAATGAAATGACAACGCTATCAAACTTTGGTCTTGGGACTGTTACTACTGGGAATTGTATTATTTGACAATTAAAAATAAATATATTGTTCAATCAAGGCAGATTTATACGGGGTATACAAAATTGTGCTGTTCCAGTCAGAATTTTTCACGTTATGCTGTCATGATTCAAAAACGTGTAACGAACAAATCGGAATCCAAATTTTGCGCTCCTTATTCTCTCTTATTGAATATTGAAAGTCATACCCAAACGCTAATGGTTCGATATGAAAACGTTGGCCATTTTACACAATTAAAGAAAAACCAACAAATTTACTAAAACGACGGCAATTATCCAAACGCAACCGTTATTTTGTTTTTGATTAACTGAATTGTTTGTTTTTAACTAATTTGTTTAGCTATTGTTTTTTTTTTTTGCAGACTTAAACTAATATCCCTTGTTGCATAGAAATCCAAATTTTTATTGTGTAAACAAATCATTTTACTTGCGATTATAGGCACTATAAGGCAAATTATGCATTCGTCGAAAAAGAAAGTTTTGAGATAACAATCAAACATGACATTACGACGATAGCGAAGACGAAAAAAGATGGTCTAAAAATTCTGACCGTGTATATGTCTATCTGTCAGTCTGTCTGTATCTATAGACACCTACAACCCAAACGGGTGGGCCGAATTGTTCAAACTTGGTATGTAGAGTTTTTAAGGTATTGTACAGGGGGAAATTGAAATTTTTTGTTTAGCTCAAAAAATAACGGAACCTGCCATATAACTGTTACGTTAAAGCCTATTTTTTTCGGAAACGGCTCTAACGATTTTGATTTTAAAAAAATGAGTGCAGGTTTTTAGGTAAGACCGATCATATGTTGAAAAAAAAATTAAAAATGTCTAAAAACGGTACTTTTTATTTCGACTACCTCATAAATGGCTTAACCGATTCTTTCGAAATTTCATACATATGTACATATATAGGCTTAGGCTGCCCAATTTATACTGCGTACCAATATTTTTAATTAATATTTTTTTGTATTTTTAAAAGCATTTTTAAAAAGAAAATTTTAAAAATTTATATTTTAAAGACTGCTCAATAATTTTTACTCAAAAATTATAGTTATATGTATTTGCTGAATACCTATGAATTGGCGTTTTTGAATTTTTTAAAATTTTTTTTCAAAAAGTTTTGAAAAAAAAACTTTCTCTCAAAAACCGCTCCGCAGAATTTTAATACAAGAAATAAAATGGCGTACTTTTTCTTGAGCTCAAATTAGTTTAAGTATTTATTTCAGAATTTTGATTAAGCCGATTTATGGCCAATTTTTCAATAGTTAGTTAAGCAGTTAGTTAGTACATATTCTCCAGATAGAGCAAAAAGCAGTTTTTCAACAGACAGATACAACTTAATCTAGGAATAAAGTTATCTGCTCATTTTAGAACGGAATAAGGAGTTATCTGAGGAATAAAATAAATAGCTATTTTCGATGCCAAAAACACTTTGAAAAATTATTGCTATGAAATAAACGTTAAACAAAAATTCATTTCAATGAAAATTTCGATACTCGAAATACAAGTGACGTTAAAATTAATTATTCTTTGGATTGTTTTTTCTTGATTGAAAAATTCAATGTTGTTATCCGGTTGTTTAACAGTCAAGTAAGTTTATTCCTCTGGCAACTAACTGCCTCTTTATCTGGAGATTGAAAAATTGGCTCCTAGTCATTTGTTTTTAATTTTATATTATTAAACATTTAAGATTCTCATACCAATTTTTTTAGAAAAAAATTAAAGCAATTTTGTATATACAAAAAATTAAGTAAAAAACAACTTTAAAATATATATTTAGATTTTTAATAGAAATCTTTTGCATACAAAGTGATCGAACATAAGGGCAAGTTCGTGCGATCCAGTCGTGCATTTTATTTTAATAAAGAATTTCTTAAAAGCCTCTAGAAGCTATTTTAAGTGTATTGTATTGTTTTATTTTGAAATAATATTTTATGCAGTTGAGGGATACAATTGATAAAAACTATGATGCTGTATTATATACGATTTCTACCTATATCTTACCTGGGCTAAACACAACATTCAAGCGTAAAACCTGTTTATGCACATCTACTAGAAATAACCTTTTTTTTATTTGTTGCGTTTAAGTGAGGTTGAATTGTACGACCACCGAGTAGTAATACGTGGACTTAATTTGAATATTATACCACACAGACTAGATTTACATAGGTATACCTTTTATGTCAACTGAGCAATACTAGGGAAAATAAGAATTCAATTTGTTGGGTTCGTGTCCGATCCTCCGACAGCGTAGACGAGCGTCGCGTCGGCTTGTCTTTGGCACGAACTATTTTTAAAGCGAAGAAGTTATTCGCTTACTACCCGTTCAGTAAACTACATTAGATTTACGTCCATATACCTAGAAAAAAAAATATTACATATCAGAAAATTTGGAAAGTCAAATTTATAAATTATAATTACTTTGTTTCATTGAACTTAGTTAAATAATTGCTTTTCGTTAAAATAAATAAAGCAGGGAATAATGTATAAGTTTTTATTTATAATATAACCAAGTCCCTTGATTTTCTTTCTCTATATATTATGTACATGTATATATTATTTTCAGGCAATGATTATGGTTTAAAGTAAGCAAACTTCAACAAGTACAAATTGTGTACATTTTGGTACGCGTTACATTTTTAGACACGATCTGCACACACTGCCACCGCCCATATAGCGTGTTGTAATCCTCCCCATCATAATATCGTTGTTGAATGCAAGCATAGCTGTAAGCAGAGCATTGCAAACTCTCAAAGGGCATTCAAATAAAGAACCCGAGAAACAGCCATTAAACTATGGATCATTTTGACTGTTTTGGTTGCAAAAATTATTGCACTTAAACTAATGGATATATGTAATATCATTTAAAGTAAAAACCTTGGACATGAACGTCTAGGTTATATTTAATTTTAATGTTAGGTACGTTGATGCAGAAATTCAAAAAAGCTGTTTTCGTCATACCATTCCTCGACTTGTGCGTTCACTGTACATCGATGTAGATTTGTGCTTCGGTTTGTTTTAAATTTGGAACAGAGCATTATTGTGTGATAATTTTTGATGTAGCTTATCTTGAACGAGTGGCTTGCGCAGTAATGGGTTATAACACATAAAATATTTTTTTTCATGATATTTCTTTTTTATTAAAAAGTTATGTGTGAAACACTACATCATTTAAATGACCACTACGCGAATTGTTGCAAGCATCGATTCTTTTGAGGTAATTTTCGACTTTTTGGCACATATTGGGCGGTATCTCAGCCATAACTTGACGAATGTTGGTTTTCAGCGGTGTCAAATCGCATGATCTTGGTGGCCAGTTGATATCGCAACGACGAGAAATTACGCGTCCAGGAAATGTCTCTTGCAATAAAGCCATATTCGCACGAGGTGTGTCGCATGTGGCACCGTCTTCTCGAAACCACATATTTTCCAAGTCGTATTCAGCAATAGCAGGCAAAAAAAAGTCGGTTATCAAATGACCATAACGCTCCGAATTGACGGAGACAGTCGTTCCATCGTTGTTTTCGAAGAAATAAGGTCCAATCACACCTGCCGACCAAAGAGCGCCCCAAACATTGACTTTTTGTGGATGTAATGGCCTCTCTTCAATTACTTGAGGATTCTCAGAACCCCAAATACGACAACTTGGTTTATTAACATACCCACCGAGTGAGAAATGTGCTTCGTCGCTGAAGAAAATTTTGTTCGAAAAATCGCCGTCAAGCACCCATTCGACGTATCTACGACGTTGTGAATGGTCAGCTGGCTTCAGTTGTTGTGTGAGCTGGACTTTATATGGCTGTAGGTGTAGATCCAAAGTGCCGTAAGATAGTCCTAATTCCTGAGAACGACGAGGAATCGACACATTCGGGCCTTCGGCAACACTTTCACTTAAAGCAGAGATATTTTCAGTGGTACGAGCGAAACGATGTAGCACAGGCCTTACAATATCTGCAACCAATCCAGTCTCTTCAAATTTCTTCACAATTCTGCCAATTGCTTGCGTAGTTGGACGATTATGTAAACCATAATCTACTCTTAAAGCACGATATGTGACTGTGGCAAAATCACCATTTTTGTAGTAGGTTTTAACAATTTTTATGCGTTGTGCGATAGTTAAGCGATCCATTTTCGTAAATGTCAGACTTTCATCTGAAAAAAAAATGGTTTAACAACTTAGTTTGACAGATGTCGAATTCCAGCCCTATACTTTTGAAACCTCAAAATGGATAGCCCTTTACAATTAGCTGTGTACCTACTATTTTTTTTTTTTTTTTTTTTTTTTTTTTTTTTCAAAATGACTGCAAAGATTTGGATTGAACTTTTTACCCGTAGTATCCATTACTGCTGTAATACTCGTAAAATCACAAAACATAACCTTTTAATGTTTTCGTTGATAAAATTGTATTATGTTTGAGTTATTCCGGTATATCAGCTTAATGTCTGGGACTAATTTTGGTCACTCACGTTTTTCTAACAGTGAAATATATCTAAATAAGTGATAACTTAAAAACGAGTAGACATATTTTTTTATTTTTTTTTTTCTAATTTACACGCGCTCAATGGATTATACTACCCTTTGAATGTTATAACACTGCGCGGGCGTATCGTTAAAGAAGAGAGAAAGATATGAAAAATGTGTGGTGCGATGTTCTGAGACTGGAGGTGGTTGTTGTCTCAGATTTTATCTCCAGGGATGGTGGCTGAACTAATGCGGAGAAATTTCCGTGTCTTATTTATGTATGTTCCTTATAATTCGCATTATTTTTTATTCGTTGTCATCTTTTATAGGTATACTAGTTTTACTCAATCACATACTGTTAGTGCTATGCCTAAACAGCATGTAATGATCAAACCAACAACGCATTGTATGACATATTATTTTAGAATTGGTTTTTAATGGAAAAATAAGAGGACATAGACCACGGCAGGGATCGAACCTGTAACCATGAGGTTTACAGGCGAACACACAACTATCGAACCACGGCCACTCCCTTGTTATTTTAAAATACTAAATAATATTTACGTCTTTAGTAAATGTTTCTAATTTCATATCTTTGATAAAAAACCCATCCAAAATGCCGAAACATTCGTTACAGATTGTCCATTTCCGAAACGGGGAAAATAATGTTTAATGAAAGTTTGTCTAAAGTTATACATTAATTGCGACATATACATATGAACGTATGTACTAGATGGCAAGTTATGGATTCGTAAAAAAAATCGAACTTGAGATTTTGATAAAACTTGACATTACAATTATTGCGGAGACAAAAAACAAGTGGTTACCGCAATTCCGCCTGTCTACCTCAAGCTTGGTAAATGTTGTATTTTTGCAAATATCCCAACAAGTTTTTTTATTTTTTTAAGACGAAAAATAGGTAGGTAGGTAGGTAGTAGGTACTACCTGCAATATATTTTTTTTTTGCTGAAAAAAGAAATCTTATTTTTCTCAGAAACGGCTCCAACGATTTTTATCAAAAAAAAAAAAAAAACATTAATGAAGGGAAAAGGTACTTTTTTGTAATTTCTTTTATATTTATTTTTTTTTTTTTTGGAAAAATGCTTATTTTTGGTACCTCTAGTAGAACCATTTTTTTGTTTTGGATTTTCTGGAAACCTGTAAGTGGATTTTTTTAGAACTATTTATGCAGAAGTTCATAGAAGTTTAACCACTAAAGTAAACCAATTTTTTTCAAAATAAACTTGTTTTTTTTTTGAAAATTCAATACCTATCCGTTTTTTTCTGAAATGAATGTACTTTGCGAGGAACCCTGCCATGCAACCCGCGTGCGTTACTGTGCAGTCTCCGGCGAACATTGTTCGGTCTAACGTTGACTCAAGACGATTTTCTAATTAATTTAACATATGTTTCCCCGATAATAATTAGAACCCTGTACAGTATAAGCTCGGCAAGGTGTACACTTTTTTTGACGCCATATAAATGAAGTGTTTTTGTTATTTTTTGATTTTCTTGTATTATTTCGTTAATTTTTATATGCAACACCTTTAAACATAAGACATGTATTTTATTTATATATGTATTAATCCCACTTTCACTAACATACTTGCAAAAATGAAGTTTATCGGTCTACACTTTTTTAACGCTCACAGTATGTAGGACGTACCGTACATGTTACTCTCCTAAGTTACATACACCCCTATTATGATTGTCAATTGCAAATTGATGGTTAATAAATTAAATAACCTCGTTGATAAGAGTTTTGGTAATTGAGCATGATGCAGACCATTGTGAATTACAAGAACATCGATAATTACCATTAAATAGCTGTGCAGCTTTTAAATAAGCCGAGGGAAAATTGATAATTGACAATCGTAATAGGGTTCATAATTAAAATCCAAATTCTAGATTTAAATATACATTTTTGGGAATGCACTTATCATACTATTCTTTGAATAACCCATTCAACAATTCATACTAAGAATCAAGCTAATGTTATCTACATCGGTTTTAAACCTGCATAGGATAACTAGACTACCTACCTACTAACAGCGTCAATGTTCAGGTACATTATAGTTGTTAGCTACAAGAGCAAGTTCGTACGATCCAGTCGTTTATTTTATTTTTCATATTTCAAAATTCATCAATGTAGTTACGGAAGTTACGGTCCGCGTTTTGTTCGTCTTTATTTTTTGACAATGAATCCGTTGTCAATACTTGTAATAGGTGAAATTATTTTATTTTTGAACTTATTAAGCAAACTTATGCGAATAAAATGAAAAAAATAACATATTGGGTGGCAATAGCGCAATGGATATAGTGCTTGACTGCTAACTTAGACGTGTGGGTTCGATCCCCACGCTAGGCAGCATTCTTTTCTATGTCTCCAATTTTAATTGGATGCCGCCCGTGTGTAAAAAAAAGATAGTAAATACCTAATTTTCAGCAAACCCACTGCGCACCCAAAAATTCGTGCCTCTATTCCTTCTAACTAGTGCCGTGCAGTTCAGGTTGCATTTGAAAGAACTTTAGCTCTTACAGACATATATTTAAAATTATTATTATACTATTATTACTTTTATTATAATGTATGAAATAATGAATAATGAAAATGAATGAAAAAAGTCACAATGTTAGGATTAGGCTTGAAAATATTTAAGATTCTTTTATTCAAATTTTCATGAGATAAGCACTGCGTTAAGGGTTACATTTTTATTGCAATATTTTGCCTCGACCCACCTCAATATTTAATTTCGCAATCACTTTTGTCAAAAAGAGCCACAGTGAACGTATCATCACACGCCACCACCTATTCCTTCTTCATTGGACAAATCATCAACAGGAATTGCAAATAAAAAATGGATTCCATTTTATAGTTTTCTAGTCACGTTCATTTTCAATCAGCGCAGCGTGGTTTTAACTAATTCCTGGAACTTCTATGTCCCGTCCCGATATGATACAAGAAGTTAGTTAATGGCGGATACCCTGGATCAGTTTTTAAGTTAGGTATAAGTATGGATGTGCATTGTGTATGCATTTCCAGATATAGAATTGCATTTCGTTTTACCTTTTTTTATAAGGCTTAAGGTATTTGAACTGGCGATACTTTGGGGTCTATCATGTGCAGATATTTACGCGCGGTTTCAAAAGACTCATTTTTGTGGTTAATATTCAAGGAAGGACATTGTTTTAATAGAAAAAATAAACAAGGTTTATTGATAAACAATTCAACGTGCAATGTGTAATATTTATAGAAATTGTCGGGGGTCAAAAGTTCTTTCTTGAAAAGTGTATTTTTTTATGTTTGTGTTAGATATATATTAATGCGATTTCGCGTTGCACTTGTTTTATCGCATAGTAGTACCTGAGCCTATAGACTTAAATCGGTTACTGATATTTTTTCTCAAGTCGTTCGAAGCTTGTCTGAATATTAATTTGCTGCACAAAATTTCAACGTACGTAGGTTTAAATTATTGCTGAATTTGCTCCTTACAACTTGGGATATCTTAAATTAAAATATTGGTGCAAAATTTGTGTCGGTTAAGCGCGAGGAAAATCAAAACCAATTTACTAAAATACAGGGTCCAACATATTTTCCCTTTATCAAAGTGCAATTAAAAACCTTTTTATGAATTATAATTTACGATTTGTTCCGTTTCGCATGACCCTTTACAATTTCTGCAAACTCTATCGGCTATCGTATGGTTGTTTGGGCGGCTGACATAGACGCGGAAACAATCCCTAAAAAAATAAAATGCACGACCGGATCGCATGTCCTTATTCTACTGTTCGATCAAATCGTATGTCGAATATCTTCTTATATATCAAGAACAATCCAAATTATGTTTGTGCGCTATCTCCTTTTTTTCGGCTTAATGAATTTGAATGAAATTTTCAGGAAATCTCAGGGCATGTTTGGAGAGTGCATGTAAGAAATCTGTGTACCGTCCGATGTCTAAAACAGGAGTTATGACCAAAAATGTCACTCATATGTCTGTTATTGCTTTATTATTCTTTTTTAATGGATGCGCGCACTAAAGGGGTTTTGATTACCCTTAAAATTAACAAGCACAGAGCGAGCGTTAGGAAAGTAGGGAAGGATGCAAGAGAAGATACCGATGCACATTGGTTTTGAATTTCTGAATATCAAAATGGGAGGGGAAAATAGAGCCGGGTAAAGTATTCCACATTCGCGTTGTACAGCTAAAGAAAGATTCTCTGTACTTAACAGTACGACCGAAGTTGGGCTCAAGAGTAACTGATGAGCATTCCTAAAAGCGCGAGTATTACGGTTGAAAAGTTTAAGGGGAGGAATGCAACTGGCTATTTCGCTAGAACATTGTTTATAAAACTAGCGATAAAATAGTGAGAGACATATAACATTTCGACGGTGTTCTAGAGATGTAAATGTTTCCACTATAGTTCTATCGCCAATCATTCTAAGAGCTCTATTTTGAATTCTACCCAAAAGATTCAAATGATTTTCGGGAGCTCCTGCCCAAATGTGCGAGTTATACTCCAGCTTTGGACGAATAAAGGCCTTATAGATTACAGCCAGATCAGACAGGGAGAAGAATTTCTTGCACCTTCGAAGAAAGCCCAAACATTTTGCAGCGTTTTTGGCGACATCAAATAGGTGTTCATTCCACAAGAAATGGTGTGTGATGCACATGCCGAGGACTGAAAGCTGATCGGTTTCTTCAATGCAAGTGCCGCTCATGGATAGCGGCATGGGGGGTGGGTTCTGCTTTAACGACAGAAGACAGCACTGAGTTTTTGAAGCATTAAATTCTACGCAGTTTCTTATTCCCCATTGGACAATGCTGTCAAGATCAGAATTTAATGATCTTATCATACGCCGCCGCGCCGTTCCAGTTGCACATCCGAAGAACAAGGAGGTTCATCTGAAAACGAATATGAAAAGCTGAGGGTACTGTCGTCAGCAAACCAATTAAGTGGATTAGAAGTTCCAGATAAGAGATCATTAATAAAAATGAGAAAGAGGGTCGGAGACAATAGGGAACCCTGGGGCACACCAGCATTTATTTTGTGAATATCAGACTTGATAAATAAAATAATGTGTGTTGTTTTGTATACACACACTTTCATTTTGATTTCTCTTTGTTGCCGCGTGTATGCACACAACTACAACATTTGATTCCCATTAAATGTATTTTGATATTTTATTTTGTCGGTTGTCTAGAATGTTCCATAGATTTTTTGGAAAATTCGTTGTGCAGCTTGGAAAATTTCGGTTAATGGTGAAATTCATTGCGATAGAAGACAATCGCGCTGCTTTCGAATACGACTCCGCAATCGCATTTACTTTCTCGATGCTCCAGGTGGGACATGCAAGACATTCGTCATTTAATTGATTCTGGCAGCAATTCGGCCAAGATCTCAAATTTCGTTGCATGTTTCATCATATGGCATCTATGGCATTGCTGTCACAATGTTTGAAGGCGGTCGAACCACACATTCCGCTTTGAAGCTAGCGATGAATTTTCTCACGGTTGACAAGCTTATAACGTGCACAATGACAAAGAATTCGGCGACAGCGAAATTGATGCGATAATGCAAAATCATAATTTTTGATGAATGCACAATTGCGCATAAATCTCAATTGGATTTGTGAACGGGCAATACTAGCAGCGAAGAAAAAAGGACGTCGTTGATAGCTTGGAAATCGAATTTTGTTATTTGTTTTTGCCCCGGAAAACAAATCGGAAAACAATGTTTATCATATCACTTTCTATACTGATTTTTATTCTATTCAAATAAATCACATTGAAATCTGAACTATTTGTGTTTTATTATAGCTCTGCAGTTCATTTGAAGGCGTTAAATTGGGGCGAGACGAAGTTCGCCTGGTCCGCTAGTCATTAATAAAAACAGCTAAATATATGTTTTCATTAATTTTGTATAAACAAAATTTTTTTAATATTTTTATAAGAAATATTGGTATTTCTATTATATATATTTATATTTATATTATATTAACAATTCGAAAAATTAGTTATGCAGTATACTATTTAGAATTTGAAGGACCCTAATATAGATATTTTGATCGAAATCCGTTGAGCCGCTTATGACAAAGTCTAAAATCAAGAAAAAAATAGTTGTATGGCTGGTACCTTTAATAGTATATATAGTATAATAATATGTAAGCAAAATTTTGTACCAATATGTAGACTATACTTAATTATTGCACATACTTTTTTTATCAAAAATTATCGTTATTTTTGGGGCTAAAAAAACGATTTAAAAATCTATTTGAGACAATCACGTAAAACACTTAAGTACCAAGTTTGAAGAAAATCGCTTCAGGCGTTAAGTCTGTAGAGAGTTGTACAGACAGACAGACAAGCGGAATTGCGGGACCCACTTTTTTGGTGCTCTCCACCATCGTAATGTCAAATTTGATTAAAATATCGAGTTCGATTTTTTTCCAAAGCAATATTTGCCCTATAGTACCTATATCGCAAGTAAAAATCCGAAATAAGCAATTCAGTGGGAAATGTTCTCTTAAAATGTGCATCGGTGCCCTAGAAGTGTGAGTCATTGATCCGTCCTGTTGGAACAAAATGCCACCTATGTAGGTCCAGTTCACCACATCAGTCGTTAAACAAAATCTGATGCATATGTTCACATAGCGTTCTGAATTCACAGTCACTGCGAACTCATTGTCTTCGAACAATCAAAGACCAACAATCCCAGCTCAGGAAATTGAACACCACATTGTGACTTAAGGTAACGGCAAAGGCCTTTGATACAATTTTCGGAAATTGGTGTCTGCGTGTTTGGTTCGTATGCATATATTTAAGTGGATATTATTTTTATCACTGGTGTCCTCTGAAATATTCTCGAGACCCAACCTTGAACTCTTGAAAAACGCAGACCATGGGGGATGCAAGACTGGAGCTCTCATTGCCCTCCCTAATGTTCTCAGGAATTAAATAGTGATTTAGGTAACACATCTATTGTATGTATTCCATATATACATGAAGCTTTTGTGTGACAAAACAAATTTACTTACATGATTGTATGTTTGTGTTGACGAGGCTTAACACTTCACATAGAACGTTGCCCTATTTTTATTGACGAACGCGAAAGTTTCACAACTTTATCGTGAGTTCTAACACTCGCATTTATATTCATTTTAAAAGCATCAAAATACCATATCTTAAAACGTGCCTCCCAACCGATGAATGCTTCGCTAAGACAAACAGTATACTTTTCCATTTCAAGTCAAATCAGTAACCCTTGTAATAATAAATTATTCCCTAAACTCATCCAACCAAAGCTTAAAATATAGCTTTTCAAAAATGTTGGTGCACAAGTGATTGAAGTATCTTGTTTTTTTCATTGATTCAGCTTTTTTAATTAGTCCTTTGGCAAATGCTTTTTATATTCATGGAAAACTTTCTTCGTGTCAAATCATAAGGGCTGTAGAGTTTACCCACAACAATTCCAAACTTGCATCTGTAATTCTATTCGTCAGATCCAATATTGCTCACTTGAGCAGCGTTGGGAATCAAGTTAAAGTTAAGTGAACTGTAAGTCGCCCTCAATTTAATAGGGGGTTTCTGAAGCTCTATTCGAGTTGCACAAGGATTTGTCTGTGTCCCTGTTGTATTTGTATGACATTCAATTACAATACACACAAGTACTCCAATGTACAAATTGATTTATTTCGTGGTTGATTTTTTGAGTATGTATACACAAACACATGATCATGACATGTTAAATATATGTTCAACTATACGTACATGACATTATCATTAAGTGATTTATACTTCTTCTAAATAAATAAAAGCTCTTGAGATAATACAGGGTGAATCATAAAACAATGAATGAGCAATAGAATTGAAATTGTGTTGACACTAATTTAGTTGCATGTTTTCTCGGATGCTCTCTGACTGAGATGAACACCTGTACTGCACACCGTCATATACTTCGTACTATCGCTGTGATGAACTCGTGCATATGTATCTACAGATATCGATCAACGAAATGAGGCTGTTCTAAAATGAACACCACAATGTTTTATAACGTCCACCTTATTGTTTCAAGTTTTATTTAGATATGCGCTCGCATTTGAGATGAATGTCAGTCTAGTTTGCAGCAATACCCAACGGACGTGAGTAATATTTCATTCGAAAGTATTTAAAATACAAAATAACTTTATGCAATAAAATCAATGCCCCTCAAGGTCCTTAATTTTGCAGAACTGTTACTATTTACTATCGAGCACGCCAAACAATCAGCGAGATATGGTATTTAATCAGCAACCAGAATAAATCGTTTAAGGAGACATAACTAAAGTCACCAGATACACGTCATAAGCAGTAAATAAATTAATTAATGTTACCACCTGCCCGACATAAGGAGTAAATGAATTGAAGTTCAGACTATTTTTATGAATGACATATTTAGTTTTTAGGATAAGCCGCTTTATAACTATTTAGTATTTAGCGATTTCAATTCTGTACTCACCCCAAACGTTTCGCTACGAATTACATCGAGCGTGGTCCCGTGGGTAGGTGTAAAATCTTCAAAAGGCTCTATGAGGACCGAAAAACTCGTGCTCATAGGAGTGTGAGATTCTTACTGCACTAAAAACACCTCCTCCTCCTGATTGCAACTAAGTTGAAACTTATCTAGCAATTTATTTTTAAAGAATTTAATTAAAGTGTTGCAGGTAAATATCCGGTGATAGTTCCTGCTTATACCGCGATTTTAAAGCGGATTCTGGTTTAGTGCACCAGATCGGAGGGCTTAGTCCTTCGCAGGCGGCGTACTAAATTCGTCTCATCGATAATTTCGATTATAGTACTATTGCAGTGTTGCAATAGCCGTTTTCTATGATTTCGGGCAAAATTTTTTATTTCATCGCGAACCGTGGGAATCGCGAGATATCTGTGGAGATTTTCGTTTCTAATGTACCAAGGTGCGCTTACAAATGATCTTAGGAGGTTTATTTTTAAATGTTCGTAAGGTATATTTAAATTAGAATCTCGCGTACAACCCCAGATTTGTATACCGTAAGTCCAGATAGGCTTAAGCATCTGCCTGTACAAAATTAGCTTATTTTCGATACTGAGCTTAGAGTGTTTCCCGAGCAACCAGTACATATCTCTCAGTTTATTATTTAACTCTTCGCATTTCTTTTTAACATGCGGTTTCCATTTTAATTTCGCGTCTGGAGCCATTCCGATATATTTTGCTTCATTAGCAAACGGAAATTGAACCGTAATAACAAATACCGGTAATCTATTAATTTTTGTATACGTAAAATCTACATGGACTGATTTTACTTCGTTAAGCGATATTCGCCATGTGTTTTTCCATTGAATGACATTATTCAGAGCTTTTTGTAATGTCGTCAGAAAACGTGGCTACGATAGTTTCTTCTGTTTGAGGTATATAACGTGTAAATAATAAACGGTGATTTTTTAAGAGCTTGGTTTTTGAAAATTCAAAAAAACACAGAAACTTGTAAAAAGTGAATGAAATTTTTATTTGGATCGATAAATCAATTTCTGCCATTTACTTTTTAAAAATAATTTCACTTAAATGTTGCCCGCGGCTACGCTTCAGGTGGTCCATTCTGAAGGTCCAATTTTGGCAAACTTTTTCACACATTTCGGCCGGAATCTCACCAATGACGCGTTCAATGTTGGCTTCCAAGGCAGCAATCGTGTTTGGCTTGTCCCCATAGACAATAGACTTAACATAGCCCCACAAAAAATAGTCTAACGGGGTCAAATCACATGATCTTGGTGGCCAATTGACTGCGCCAAAACATGAGATCAACTGCTCACCAAATTCGCCTCTCAATTGATGCATGGTTTCGCGTGCAATGTGGCAAACACATTTTTCACAGAGCACGAATTTTGATAATAAATTTCAATAATTTGCAAACGTTGTTCAGGCGTAAGTCTATTCATGATGAAATGGCAAACAATACTGAATCGAAATGTCAAATGTTCGTGGAATTTGTCATTTGTGATCTGTCAAAAATATAAACGTCAAAAACCAAGTAGCAAAAAAATCACCCTTTAGTTACAATATTGGACCTAAGAGACTTCCTTGTGGTACCCCAGCCACTATATCTTTGACATCCGAGTAACCGTTTCCATGTCTTACGCTAAAAAGTCCATTCTCTAGATATGCTTTCAGAAGCGTATAAAGTGGTTTAGGCAGAATTTGTCTTAATTTAAAATTTAGGCCTTCGTGCCACACCTTATCAACATCTTGCGACACCTCTAGAAAGACCGCCGAACAAATTTTCTTTTCTTCAAGAGTTTTCTCAATGACGTCAGTGATCCTATGCACTTGATCAATTGTCGAATGCTTGCTTCTAAATCCGAACTGATGTTCAGGTATTAGGCGCTTTTCTTCTATTATTGGCTGCAGGCGCAGAAGTAATATTCTTTCAAAGACCTTAGATATTACGGGCAGAAGCGAAATGGGTCTATAAGATTTCTTATCATGTGATAGTTTTCCTGGTTTGAGAACCATTATAACTTCCTCAACCTTCTATTGCGGTGGTTCGATGATTAACTTGTTAAAAATTAGCAAAATCTTCTTTTTAGCCTACTATTATACTAAAACTGCTAACATCGTACTTAATTCTTTAGAATTGTGCGTCATTATATTTAACTAATAATAATAATATTTTATTTTTATAAATTTTGATAGGATTCTTTGAACATACCTTTTTTGAATTTGCATTATATGTATTAAGAATTTTAGTGAGTTCAGTAGTTAAACAGTTCAACTACAAAGCCAAGTTCAAGAATACATACCTATACATATTCACCTCATTTGTTTAAGAAATAAATTGGTTAAAATACCTTGAAAAATAAATTTTTTTCCTTTGCTGTATGCAAATTTATTAAAAATTTGTATATGAACATAAAAAATATTAAAGTAAATAAGTATTCCTGAGGCAAATTAAAATAAAATTATTGAACACAAAAAGAAGTTGAATTTTCCCACCACTGTTCAATTACGCACTTTAATGTTATTAAGTTTAATTGGCATCTACACATCTGGCTATTGTTGTCCAGAAATTCGAAAAATGTTTCAAATCGGGACTTTAAGATAGCCATACGTGAATTCCCGGTAACTCTGGCCCATCAACATATTTGTTTTAATCACTGAAGAGAAATTTTCGCCAATCTTCCGTCCATCTTAGGATTTGCATTTAAAGATGGCGTTGTCATTTGCATTTAGAAAGAATTTGCACAAGCAAGTCAAGTTTGATTTTAATTAGGACGAAAACTGTTTCAGACCGCCTAATGGGGTATCAATCTAACTTAAAGTGTGGCTTTTTTAAGCAATTTTTCCATAATCCTATCCTAATTCTAAAATATTATAATATAAAAACTATTCGATCTGCAAATCTGTATGATGATATCACAATGAAAAAGACCACGAGCTCTGTGTGCAGAGATTTGGGTCCTTTTGTGCGCTGAAATTTCTCCCAGAAAAAGCATGTTGAAATTACATTGGGATGGCAAAACAATAGAACTTCCACACGAGTGTGGAATTCTTTACCCAACTGAATTTTCCCCTCCTCCAAACATTTTAGGGGAGTCATAACCCATAACCCCTTGAGTGTTTGCATAGTTAGAAAAAAACGAATGTTCCTAGTAATAAATCAGGAAAACATAACCTGCCTTTTTTTCTTGGACAATGATAGTTGGTTAATTGAAAACCGTACGATTATCTGAATTTTCACTAATGCATGTATGTATAAGTATGTGTAGCGATGTAATACCAATTATCCAATGAAATCAGAGATTTCAATGCCCAAGGAAATTTCTATCCACATTAAGTTTTAATTGAATGCCACTGCAAATCGGTTTGTCACTCTGTTATCCAGAAATATTTCTGTCTATCATCATGTTCTATAAAAGATACATTCAAAGTTGGACCCCTTATTATCATGCAATTCTAGGATTGCTTTTAACAAACAACTTTCTTGCCAATCTTCAGTCTATGAAAGCAAATGTTATTAGTAGTTGTACAGGGACATAAAATACATTGCACAAGTGCAGATATTTATTCTAGTATATAATGAACATTATATATTAGGGCCTGGTATATTGTTATTCTGCACTTCACTGTATTACGGTTCATAATGGATATTATTTTTCTCCACTTATGTTTCCGTGCACACGAAGAGAAGAGTGCTAAAAGGAGTTTTCTCGTGCAGGATTTAATTATTTCGATGCTTATGAAAGCAAACGACAATAAAGTGTGCTCTTAATGGCAGTTACTCCATGTCTCCATGAAAAAGGATGAATTGTATCTAAAAATATGAAATGCAAGGACAAAGTTTACGCTTAGCTTACAACACCTGGTGTCTGAACATTCTAGTCGACAACGATAAAATATTTGGTTCACATGTGGGATCTTAATGGCACTAGACGTTTTTATGTTCTGCAGAAAATACTTGGGAACTTTGGCCGGATGCTGTCACCTACGTAAAATTTGAAAAGTTATGACTGATGAAATCAAATTTGATATATCCTGGAATACAGATGTCTATATGCTTGTAGGACTGTTTAGTCATTGCAGCAGATGTATGTTTTGATGAACTTGATGAAACCAATCAAATATGACATGAATTACAGAGTTTTTTTTTCATATATTCTACGTATTTTGTTTTTTGAATTTTTGTTTATAAATCTGTAAGTTCATATTGGGAAATTTGTTTAAAAGCGGTGGAAATGAGTTATTTTTTTTTCTTTTGTTTATTTTTTGCACATTAGTTTTTAGCTTTAAAATATGAAATTATTTCCAAACATTCCAATTTATAACAGTTCTGTTTTCAAAAGGATTGCTTATGCGGCCCCACCGGCCAAACAGATGCGATTACCGAAACATACTTTTTTTCCAGTCTCCGAAGCGGATTAAAGAATGGAATATACATAGCTTTCAAAACTAGATAGATACATGTGATTTTTAATATGTATTTAAAAAAATTGTTTAGGAATTGAAAACCCCTTCGCAATTTTTACTTGCGATATAGGTACTCTAGGGCAAATTTTGCATTGGGAGAAAAAGTCGAACTCCAGAACACAAAAAGTAGGTCGCGTAATTCTGTCTGTATGTAGATCGATCTACAGCATAAACCGCTGATGCGATTTTATTCACACTTAGTACCAAGTCTTATGTTATTGTCTAGATTCTATTTTAAAATCTTTTTTGGTCCCAAAAATATTACGGCAACTGCATTGTATGTTTTGCAGTAAAAAGGTAAATATCTAACGATATCTAAGATGCACGTTAGTATACAGGGTGGCGCACGAATAGTGCTACAATAAGAAATTTAAATAACTTTTATTTTAATCGATGTATTTCATTATTTTTTTTTTATTGGACAAAAAATTAAATTTTATTTTAAATAACTAATGGTTTTTAAAGATGATAGACCACAAATGACCTCCCAAAATGCGGCACCTGATCAGAAAATTGTTCATTGCGGCCTGAAAGGTTGAAATTGGGATCGCCTCAATTATTGTCTTCATGGACTGCTTCGATTCAGTCAAATTCCTTTGTTTCGTTTTATACACTTCGTACTTGACATAACCCCTTAAAAAAAAGTCTGGTGCAGTCAGGTCAGGTGACTTGATTCATTTTGTTGAAACCAAATCCTGAAAGGGATACGTCTTCGGCGAAATTCTGGGTAAAAAAAACTCCTTCAACATCTTTAAATAACGGTCCCCATTGACAGTTTGTGTTACACCGTTTTCTTCAAAGAAGTATGGCCCGACAATAAACCTTGATGAAACTGCACACCACACAGTGACTCGTTCTGGGTGCAGTTCCGTCTCATGGAGCATTTAATTTAATTTAATTTTTTAATTTGAACTATATGCCTGTAAGACCTAAGGTCTTTTAAATGCAACCTAAATTGCAGGACACTAGTTTGGCACAGTGGATTTGAGAACCAGGTATTGACTGTCTCATTTTAAACCATGGGTGGCATCCAATTAACATTGGAGGTATAGAAAAGAATCCGCCTAGCGTAGGAAACGAACCCACACGTCCTAGTTAGCAATCAAGCACTTTATCCACTGCGCTATTGCCACCCATTCTGGATTAGATTCACTCCATATACGGCAATTTTGCTTGTTAACATTGCCATTTAAGTCAAAATGGGCCTCATTAGAAATGAACAAACAATTTATCAATGTGTTGTCTTCTTCGGCCATTGCAATAATTTTTCGGCAAAATTCCAGGCGAACAGGCAAATCCTGAGGGCTTAACTTGCTTGTAATTTGGACTTTGTACGGAAACAACTTTAAGTCATCATGAAGTATCCGTTGTAATGACCGTCTGCTAACTCCAATTTGGCCCGATAAGTTTCGAGTCGAAACACTTGGATTTGCCTGTATTGCCGATGCAACAGCCACGATTGTATCCTGAACCCGAACATTGGGATCTCGATGATACTGTCTTCGTTCGATGCTTCCAAATTCGGCAAACATGTTAACCAGCCTCATAATGGGCCATCTACTCGGGGGAGTACCGCCAAACTCCAGCTTAAATTCCCTTTGGACGGAAATGACGGACTGCAAAGAATGGTATCGCTGCACTATCCAAATCCTATTTCAGTATCCCAAGCATAAATTTTGATAAATCTAAATAGTAGCCTATAAAATAAAAAAAATAAGCCGATTACTTACACTGAAAAAAAATTATTACGTTTTATTTTTGTAGCACGATTCGTGCGCCACCCTGTAGTTTACATAAAAAGTTAAATAAAAATAAAATAAAAATATTGTCGCAAAATTTTAAACGATTTAGTAATATGTTAAATCATTTTTAGTATGATACTAGGTTAAAATGAAAATTTTGCTAATTTTAAACGAGTTTATTATCGTATTATCTTCTTAACATTTTACATAATCTAAAATCACCAAATGGATACTTTAATTTTTTAATATCGTACTAAATCCATGAAGTCATCTGATAGTATATCAGTCTTGCACTGGGGGGCCCAGGTTTGAGTCCTGCTGGTGTATATTTTTTTATTGTAAATAATGGAGTTAAATGATTAAAATATAAACATCGAATACTTATTTAGAGCACATGTTGGGTTTCCATCAACATATAATTAATTTACAAAACATAAACACAATAATTGTGTTCATCGAAATTCAAACCCTACAAATGCTTTGATATCTGGTTAATTAGCATTTTACTAGTTAACAAAAGCTTTAAAATGTATGAAAAGTTAGTAGACTAATATGTATATAGTAAATTGTTAACTAGTATCGTGTTAAGGTCTTAAAATTTTGCGCCATTGTTAATAACGGTACCTGCCATAGAACGTTTTTTTTGTTTTCGAATTTCTCGATAACGCTTTAGCGGACTTAGATAAAAATATATACACAGGAGTGCTTCGAATTCTAAATAATATCTCTAGAATATTTTTTGGATTTTTGAAAAAAAAACACGATTTTTTTTAAATCATATTTTCACATGCATACATATATTTTTACTTATTTAAAATTGGAATTTATTTAAAAAAAATGTTTGTGTATAAAAAACGACCTTAAAAAGTATACTCTTTACAAGAAAAATTGTCAATACATGCCTTATGGGAGAGCTTTTTCCAAATCATTAGCGCCAAATGCATTAGCATCATACTGAATTGGAAGAAATCACATGCAAAAATATTTACCATATTTAAAAATATTTCTATTGATTAAAAAAAAACGTACCTTACATTACACATTTAAGCGGCGCAGGCTTCTAGACTGATTGTTCTTGGGTGATGTGATTGGCGATCGTCCATTCAACCCACTTATTGAATCAGAGTTCCCATTCCTACGATGATGGAAGTAGTTACTACTTTTTCTTAGGTTTTTTTGTTAAAGAGCTCTCAGAATGCATGCTTTTATATAGGAAAAGTGTCATGATATTTTTACGTTATGTTTTCATGAAATGAAAGATAATATTAATACAGAAATACAAAAAAATACATTACATGCAATGGTGTTTACCTATATGTATATTATGTTTTTTTCATAGGTAAGTGTATTGATTTTTTTTACAGTCGGTGGTACTGTTTTTGAGTTCGATAGTCTTTTCAAACTTAAAGCATACGGGTTCCCTCCGCTGTTTATATCTTGGATCCAGTCCTATCTAAGCGATCGCCAATACACAGTTATTTTTAGATCATGCACTTCTAACCCTATTAGTTCAACATCAGGCGTCCCGCAAGGAAGTCACTTAGGACCCTTGTTTTTCCTGCTAACAATTAATGATGTGGAGCTTATTCTCTCTGTATCTGACCTTGAGATTTACGCAAATAATATACGGATATCAAAACACATTTTATGCACTACAGATGATTATTTGTTACAAGAAGATTTCAACTGCTGCTTTATTTGATGTCAACATAACTTCCTCGAGCTTAACGTAAGTAAATGTCAAGCCATTACATATTCACGAAAACGTCCGCCCTTGTCGCAACGACAATATTTTATAAATGATCAACCAATTCCGATAGTCACCTCCATTTGTGACCTAGGTGTAATTTGTTGCAACCAGCTCATCTTTCCTCAACATATAAACAGCGTTATTAATAGAGCAAATTTTACTCTTGGGTTCATAAAACGCTGGTAGAGAATTCTCAAATCCCTACGTCACAAAATGCCTTTGTGAGGCCTCTTCTTGAATATACCTCCCCAGTCTGGCCACCTTACCATCATGTCCATATTCAACGTATTGAGACTGTTCAACGTAGATTCATCAGGTTTGCTTTACGCGGGCTTGGATGGGAAGACCCATTTAGCTTACCTCCTTACGAAAATCGTCTTAAATTAATAAACCTACAAACGCTATACCGTCGTCGTGTTAACGCTGATATAATTTTTATACATCAGCTTTTGAATAGTGGTATTGATAGCCCAGCTCTACATGAAAAGATTATACGGAACGTAAACCATCGTCGTCTCAGGTCCATACCAATGTTCTGGATCCCCTTCCATCGTACTGAATATGACCAAAACGAACCTATCACAAGGATGCTTCGAAAAGCTAATAATTCTACAATTTTCGATCGAAGTCTATCTAAGTTCTCTCTTCATAAGGCACTCCTAACTTAATCCCTCTTATATCCTTCGTTATATTCCCCTAAGTTTTAATTTAGTTTTAAGAACTCAATTGTTTTCTAGTTTTTTAAGTAATTGCTTGTATTAAGCTTAATAAAATTGTAATACAATTACCTACTCGTTGATTCGTTTAATGAAAATTGACGGAAATTGTTTTTAAATAATTTTGAAATGATTTGTTTTATAATGTAATAGTGTAATGATATTTACTGTATTTAATTAAAAGTCATTTATTTTTAAGTAGTAAAGTTATTGTAAGAAAGGATACTTTTAATTGTCTTCAACATCAGGCGGCAACCCTGCGCATTTTTTCTCGCTCATTTGCGGCGATTTATAATGTAAACTATGGAAACCCTGTGAGAGCTCTTACGAGGGACAGATTTACGGAAGTCAAATGTCCTGAACGGATTATTTTTCTTAAACAATATATAGCTGTTTCTACTAAGAATCAATCATGTGCTTAATATACGATCGAACAAAACATCAACTGCCTGCGAACCAGATGACCATTTAGTGTCTTTTGTACGCATATCAATTGCAAAATTAAGAGTGGTATTTGAAATTTGATAATACACCCCTTTGTCTAAATCATTCATTTTTGGAGTCTTAATGAAGTGCTTGGCTTCAAAATCTCAAATACACTAGAAGCAACATTTAAATTGAGTTGCAGTGCAGTAAAGAAATAACTCATTGTTGTTGTAGTAAAACATAACAATGAATTTTTTATTCTTTTAATCATTAGCGAAGTGAAATGTTAGGTTACAGAAGTTACATTTATGCAATGTTTATTGTCATTATTTATACACAAATGTTGACTGAGGCTAGAAAAAAAACTAGGCACATAATTACCAAGAACGGCTTAATAATAACTATATCACAAACATCGAAACTTTTCCAAAGATTTCCTATTTTCAATACTATTTTTATTTTCTTTGTTTCGTTTTCAAACAATTGGAACCTGTATTATAAGCGCAATCAACTTGTCCCTCAAAGTTATTTTCAATCCCATTTACGAGTATGTATGTGTTGACAGAATGATTGCTTCGTTTCCAAGGCGCCAATAAATGGGAAATAATCGAATGTTATTTATCTTCAAAATTCAGAGTATTCATACCGTAGAGTCTAAAAATTAAACAACGCAGTGTACTCAGATAAGATGTATTAATTAAATAACTGCAAATAATGTCAGCAAACAAAGGCTTACGAGAAAATGGGCGTTAATAATAATAATAATTTATGTAAGTATGTTTGCATATCAGTATTTAAAATGTGCGAATAAATAGTTGACAAGGCATTTTAATATTTGTTTCATAGAAGTGTGTACATACTTCGATTAAAATGTTCAGCAACAAACAAATCGATGGAAGCAAGATATCACCTTCTTCGACGTTCTGAGAATTCAAATTAGGACTTACATTATTGTATCAGTAAAACTTTCGTAGCTTGCATCTTAAATCAGAAAGCAGTATGCGTGTAGTTACTTCTAATCATAAATCACGTTATAAATATTTGAACACAATTACAATTTTTTTTAAATAATTTTAATTACCTATATGCCTATAAGACCTAAGGTCTTTTTAAAATGGAATTGCACGGCACTAGTTAGATGGAATAGAAAGATATAAAAAAATTTTGTTGGCACAGTGGATTTGAGATCTATGTATTTAATATCCCATTTTAACCTACGTAGACATCCAATTAAAATTGGAGGTATAGAAAAATATGATGCTTAGCGAGCGGTTCGAACCAACACATCTAAGTTAGTAGGCAAGTATACTCTATCCACTGCACCAATGTCAGTAAGCTCGAAACTAAAACTATTTTAGCGCGACAGATGTACGGTTTTGTAAATTTAAGACTCTTTAAAACCCGTTTTATACTAAACACTTGCATTAAAGCTTAAATAGACCTAAAGCAAGATTGTAACACAATAACTAGAAATTTAGGCCGTTCATAGGAAAGGTATTTTTAAAAACAACAATATAGATACTGTGTGAAAAAAGGACTTATTTTTCGAAATACAAGCATCAAAAGATGGAACACCGTATAAGCTGGTGCAATTTGTTTTAAAATTAATTTAAAAAAAATATGAGTTGAAAACCTGGCAATAGTACCTGGAACATATTACTCCTAACTCAACATTTTAAAAATACGTAAAACAATTATTTTTTTTTTTTTTGAAATTCTAGTTCGGTTTTTTATTTTTTTTATCAGTTTTTACTCAAACAAACTAAAATTAAGTCTCTCTTTCTGTCTTCCTAATCATTGTAGCGTGTTCCAGTCGGAAATTATGGCAATTAGAGAAGTCCTCTCCTGGCTGAAAGAAAACGTGTTATCAACTACTGATATCCGTATTTTCTCGATAGTCAGGCGGCTATTAAATCTCTATAATCGTCCTCTACAAATTCCATAACTGCTCCCACCTGCCGTTCATCTCTCGTGGAGATGGCGCAGCAGTTCAATATTCACCTATGGTGGGTGCCAGGGCACAGGGATATTCCAGGGAATTGTAAGGCTGATGAACTTGCCACAAATGGAACAGCACTAACTCTATTGCCTGAAAGGGCAAATATAGGTATAGCCGCTTCGCTACATGTAAGTTAATGCTGAAACAAGATGCTGTAGAAAGTACAAACCAAAAATAGGGAAATACAACAACCTATATGACAACAAAACAGTTCTGGGCAAAACTTGATCTGAAACGCTCCAAGTGTTTAATATCCTTAAGCAGATTGCACATCAGCTCCGTAATTGGTGTCATAACTGGACACTGCCTCAGAGGCAAGCACGCAACGAGGCTTGGCGTTTATTTAAACAATTTTTGCAGAAGCTGCATGGACTAGGATGAGGTGGAATCTGTTCCTTATTTTCTGTGCAAATATCCTGCTCTATTTCAAAGCTCTTGCTCCATCTTGGAGACTTTTTCTTCGATGATCTCAGCGATCTAAACAATATAGGCATCTATAGTCTCTTACGCTTCATTAGGAGCTCCAAATGGTTCAACGAATAGGAAGCTTATCTGATGATTTATGTGGTATCACAATGGACCAACTCTGGTGTAAGTGTGTCAACTACAAACTGACAGCTATTCAACCTAACCTAACCTAAACTAGCCCATTCCTGAAGATGATGCTTTTTATTGAAAACTAAAAAAAAAATCATTTCGTGGTGTATAGTGAACACCTTACGTGGGCTAGTACGAAGTTTTCGGAACTCAGGCCTATAAGGAGTGGTTTAACCGGTTACCCGTCCTTGCAGCTATGTTTATTAATAATCTGTACTTGGAATGTTAAATCCCCTAAACAGACCACGTGCAGCTGAAAAATTTTAGCGGAAACCCTAGACTGTTGTAAAGCAGACAATACTGCCATCTAAAATAGCAGCAGCGACTATTTGGATTCGTGGTTAGATGCAGACTACGGCAAGAAGTCAAGAAGTATGGACAGCAAGGTCATATTAACGAACGCCTGACCTCGATCCCATCAAGGCTAGATTTGCTATCATTGGGCTCATATATGCGCATGTCCCCAGAAGAGAAAAAGGATGCCACCAAAGAGTTGTTTTACGAGCAGTGCTCTAGGCATTATATTTTAATTGTGCTAGGGGATTTCCCGCATCTTAACATTCACAAATGACCATGGATATCTCCCGATCATTCAAGCGTCAATCAGATTGATCATATTCCGATGACCTCACAAAGCACGAACAGAACCCTGCAAGTAGAAACGCTGTCGATGTTAAGAATTTGGAAAGACCACCTCTTCAGACTGTGTAAAGACAATGAAGAATCGAAATCCGCTGCCAAGCAGAACGAGGCATTCAACATAGAAGAATACCAACAATTCAGCTAACCCGACATGTTAATAGAACCATATCGAGACTCAAGTCCAATAAAGCTGCTGGAGCTGATGACTTAGCGGCAGAGCTCTTTAAAGAAGCTACGATTTGGTTAGGAGCATGCACCAACTCATCTACACGATATGGTCGGAAGAAAGCATGCCCAACGAATGGAATCTTAGCATTGCTTCTGGTTCAATCTTCAAGAAAGGATATACTCCCTCTGGACTTGCCAACTGCAGAGCTATCAGTCTTCTTAATATCGCATATAAGATGCCCTCTACTGTATCGTTGAACACCTAAAGCCGCTCATCAACAAAATAAGCTAATAGGTCTTAGAAATAAACGGTGATTTTTTAAGAGCTTGGTTTTTGAAAATTCAAAAAAACACAGAAACTTGTAAAAAGTGAATGAAATTTTTATTTGGATCGATAAATCAATTTCTGCCATTTACTTTTTAAAAATAATTTCACTTAAATGTTGCCCGCGGCTACGCTTCAGGTGGTCCATTCTGAAGGTCCAATTTTGGCAAACTTTTTCACACATTTCGGCCGGAATCTCACCAATGACGCGTTCAATGTTGGCTTCCAAGGCAGCAATCGTATTTGGCTTGTCCCCATAGACAATAGACTTAACATAGAACCACAAAAAATAGTCTAACGGGGTCAAATCACATGATCTTGGTGGCCAATTGACTGCGCCAAAACGTGAGATCAACTGCTCACCAAATTGGCCTCTCAATGATGCATGGTTTCGCGTGCAGTGTGGCAAACACATTTTTCACAGAGCACGAATTTTGATAATAAATTTCAATAATTTGCAAACGTTGTTCAGGCGCAAGTCTATTCATGATGAAATGGCAAACAATACTGAATCGAAATGTCAAATGTTCGTGGAATTTGTCATGTGTGATCTGTCAAAAATATAAACGTCAAAAACCAAGTAGCAAAAAAATCACCCGTTATATAGTTTTGGCATCCCTGACAAACTCGTCCGTTTGTGTCGGTAAAAACCTCACCGATGCCTTTGATATCAAGGAAGGGTTTAGGCAAGCCGACGCATAGTACAAAATAGAATTGATGACACATTTAACCCCTCGTAAAGTATAATAGGCTCTGTTTATCCTCAATAATTTTATATGTAGCCAGAAATTTCTTCTATACCTTGAAGATCAAAAGCGTCTAACCAGAACCGAAAAATCAACACTCTTGGCATCCCCCGGCTACGGCCCTGAAATATATTTTTTTTTAAGTGTAAAATATTATTACATCACCTATGGTGCCAATTTCAAAGGCACCAAGAAATAATAATTTAAGCGTGGCAGTTAGCTTAATTTTGTATTCATCGGTAGAGTAGTTTTCTATAAACCAACAAATGATAAAAGTGGGCGTGATAGTGGGTGGATTTTACTTAAATAATGTTTGGAATTTGTCTCTTTCACAAAAGAACAAACTCTGAAAATGTCATCCAAATAATTTGAGTAGTCATCAAGAAATAGGGTCATTTCCGAGAAACCGTGAAATTAAAAAGAATGTACATTGGGTGAATTTTACTTAATTTATTTAATTTCAACAAACTGAAACACAAATTGTATTTATCGTTAGAGTCGCTTTTGGGAAACCAAATGTAACTATATATATGTATAAACATATTTATATACAAATTTATCGTTTTAAGTAATAAGATATGTATGTCAATGTAGTAATAAAGTGTTCGATGTGAAATGAAATCCCTAGCAGTTGTATTCAATTACTCGACAGTTGATTGAAATCCAGTGTCATTCCCAGAAAATTGAAATTTATTATTTAGTTTTTTTCTCTTTTTTTGTGAAGGTATAGACTCAAAGCTTTACCATCTTATGCGAATCACCCTGTACACTATTGTGTAAATTATGTATATGCATCTACTTAACATATTTTTTCCCAGGACATAATTGTTCCATTAATGCATTTAGTAATTTTATAAATTGTTATTCTCTAATCCGGCTGGGTGTTCTAATAAAAGTTGAATTGAATTGAAGCATACATTATGTATATACCATCCATTTGCGTAATTGTTAAGTCCACTATGATTTAATTAAAATCTATAGAAATTACACCAGTTGCTGCATAATAAACTAATTCGAACATTTGTGGGTATTTTGAGCTCATTAGTTTTATGTAGGCTTGTAACTGTAACTTCCGGTCGAGTCGTAATGTCCATATAAGAATATTTTTTTTTTTCAATATGATTCTACTTTGTTGACAGATACATATATTGTAAGATCTAGCACGATAGCTTATAAAGCATTAGTCTAATGGTTTCTAGGTTTTAATACGGATATTAACATTTATACCCAGTGTGACCAATGAAAAATTTCAAAACTGCTAAGAAAAATCCTAATTTTTTTTTGAAAAAAAAAAAAAAAAAAACTGACAAAAATCCTGCCAACTCAGGAAGTCCTGTAATTAGAACGCAAAAAACGTAAATATACGTCTGGACCAATCGAACTTGTCTTAGGGTGATGTTTATATTTTAAACCGAGTGTATATTTTACTTTAATATGTTATATATATATATATGTGTTCCGGTAACTGCAGCCTTCGCAGCAACACTTTAACTCCTCCTGGAGCATAGGGCAGCAACAGATTCCCTCCATCTATCTCGGTTCACGGCATGGTGCCTTAGCTGAGCCAACGAATGAAAGTTAAAGGACTGAGCTTCATTAAGTACAGTTGACCTCCGTGTTGTTCTTGGTCTACCACCCTGAGGATTCCACCCGAAGGACTGCTTTGCTATGTTCTCGTTTGGTTTCCTCAGAATATGGCCAATCCATTGCCATTTTCGTTGTTTAATGTCAAGATCTACCCTTCTCTGGTGAGTCCAATCCCACAGCTCAACATTTCTTATGATTTGTGGCCATCGAATCTTGAGAATGTATCGAAGACAGCGATTGATAAAAGCCTGTAGCCTGCTCGAGATGTCGGCGGAGCATTTCCAGGTTTCACAGGCGTACAGGAGGACGGATTTCACGTTGGACTCGAAGAGTTTTAGTTTTGTGCCTAGCGTTATTATGCTGGATTTCCACACGGGAGAAAGCAGTCCAAAAGCACTACGAGCTTTGTTTATCCTGTTGACAACATCAGATTCCGTTCCACCATCAATTGATAAAATACTGCCTAGGTAGTTGAACTTCAAAACCTTCTCAATAGTTTCCTGTCTCAGAATAATCTCCTGTTGAGAGTTGCGACCGGTCTGCAGCATATTTATCTTTTTGGCGTTGATATTTAAGCCAGCCATCTCGCCCTTCGCTTGCAGCAATTGGCACATTTGGTCCAAGCCGCCTACACTGTTCGACATGAAACATATCGTCAGCGTAGTCCAAATGACTAAGTTTTTCGAATGGACTCCATTGAATGCCATTTCTCTCGTTTGTACCAACTGTGGCAGTCAGTACATCATCTATTGCCAATAAAAACAAAATTGGTGACAACACATCTCCTTGTTTTACTCCTTGACGCACCTCGAATGAATCGGAAAGCTGTCCATTGTGCAGCACGCAGCACCTTGCATTATTGTAAGACTCCTTAATAATAGCGACTAGCTCGTCAGGGATACCTCTCATGATAAGTGATCGCCAGATGCATTCACGATTTACCCTGTCGAATGCCTTTTCAAAATCGACGAACATGAGATATAGAGGCGACTGGTAATCAGCTGATTGTTCAAGAATGATCCGCAGGGTGTTAATATGGTCGACACACTTTAATATGTTGAATTTTAAATAATTGTCAAAAAAGAAGTTGTTTATTTTGTTAAGTTTATTTTAAAAAAAAGAAAATAATCTTACAAATAGTTATTAATCCATTTCGCAACATAAACAAAAAAAAATCATGTACCAGATTATGTTAATCTAACATACTCTGTTAGTCATTTATATACATTTTTTACTCAAAATTTTTTACTATTTTTTTTTTATAAGCACGCGCTCAAGGGATTATGATTACCCTTTGTATGTTTTTAACACAGATCGGTCGTCATGTAAAGAAGAGAAAGAGGGGTAGGAAAGATGTGTGGCGCGAGGTGGTTGTTGTCTCAGATGTATCTCCAGGGATGGCGGCTGAACTGATGCGGAGAAAATTACCGTGTCTGATTTGTTTATGTCTCTTATAATTCGAATTATTTTATTTATTTCTTTGTCATGTTTATGGGTATACTAGTTTACTCAATTACATGTTGTTAGTATTATACCTGAAAAGCATGTAATGAGCATACCAGCAACTCATTTTATGACAATTTTTTTTAGAATTGTTTTTAATGGAAAAAATAAGACGACATAGACAACCGCAGAAATCGAACCTGCGACCACGAGGTTGAGAGGCGAGCACACAACTATCGCGCCACGGCCACCCCTAAAAGCACAAAAATATAACAAAATTCTTGTTCATCTTCTTCGGTAAAATAAAGTTTTGATAAGGCAACTTGTTTGATTATATTAGGGCGAATAATGAAGACATCACAACGTCTCTCAGAAAAATTATCTCGGATAAAAAGTACCTATACTATTTAACAAATCAATTTTCATTCGATTCCTTCTTTGATCCTTTACAAGATTCATTAAACTAAACACTCTTTCAACTGCAGCATTTGAGATAGGCAAAACTGAAAACGAATTGACAAAGTTTGATAAGTCTTTGTAAGGTTTTCCACTAGATGCATCGGTTAACCTTTTTACCTCGCACTAAGATTCAACAGTATTTTCAATATTCTCTCATTTATTTGGATTTATGTTGTCCCTTTACGATTTAATTTTGGAAATAATTTCAGAGTTCATGTTTTTATCTTTAAAAAATCTTTAATGGTTGTTTATGGATCCGCAAACATTTTTTAACATAAAAGAAATTTACTTGCTGCAAAATTCGTAGATTTTGTTGTGTTCGCGATTGAAGCTCTGTAATGGACGATACGCATTTATGTTTGATTGAGTTTAAACTTTTTAAAGTAATATTTTATTTTAGGCTTGAGAAATGTGAAAATCTGCTAGATTTCCTGCTAAGAACAAATTTTCTGATAAAAAAACTGTTGGCATTATTTGAAAATAAAAAATTCTAAAAGCAAACTTTTCCGGCTAAATTGGTACACACTGTTTAAACATTTAGTATAAGCTGAGCGCTATGTAAGTCTTAGTTTTATTGTATTATTTGTATTGGAGATCAGATGAAAATCAATAAAAACTGAATCATTTGATGTTCACGATTATTGTAGGAAAGGAAAATTTTAAGCAATGCCAACAAAAAATATAATGGTTATAATTCATCAGAATACGGGTCCTCTGTTACTAAATAGAATACATATTCGTTTTCCACGAACATGACATATTTAGTGTCATTTTTTTATAATTTAGGTGCAATAAGCATACATACGATGCATATATATATATATATAAATATATGAGGGCCTGCATTGTATTTAGTATTCAGTGACGTACACAAAAATTCGTAAAAAGGGAACAATAATAAGGTAGAAATAAATGGATAATACAGATAATGAAATGTTTTTATATTGCTTATTCGTTATAGTTTGAGGGAAAACAAAGATGCCATTTGAATTCGTGGATAAATAAGAATATATCAAAAAGAAATTTCAAAAATCGTTCGAGCGGTTTAAAAAAAAATTACTTTTTATGTATGAAATTTTGAAAACATTTAAAAAAAATTGAAACGCCATTTTGAAGATATTATTGATATATACATATAAAATTCAAATTTAAAAAAAAATCAGTGACTGGTTTTTGAAAAATCGATTTTTCAAAAAAATGGTTAATTTTTTTAAAATCGAAAAACTTTTTTTGAAAATGTAAGTATTCAGTTTTTTTTAACAATTTTAAGGAGCATTTGTATAAAAAAAAATATTTTAATCGGTTCATCCAATGATGAGAAAGTCGAAAATATGAAAAGTGGTTCTGTGGGAAGTACCGTTAATAGGTACGCAAAAAAAATATTTTTTTAATAAAAATTCTTGGATCTGTTTTCGAGAAATAATTTTTTTCTTAAAGGGTTTTTTTTTAACATTTGTGTGGGAGTTACCGTTGTTTTTTAATATACAAGATAATGTCAAAAAAACTACCAAATACGAAGTTTCGAAAAAATCCATTGAGTCGTTTTCGAAATTTTAAGTTTTTTTTAATTCCCAAAAAATTTCAGAAAAATCAAATTAACCATTTCCCACAAAATAGAAAACCAAAAAATGGTACCAAAAATAACAATTTTTTTTTCAAAAAAAAAATCACCAAAATGAACCTTTTCCCTTCATTAATTAACTGATTATTATAAAAATCGTCGGAGCCGTTGTTGAGAAAAACTAAAATGTTTGTTTTTGGCTAAAAAAATGTATGGGAGCTGCTGCTATTTCTCGTCTTAAAAAATAAATGAAAAAAAAAACCTGGGCATATTACCGAAAAAACAAAAGCTGCGTTTTATCGTTTTTCCATCGGGGTTTCTATCTGGCTTTGGAAAAATTAGTATTAAATTCGGAGAACAGAGGGTACATTTAAGTACATAACCCAGATCGTTTTATTTTCACTGGGTGAACCATATGGGTTATTGACGATAATAAAGCACGGCTAGAATATTTAGGAATATTTTTTTTTGCACGAATCCATAACTTGCCTTATAGTACCTATAATCGCAAGTAAAAAGTGTGTGCATTGCTTTGGGTATAGTCTACATTTTGGTCCAACAATAGTTTTTTTTTTGGATTTTTCAAAAAAATATATAATAAATAGGTATATAAATATATTTTTGTTTGAAAATTCAGTATTTGGAAAATGGGTAGACAATTTCTTTAAAAAATCTGTTTTTAAATGTATATTGTTGTTGTTTTTATAAATATTCATATTTGTTTGATAAGAAATCTAAAAATATTTTATTATGTGTATCATCCATTTATTTCTACCTAATTATATTTCATTTTTAAAAAGTTTTGCGTACGTCACTAAATACATACATATTATGAACTATGTAGGCTCTCAAATATTTATGTACACATATCTTTCAAAATAACATGAATATTATGTAAACTGAAACTATCATATACAGCTGTATTTATATATGTAGCTACTCATTTACATTATTAAAATCCATAATCTAGATTTAAATATACATACTGTAATGTGAGTGAAAATAGGATTTTCCGTCAGCTTATTTGGTCACTGTAGGTATTGCAATGAAACTATTAAGTTACATTAACTTTCTCAACGTTTCGGCAGGGGTTGCTGCCTTCTTCAGGAGAACTTTATTTGAACAAAAAATACAAATACATGTTAATGAACGCAATAATAACAAACAAGTAAATACACTCACTTATGCAAAATTATAAAGTTATTATACATTTAAAGAATAAATGATTGTTAAATTTTTAAACAAAACTACGAAAAACACTTCGAATAATGAAGTTTTGTCTATTTAATTTGAACAAAGAAAAATGTTTTTCATCTTAGATGACAGAAGAGAACAATAAACGGCAGAAATGCATTGTGTATCTTGTTTTCTATTCATGTTGTTGTTGTTATTTAATATGTGCAATGATTTTAACGTATATCTTTTTGAATCATGTGTCTCGATCTGTAGAACTTCTACACCTTCAAAATCTGGAGAATGTCCTGCTTTCTATACTATGACTCGCCAGGGCTGTCTTCTCCGGATTCTCAATTCTAATATCCGATCTGATTTCCAAGAGAAAATAATGCTGATGTGGATTCAATTAATACTTACCATAAAAGTATAGCTTACGTCCCAGGATTGACAGATAATTTTAAAAAAGCCATCACCAAATATCAAACTGATTTTCGCTTTGCCTTTAAATCAAATAAAACACTCAGCCAATTTTTCACAAAACTTAAAACTAAACCAGATAAGGACAAGAAAACGGATGTCATCTATAAAATAAATTGCAATGGAAAACCCAATGAATCTTGCAACCACAGATCGGATATTAGACTTGAGAATCCGGAGAAGACAGCCCTGACGAGTCATAGTATAGAAAGCGGACATTCTCCAGATTTTGAAGGTGTAGAAGTTCTACAGATCGAGAAACATGATTCAAAAAGATATACGTTAGAAACATTGCACATATTAAATAACAACAACAACATGAATAGAAAACAAGATACACAATGCATTTCTGCCGTTTATTGTTCTCTTCTGTCATCTAAGATGTAAACAAATTTTCTTTGTTCAAATTAAATAGACTAAACTTCATTATTCGAAGTGTTTTTCGCAATTTTGTTTAAAAATTTAACAATCTTTTATTCTTTAAATGTATTATTAAAAGAACCAACTAGCCACACAAGTTTGTTGTTGTTTATTCGGGTTCTTTCTTATTTTCTCCTTACTCGTTTATAAGCCAACATTTTTGTTGTTCATGTAAGGAGGGAGATTTTCTTATGTGAAAGATTTTGACACTGGTCGTTTTTATTTGTATTATATTTAATTTTTGTATGATTACATACTTGCTTTTTAAAACCATTTTTCTTATCATTTGATGACTTTGAATGCCCAAAAACAACTTGAGTGTGCTACTCGTACCACCAAGTTTTTTTCTTAATTATTTTTGGCTGGAATTATAGTTTTTTCACGACCATCCATTCGCAATTCATTATACTAATAGTCAAGGTAATCTTACCTACATCGGATTTAAATAGCGTCAATATTTAGCTACATTAAAGTTGTTAGCTATAAGAGCAATTTCGTACGGTCCAGTCGTGTATTTTATTTTGTTTTATTTTTTCGAAATAAATGGGTATTTTCAATAAATTTTAGACTTGGACTTCAGGTGACAGACTGACTTCTTTCAGCTCTGATATTTTGATTTGACCTTGACACAAATGTATGAGCACGTCATATACTTATTTGTTATATTTTCTATAAAGATTTTAATTTAAAATTTTTAAAGATCAAATTTTTCATCAATCAGAAAACAGACATTCAGTATTTTTTTATTTCGTTAACATAATAACAAAACTTAGAAGATGAAGAAACAGCGGCCTTGTCCATAAAAACATATTTTTTTTTAGGACTGTTAAATATTAAATTATTACATTTTTAAATAATCTTTAATATTAAAAGGTACATATTATATACTTTGAAATAAGTAAACTTTTAAAATGGAATATACGAGTATATTTGTATTACAATTCAAATGACAAAAGTGACACCTACATACACTTAATATAATTCTAGTTGTTTTTATTTAACATTATAATCTTTTAAATCAGATATGTATTTATTAAATAAACATAACAAATACACGTCCAATTCATTGTACGTACAATCATTATTCCGAAAACGTTTTTCCATTATGTACATTTTGTATTGTTTATATTGATAAATTCACCTGTATGTATATTGTCGAAACGATAAGTAGTGTAAACTGTGCAAACATACAATATACAATAGGAACCTAATTAACCAGCGTAAATCATATCTCACACCAATAAGATATGTGAACTTGAATTATATCAAATTATATACACTTCAAAACCGCCGGCGTAAAACACTCATTAAATGTAGTTACGGCACTCGTTTTATAAACCTTTATCATAACAACGTGGTCCCAAATTATCTTCTATTCATTGCTTATCAAGTCATTACCATATCACGTAACGTAATCCAGTCCCCTTTTTTAGGAGGACAAATAATCGCCTTCTATCTAAAGCCATGTCATCCATCAATCACTTTAATAACTAAATTATATACCAAAAAAAAAACAAAATCGGTAAGCGACTCAGAAAAGGGGAGCAATGTGTTAGGTTATCGTCGTTATAGCTTGTGGAAAATGCGCAACCCTACAAATTATATTTTTCTGTTTTTGACAGCCCCTAACCTAAACGATGAGGGACTTTATAGAAATTACTATATATTTTAGCATCTCTCGTTTCGAATCGAACGCAAGCAAACTATTCTTGTTTGTTCCCAATCTCACACATCCGGATCTGGATATCCGTTTTCCGGTTGAAAGTAACAATTTCTCGAAAAATTAAGAGTAAATTGCTCTGAAACAATGTGTGTTTGTGCCTGGGAGTGTGTCACTTTTGCTTGTGAAACAGTTGATATATTGCGATTTTATATATTCCTTTTCCCAGTATTAGAAGTTTCTAACTATCATTCATTCCTGCGCCTGTTAATTAGAAGCAGAAAGCTTCAGCATAAGGGTGGTTGTCGGCGCTGTTACGGTCCTGTTTACGTTTGCTAGAGCAATTGTTTTTTTTTTTATTTTCCACTTGACATAGTTTTGCTGGTATGCAATTTTTAAAATGTGTTCCTGTGTGTAATTTGTTTTTGTCTTCGTTGTTTTTTTTTCATTTTTTTAGAAAAATAAATAAACAGACAGGAAATAGGTCAAACAAAAAAAAAACTTAGAGAAAAGTTGAGAAGTTATATAAAAACAAACCAATAAAGAATAACCATAAAAACATTTTCATATAAAGAACATTGCGAAAATGTACAAATATCAAGAAAAATAAGAACCAATTATGCCGGAGCGTAAATAGCTAAGAAAATGCTTGACAATTGATGTAGTAGGCCTTTGAACTTAGATTAAAACTTGAGTTAGGTGAATTTTCATTAAATTATTCTAATATAATTTTAAATACTTTTTCGAACACTAATAACTTTTTCTGAGTACCTACTAATACTAGTAACCAGTACTAGTCCTAAAGTAAACTTTGAGGTATCGATTTCAACAACACATTGCTATTGATTGGTATTGGTATTGAGCAAAGACTAGATCCTCGAAAATCTTCTTATTTTTACAAGTTGACAATTCCGAGTTATTCCTTCACAGAAAACTTGTTCCTGTCAAATTGGGATTGAATTTTCGTTAGGGCTTACTTTAAGGGTGTCTTCAATATAAAGGAATATAAACTAATTCTTGTAAAAAAAATAGATTTTCAGAGAAGCTAGCAGTACGTGTCTGCCCAGCTCCGAAAATTTCAACTCTCTTTTTGGATGCTCGGCAATGGTATGTTCAATTGTCAGACAGGTGCCAATGTCAACAGTAAGTAGCTCAAAGTTACAAATTTACACTACTAGTATTAAATTCACATTACCCAATATTCTACTGTATATAACTTTCTTTTAGCAGTATTCAACAAATTTTTGCGTCTCTTCGCAAATTCTCCGACCAACTTTGGTGGTACCGTTTGTATTTATTTATTATTTAGGACTTAACAGATTCATTTATGTGCTAAGTACTTTCTAATTTTTTTTTAAGTTTTGTGTGTTATGTGATGAAAGTTTGGTTACAGAAAAAGGACAAAATATTTAATAAAAACTTAACCTTACTGTTGAGTTCTAATAATAATTATAGTTGTTGACAGTGACTTCAATCAAGTAGAGAGATTTTCTATTATTCATAATAATCTGATCGCAGTTATGCTTCCCAGGTTGAATTTAATAAAGGTTGTCAATCCTTTTCCGAGTTAAACGAATGTAAATGTTAGTTGACATCACAACTTGTTGCATTTAAAATCAAAAAAGGTCTTTTCACGGGTGCTCTTGTCTCAAAAAGTTTTTTTTTTACTTACGCTCAAATGTTCTTATTAGAACTTTTAAATAAATGAAACTTACTTACTTACTTACTTAGGTGGCGCTACAGTTCGGGGCGAACTTGGGCCTCAACCAACATTCCTCTCCAGCTAGCTCGGTCTTTGGCTAGCTGCCTCCAGTTACGCACTCCAAGTTGGTTGAGGTCATCTTCCACTTGAGCGCGCCACCTTAGGCGAGGTCTTCCTTGACTGCGTCTTCCCTCTGGGTTGGAATCGAAGATCCTGCGAGCCGGAGCATTGTTGTCCATACGCTCTATATGACCTAGCCATCTTAATCGTGATATACATATTTTTTGTACCAGGTCAATGTCGCCTTTCAGCTCGTATAGTTCGTGGTTGAACCTTCTCCTCCAAAGCCCGTTAATGCAGATAGGGCCGAAAATCTTGCGAAGAACCTTGCGCTCGGAACGAATAAGGATATCTTTATCCGCTTTTGATAGAATCCATGTCTCCGCGCCATAGAGCAGGACTGGGATGATCAGAGTCTTATAAAGAGTCTCCTTTGTTTTTCGAGAGAGGACTTTACTACTCAATTGCCTCCCTAGCCCATAGGAACAGCGATTGGCAAGAGTTATTCTTCGCTTTATTTCTAACGAGATGTTATTGTTAGATGTTATAGCGGATCCGAGGTAGACAAAGTCCCTAACTACCTCAAAGTTGTACCTGTCTATTGTGACGTTTTGTCCAATCCGCCGGTGTTGTGTGTCCCTTTTGGTGGACAGCAGGTACTTCGTTTTGGCCTCATTGACTGCTAGTCCCATCTTAGCCGCTTCAGCTTCAATGTTAGCAAACGCTCCAGTGACAGCTCGCTGGGTTCTGCCAATGATGTTTATGTCATCAGCGTATGCTAACAATTGCACAGACTTGAAAAAAATTGTGCCAGTAGAGTTAACTTGGGACTTTCTTACAATTTTTTCAAGTATTAAGTTGAAGAAATCGCACGATAGCGCATCACCTTGTCGGAATCCTTTCGTGACATCAAACGCTTCTGTGAGGTCAGTACCAACCTTGACGGAGCAGCGAGAGTTCTCCATCGTCATCCTACATAGTCGGATGAGTTTTGTGGGGATGCCAAAACCAGACATGGATCAGTATAGCTCGTCTCTATAAATGCTATCGTACGCGGCCTTAAAATCGATAAAGAGATGGTGAGTATCGATTTGGAATTCTTGGGTAGTTTCCAGGATCTGCCGTAACGTGAACATTTTATCGATTATGGACTTTCCTGGCTTGAAACCGCACTCATAGGGTTCAATCAGGTTGCTGACAAATGGTTTCAGACGTTCACATAATACAGCAGAAAGGATCTTGTACGCGATATTCAGGAGACTTATTCCTCTATAGTTGGCGCAGTTTATTGGGTCTCCTTTTTTGTGGATCGGGCAAACGATGCTGAGGTTCCATTCATCAGGCATACTTTCTTCTGACCAGACTTTAGAGATGAGTTGGTGTATGCACTGTACCAGGTCATCTCCGGCTGCTTTAAAGAGTTCGGCGGGTAGTCCGTCGGGGCCACTAGCTTTGCTGTTCTTTAGTTTGGATATTGCTATCCTCACTTCATTTTGTTCAGGTGGACCGGAAGTTTTGTGTATCATCGTCCATGTTGAATGGTTCATTCTGCCTGACAGCGGGAGTTTGGTCTTCATCGCCGTTTAACAGTCTGCAGAAATGGTCCTTCCATATACTTAGCACCGACTGTGACTCTACTACGAGATTTCCATTCCTATCTCTATAGGCTTCTGTGCGGGTTTTTTTTTGCCTTGGCACATTCGTTTTAACTGTTGGTAAAACTTCCGTACATTGTTCCTGGAGTAGCATCTCTCAATATCTTCGATCGCGCGCTTCTCATGCTCTCTCTTTTTCTTCTGGAGAAGCCGGTGTTCTTCCTGTCTTTTCTGCTCGTAGAGCTCGCGAGCAGCTCTCGTCCATCTTTGCAGCGCCGCATTATATGCCATTTGTTTACCTGCATGTGCCTGCCTGCATTCTTCATCGAACCAGCGGTTTCGTGGTGGAGGTCCGGTGAAACCTAGCACATCAGTTGCGGCACGTCTGATGGCTTGTTGACAGCGTTGCCACTGGTCTTCGGCACTTGATGCTGGCGGCAATGGATTTCTTGAGAGGTTACGGGATATTCGATCGGCATAGGTTCTGGCGGTCTCTTGCGATTGCAGTTTTCCGACGTCATACTTCCTCACAGTATTACTCCGTTGTTGGGACGTTCGGGTTATTCGCATTCTTACCTTGGCTGCAACAAGGTAGTGATCCGTATTTAGAAATCTCCATTGGGCGGGCAGCCATGATGTAGAAATTCTTGTCCGCCTAATGGATTTGTCCGTTTAAGGAAAATCAAATAAAAACTCCAATTTTCAAAATTAAGAGTATTCATTTATGAACAGATCACGTGAAGTGGAATAAAATTACTAGACTAAACACATATGTAAATACATATAAAAATGAGCTTCTAAAAACTTGGCAATAATATAAGAAGATTCGGATTTACGTATTATTAAAAAAAATTATTTCAATATTTGCTTGTTTAGTTTTCGAAAAGAACGATTTATTTTGGAATCTGGCCTGTAGGTCAACGGAAAGTTGAACATCTACCGTCATTTTTCTTGGCCGTAAATTTTTTTTAAATTTTTGCAATTGATCTGTTTGCTTCTTCGTAGGAATGAATAGATTTTCCCACCAGGTCCTGATTCTCTTCCTCAGATTCACTGCTAGACTCGTTGAGTTCAACAGAAACTGCAATATTTTCATCCACATTTACATTTTCATCCATCAACACAATCTTTAAGGTTATCCATCCAACCTGCATTAATGAAGGAGCTTGGAAATTTCTCTTAAATTTGCTATAGGTGAATCACAATTGACTGTCCTCCAAATTCAAACTTGAAACTACCTGAGCCCAGATAAACAAAAATCTAAAACTCCAAAAATAAAACGTCCAAACAAAATCACTTTCATTTAATAATTTTGAATGACCAACAACATCAAGTGAATGAGAGAAAATAATTTGATGCTCGCTATAGAAGACTGCAACTTATAAAAAATACCGTTGTCAAAATTATCAGCGTGATGGCATATTCAATCCTGCTCTGGTGTCCGTTCTAAGAGAAAATATTTTGTCGTTGATATGTGAAATATTTGTCCGTATCCGTCCAAGGGATGGTCCGCCCAAGAGAAATTGAAAATAATGAAACGTTTATGGAGCAATTTCTGTACATAAAAATGTGTCCGCCTAAGAGAGGTGTCCGCCTAGGGAGATTTCAATGTAGTTTCAAAACCCTCTTACTATTCCCAATTAATTACATGTAACAAGTGATTTTTACTTACGATAAGTACTATAGGGCAAGTTTTGCACTTGAAAACAAAAATCGAACTCGAGATTTTAAACAAACTTGGCATTACGATGGGTTTCGCAATTCGGTATGTCTGTCTGTACTACGATCTACAGCATAAACGGCTGAATCGATTTTCTTCAAACTTGGTATTTAAGCGTTTTGGGTGATTATCTTTTTCTACCATCTTAATTATCTTGAAAACTGCTCGAACGATTTTGATAAAAAAAATGCACTTTTTTTTTTACATATTTTGTTATTAACCGGGCGTGCCTTACAACCTTTTTCATGAAACGACTTGACAGATTTCAATAAAATTTCGTATATAGAAGGTCCTTCAAATCCTAAATAATACCATAATTTTGAAAAACATTTTCTTTTGGATTTTTAAAAAACAAAAAATGTTAATACAGTCGAACTTCGATAAGTCGAACTTCGATAACTCGAATATTTAAGAACTCGAACGAAATTGGCTGGCAATAGCGCCAAGACTGAAATTTAAATGTAATTTTTATTTGCTAACTCGAACTTTTATTACTGGAATGTCTTGATAACTCGAAGAAATTATTTCGCGTGACTTTTGCGTGGAAATTTCCAAATTCTGCGGGGAAATTTCCAAATTCTGCGTGCTCCTACAACTTCATTTTATAATACATTGCTTTCGTGGGCACTCCCAGTATTTATACATATTTTGAGAAAATCGTGACTTCGTTATGAGTGATTAAGAATTGTTACTTTCTAGTTAGAATAGGTTAGAACACACATTACTACGTTGTTATATTGGTGCCTTTATATTTAAGGACTAACAAAAAACAAAGGATTATGTGTATAAAGTTTAAATTTCATTGAAGACCAAAACCACTCTTCAGTGATGTACGAGTATTACATACTATTTTAAATAATAATTTTGTTTCTGTATATTTTTACTTGCGATTATAGGTACTATAAGGCAAGTTATGCATTCGTCGGAAAAAAAAGTTTGGAGATAACAATCAAACAGGACATTACGATGAAAGCGAAGACGAAAAAAGATGGTCTAAAAATTCTGTCCGTCTGTATGTCTGTCTGTCAGTCGGTCTGTACCTACAGCCCAAACGGGTGGGCCGAATTGCTTCAAACTTGGTATATAGAGTTTTTTAGGTATTGTACAGAGGGGAAATTGAAATTTTTTTTAGCTCAAAAAATAACGGTACCTGCCATATAACGATTTTGATAAAAAAAAATCAGTGTGGGTTTTTAGCTACGACCGATCATATAGTTGAAAAAAAAAATTAGAAAATGTCTAAAAACTGTACTTTCCATAGGACCTTTTCGACTATCTCATAAATGACTTAATCGATTCTTTCTAAATTTATTATTCGAAAACTGCTCATTACATTTTTTTTCAAAAATTCAAAAATTTATTTGTATTTTCTGAATACCTAGGAATTGGCGTTTTTGAAATTTTTTAAAAAATATTTTCAAAAAGTTTAAAAAAAAAATTTTTTTTTCTCAAAACCGCTCAACAGATTAAATTATTTTTTTTTTCATAAATTCAAATTTATCCAAGAAATAAAATGGCGTACTTTTTTTTGAGCTCAAATTAAATAAATATTATTTCGGAATTTTGAATTATTTTTTCTTTAATTAAACAGATTTAATCTTTTGTTTTTAAGCTTATATTATTAAATATTTAATATTGTCATACCAATTTATTTTAGAACAAAATTAATGAAATTTTGTATATGCATATAAAAAATTGAGTTAAAAATGACTTTAAAAATATATTTAGATTTTTAATAGAAATCTTTTGCATACGATGTGATCGAACATAAGAGCAAGTTCCTGCGATCCAGCCGTGCATTTTATTATATTACGTTCGCAAACAAATACATATGTAATTATATCAATTATATCTCTATAATTCGAATTATTTTCGTGGCAAGTGATGGTTCGAGTTATCGAATTTCGACTGTATTTCGAAAAAAGGTGGACAATTTTTAAATTTTTTAACTATATTTTTTTTATTGACAAATAATAAAAATTGTCATACCGATTTTATTTTAGGAAAAAAAAATCAAAGAATTTTTGTTTATACAAAATTAAGTAAATAAAAAGTTGCTTAGCCGATCACTAACAGAAGGACTTTTTATACATGCGTTGGTAAATACAAAGCTTCCAAACTTTTATTACTAGTTAGCAAATTTCCTTTTTTAATGGATTTCCAGTAAGCTTCTTTTCAGCCGTCTTTTAACCGAAAGCGCTCTTTCTTTCTATGGTGCAAGAATCTGTAGAAATGTTTTGACGTTAAGTACTTATGTAGGTAACTAAAGCTCTTGTTTTTGCTTTGAAGTAGTGATTTAAACACGAAGCGAAATAATATTTAATGTGTTTTTGAATGAAACAACAACCACTTGTTTGGGCTACCACGCAGTTTTTTCACTTTGGCCTTTCCAGGTCGATCATTGAGTAGAAAAGAAAAAAAAATAATAATACAATGGTGCTAATAAAAAGTAATGCAACCTTGCTGCAAGTATGGTTTTCATTATTTATAATCTCAAATTATCAAAATAATATATGGGCTTACTTTTTAAAGCGACACTTCTTACATTTCATATTTTCCACTCAGACAATCACGACACACCAACCTTAACACTTATCGTATTTTTGTTTCCTAATAACTCACTTAAAAATTGTTTTCGGTAATCGCATGTGCAGCTGACTATAGTTTACATACAGAGAAAGTGTTCAAAACAATGGAATGTATCTTTTAACTCCCCCGACTAAAAACCCGATTTTAAGATGCAACCACATGGAACTGAGCCCTGGCATGGAAAAGCTAGATTTTTGATTATATTGCTCAATGATTGAGGTAATAACATCTCAGTGCGTGAATGTACATTGTGCTTGTGCGCAGCCATAAGTTAAAGTTGATCTTGAAGTGACGGAGATAACGATGGAGTCTAATTCCACGTGTAGTTTTCAATTTCGCAATAAGCAATTTGTCTGGGTGTCGTGGCATTGGGTGAGACGGAGAGCAGCTTGTTGTCAATAGTTTTCAGAATTTTGACTTAAGCTTAACTTAAAGTTGGCGCACAGCTGCAAGCTGTAATACATACAAGCAAAGGCGTGAAAACCTGGTCTGCTTATATTTACTATGTTATTTGAATGTAATCTGACAAATATGGATAATTTGTTTGGTCGGCATCTGATGAATAAAAATGATATGGGAGTTGCACATGATTTGCGTAGATTGAGTTAAGAGTAGGAAGTGCGATAGCGTTAATGTAGGTGTTTGATTCATATGGGTAGTCTTCGTTAAATCAATAACTAGTTATGCTAAAAAAATAAGCAATTACTTGTTTTTTTTTTGTTATACAAGCAAATATGATTTCTGTGATCTTTCAAGTTATGTATGAATTAAGAAAATGTATTGGTGAGCTTTTTTTGTCTAACAAATTAATTACTCGAATACAACAAACAATAATGTTTGTTTGAAAAAATAAAATGCATGTCTGGATCGTACGAACTTGCTCTTGTAGCTAACAACCTTAATGTAGCTAAGCGTTAAGGTTTAGTTAGTTAGGTGTAGTTATCCTATGCAGGTTTAAAGCCTATATAGGTTAGATAACCTTGATTCTTAGTGTAATGAATTTGTCGAATGGATGATTCAAAGAATAGTTACATAGGTACCTACTTACAAATGTATTTTTAAATTTAAGTTATGGATTTTAATTATGGAAGTTAGGACAGTAAAATGTATCTAGAATACATATTGATGGAACATAAGTATGTAAACATGTATGTACATATAATAATGAAAATGAAGGGTGTAAGTAGGTAGCTAAATACATACAACTTCATAATTTAGGTGCAATATGCATACATAAGATTTATGTGATTTCTAAAGACACTTATGTATTCAGTGACGTACGCAAAAAATCGTAAGAAGGGAATAATAATAAGGTAGAAATAAATGGATAATACACATAATTAAATGTTTTTATATTGCTTAGTCGTTATAGTTTGAGTGAAAACAAAGATGTACCGTTGTTTTTTATTTTAGAAAAATAGTTTTTTTTTTAACTATTTACGCTAATGTCAAAAAAACAAATACGAAGTTTCGAAAAATCTATTGAGTCGTTTTCGAAAAAAAATAATTTCCAAAAAAATACAATATTGTTTAAACTTTCTAGAAAAAAAAATTTAAAAAATCAAATTAACCGTTTACGAGAAAATCGAAAACCAAAAAATGGTTCTACTAGCGGTACTAAAAATAACACATTTTTTACTGTAGACTCGAGGACAGGCAGACAGACGGACAGACTGACTGACAGAATGGCAGACAGACAGACGGAATTGGGGACCCATTTTTTTGGTGTTCTCTATGATGGCAATGTCATGTTTGATTGTTAAAAAAAATTTTTTTTTACGAATACATACCTTGCCTTATAGTACCTATAATAGCAAGTAAAAATGCATATTATGGACCTACAATGTTCGGAAAAAGTATTTTGACAAAACTATTTTCCTTGTTATATTGCTTGTTTTAAAGAGCTGAGAGATATAACGGAACTCGTGTGATGCTCGAAACAAAATATCTACTGTAAATTACAAAATATTTTATTTTTCCTTACGCATTCGTTCTTAATCATGTTCAATGTACAAAGTGAGTTGAAATTAACTGGAAAAAAGTATTTTGACATCATATTCTTTTTAGTTAATTTCGTTTCGTGCGTGCGATCAAAGTTAATATTTGTTAGAATTAAGCACATTTAAATACAGAAATTTTATTACATTAAATTTTTTTTCAATTTAATTGATTATAATGGGGAAAACGGCGGAAATACGCGAAGTTTTAAGAAATGAAATGGTGATCAAGTATGATGCTGGTATTTCGGTTGAATACTTAAGCAAACTATACAAAGTGCCTCGTCAAACCGTGTATTACCAAATAAATAAACAAAAAAATCACAAATCAACGCGAAACTTACCACGTTCAGGACGCCCACGCAAGACAACCAAAAGAGAAGACCGTTTAATCGTCGGAAAATTTAAAGAAAACGTGCTAAAAACGCCAAAATCTACAACAATAGAAATGAAAAATCAGTATGATATTGAAATTTGTGAAAAAACTATAAGAAATCGTTTAATCCCGAAATCCAGAATCCCGAAAACCCAGAATCCCGAAAACCTAAAAGCCCGAAAACCCAGAATCCCGAAAACCCAAAATCCCGAAAACCCAGAATCCCGAAAACCCAAAACCCAGAAGGCCAAAATCCCGAAAATAAAATAGAAAAAATAAAAAACTTCAAAATTGTCTGCTCAGTGAACTTTTATTGAACAAAAAGAAAATAGTCATATAATAAACAGAATTTAACAATAACAAAACTTCAAAAAACGCATTGTTACACCTTTACTTCTTAACTTTACACTTAGGACTATTTTTACGGAATCCCGAAAAATTATATAAAATAAAAATTTAAGCAAATTTTTCATTTTATATAATTTTTCGGGATTCCGATTTCGGGATCTTGGGATTCTGGGTTTTCGGAATTTTGGGTTTTCGGGATTCTGGATTTTCGGGATTGATTCGGGATCTTGGGTTTTCGGGATTCTGGATTTTAGGGATTTTGGGTTTTCGGGATCTTTGATTTTCGGTATTCTGACCCCAACCCTCTGAAATATTGATATTAATTTAAAGTTAATTCTCTCTTGGTCCTTTGATGTTTATTTTATTTATAAATGGTCTTCCATCTATTCTACAATACCAATGGCATTAATATTATGCAGATGACGTAAAAATATTTCGAAAAATGAACTCCATCACGGATTGTAAAAAAAAACAGCAAGATGATCTACATAGATTTTGCAAATGGTGTAATAACTTTGCACGCCCTCAAGGGATTATGAATACCCTTTATACGTTTTTCTTAACACAGCGCGGGCATCCGGTGGAAGAAGAGAAAGAAGGATAGGAAAGATGTGTGGCGCGATGTTCTGAGACCAGAGCTGGTTGTTGTCTCAGATTTATCTCCAGGAATGGCGGCTGAACTAATGCGGAGAGAATCACCGTGTTTTATTTATTTATGTCCCTTATAATTAGCGTTATATTATATTAATTGCGTTCTCATATTTTATGGGTATGCTAATTTACTCAATCACATGTTGTTAGTGTTATGCCTAAACAGCATGTAATGAGCAAAGCAGCAACTTATTTTGTGACAATTTTAGAATTGGTTTTTAATGGAATATAAGAAGACATAGACAACGGCAGGAATCGAACCTGCACCTACGAGGTTGACAGGCGAGCACACAACTATCGCGCCACGGCCACCCATTGACACTTGCAAGACAATGAGCGGTACAAGCCAACAAAATTTAATTTATTATAACTAACTGAATTTCACTTTTATATAGAGAATCTGGCTTTTCTGATATTAAAATCTTATCAGACCGAAATTTATCATTCACTAATCACTATAATTATATTATAAAAAAAAGCAAATAAAATCATCGGTTTCGCCAAATGATTTTGTCGTGAGTTCCGATATCCATATGTTATTAAAATTATCTATATTTCTATTGTTACACCATCCTTCAATATGGCTGTCTGGGCGCCATACTACACCATTCACATAAATAAAATATAAAGAAGTTAACCAAATTTTTTTTATGTGGTCAAATAGAGTTCTATTACTTCCATACACTCAAAGACTTCAGTTTAATAAGCCTTCCAACTCTTTCTAGTCACGTATGTTCATAACTGTGTCCATTTCATGTCCATCGGTTCTTTGTGAAATATGGTTTAGTATAAGTCAGACAATCATAAAAATAAATTTGCCTCTTCGTACTATTTTTAGCAGATCAAACTATGGTGAGATTAGTTCTCTTAACCGGTTCATCTTTAATTTTATAGATTGCTTCTATAAAGGGCAATCTGAAAACTGAAAGCTTTAAATTTAAATTCTCTACTTTAAATCGTTGAAGCTTTGTATAACATATAATGTTAACATTAGCATTTAACGTATTTAAATAAATTTCATAAATATATATTTAAAATTATTTTTTTATATTGATTAATATTAAATTAACAAGTATATAATTATAAGCTAATAATACGCCTTTTCATTATTATTTAAAATAAGAGCATATTTTTTTCTTAGAGGCCGGCGTCTTAAACTACAATCTATCGTTTTCAAATTCATTCTCTCGGTCAATCAGTTCTGACTGCACCACGCTTAAGTTTCAATACCAATTTTGTACTATACTGATTAAGTTTTTATTAAATATTACTTTCGTTGGAAAGTTAAGGGCCGACAAGCAAAATCAACAGGATAAAATAGACTACAATATCAGCTACATAATTTACGCAAAATATTTACAGTACTCGTCAAGGGAGGCCATAATAGAATATTAAATTAATATACATTTAAAAATAAGTGATTATCGCAAAGTTAAGATTAACGCTCAAATATGGATTAAAGTTTGTCAATAGTAATAGGCGAACACATAACGAATGAGTCGATTTTTATTTAGTAACAATTTAGACCAACATTCGGTTGTTTTATAACTTGCACCTAAGCTGGTGCAAGTTGTTAACTTTCAAGAAAATTTTTATTGTAGTTATGGTTCATTGAATATTTTATAATAATAAACATACATTTAAAAATAGCTATATTAATAAATATTTTCTATGTTCTTTTTTGTTTTTAGAAAACAAACATCGCTACCCTTTGTGCCATCAATATGTTTCCCAACAATACTACAAAATCAATTCGTGAACTTGAAATGTGCGCAACATTGTCAGTGTGTTATCATGTCCATTCTTATTTCAAAAAATACCCATAAAAACCAAATTTAACTAAAAAAAAATAAATGTAAAAATAATTCAAATATTCAACGACGAAGAAAACATTTCTAACTTTTAGTTAACAAAAAAAAAAATTGGAAATAATAAATTCAAATTATATACTGAATACTACTATTTTTGTGTGTGGATCTGATAATTTTTCGAGGGACATCGATATGATGGAAAACAACACACCAGGCTTCGATGACGACCCACCACCAGAACCCAGGGATGGTTGGCTTTTGGTGCGAATTCACGTGCCCGAACTTAATGTATACAAATGTTTGCAATTTCCGGCCGATCGACTTGTTTGGGATGTGAAACAACAAGTATTAGCTTCGTTACCTAAGGTGAGTTGACAAAATAATAAAACTACATGCATGTACAAATATAAGATATGTACAAGAAGAAATCATCAATCATTAATATGTTTATATATAGTATGCTTATCGTATCGCATGTAATACTTAACAAACCCTTAATCCAATTGCTTTAAACGAAACGATGAAACAGGCACATCTCTGGCTTAAGCCATCAGCATCAAAGCGAAAACGAGTGTTTCGCTTTTTAAAATTATTGATAATGGTTTTGAAAATGAAAATAAATAAATAAAAGTTAAATCTGTGTATCATATAATGATCTATGGTTTAAGTTTTTTTTTTTTTAAAGTCAGTTAACAAACAAATAATAACATTTTTTACATATTTTATAAATTAAATAATAAAATATTGAATTTTTTACCAGAATTATATCATAGCATATTGCTACTCGAAAAATATTCGTAAAGCAAGGTTTTAAATGTGTTATAATGCTTTTTGGAACTTAAGACTTTTTTTTCGTGCTACTGAGACATTATAACTAAATAATTGATTTACATTTAAAATCAAAATAAATTTGTTTCGATTTTTTATTTGCCCGATGTCGGCGACAACCCATCAGTTAATCCTTGACCATGAAAAGTCGAAAGGCCGGGCAAATAAAAAATCGTAACAATTTGTTTTGATTTTAATAATTAAGAATCGCGGTAAATCCCTTAAGTTTCAATTATTTGTTTATAGTGCTATGATGCTGTTATAATTTGTTTTTTTTTTTGTGTTGTAGGGACAGTGTTCCAAAGTCAGGTTGCATGAACAGGAAATAAGCGCTATGAGCTTAGAAACCTACTGTGAGGTGAGACTAGGTTCAAGGTTCGGACCGAGTTTGAATCTTGTAATTTTTCGTACAGATAAAACTGAGTCCAAGTGTGAACTATATTGTGCATAAATATGCAGCATTTGATATCTACAACCCCATAGTTGTATACCGTAAGTCTAGACAGGCTTTAGCACCTGCCTATACAAAATTAGCTTGTTTTCGATACTGAGCTTAGAGTGTTTCCCGAGCAACCAGTACATATCTCTGAGTTTATTATTTAACTCTTCGCATTTCTTTTTAAAATGCGGTTTCCATTTTAATTTCGCGTCTAGAGTCATTCCGAGATATTTTGCTTCGTTAGCAAACGGAACTTGAACCGTATTAACAAATACCGGTAATCTATTAATTTTCTTATACGTAAAATCTACATGGACTGATTTTACTTCGTTGAGCGATATCCGCCATGTTTTTGTCCAATCATTGACATTATTCAGAGCTTTTTGTAATTTTGTCGTAGAATCATTTATCGTTTGGCCCACTGCTAGTATTGCAGTGTCGTCAGCAATCGTGGCTACGATAGTGTCTTCTGTTTGAAGAATATCACGTGTAAATATTAGGTACAATATTGGACCTAAAATACTTCCCTGTGGTACCCCACCCATTATTTCTTTGAGATCCGAGTAATCGTTTCCATGTCTTACTCTAAAAAGTCTATTTCTAGATATGCTTTTAGAAGCGTATAAAGTGCTTTAGGCAGCATTTGTCTTAATTTAAAATTTAGGCCTTCGTGCCACACCTTACCAAGGAAGACCGCCGAACAAATTTTCTTTTCTTCAAGAGTTTTCTCAATGACGTCAGTGATCCTATGCACTTGGTCAATTGTCGAATGCTTGCTTCGAAATCCGAACTGATGTTCAGGTATTAGGCGCTTTTCTTCTATTATTGGCTGCAGGCGCAGAAGCAATATTCTTTCAAAGAACTTAGATATTACGGGCAGAAGCGAAATAGGTCTATAAGATTTCTTATCATGTGGTGGTTTTCCTGGCTTGAGAACCATTATAACTTCCGCAACGTTCAGCTCGGAACGTACTTTAGCCTTAGACTGGCATTTATTATATAAAGAAGATTAATTAACCCTTTGCGAGGAAGAATTTTGAGAACTTCGGCCCTAACATATCCCGGAGCTTTCTTATACTTAAGCTTTCTTATTTCTCTACTTAATTCGGCAAGGGTAACATTTTTTGTAATGTAATTTTCGCTTGTGTAAGAACTTATATTTAAATTTTCGTTGAGGACTTGCCCATCAATAGGTTTAAATGTGATCTCCAGGTAATCCGCGAAAAAGCTTGCTTTCTCTTTGTCGCTTGTTGCCCATTCGTTTTGATCATTCTTAATCGGAGGCGCTGGGAGCTTTGGTTTCTTCGTTACTTTAACAGCTTTCCAGAGTGAGTAGTTGGATTCTTTTCCTGCTGTCAACTTTCAAGATAATTTCCAACTTCAGAATTTTTGAATTCTGCTATCGTCTTTTTTTAGTAAATTACGCAAGCGATTTAAATTTACCTTGTGTTGAGGAGCTCGAGTTTGCTGCCATTTCTTACGTGCTTTTCGTTTCTCTTTTACTAAATCTTTTATTTCCTGCGGATATTTAAGGTTTTTAAAGCGCGGCATTTCTCTTTGGTACGGGGTGTTCTTCCATGCGGCTTGTTGTACGATATTGACGAAGTTATCTACCGCGTCTTCAAGTTCGAGAGACGTTTGTAGTGAAACCCTTAATTCAATGTTATCCTCTATATCTTTCTTAATACCTTCCCAGTTGGTTTTCCAATTGGTTAGTGTGGGTGGTTTTTCATTTTTAACAAGATTTTCGCTCATAGTGAGAATAACAGCAGAATGATCTGAGAAAAGATCAAAGCTTTCTGTTATGCTAATTTTATTTGAGGGTATACCTTTGACCACAAAAAAATCAATAAGGTCAAGTATTTTCGATGGATCAGTCGGTCAGTAAGTCGGATTGCCAGTCGAATGAAAATCGCAATTATTTTCCATTACGGCTTCGTAGAGCATTCGACCCTTTTGAGAAATACCTCTAGATCCCCAAAGGCTGTGCTTCGCATTAAAGTCACCACCAAGGATAAAATATTGTGCGTCTATTTTCGGGCCAATCGTGTGTTCGATGCATTCTTTTAGAAATAAAGATGCCCCACCTCTTGCTTTGTCCGACGGATGAGTGGCGTGGTATTCTAAATATCCATTGATCTTACTATTTGATTGTTTCTTGATATGCGTTTCCGATATCAAACAAATATCAATATCTTTCCCATGCATAAACATTTCTAGTTCTCCAAGTTTTTGCCATAATCCGTTGGCATTCCAAGTAATTATTTTGAGTTTTTCCGTCATGTTTTTCTTTTTGTAGGGCGTTTTGGCCGTAAACTGTTTTCGAGCTTAGTTAGCCTATCAAATATAGGTTTATTTGTACCACATTGCTCCTCAATTTTCGAAAGGATTATGTTTAAGACGTTCGTGAGTGGATCACTAGCAGTATGTTTTTGTAAAGGTATGTTCTTAGCCGTTATTTGGGCATATGTGTTTACACTGCCTTTTTTTGGTGTTTGCTCTGGTTGTGTTGATTGAACTTTTGCTTTGGGTATTTGGGCATTTAACCTCTTATTGGTCTTAAGAACTTGCTTTTCTACTTGGCTTGGTGGTTTTCTTTTTGACTGAGTAAATTTTGATCGCCGTTTTTGTAATTCTTTTGCTACTTCACAGCCTCTATAGTTGGCCGGATGACTTTTATTACAATTTATGCACGTTGCTGCACTTTTGCTATCTGAGGTGCAGTCTTTAGAAGATGATTTCCGGCGAACTTTACACACCTATACTCCGCAATACCGACAACATTAATTGGTGGCGGAGGCCTAATTTTAATAGGTTTTTCTTTAATATTGGCATTTTTTGGTGATGCAATTTTTTCAGGAAAACAGGCTTCATCAGGTGAGGATCCAACCTTGCGTTTTTTACTCGGCCTTTTGTTTGAGGACTTATCTGTTTCGCGGGCTAGCTCATCTTCATCAGTCTCATAAATGACATTTTTCGCTTGAGATGAACCAGAATTCGAGTCATTGTGGTGTTTATTCTTCAGCACCTCATTTTCCTTACGAAGAAGTTCAACTTCTTTAACTCCTGATAAAGTTTAACTACTTCATCAAGTTTTTGACGAAGTTCAATTCTTTCTCAAGAATTTCTGTTTTCATTGAGTCCTTTTTTACTCGCGCATCTGGCGTTACCGGCGAACTCTTCTTACCGTTGTCACTCGATTGGGATGGAGGTGATCGAGCAGCCCCTGCTTTTTTTAAGAAGGGATTTATTAAATGCAATAATTGGCTCTCCCCAGAATCCGTAGAGCCGACCTCCGAAGAGGGTGGATTTTCCAGTGAACCTGGATTTCCACCTGGGGTCTATTTGTTTTACTCATTGCATATTTATGTATATGATGTTAGATTTTAGTCGCCTCTTACGACAGGCATGCCTTACCTCGGGTATATTCTTTTTTGTTTCCCTACCCGAATGTGTAATCTGCATACAAGTGAAGACACACATTTGAACATTCTTTTATAAGGTCATTTATAAAAATTCAAATCAATCACCCTTATTGCGATAGTCGTTTCACTTAATCGACAATTATCGTTTTTGTAGTCGTGTCGCTTTTAAATCGGTATTGCGTAATTTAAACGCCAGCCTCTTCGCCGCTCTTAGATTCCACATGAAATCCACTAGAACAGCTGATATTTTGACAAATAAATTTTAATTGCAATTGAAATCAGTGAAAAGCAGTTCGGTGGTGTTTGTAAGCATAGTTTAGTTTTTAAATGTATTTAGATTTGATCCAAAATATTAATGTAGATATAAGACAGATAAATCTAAAAGATTTTGTTTTTTTGTTTTTAAATGTAAGTATATGCCTGTAAGACCTAAGTTTTTTTAAATGCAACCTGAATTGCACGGCACTAGTTTGTCACAGTGGATTTGAGAATTAGGTATTGAATGTCTCATTTTAACCATGGGCGGCATCCAATTAAAATTGGAGATATAGAAAAGAATGCGCCTAGCGTGGGAATCGAACCCACACGTCCTAGTTAGCAATCAAGCACTTTATCCACTGCGCCATTGCCACTGCCAAGTTAAAATTTTTTCCTAAGTAAGAAATTGCATCAATTCGCAGTTAAATTAAGCACGGTTCGGTAGTTGTTTTGGTTCCATAAAATTGTTTCTTAACTATTTTGTGAAAATTTGTTTACCACAATACGTGTGGCTAGCTATTTCTCGTGAAGCAGCAGTGACAATGAGGAGCATGGGGAAGACAAAAGGAAAAGAGATTTATTTGTGCAGAGGCAATGGATTCAATCCAAAACAAATCTAATGGATTTGCCTGATTTGTAATTATTATGCTCACAAAATGCTCACAAAATGTATAAAAATAAATTAAAGCCACAGATGGAGGCGGTTTAAAAAAAAAAAAAAACATGCTTAAATGCTGTTGAGGTAGTAGTATCAACTTATATTTAACCTTAAATTTAGCGTCAAGTTAAACCTAAGAACAAGCGCTAGTATTTATTATCCAATGTTTAACAATAATTGCCTACTTACTACTTTTTTTTTTTTCATTTCGTGTTGGTGGTCCAATACAATTTAATTTCTTTAGGACTCCAACTCCAACTTCGTTTGTTGACTTCTGTCGATTTTTATTTGCTTCCAAGAGATCAACATGTTTTTCATTTGTTATTTTTTACCATAAGTAACTTTTTTGTTACCTATAATTAATAAAAAAAACGAACAAAAATTACATTGTGTCACTATTTTTGGCTATGTCGTTTGCAATTTTGTGCACGACTAAATTTGGCGTTTTAACAGGCGTTTTTGCTTTAAAAACGACTAACGCAATACGAAATGACGACAAACGTCACTAAATGAATACATTCCACATGAACATAAACGCCAGTTGGCGTTCAACGCCATACGTAAAATAGTAAATATTACTGGGATAAAATTAAGATACTCAAATGTATAGAATTTATCTGTGGAATTCATGTTTCGTCCTCAAATTTAGCAGATTACTTTAAACACTTACTTAATCCCACTGATATTTGTGAAAATATACAATTTGCTGAGCCCCTAATAATCGACGAATTACTAGATGCGGAATTTGATATGAGTGAACTGATGACTAGCCTGATATAATAGGAAATGAATTCTATAAAAATGCCCCACCCATTTTTTTTAAGTAAAATGCTAGAAGCATTCAACTTCATTTATAAAACGGGTGAGGTACCAATCGAATTCAAGGACTCTATTGTGTATCCTATATATAAATAAAATGCACGACTGGATCGCACGAACTTGCTCTTATGTTCGATCATCGTATGCAAAAGATTTCTGTTAAAAATCTAAATATATATTTAAAGCAGTTTTTTACTTCATTTTTTATATATACAAAATATCTTTAATTTTTTTCTAAAAAAAATTGGTATAACAGTCTTACATATTTTAATATAAACTTAAAAACAAAATATTAAATCGGCTTAACCAAAGAAAAAATAATTCAAAATACTGAAATAAATACTTAAACTAATTTGAGCTCAAAAAAAAGTACGTCATTTTATTTGTTAGATAAATTTGAATTTATGAGACAAAAAATTTAAAAATCTGTGGAGCGGTTGTTGAGAAAAAAAGTTTTTTTTAAAACTTTTTTAAAAACATTTTTCAAAAAAAAATTCAAAAACACCAATTCATAGGTATGCAATAAATACAAAACAATATAATTTTTGAAAAAAAATGTAATGAGCAGTTTTCGAAATATTAAATTTTTTCCTTAACAATGATTTTAAAAACACAAAAAAATATTAATTAAAAATATTGGTACGCGGTATAATTTGGGCAACCTAAACCTATATATGTGTGAAATTTCGAAAGAATCGGTTGAGCCGTTTATGAGATGGTCGAAAGCAAAAAAAAACAGTCCTATGGAAAGTACCGTTTTTAGACATTTTCCTATTTTTTTTTTCAACCATATGATCGGTCGTAGAGCCGCACTGATTTTTTTTTAGAAAATCAACAAGCGACCAACTTCTTGCATTTGAATTGTATCTGATTATTTTTTCTTCACATTTTCCTTGCCGCATATGACATTTCGTGTGCTCAGCAATTTACTCAGAATGCCCAGACGATTATGTACGAGCACACATTCGGAGCTCTGAAGCTCTGAGTGAAAAAGAAACACAAACAATTTTTGTGACAACTCAGATTCTGCTCTGAACTAAAAGCGAAAAACGCATGTGTGTTTTTCCTTGGGCCAGTACGAATCCATCAAAACCAAAACTACGAAAATCGAAAAATCCGTTATGAGCTCTCCATTGTATATTTATATTAAGATCAATAATTCTACGTATCAAAATAATATCTGCGATTCAAGCGTCTGCTGCTGGCTTTAGGCACATAGCATCATGGCTTATATTCGATTCTTAGAAATCTTGTTTCTAGTGTGATTGTTTATCCCAAAGCTAAAGTCACCAAAAAAAGACTCGCGTCGGCGACGGCATATATACATAAGTATTTACGGCTTATTTTTTTTAAATTTTTAATAAAACTAAAATTTACACTCACCGAATGTGATGTTTATAAATATCTTAAACTATGATGGAACCTATCGTTTTCATACAAAATTCTTAAGAAGTCTTAGTTTTTTGTTTTTATTTTTTGTTTTAAAGAAGTAGACACATAATGTACATACAGAATATCGAATTTCACATCGAATTGAGTTCTTGGGATTTGCAACATTTAAAGGGGATTTAGTGATTTCTAGGAATGTAATTTGAACTCATTTTAAATTAACACAAATAAGGAAAACAAACTGATTTCTTATTTGCTTGCTTAAGGTACAGATTTAATAATTAAATAAATTAGTTTTTTGTTTAAGCATACATTTTTACATAATAAGCTCAAGTCATCAATCTCGTCGTTATAAGTCCAAAAGTCCAATGGTGTTGAATCACATAATGTACATACGAGTACATCATCATTGGCGGCCAAGGTGAAAATTGACACATCAGCAGTTATCATTTTTCAGGTAAGGCTAGGTTGTAGGGGCTGTCAGAAAACGGGTGACACACTTAGACCACAGATATCACGTTAAGAGATATTGGCGCAAAATTTTAAACAGCCTGATGTTAAGGGTTTAGCATCATACTACTTAACAGTTTGGTAATAATAAAGCAATTTACTAATATTTTCCTAATATTAAACACTTTTTAACCAGCACCATACTAAATCAATTTTCTTAATAAACTACAACTAAACACGCCTAAAAGTACAAAAAAGTAAGCGAACATAACTTTTTGCCGTTTGTAAATGTCAAAGTGGCATATGGATTTAGTACGATACTTCGTTTTAGCCTAGTATCATACTAAAAATGATTTTACATATCACTAAATCGTTTAAAATTTTGCGCCATTATCTCTTTAATTTAATCGTCTCGTTTTAAATGTTGACAAATGTAAAACCATGAGTTTTACACGCAAGAAAGTTCCAATTGTTTTTGATTATATGTTTGATTCTTGTTTTTTAAGTAGAGTATCTGTTTTTTCTGACTTGGGAGTTGTTTTAGATTCGGAACATTTACTGACCATATTAGTTTTTTAGTTAGAAAAGCAAATAGAATCCTAGGCTTCATTAAGACATTTGGCCGCGATTTCCGTGACCCTTATGTTCTCAAACTACTTTTTGTTTCATTTGCGAGACCAATTCTTGAGTATGCCTGTGTAGTGTGGCACCTTATTATTCTGTATAATTATTATAATGAGAATTGAAGCAATTCAGAGGAGGTTCTTGCGCTTTTGTCTCCGGTTTCTTCCTTTGTTCCGTGGAAACCCTCTGACTTGCTTTAATTAACCTTCCTTCCTTGGCAAATCATAGAAAATATTTACAATTTTGTTTTATCGCAGCAATGATAAATGGAGCAGTATCATCACCATCGGTTCTTTATCGTTTTACCTTTAGTTTTAGTCGCTCAAGTATACGACTTCAAAGACCACTGAATCAAATTTTTAGTAGATCGAACTATGGTGCTCATAGCACTCTCAATCAATTAGTTGAAATATTTAATAAATTTTATTTTATAGTGGCTTCACCAAATGACAACTTTAAAAATTCAAAATTCAAAACATTGTTTTACAATAGCTTGGAAATTTAGTGTTAAGTAGTTTTAAGTATTTATTTATAAACATATTGTTCACGTAAGGATTTAACGAATTGAAATAAACACTTTCTTATTTTTTTGAAAAGAAAAATATAAACCATTTGGAGCCGCTAATGAATCGATGTAACTGGGTGAATCTCTATGTGTTTTAGATCACTGGGGTTGTCGAAGAAGTTTTCTCCCAGGTGTCATTGGGAGAGAGCAGGACATGAACAAGGAAGATAGGAGATAGTCTCGTTTTTCTTTGCATCCATACAACTTCTGCAGAAGTCGTTTGAGAATAATCCAAGTCTAAATAAGCCATGTCCAGTTATGATACCTATTACGGAGCCAAGGTATTTCGTGCACAAAAGAACAGACCTTTCGAGCGTCTTGGATGCAATAGTGATGTTTGACAAACTCATATGTTGTAACATAAGTTTACATGTAGCGATAGGCAACCGATTTCTTCAATTTTAGATAGAATTGGTATTAGGGTTCCATTTCTGGCGAGTTTATCGGTATTGGAGTTTCCCAAGATATCCCTATGTCCCAGCACCCAAATCCATGCCATCTCCCTCAAAGATGATCGACTGTTCCGGGCAGTTATAGAGTTTGTGCAAACAGCGCCATGGGATTTGGGGGCTACTTGCTGTCTAAAAAAGATCGGATATCCGATGTGGATATCACGTTTTCCCTTGGCAAGGATACACCCTCCTTAATCGCCAAAATTTCCGATGGGAACACGCTACAATTGTCAGGGAGACGTAAATTTTTCTGGTACAAAATTAAACCAAACTTTGATTTTTTAGCAATCTGTTGAAATTTTGAAACCAATAACATCTCCTTAGGCCTTGTACTTTTTAGCTGCAAGTTTTTTTTTTACAAAATTATATCGGCAATTTAAAAATGTAATAATATACAATGTACATACTTAAAGGCGAAACTTTATGTGATATAATCCAACGAGGATTAGCAATCACAAGGAAATGGTGTCTTTCTGTAGGACTAAATATCAACCCTACAAAAACCACGACTATACCATTTACCAAGAAAAGACTATCCGGGTAGCTGGCGAAGCAATAGAAACTAAGAGGGAGGTAAAATACCTAGGTATCACACTAGATAGTAAACTACTCTGGAACTAACATGTAGAATCAACCGTCGGGAAAGCCACAAAGGCCCTAATGATATGCAAGAGACTTGCAGGCAAATCTTGGGGTTGCAAGCCGAGAATCCTTAGATGGATGTACACCATGATGGTAAGACCCATCATTACCTATGGTGCGGTCGCATGGCACAAACGAACCGAAATATTAACAACTAGGAAATCCCTAGAAAAGGTACAAAGGGTCGCATGCTTAGTCATAACTGGAGCAATGTGAACCTGGCCTAAATCAGCCATGGAGGTTATACTTCATATGTCTCCTTTACATGAGGTTATTGGAAGTGCTGCAAAGGGAGAGAGAGATTTGCCAAAGAGGGAACTGCGACTGGCAAATGTATTGCTTTCAGGGAAAGACACAACATTCAGAAGTCTTCAGTAATAGACCTTATTGACATTCCAAGAGATGGTACGATTAAAAAATATAACTTCGAGAAAAACTTTCAAACGAAGTTAAGTAGCAAGAAAGAGTGGGCAGGGGAAACTGTTAACTACACTCTGAAAGCAAACACCATCAAGTGGTACACTGATGGATCGAGAACATCGGAAGGGACTGCTGCAGGAATATTTGGGCCAAGAAGCAAACTATCCATACCGATGGGACAGTCTACTTGTATTTTCCAAGCTGAAGTACAAGCTATAGGAAAATGTGCAGATCGTAACCTCGAAATAAATTGCAATAAACAAAATATTGCCATCATGTCAGACAGCCAAGCCGCACTCAAAGCTTTAAGCTCCTACTCTATCAGTTCTAAACTGGTATGGGAATGTGTAGGCAGGTTAAATGAATTCGGCAAAAATAATAATGTTCATTGGGTACCTGGCCACGTGGGTGTCCAGGGCAATGATGACGCAGACTCCTTAGCAAAAATAGGGGCGTCGACTCCCTTAGTGGGGCCTGAGCCATACTGCGGAATTGGAGAAAATGTGATTAGAAAAAATCAAAAAAGAAGAGGAGACCATAAGATCCAACAATTGGATAAAACTCCCCAAACTGAGACAGTCCAAACTACTACTTGGGAATTATAACAAACAACGTTTCACAGACTGTATAACCTTAAGCAGGAACAACCTCAGAATAATAACGGGTCTCCTTACCGGACACTGTAAATTAAAAAGACATCTAAACGTCCTTGGCTTAGTAAGTAGTGCCACATGCAGGTTCTGTGATATAAAAGAGGAAACGCCGGACCATATTCTGGGCAATTGTGATGCACTTGTTCATCAAAGGAAAAAACACCTTGAACGATACCAGGTGGAAGAGAGTGACTTACAACCTCTAAAAATACTTCAAATACTCAAATTCATGAGGGAAATAAATTTGGAGGAAGAGCTGTAAAATGAGCTATCCTCACCCAGCTCTTGACGGGGGCACAATAGATCTCAAGGTCGCAGTGCAACAACACCATAGTAATATTCATTCATTCATTCACTTAAACGCGACTTCATAAATCTGCTACTGGAGTGGGCTTATAAACGTGATAAATTGTGTGTATACAAGAATGAAGACCTTGTAAAATTAAAGGCATAAATACTCGCTCAGATATAACTGAATCCGAATTTTATTGTAGAAATTTTTATATTGTCCCTCACCATTTTATACTCGTATGCTATTATTAAAATGTATACGAGTATCTTAGTAAGAATTTTAAATTCAGTTTTTTTAATTCAAAATTTGTCAAGAAAAAAAAATGTCGATAAAAATTTTAATTACTTAACATACTCGTACCTACTACAAATAAATTATTGAAAAACAATAAAGATAAGTAAGAAGTAAAACAAATACGTATGTATGTACATGTTGACACAATGAATCTAGATAACATTCATATGCGAATATTTTTCCATGACTGCTGAATCATAATTGTTGTGTTTCTATACATAGTTAGTTCTCATCCGGTACAGTTTCCTATCTTATGCGGAAAAACAATTGCATGTTGACATTGGCGTTTAATTACAATTATGTATAAATTTATTAATTCTGTTATCGTTTAAATGTTCTGCAGTGAAATTGCGCCTTAACTTCAATTTAATTTGGAGATTAATATGTTTATACAATGTACATCATTAAAATGGTTTAAAAAAAACTATTAATTATATTTAGCATAATGGACTCTCACGCCAGTGATCTGAGGGTCGAAACCTTAGGGCCATTTTCTTCACTACAAGTTGAGCGCAACTTCAGGATTTTTATTATCAACTTGTGATTTTATTTTTCTTCACTCAAAGTTGACAGTTTCAACTTTCGATTCTCAACTCTAGAGTTAATCAACTTCTGGTTTTCTCAACTTCCGAAAATAGTAGAATTTGAGAGAGCAAACTTTGGAGTTTTATGTCAAATTCAAACTTGTAATACATTTTGTTGCATCTTCTCTCAAAAATTATCTGTTTCGTTTTGAATAAAAACATTTTTTAAATAATATGTTCAGAGAAAATTATTATAGGGAAAATAATCCATCGTCTGCTTCCGCAAGCGAAGATGAGGAAGAATTGTTGGCGATTGAAAGAAGACAATATAACGGGTGATTTTTTTGCTACTTGGTTTTTGACGTTTATATTTTTGACAGATCACACATGACAAATTCCACGAACATTTGACATTTCGATTCAGTATTGTTTGCCATTTCATCATGAACAACGTTTGCAAATTACTGAAATTTATTATCAAAATTCGTGCTCTGTGAAAAATGTGTTTCGCAAGCTACGTCCGGCAAAATCGTCTTCAGCGACGAGGCTCATTTTTGGCTAAATGGATACGTGAATAAGCAGAATTGCCGTATTTGGAGTGAAGAGCAGCCAGAGGCAATTCAGCAGCTACCAATGCATCCCGAAAAATGCACTGTTTGGTGCGGTTTATGGGCAGGCGGCATCATTGGGCCGTACTTCTTCAAGGACGATGAAGGCCGCAGGGTTACGGTCAATGGAGAAAGGTACCGTTCGATGATAACAGATTTTTTTTTTGCCGAAAATGCAAGAATTGAACTCGGTCGACATGTGGTTCCAACAGGACGGTGCCACATGCCACACTGCACGCGAAACCATGCATCAATTGAGAGGCGAATTTGGTGAGCAGTTGATCTCACGTTTTGGCGCAGTCAATTGGCCACCAAGATCATGTGATTTGACCCCGTTTGACTATTTTTTGTGGGGCTATGTTAAGTCTATTGTCTATGGGGACAAACCAAACACGATTGCTGCCTTGGAAGCCAACACTGAACGCGTCATTGGTGAGATTCCGGCCGAAATGTGTGAAAAAGTTTGCCAAAATTGGACTTTCAGAATGGACCACCTGAAGCGTAGCCTCTGGCAACATTTAAGTGAAATGATTTTTAAAAAGAAATTGATTTATCGATCCAAATAAAAATTTCATTCACTTTTTACAAGTTTCTGTGTTTTTTTGAATTTTCAAAAACCAAGCTCTACCTTTCTCCATTGACCGTAACCCTGCGGCCTTCATCGTCCTTGAAGAAGTACGGCCCAATGATGCCGCCTGCTCATACACCGCACCAAACAGTGCATTTTTCGGGGTGCATTGGTAGCTGCTGAATTGCATCTGGCTGCTCTTCACTCCAAATACGGCAATTCTGCTTATTCACGTATCCATTTAGCCAAAAATGAGCCTCGTCGCTGAAGACAATTTTGCGATAAAAGCTTGCGAAACACATTTTTCACAGAGCACGAATTTTGATAATAAATTTCAATAATTTGCAAACGTTGTTCAGGCGTAAGTCTATTCATGATGAAATGGCAAACAATACTGAATCGAAATGTCAAATGTTCGTGGAATTTGTCATGTGTGATCTGTCAAAAATATAAACGTTAAAAACAAACAGCAAAAAAATCACCCGTTACATTATAAATTCAAATCTCACAGAATAAATTCAAATCTAAAGTTGAAACATACGTATCTGTCAAAAATTTCCCAGGGAAATTTAAAAAAAACAAAAGTTGGCTAACTTTTAAATTTCAACTCTCGAGTTGAGATTTAAAATAGTGAAGAAAAACAAATTTCAACTTGTGATTCAACTCTCAAGTTTGTGTCAACTCTAGAGTTAGCTAACTTGAGAGTTTGCGGCAAGTTGACAAATAGTGAAGAAAATGGCTCTTAATCCACCTACTATCGTGCGCCACAGTCTCTTCCAAAACAAGTGACAAATTCATAAAATTGGATGGCACAATATTATTGGTTCCTTCCATTCCTACCGTCTACAACATCACGTACACAGGAATTGTTGAGGGTCAAGTTATTAGACACTGGTTTTACGCCAACAAATTTCTTTCTTTTTATTGATCTATATGTCTCTGGCATATAACGGGTGTTTTTTTTTTGTGACACGAGAAGTTTCGATGGTTGCTGTCTATGTTTGACAGTTGAGAATGTCAAACTCAGTTGACATTTCTGTTCAATTAGGTTTCGCCATCCATCATTAATTGTTTAACGCCAGAGGAACGCTTCCAAATTTTGAAAATTTACTTGGAATAAAATAAATCTATTCGCGAAGTTAATAGAGCACTTCCTCCATTTTACGGTCAATATAATCCGCCTAGAGAGCAAGCAATTTGTGCAGTTATTGATAGTTTTCGTAGTAGTAGTTTGCTTTACTCTATTCAAAACCATCAACAAGAAAAACAAATGTGCGTACCGAAGAGAATATTGCTGCTGTAGCGCGCGAAGTCTGGAAGAAGACGCCGAAATATCGATTCGTCGCCGTTCTCAACTTGATGGCCTTTGTCCTTCGACTACGTGGAAAAATTTAGGTAAGGATATTGGCTTACGTGTCTATAAAATACAGCTCAAAATGACTATCTTTTTCGTTGTATTTTTGTTGATTGGGTTAATTTGAAACTGGCCGAAGATGAGAATTTTAACAGAAGAATTGCGTTACGTGATGAAGGTCATTTCTGGTTAAATGGATCCGCCAATAAGCAAAATTGCCGTATATGGAGCGAACACAATCCTCAAGCCATTAACGAATCACCATTACATCGAATAAAATTGACTGTTGGGTTTTACTGTTACCGTAAATGGCGAGGGCTATCGAGCCATGTTGACTGATATTTTGTTTCCAAAAATAAATCACCTAAACATCAATGACATTTGGTTCCAACAACATACTATACTAGGGCGCTTAACCTTAAATTTATTGCAAAATCAATTTTGTGACAGCTTTATTTCCAGAAGTTACACTCTTAACTGGCCCCTTCATTCGTGCGACTTAAGGCTTCGCGTCTACTTTTTGTGGGGATATGTTAAGTCATCGGTTTATGCCGGCAAACCTGCAGCTTTTAAATCACTGGAAGCCAATATTCAAGCCACCACTATTGATGCCATGCCATACGGCCAGATGTATTGGACAAAGCAGTAAAAGATTGGACTAGTTGAGTGGACTATGTAACTCGTACCCGCGGCGGACATGATGTCGGAAATCATATTAAAAAAAAATAACAAATGCCATGAAACTATCTACCAGATTTTGTATAATAAAAAAATCATTCCAACAATTGTATTATTATTTAAAGTTCTCAACCTCTTCAGAAAACACCCGTTACAATACATCTCTTGTGGATAAATAAACCTCTGATTAAATATATAATTTCAACCTTGTAACGTTTACCTAAACTACATCCGTCCCATGCCTAATGGCTCTCTTGAAAAGAAAATTAACGCCAAATTGAAGTTTTCTTTTTATAATCTACAATTAAGGTTCCTTTCATAGCTGTTTCTTATTACATACACTGACTAAAGCAAAGTGGAACCCTTCGCCAAAATACTCCTGAAGGGGAATGGGAAAATATAATGAAGGAACTTTCAGTAACCCAAAAGCAAATCTTATTTGCAAAAGTCGTGACTGAGAACTTAGTCCAGTCTAGGGTAAGGCGGATTGCAAGTTGTGTAGCATTGAGATGAAACCTAAGAAAAAAAGATTTCCAAAGCTTAAGCCAACCTTAGACTTTAGGTAGTTTGGGGCAATGTCACTTTTAAAGGTTGTCGAAAAATGATGATCATGGAAAAATCAGTAACCGTTTTAACATGAGCGTTTCTCTCGGTCAGTCGCCTTGACAATCCATCGCTAACAAATAGGTAAACGTTTTTCTTTCGGGTCGGTTAGTTCGCTTTAATTCAAGTTCATGGAATTGAAGGCTTGATAAGGTACATGTTCAAATTTGTATAGTGATCTTAGTTGGAAAATTTCAGTGATGACGTTTACTGATTAATAAAAGGGTATATTGATGACATTAAGGTTGAATTATTTAGTAACCATTCTTATTGTATTATAGGAGATTTAATGTAAAATGTTAAGTAAAATTTCTATTTTCTAATTTTGTTATTTATTATCAATGTTTTTTTTTGAATTTTTAAAAATCCTACTAAAATTATGCTTGTCTCTTACACCTGTAACGAAAATGCTTGAAATCATCGGTATACGGTTATATGTATGTATGTATATGTTTACATATGTATTTTTTTTTAGCGATTTTAAGTGTTTTTGAAGGATAAGTTTTGGGCATTTTTTTGTTTTCATATTCCTTCAAGTTCGCGCATTTGGCATGGGCATATGTTATGGGCATGATCCAAACTGCTATTTACAATATCTACATAACAGTGATAAATACCTGTTACTGAAATAAACAATTATGGATCAAAAATTGGCAGTAAAATAAGAGTTTTAATAAACTGATTTCCACGTCAATTTTAAAATTAATTTATTAGTATAAACATTGGTGTTCGGGATAATCGCCCTGAGGCTTCAGTCGCCATTTTGAATTTAATGAAAATTTTATTTTGCCCAATAACCAATAAAAAATAATATAGATAAAACTTATTACATAAAGTTTAAATTTTTTTTTCGGAACTTACCGCGTTAAAAGTTAGAAATATTTTCAATTTCTTTTTCCCGACGTTTCGAAGAAGTTTCAAACTTCGTGGTCACGGGATGAGACTGGCGATTGATGGATGTTGTTTTAGTTATTGTTTTTTAGCTCTCGCTCTCAAACAGTACCGGTGCGTAGATGTTGCACTTGGATTGCTTGTGGGTGGTGTACTCGTTCTAGGTTGTTGTTGCGTTGAGTCGATATATTCTTGTATACATGCAAAGCTTACGATATCGGCTACAGGTTTTTTTGATTGGCTTTACTTTTGTTTTACTTATGAGAGGATCCCACGTTGGCGATAATTTAAAGCTAGAATCTCTATTGAAATTTGTATGTTTCTTAATTTCAATTGCTTCTCTGACAATTCTTGGTACATAAAATCTTTCATTTGGGATTGATCTGGCTTGATCAAAATGGATAAAATGATCTTCGTTGTAGGCCAAATGTTCACATATTGCGGATTTTGTGACAGCGTTGTTTTCGATAGCTTTAATATGTTCGTTTAATCGCGTTTTTATACCTCGTTTCGTTTCACCAATATAAGAAGACCCACAACTGCAGGGAACAGAGTACACACCAGGATTTTGAAGTGGAATTTTGTCCTTAGGCGATCTTAAAAATTGGCGAACCTTGGTTGGCCGTTTAAAGATGGTTTTTATATCATATTTTCGTAAGATTCGCCCAATTCCATCCGTTATGCCTTTGATATAGGGCAAAAATGCCCTTTTTTCTAATGCTGGAGGTAGCGAATGTTTCTGTGAGCTGGGTTTGGGTCTCAATGTTCTTTGGTTGTAGCTGTAGCCATTCTTTTCAAGTGCAATATCTATATGCTTCAACTCTTGTTTAAGGTGTTCGGGGTCACAAATTTTGTGAGCACGGTTCACAAGAGCAGATACAACCGATGTTAAGTTGGCTGGGTGATGTAGCATGTAAATATCTGTCCGTATGAGTTTCTTTTCGGAACACTGTGTGGCCTATCGAACCATCCTGCTTTCTTATGACTTTAACGTCCAGGAAAGCTAAAGGGTTTTCTTGTTCTCTTTCGATTGTCGCACCGGTACTGTTTGAGAGCGAGAGCTAAAAAACAATAACTAAAACAACATCCATCAATCGCCAGTCTCATCCCGTGACCACGAAGTTTGAAACTTCTTCGAAACGTCGGGAAAAAGTAAAAGAAATTGAAAATATTTCTAACATTTAACGCGGTAAGTTCCGAAAAAAAAATTTAAACTGTATGTAATATGAATATCATCCGCGAAAATAATAACCTAAAATCTCAAAATAGATAAAACTTGTAGGCAATTTAATTTTCTAGAACCTTAGTCTTAATATTTTTTTTTTCATTCAATTTCTGTTTGCGAGATATTAATGAAAAACTATGTTGGGGCGTGTGATCTCCTTCTGGGACTATGAAATATTAATTCGCACAATTGTCTCTCATAATCTGTTGGGGGATCCTTAATAGTCTAATTAGTGACGTACGCAAAAATACATAAAAAGAGAAATAATTAGGTAGAAATAAATGGATAATACATATACTAAAATATTTTTAGATTGCTCAGTTGTTAAAGTTTTAGGTATTAAGAGATGACATGTGAATTGTTCGACAAATATGAATACATATATAAAAAAAAAATTAAAAATCGTTGGTTTTTTAAAACAAAATGTTTTTTATTTCTAAAATTGAAATTAAAAAAAATGAAACGCCATTTTGAAGTAATTAATAATTTACATATACAATTTTAATTTCAACGAAATTTCTTCACGGGTTTTGAAAAATCGATTTTTCAAAAAAAAAATTATTTATTTTTTTTTTAAATCGGAAGACGAATATTTAATACTTTTAGGGAATCTATAGTGAGAAAGTCGAAAATACAAAAAGTGGTTCTAATGGGAAGTTCCGTTAATTAATGCGCAAAGTAAAATATTTTTTTACTTAAAAGTGGACACGCAACATTTTTTTATCAACATTCTTGGAGCCGTTTTTGATTAATAATTTTTTCTGCTAACGGTTTTTTTTTAACATTTTTTGGAACATGGTAGGTTCCGTTGTGTTTTATTTTAGGAAAATAGATTTTTAACTCTTCAAGAAAATGTCAAAAAACTAACAAATACGAAGTTTTTAAAAAATGCATTGAGTGATTTTCGAAATTTTGAGTTTTACACAAAAAAACGCACCTACTTCAACTCTCCGCGGTGGAGGTGCGCAAAGGGTTTTTTACTTGCGAATATAGGTACTATAAGGCAAGTTATGCATTCGTAAAAAAAGAAAAAAATTCTAACGATCAAACATGACATTAAAATAGATCATAGGGAAGCCTAAAAAAGTGGTCGACAAAAGATGTCTGTCTGTCAATCTGTCCGCCTGTATTTATAACGAGCTGCAGCCTAAACGATGTAAGCGATTACCTTCAAATTTGGTATGTGTGATTCTTTTGGCATTCCTCAGAGGGGAAATTGAAATTTTGTTTTTAGGCCTAAAAATAAGGGTACATGCCATATAAACCTTGAAGGAAAAGCTTATTTTTCTCGAAAACGGCTCCAGCTAGGGGGTGGCCGTGGAGCCATAGTTGTGTGCTCGCCTGTCAACCTCGTGGTCGTAGGTTCTAAAAAATTGTGATAAAATGAGTTCCTGTTTACTTATTACATGCTGTTCAGGCATAACCCTAACAACATGTGTTTGAGTAAAACTAGTATACCCATAAAATATGACAACGAAATAAATAAAAATAATGTGAATTATAAGAGACATAAATAAATAAGGCAAGGTAATTTTCTGCGCATTACTTCAGCCGCCATCCCTGGAAATAAATCTGAGACAACAACCAGCTCTAGTCTCAGAACATCGCGCCACACATCTTTCATATCCTTCTTTCTCTTCTTTCGCCGGATGCCGCGCTGTGTTATAAACATATAAAGGATATTCATAATCCCTTGAGCGCGTGCAAAATTATAAAAAAAAAAAAAAAACAAAAAAAAAACGATTTTGATAAAAAAATTTGGAGAATTTTTTTTTGTTGGTAACAGCTATCATTTGATATGAACCAAGTTTACGAAAAAGTCTATTAACTGTACTTTTCATATAACGGCTTTTTTTTAATTTTTGGCTTTCTCGATATCTGTAAATTGGATTTCTGTCAAATTTTATATCTGAGAATACCTATGTAGCCAAACTAATTCTGCATATTAAAATTTTAAATAACTTTTTTTTTATAATTAAAATTAATTTTTGAATTTTATGGTCACGTGTATATTAATAAACTCTAAGAAACTGCATACCAAAATTTCAAAAAAAAATGTGTTTTCAAAAAACTAAAAATAAAAAACCGGATTTCATCAAAATCCGTCCTACAATTTTCGAGATACTTTTTTATAAAATTTTCATTGATCGGTGGTATCTAATGCTTTTCGTGCTTTTTTTTTCGAGAAACCGATTAAAGTGATGGTTTTGGCAGTTTTTATAAGTTTACAAAACGATTTTTATCTACCTAGGTTCTCTATATATAGGTAGGTACATAATACCCTCCTAATTTTCATAATTCAAATCCCTTTAAATATACATTTGTAGGTAGGCACCTATGTAACCATTCCTTGAATCATATGTATTCCACAATTCATTATATTAACAATCAGGATTGTCTTACCTACATCGGCTTTAATCACGCAAAGGATAACTAGACAACCTATACCTACTAACAGCTTCAGTAGTTACCTACACTAAAGTTGTTAGTTACAAGTGCAAGTTCGTACGATCCAATCGTGCATTTTATTAAAATATGAATTACCAAAGTTATAAAAATTAGTTTTGAACCTGAACTTAGCAAAACTTTATTTTTAGGAAACTGTCAACATTTATTTTTGGGTTTGTGAATGGAATTAATAGCATGGTTATTAAGGATTACATAAAAATAAAAACACTCCAAAATTTGGAAATTTGTGACCACAATACCTAAAAATGTGGCCTATTGTATTGATTTTCATTACTTTTCTAAATATTGCAATTATTACATAACCAGCTAGATGGATTTTCTTATTACTTTTCCCAATAAGGTATAAACTACCCTAGCACCCTGTACCCGCTTGGTGTTGACTTACGAGACACATGCATTTATTTTTATCAAAGGCAATTCGTTTTCAGTTTTTCATTCATTTTCAAACAAGAAAATGTAAAATTTGATCTGAATGGCATAGATGAATTGTGCTCTGACCATTTTCCTTCTCTCTGGTAGTCGCTGCTGAAGTTTTCATCTCAAATTAAAGTTTCATTGCCGTTTACTTCATGTTGGAATGTTCACAAAATATTATATCGAAAGCGGAAACGAAAAGTCAAAAATCAAACTATTTGCTGCTGAAAAGTAGATCACAATTTCGATTGTTTAGATTTTTATGACTCTCACAAGTTGTGACTTTGGGGGAGAATCTGAAAAAAGTCACAAAATAAATTTCACCTCTTCTTATGACTTGTTAGGTATCAGTGATGTTGCGGAGGGCTGTAAAGCTCCAGCAGTATTTTCCGAAAATCGATATTTAGACTACTAATGATTTCCCCAACAAACTATAAGATAAAATTGTGCAAATTGATATTTAATAGACCTAAAAGGCGATCACAAGCCCCAAAACAGTTTCATTAATATTTCGCGAACGATAACTTTTTAGAAAAAAATTTTAAAACTAAAGAAAATTATAGTTCCTACGAGTTTCACCTTTAATATTTTTGTCAGAAATCAAAAATGGCGAAGTTATTGGCCAAAATAAAATTTCCATTAGACTAGATTCATTCGAAATGGCAGCTGAAGCTCAGGCGAGATTTTCCCGCGCTATTTAACCGAAATTTAAACTACTAATGAAAGTAAAAATTTCTTGCATAACAAAAAACCTTCACTACTTATATGAGTACATATTTGCGTTTGCTTCCTAATAAATTGTTATATGTATAAAATATTCACTTCAAAAAGATTCTTTGTCAAAGCATTATATTCAATTACAAAGACCACCGCTCAAGTAAAGACCACCTCAATCGCATTCTTTAAAAAATGTTACACAAATGAACACCGACACTACTTTCATTTCTACCTCAACCTCAAACCACAGGAAACAAGTAAGGAATTCAATACCTAAAAAAAGAACAAAACCAAGTGTTCACACAAAATCAATCGATAACCGAATCCGTCTAACCAATTGACCCATCTACATTGTTCAACTTGAATATACCACTTCGACGAAATCACCCTTTGCCAACCCACTCTTTCTCATTCATATAACAATAATTTTCGTCCTAAAAATGTCTACACAATGAAATCTCCCTTATAGTTTAGCTTTAATGAAAATTGAAAGAGTGACCTAGCAGCTATAGTTTTTCGCTTGACGTGGGGGTTGATGGGTATTGTGGGCATTCATACATATATGATTTTTAATTTTTCGCATTTCTCTATACAAAATCTTTTTTTTTTTCACTTATATGTTGCTTTAATTTAATGTTTCAGTTCCCGCCTGGTTGGCCTTTTTGATGTGCATATTTAACGAAACTGTGACTTAGGTAAATATGCCATCAGCACACTAGTAGTGAAATTGGACAGACTAAACTGTGTCAGAAAAACAAGACTGACTAATTGGCATAATAATTGTTGACATACAAACAGTAGTAAAACATATTGATTACAATAATGAATTAATGTATTATAAACAATTGCATTAATATTCGACTTGCCCTCCGCGTATCGCGTCCGTCGGCTGGTAAAAATTCCCACATCGTCGTTTTTAATTAAAGATCTTATCGAACTCTCCAAAACTTCTTGGTGCAGACATTGGGCAAAAAAGGTACAACAAAATAACCCCAACCCGATATGTTAACTAAAATAGGACTCACCGTAAAGTATAGCTGTTTTAAATAAGGTCAACAAATGCATTGTTTTAATAGCAAATTGTTTTCTTTAATAATTATTCAAAATCAGGTTTTGGGTTTTGGCTCTACTGCAGTGCGCTGCGATACTTTTTTAAGACTCAAAAAAACAAAACAAAAAAAACAATACTGGTGGGCTGCAGTCGAAATGTGAAACAGCATAAGGCGTTTATAGTTTTATCACAAAGTGGTTGTTTTTTCTTTTATTTTGTGCCTGACATCAATACACCCCACCCTATGATTTGGGCTCACTTAAGACTTTATTTCTTTTTGCTTCAAAAGTATTCTGCCCAGCCTACTCGACACTACTTAACACACTTCTAACAGTCTAACATAACATACTTAAAGTACACTAATCATCCGTTAAGCACGCACATCACAATATGCATAAAATCTCGTGCTCTTCTCCAGCTTAAAATCATCAAAGTGCAAACTAAAATGCTTTTATGAATGTTCTATGCACATTGCACTTTGCACATTCATCTAAAATGTTTCTGCCCCTTCTCATATACATACAGTCGTGTGCATATTAATTGGGACAAGCTAATTTTTTTTACGTTTTTGATAATAGGCTATGGTTTGTACGCTATTTTTCAAATATTCTCGAAAGTTTGGGCAGGCTATGGAGTTTGCTTTCTATTTTGAATGTTTTTGTTACTTATTTAAGTTTAGTTAGCTGTTATAAGAGGTAAGTTGCGCTTATTAAGGAAAATTATGAAATCATACAATTCAAAACAATGTTTGTTAAGGCTACGTCATCATGGATACTTCAGGGCCAAAGTCATTGCCTTACATGAGCATACAGAAAAAAACAATTCGGGATATTTCAAGTGATGTTGGAGTTTCAAAATCCAGTGTTTCGAGGATTATTGCTTCACACAAGGCCACTGGATCAATTGAAAAAAAGTGAAAGGGGAATTGTGGACGAAAACGCAAAACATCAGCATATGATGACAAGGTTTTGGTGCAAAACAGTGTAATTAGCCCTGGTAAGACAAGTTTTGACCTTCAAAGGGAGTGGTCAAGAGCTGGCGTCCACGTGGATGTGTCTACCGTCCGTATGCAATTGCTGGAAGTGAGTCGAAGAGCAACAAAGCCCTTCAAAAAGCAGCTTCTGGCACACAAAATGAAGAAAAAAAGACTCCAATGGGCTAAAAATCATAAAGAATGGAAAGTGGAAAATTGGAGAATAGTTATTTTCTCGGACGAGAGCCACTTTGAGGTTCAAGGATACAGGGTAAGTGTCGAGAGAAAAAGTCCAAGTGAAAAACTCCGACATGGCCATATTGTTCAAGCACCAAAACACCCCCCTAAAGTCATGTTTTGGGGGTGTCTTACGTTTGAAGGCCCTGGAAGTCTGGAGCCAATAGAGGGTATGATGAAATGCCGAAGTTTTAACGCACACGCTGCTTCCAACTATTCGGAGGAGACTTCTAGTCCACACCTCAATTTTTCAACAGGATCTTGCTCCATGCCATACATCGAAAAAAATGAAACTGTTCTTTTCGAATCACAAAATTGATGTTTTGCAACTCACCTGACTTCAATCCAATTGAGAACGTGTGGTCAATTGTTAAAGCAAGGCTCAGGAAAAAAGATTGCACCACGAAAGTTAAGCTTATTTCTTCTATAATTGATATATGGTTTCATGACGACGAACTCAAAAATATTTGCGACAAGCTGATTTCATCAATGTCTAAAAGAGTTAACGCACTTATAAAATCCAAGGGAGGCCATATTAAGTATTAACACTGACCTGTGTTATTTTGTCTTAATTTTATTTGAAAATAAAGCATATTATATTGAAACTTTCATTTGTCCCAATTAATTTGCACACGACTGTAGGTACATAGATATTATATTCTTATAAATCATTAATTTGTGCATTGCAGAAAGTTCAAAAATGTAGTTTCTTTATGTGAATACGTTTATACAGGGTGGCACAATAAGAAATTCACATTTTTTTTTATTGGATATAAAATTAAATTTTATTTTAAATAACTAATTGTTTCCTAATGATGATATACAGCAAATGACCGCCACGCTCAGCCACGCACAGAGCTGCCAATTTAGCATTTTCCTGCTAATTTTATAAGTACAGAGCTTCAATCGCGAACTCCACAAAATCTATGAATTTTACAGCAAGTAAACTTCTTTTTTGTTAAAAAATGTTTGCCGATTCATAAGAAACCATCAAAAGATTTTTTTAAAGATAAAAACATGAATTGAATCGCAATGGAACGATATAAATCTAAATAAATATGGGAATATACAGTTGAATTTTGGTGCGAGGTAAATAGGTTAACCGCTGCATCCAATGAAAACCCTTACAAAGAGTGGCCAAACTTTGTCAATTCCTTTTTAGTTTTGCTTAGCTCAAACTCTGCAGTTGAAAGAGTGTTTAGTTTTCTAAATCTTGTAAAGGAAAAGGATCAACGAAGGAATCGAATGAAAATTGATATGTTAAATAGTATACTTTTTATCCGAGATAAATTAGCTCAGAAATGTTGTTGTGCCTCATTATTCCTCCTAATAACTATAATCAAACAAGTTGCTTCATCAAAATTTTATTTTACCGTAGCAGAAGAACAAGAAACTTGTGATATTTTGGAAGATGCCTTAAATGCAGCAGAAAATTTATATAGTAAATAATTTATATAAATAACTTTTACTTAATTAGATTAACATACTATAACTGATTTTTTTGTTGTTACTTTTTGTTGCGCAATGGATTAATAATTATTTGTAAGGTTGTTTACTTTTTTTTAAAATAAACTGAAGAAAATAAACAACTTCTTTTTGGTTTTGATTATTTATTTGAAATACTAAAGTAAAAAAAAAACTACAAAAAAAATTACACTCGCTATTTTAAAAGTCACCCTACGACAAGTTCGATTGGTTCAGGTGTATATTTACGTTGTATTTACAAGATTTCCAGAGCTGGCCGGATTTTTGACATATTTTTAGCAGTATTTGAAAGTTTTCATTGGTCACACTGCCCTCGCATATGCGGCAACTGATCAGAAAATTCTTTATTGCGGCCTGAAGGGTTGATGTCATGGTGCCGCTGCACTATCAAAACCCTTTTTCCAGTATCCCAAGCATTCATTTTGATAAATCTAAATAGTAACCTGCAAAATAAAATAAAAAAATAAGCCGTACTCACACAGAAAAAAAGTTATTACGTTTTATTTTTGTAGCACAATTGGTGTGCCACCCTATAGTACATCCTGCCATGTTTTTTCGGTACCAGAAAGGTATGGAATGATGAATGAGTAATAAGGACGCAAATTTGTTCGTTTGTTTTTATGAATCTTACAGAACTATAGTTTGAATCTATTTCTATAGATTTAAGTATTTTTTGGAACAGAACAGTGGTTTTTGTTTAACGTGTACACCGGCCAGTTAAGGCATAATTACACGGTGGGCCTACCCACCTATGGACTCAACGAGAAGGCATGAGTGTTCCTTCCAACAAACTTCTATCTATGAGCAATCACTCATAGTATACGCGAATTGTATAGCAACCACAGCCACTGCGAGCTCTCCGAAGAGGCCATCCCAAGACTTGTATTTTCGGGCATTAGCGGGAAAATAGTAGAATACAAGTCCCCGCAGAACCGAATTACGGTATTACTGGAGTCTTTTCATCCACCTAAGTGAAGAATGCACTACCAGGTTTTCTTTGGTGAATGGCTACCCAGGAACGATAATCCTGCCCTTTTTTATGTTTTGCTGCTCAACTTTGGGACAAGGGAACCCTATGTAGAAATTATTCCTCACCATCGGGATAAATGGATTATCGTATTTCTACTAAAAACAAGGCTATATAGACCTTGCCACATGGATAGTATCCCACTACTAGCCATATTGAAACTTCGTTCTATGAAATGCTTCCCCAAGCTAGATTGGTTCGCACCTGCACAACTAAAACAACCATCCATCAGGATAAATTCCGAAAGATGGCAAACTAGATCAATAAGCCGGAGCTTTCTCAAAGATTGCTTGCGCAAGGTGATAATGGCACAAGTGCCATACATCTATCAACCTTCTAGACCTGTTTTCCTGAATTGTAGTTTTAGCTACACACTTACATCAGCGATTGCCGAACCAAGTGCGGAACTGCCGCAGCAGCTACCATAAATCGCTACGTTGTAACTGGGAAACTTACGATTTACTAAGATTCACTATACTGACCGAAGTCAGCAAACTTCACTCAGCAAATACTCTGTGTATACACTTTCCGATGTCAGCCTGATGCTCCTGGCTTACTGACTAGCAGTGTCACCATTTGCACCTACCTAGTCCCTGGCCAGCCCACACCCCCTTCCGAGTGTTTTACCCCACTCTTCCAGTTCTTGTACTGACCAAACCTCCTCATCTTGGTAAGTAGGGGCTTCGTTTCCAGTTCCGTAGAACCTTCCGCTTACCGCTACCCCCTCAGAGCCCACCTTAACCAGATAGATTAGCCGCCCAGTGCAGAATAGCCTCATTAAAGAGAGCTAAACATTCCTGAACGTTGCCCGTCTTTCACCACGAGGAGAAACTATCTTGACTCATCACGACGGACCAGGAAGAACGGCTCCATTGCAAAACAACTTTCCGTATATTCCCTTGAGGCCCGCCGATCAGATTTCCCGAAAGACCCTATTTTTTGGAACAGTTGTTGTTTCTATAATTTTGTTGTTGATTTCTATTTAAGTCAAAGTTAGTATGGCTAAAAAAATATGGCGTTTTACAATTCTCGCCAGCTTACGAGGCGCATACAGGAATGACCAACAGTTGCACTTGATCGAAATTTTTGAATACACAAACTTTTTGGATGGAAACAAAACTAAAAATAATTTATAAGATACATTTTTTTTTTTTTGAAAATTCTAAAATACTTGAATAAAGTCGAAAAAGACTTTAAAAAGATTGACGCAAAATTTCACACAACCTATTATTAATAGGTCTGGCAACTAGTCTCGGTCTCGTCTCGGTCTCCGCCGCGTCAACGAGACGAGACACCTTTAAAAGCACGCGAGACGAGACCATATTTTTGGTACCGAAATTCGACGAAAGTCTCGGTGGTCTCGTCGGTCAAATTCAAATTTTACATCAAAAAATTTAAAATATTTCCGATTTTATGTTTGGCTCCGGAAAAAGGTGATTTAAAGCCTCTTGGGTGACATTTGGAAAAAGATATTATCAAAACGTCTAAATATAGTGCGTCGCCTACCTGCCAAACCAGTAAATGTCAAAATCCATTGAAGGATGGTTCCGATTTAAATGGATTAAAAAAAAACTCTACAAAATTCAAATTTTACGTCTTAGAAATTCTATTTTTTTATGATTTTATTTCTTGCTTCGGAAACAGTTGATTATAAGTCTTTTTGGTGACATTTAGAAAAAAATGTTATTAAAACTTCAGAATATAGTTTTTTTGCAAACCTGTCAAAACTCATTGGAAGGTGCTCAAATTTAAATGGATTAGGCAACAAACTACATATATTTAGATGTTTGGATACTATTTTTTTCCAAACGTCACCCAATTTTCTTACCAACAAACTGCTGAGATACCGTACTTACATCTTTTTACTACCAAAAAACACGAAAGAATCTAAGACTAAGGATGAGACCCAAACCGAGACCGAGACGAGACTGCACATTAAAAATTTCTCGAGAAAAAGGCGAGACCAATACCGAGACGAGACTTGGTTAGGCGAGACTGGGACCGAAATCGAAATTTTTCGATTTTGACGAGACCGAGACGAGACTAACAATTAAATTATTATTAATTATTAACACAGTAGTCTACTAACATTTTATAAATTTTAAACCTTTTGTTAACTAGTAAAATGCTAACTAACCAGATAGCAAAGCATTTGTAAATTAATTATATGTTGATGCAAACCCAACGTGTGCTCTAAATAAGTATTTGATGTTTATATTTTAATCATTTAACTTCATTATTTACAAAAAAAAAACAAAAAAAAATGTAGAAATGCAGAAATGCAGGATTCGAACCTGAGCCCCCCGCGTGCAAGGCAGATATACTATCAGATGACATTATGGATTTAGTACGATACTAAAAAATTACGGAAGCCATTTCGTGATTTTAACTTTAGTAAAATGTTAAGAAAATAGTACTATTCTACTCGTAAGCTCGTTTAAAATTAACATATTACTTAATCGTTTAAAATTTTGCACCATTATTTTTAAAGCATAGCCTTCTTTTATATGTATGTACATAAATTAACTGCATTTTAGGAAAACTGATGTAAACAGCTTTTTTTGTGTAGAAAATAGTAAGATCTACAACTTCTACGTATATCTACTCATTTTTGATAATTCTAAGATTTTAAGACTAGAGTGTAAAATTCATATTTGCGACTTTTGCTCTTGAATAATTTTATGTGGCTCACCTCGGATTGACGAGCACTGTTTTTTGTTGAAATATTTATAGGTAACAAATTTGAGCGAATTCGTAATTATTGTGGACTTATAATTTGTCGTCTATTTTTATTGGGATATTTCTTAAAATCACACTCCACGTTATAAATTTATTTGTAAATATTATACTAATCAACTTTTTTTTTTTTTTGAAACTTTGCCTAGTACACTTACACTATCATACTTTTCAATATTATACATTACTTACCATGTAAATATGTATTGTACATACATCATAGTATTGTTGATGATTTTCTTTTTTTTTTTCTTTTTAAATTCTTTCTCTATTTGTTTTTATTTATCTTTTTAATATTTTTCTTTATTTATCTTTTTTTCTCTTTTTATGTCTTCTAAATTTCTGGGTTCTTCTGTGCTTTTGTGTTTTTTCTTAACACACCTAATCGCTTTTACATATTGTTTTGTCCTGAAATATAAATATGTATGTATTTATATATACATATGCACATCTTCATCTAAATATTTACACAAAAAATATACTGTGTTCAACGTTCGACTTGAATCTGTTGCTGATTGGATGGGACACTCAAATTGCTAAATGGATAACGACCGACGATATCTACGTAAATATTTCTTCACTTCTACATAATATGGAATTATTTGAATGTGTTCAAACGGATTGCAGGTGGCTTTTTGGTTTAAGGTTGGTGATGGCTTTACTTTATTATTTTTCCTACTTTAAGTTTACGTCTTTACATGACATGTTTGTACATATGTAATGTTTGTAGGTATTTACATATTTCTATATTTCAATAAATGTAAATAAAAAAAAATACCCATAAAATAATACAGTGAAAGCTCTAAAAAGCGGACACTAATGTTCGCTCAATTTCTGTCCGGTTGTGAGAACTGTCCGGTTAAGGGAAATATATAAGAAGGCAAATGACTTTAAAAATTAATAGCAGAATGAAAGGAAATGACATGTGCAATAATAGAACGCCACCGGAAAAGGGAACCAAACACTTTCAAAATTACACCAACTTAGTTACCCGGGAAATCCCCTAATAAGTTTTCAACAAAACATCGTTCTGTCCGGTTATTAGAGCTTCGCGTCCTGTTGTCGGAGATTTTCTATGGATTTTCTTACGCCTTGAAAATAAAAGATAAAATATACTGAGAACGGTCTTTTAAATTGTTGATAAAAAATAATCCCTTAATGAAATTATGTGTCCGCGTATGGGAGGTTTTTTTATATAAAATGAGCATGAAAAAGTGTCCGCGTCCTTTTATGGGAGTGCCCGTTTATAGGAAAGAAATTTGTATGAGAAATTCAAAAAAGAAGTTTGTTCCCGAAAATGTGTCCGTTTAAGGGAATTGTCTGCTTACTGGAGCTGTCCGCAAATAGAGCTTTCACTGTACATACACACATAATCAGTGTGATGTACATACCTACATAATATTTAGTTATTTTAAAAGAAAAACAAGTATATTTACTGAGCCTTGATACGATTAAAGTGAGGCAGAAGCGTACACTGCTTACGTACTGTTGTTGTTTTTTTAGGATGACATTCATTAAGATAAGGTTAATTCTGGTTTCTTATCTTCGTTTGATATGATATTTTTGGTACTAAGTAAAAATGTTTAATAGGTATATAAGTTTATGCAAAAAGTAGAGGTATCATACTCGTATTCCATCAGAAAAGTATCGATCTGTGAATCTACATTTTTTGTATTACTGATATGCATATACAAATGTTCAAAAATATAAAACGACATGCTTACCTTTGGTATTGTAAATGTCCTAACCGACTAGAGGGCTCAACACTAGAGGTATTGATCGGAGGTGACTAGCGTAAAACTTACAAGATTTTTTTGCATGAAATGGAAATTTTATATAGTTTGTATTTCTCGTTATAAAAATATTTGCAATTTTTATAATCATAACTAGACACAAAACAAACATAAAATGCACGACTGGATTGCACATACTTGCTCTTATGTTCGATCACATAGTAAGCCATAGATTTTTAATAGAAATAAATATGTTTTTAAAGCCGTTTGTTAAATATAAGCTTAAAAACAAAATTTCAAAAAAATCATCCACCCGTTTTCGCAATACATGTTGAATTTAAAACAAAACAAAATATTTTTCGAAAATTTTGGTAGGTTGCAGTATTATTTATAATTCGGAGGACATCCTATGTAAAACATTTTGATCGAAATCAGTAGAGCCATTTATGAGAAAGTCGAAAATCAAAAAAAAAATCGTTGTATGGCAGTTACCGTTAATAACAAAATATGTATTTAAAAAAAAACTTGCACTAAAATGTAGACTCTACCTAAAGTTCTGGACCCACTTTTTTTTTATCAAAATCGTTAAATTCATTTTCGAGATAATTAAGATGGCAGAAAAAATTTAATGGCAACTACCGTTATTTTTGGGGCTAAAATCAAAAGTCTATTAGGGACAATTTTCTAAAACGCTTTGATGTTAAGATTGAAGAAAATCGCTTCAGCCGTTTAGGCTGTAGATCGTTTTGCAGACAGAAAGACAGGCAAAAGGAATTGCGGGATCAACTTTGTTGGTGTTCTCCATCATCGTAATGTCAAATTTTATTACAATCTCGAGTTCGATTTTTTGCGTATGTAAACTACACAAAAGTTTGCATAAATTATCTTACAATGCCGCCAAATAAGTTTGTTTACTTAGGCCCGTTTGCTGCTACACAACTTAAGCATTAAAGTTCTACCTAAGGCGCCAGTTATAGCTTTCATTGAAACTCACCATTGAAAACTTTGACTATCAATTCTGAGGCACCTAAACAAATAAAACTGATGTTGTTTTGGTAACAAAATGAAGGTATAAAAGGTTTATAATATTTTTTGTCAAAAAAATATTTTATTTGTTCTACCACTTTCTTGTAAATTTACTTTTGATTTTTCAATGATCATTGAATGATCATTGAAAATGCTTTTCATCATTGAAAAATCAAAAGTGAATTTACAAGAAATTGGTAGGGAAAATAAAATATTTTGTTGACAAAAAATAATATATATCTTATTGCCTTCATTTTGGTACCAAAACGACATCAGTGTAGTCAAAATTTTCAATGATGAGTTTCAATGAAAGCTATAACTGGCGCCTAAGAACTTATGTTTGCACAGAGGAAAAAGTAGCCCTTAAGCGTTTTAATTTGAACACAAATATTTATGATTCCTATCAGCAAACGGCCCTTAGAAAAGTATTAGGTACTTAATATCAATATTGTTATCGTGTTTAATATTAGCAAGTATTCGCAAAATATCAGCTGATTGTAATTCATTGCAATAACATTAAAGCGAGCCTTAAAAATTGACTTAAGTCGTATTTTTTTTGTGTCCTTAATATGTTAGCTTAAAAATAATATCCATGTTAAATACAACAACTATGAGACGATAAGCAAACATATTCGTTTAAAAATTAAGTTTATTTTATGTAAGCGTTCCAACTAGTAAAACTATTTTGCATATAAGGTCAGCAGTGATCTTATTCGATTATTTTATAAGCTTACATAAAGGACACATAAAAAAGACGCCTTTTGTCAAATTTTTCATTTTAAATAGCATCCAAATTAACTGCTAAACAAGCAACTTTTAAAATAATATAAATTAGAATAGAGCATTCATTTAAAAATAAGCAAACCTGGAATATGTGCATAGTGTAATTGAGTTTTTCTTCCAAGTTATATTTTCAATGCCACTGAATTTATACACATTTGCCAGAAATTGATTAAATCCATACACAGCTATTGCAAAAAAAAAAATACAAGATAAAAGTCGTGATTCCCTCTAGTTCATGACTACTTTTACAAATGGCGATCTGAGGACACAAACAACAGAAGTTTTGGGTCACGCCGGAAATTGCATGTGCTTCACCCTCATGAAATTTAGATAATTGAAATTTATATAACTTTCCCAGTTAAATCGTAAAGTTAATTTGAAAACTAATTTTCTACTTTGTACTCTTTTAATACTTTAACTTCCATGCTAAAAGTATGATAAAACTTTCATTCATTTTTAAGATAGAAAATTTTGAAAAATCTTCTCAATTCTACGTACATTACTTGTGTATGTCAAAACCATACATAATATTGATTTAGACTGAACATAATTTTTTATTTTAATTAGTAATTTACGTCAAGAAAAAATTTCAACAGCTACGAAGCCTTTTTGTTCGACAAATCCTATTCACATGGACCCACCTTTCCAAATAAATTCCTAACTAAAATGCACGACTGTATCGCACGTACTTGCTCTTATGTTCGATCACATCATAAACACAAGATTCTTAATAGAAACGGCGAATTATATTTTTAAAGACGATTTCTTTTATTTAATTTTGTATGCCTACCTAAACAAAAATTCTTTAATATTAAAAAAAATGGTATGGTAGTTTTAACTATTTATTAATATAAACTTAAAAACATAATTTCAAAAAAAAAAATGTTCTATTCGTTTTCGAAATATTGAATTTTCAAAAAAAAAAAAAACAACAAAGATATTTTTTCAAAAAACTAAATAAATATTTTTGGAAAATTTTTTGATACAAATTTGTATCGACATCCGCCTAGCAGTTTATGAAAAATGTCCCAAATATAAATGAAAGTTGTATATCAGCTACTGTTAATAACAAAATATGTAACAAACATTTTAACCAAAAAGTAGTCTATAATTATTATTGTAGTTATAAAAACCGTTAGAGTCGTTTTCGAGATAATAAGGATGGTAGAACAAATTGTATGGCAGGGAAGAAAATCGATTCAGGCGTTTAGACTGTAGATTGTTGTACGTTGACAGGCATATAGATGGAATACTTTTCTGTCAAATGCGAAACTTTCCGTATAGTAGCTATATCGCAAGTAAAATTAACATGTATGATGGATGAGGATTTTGTTTTACGGAATCATCTTTTGAACTTCTAAATCTATTTCACCTTATTGACCGCAAAAATCGTAATAAAAAGTTAAAAAATAAATAAAAACAAAATTAAAAATTAAAAAACGTTTATTTTTAAAAATTATTTAAATTTAAACTTTTTATTTATCACGTATGCATTTCGTTTTCATTGTCGCCCGCTGATGATGGTTCCGCAGCTGAGAACCGAAATGCATACGTGATAAATAAAAAGTTTAAATTTAAATAATTTTTAAAAATAAACGTTTTTTAATTTTTAATTTTTAATTTTGTTTTTATTTATTTTTTAACTTTTTATTACGATTTTTGCGGTCAATAAGGTGAAACAAATTTCAAACAATTAATCTGACCACAAACCTGGCTAATATATTTACGATTAAATTGTGAATCAAATTCTAAATCTAAACTGGCATTAACTTATTTAAATTAATCGGCCTCATCGGAATCATGCGATGTGCTGTTTATAAGAGTATCATTCAAAGTTGTACCCATCGAATTCATTTGATTCAATAAAGTGGACATTTCGCTAAATCGAGCATTCTTATACCTTATCGAAAAACCCTTTACAGAAGCAAGTTGAAATCCTATTCAGCTTACAAACAAAAAATTTACTGGACATTCTGATCTGAGTGAATAGAATTAACAATTGTTCTTAAAACAATCATTGAACGGCTACTACATGCATTAGTGTGAAGATTTCTAAAGATTAAAATACAGTATCAGACTATAAGGTGTCAAAAATGGTTATCTCAAGAAACACCAATCTGCTGTCCCAGATAGTGGGGCCTATTGCGGTTGTCCATCGTCGTTCGATATTCGATAACGAGCGATCAACGATCGACAAAATGAGAAATCGGTATTGTGGTTGTCGATTACATTCGATAAATATCGAAAATCCGATAGCTCGTTGTCGACCGCATTTTTGTGATCGACGCGGTCTATTGACCAAGTTAAAAATTGTATGGGAAACAAAATGTGAGCGTTTTTAATTAAAAAAAAAATGTTTGTTTATAAATAAAATGGTTTTAATTATATATTTTTTAATGCAGGACGAAACAAGTTTCAACAAAAAAAATAAAACGAAAAAAGCTCTCGTGAATTTCGTGGATAAAAATAGTGATATCGCCGATTGTAATGAGTAAGTTGTATTTCATTTGTTGGAGGTAAAATTTTGATGTAGGTTCCATCAATGCATTTAGTACACTACTTATTTCACTTTCTTCGGAAGAAAATTGTATCCATTTTGGACATATACATATGTGTTTTTCTATTACACAACTCCAAGGAATTAAAAATTTCATTTGTTGTTTTTTCTTCCGAATCTGTGTCACACGATTATACCCATTTTTTTTTTGTTTTAGGTTACATTTTTATAAATATAAACAATTTTAAAGAAACTTTACGAAAAGCAATACATAAATAAACAATCCAGTCTGAAAAAAATCAATTTGTCAAGTCAGAAACAATTCAAAATATACATATACTTTTTCATTCACAATAACTTATATCCTAGTCGATCAAGTTATGCAATACCGATTGAGATATCTTTCGATAGTGATAATCGTTGGAAAGAGCGATCGCTGATCGACAACCGCAATAGGGTCCAGAATCTCTGCAATTGTTCTGAAGAGGTGTTCTTCTACGCTGGCAAAACCAGTTAGCTTTTCCATCTATCCTACTTAATCTCATGTTCATTAATGATTTGTTATATGGAACCTATAATCCTTTTCTTATTAGTGTTTAGATTCCCCTCCTTGTTCTTCGGATGTGGAACTACAACGGGAGAGTATGATAAGCTCATTAAATTCTGATCTCGACAGCATTGTCTAATAGAGAATAAAAGTCCGCTTAGAAATGAATGCTTGAAGAACACAAATCTTCTGTCATTAAAGCAGAACTCACCTCACATGCCGTTTTCCATGAGCGGCGTTTGTAATAAAGAAACCGATCAGCTTTCAGTCCTTGCCATATGCATCACAGACCTCCTCTTTTGGAATGACCACATATTCGATGTCGCCACTGCAAAGTTTCTGGGTTTTTCTTGGACGATGCAATAATATACAACCGCTTGAGTATAACTGTCATATATTAGCAGGTGCTCCCACAACTCACTTAATTCTCTTGGACAGAATCCAAAAAAGAGCTTTAAAAATGATAGGCGATCATGATTATCTACCAATATTGAATATTCAATTCAATTGCAATATTTCATGTCTTATCGTTATTTTCATAGACAATTCTCTAATGAAATAGCCAGTTGCATTCCACATTTTTTTCGCAAACACGAAGAAATATTTTTTTCACTTTACTATACGTATATTTATGTAAAAACGAGATATTTTAGTGTGTATTCCTTTCTATTTCTCCAGAATAGCATCCGTAGAATAAAATGAGATATTCAACACCTAATTCTCAATTAAATGTGCCAACATTTTTTTTAAACCGCTTTTTTCTAAAAATAATTTTATTTAAAAAAATAAAACGTATTTCTTTATCTAAAAACACAATGGAATTTAGTTTTCCCAGTTTGCATATCATATGCTACCAGTGAATTCACATATTTGACATCTGTTTTAAAAGTTAGACTTTATTCGATTGTTATTTTGGCATCTTATTCGAATTTTCGCTTATACCGAAATATTTATATAAAAATTGTACTAATATTTTAGATTTTAAACTTTTATTTATGATCACACGACTTACGATTTATGGACGGTTTATCTTTAACACGTAGACTAAGTGCAAAATGTCATTAAAAAAAATAATTTATGCTATTTGAATTTATTTTCAGTTTTTGTATGATTACATACTTGCTTTTTAAAGCCATTTTTCGTATCATTTGACATTAATTACAAACTTATTCCTTCGGCAACCCATTGAAAACGGTGGTTTAGTGAGGGAATAAGAATTGACATTAAGAAAAAAAATTACAGGGACATAGATTAAAAAAGAAAGACTTCATAGTTTAGTTATTGTAGTAGATTTCGTTCGTGGATTTTGGATTTTTTTAATCGGCAGATTAACTTCTATTTTATGGTGTAGTAAAGTCATGGATTGGAGGTGGAATAAGTATTTTTATTAATAGGGCTGTAACAGTTTTATTTACCGCATTTGTTTATTGATATTCAACAACTGAACTTATTTTCCCGACGTTTCGAAAATGTTCCAGTTGTTGTAGTCGCAGGTTAACCTGTAAAAAGTAGAACCTTGTCGAAACTGCGAGAAAATAACAAACTCAATAAGTCGTTTTAAGTTATTAAACAAAAATTACGACATATTGTATATTAATGAAAAAAAATTGTTTTAAAAGGTTGTCATAATTTCTGGAATTATGCACTAGATAGAGAGATTAGTATACCCTTAAAATCTTGAATAAACAGTATGAGCGTTTGGAAGAATGGGCGTTGTGGTATTGAAAGATTAAATATCTCAATGAAAGGAATGAAGAAGCACATTCGTGCTGTTCAGCTGAAGAAGAAATCTCTGCACTTGACAGTACGTCTAATTGCATCGAATTATATTGAATATATTTATATTCAATTAAATGTTTTTTAACGTCTGTTTCTTAATGACATATGTTTTCCGTGAAACAGCCTTAGGTTTTGTTGTTTTGATTGTTGGAGTTAACCTGAACTTGAGGCGAGCTGCTAAATGACCTAGTCCGACCCTGAACTACATATGAGACCAATAAGCCTAAGAAACTATTTACAAACATTGCGTTCCTAATTTTTATCTCATCGCCATTTACAAACTGTACAACTTTGGTATTATATATACATACTTTTAAAAAACACTCATAAACGTTTGTTGAAACAAGTTTTTGTTTTTAAAGCTGGTATGCAGAGATATTTATATCGATTTATATATGTACCTATATTTTACATGCTTTTTGTTATTTGTCTAACTTCAAAACTGATAACGTATGTACACACATGTTTATGTTTTTGTAAGCTCTAGTTGTGTTTCAGCCAAGGTTAACTTGATATATGTGGGAAAAATATTTGTATAATTCGAAAACAAAAAACTATGTTACAGATTTTCTATTTTAAATTTAAATTAATGTACGAGTAACATGTATATATGATGTTGAATAATTGAAATTTTGTTCTAATTTATTAAGTATGTATATCTTATTTTCTCATGCGTCACACGAATTGTGGTTTGGCATTTCTTTTTTTCCCAGAAGATTCTTTCATTTCTTTTGCCAAAATAGGATGTTAAAAACCTTTCGCTGTAGTGAAAATGCCTAAGATTTGCATCCGAGAACCAACAAAGCTTTGGTTAAAAAGTAGCGTAATACGAGGTCTTACAAGGCAGCGCTTGTATTAAATTGATGTGCGTAATTCATTGCTTAATTTTTAAAAAAAGTAAACGTGCTGATTTGAATTGGAAAAATTGTGTCGATTGGAAAATTATTTTCAAACAAAAATAATATTATTATTCTTATCGGTTTTGATGATTGAAAAAGCTTCATTACAAAAAAGACACGTACAACAAAGATTGTGGGTCTGGCAGGTTGTAAAATCTTAAGCATGTTAATAGATAAGCAATGTTAATCAGATTTCTATGGAACCAATTTTCATTTTTCGATTGCATTCGGTATACGTATCTGATGCGTTTCCAGTTGCCCGCCCCACAAGTGTGAACCGATGAGAATGGCGCTTTGTTAAAAGACGATAAACACGTTCGGCGCGTGTAGCACTAAACGCCTCTCGACACGATTAATTCGTATTCATACATATAAAATTTCATATATTTCATTTTATATTCGATGTCATAAGCTTTGGAAACCCTCAAAGTGTAGACTTCGAGTCAGAAATGCCTTCAAAGCTTACACTTAATGGAATAAGTGGGTCTTGTGCTTGCCATGTTGGAACTTTAGGCTCAGCTTCATAGTCTAAGTGGCCAATGTGTCTCAAAACAAACTGAAGTGTAACTTCACGTTTTCTTAATTTTAAAATAAACAATGTGCCGTAATAGTGCCGTAACTATAGGTTGGCAGGGTTGGCAGATGCCACGGACCCCCGACCCAAGAGGGTCACGGGTCGAGAGGCCACGAGCTCAGAAATAACCTCGCATTTTTAACAAAATTTTGTACCTAAGTACTTAAAATTTATAATATTTTTAAGTTTCTTAAAATCAATCAAAGTGGGGCACAATTAAGGACCATAAACAAATTCAAACTAATCACAAAAATTTCAACACATTCATAACAAAAAGATGTCAATTTTCAGAACGCATCAATTGGTTGCTTCAGTTTTTGTCGCGGAACATTGGTAACGCGCGCGAGCTACTGAAAGTCGGGGAATTTCCTCATGTTGTTAACCAAACAAGTTAGAAGTAGGTGACACTGAAAGTCCCGTCATCGCGGATTTGAAAAATATAGGTAAATGTAAATCGATAGTAAACAATTATACGAATAAAATCAACGCGTTGACTTAGTGAACCAAAATTATGTTAAATAAGATGTATTATTATAAAAAAAAGCAAAAATGTATCTTATTGTTATCGCGGATTTTGATGAATTATAGTTCATTCGATAGGAAATTTGGCAAATTAACGGAAAATTTGGCTGACAAACTTCATTTGGCCGGAAGGGTAAAACGTGCCTATTTAAACGGTTTAATAGGGGGTAAAAAAATTGTTCTCTTAAATCACGCAATTACCTATGAAAGCACTAAAATTCATCAAAAACTGTGGTTGATTAAAACATTTTTGTTTGTTTTTTATAATAATAAATTTTATTTAACATACTTTTAGTTTACTAAATCAACGCGTACTATTAACTATCGATTTACATATAACTTTTTTAAATCCACGTGATGGTACTTTCAGTGTCCTTTCAATGAAATTCGTTGAGCCCTGAACTAGCCCTAGGGTCGCCCTAAAGCGTTTTTCGAAAAACCTGAAGTCGCCCTGATAAACATTCTGTGTTTTTTGAAACCTAGGGTCGGCCTCAACACGCCCTGAAGTAGAACTAGGTTTTTAGCTGGAGCACGTTGAGGTAAATGAATAAACGTCAAAGTCACATGAGACTCGATTTGATATGTTATTTTAAAAACGGGAATAAAAGAATACTCAAACAAAATTTAAACCTTTGAAATTGTGGATTGTGCATAGGGCCAAAAAAATGTACTAAGAACTTAAATTTAACATTAATTGACCTCGGGTGTTTTTTGAGAACCGAAAAACCGAGTTTTTTTTTGACAACTCTTGGGGCTGTCAGAAAAACCTAGTGCGACCCTGGGTAAAGTTCAACGAACGAACCTAATGCCAGTGTTTTGCAACCTTCCACTTTGCAATTATGAAATGACACTGATTTATTTAAAAAAAGCTCTACAATTTGTTAATATATATAAAAAAGACATATCTGAATCATTTTCCAGCGGAATTCTCAGTTTTCGGTCCACTTCATCCACGGATGAAATAACAAAAGTCTTCGTGTATTAGAGAGCTTGCTGATTTATTAATAATAAATAATCATTTTATGGCGTTCAGCTTTCCTGAAATTAATGTTATTTGTTACAATTCATGTGACTACAGCTAGTAATGAAAGATCATTTTCGAAACTAAAATTAATACAAACCTATATAAGAAACTCTATGGCACAAGAGAGGCTACATAACTTGGCTATTCTGCCTATTGAAAATTGTATGGCCCGTTATAGATACTCTTGTGGCACAGAAAGCTCAGAAAAAAGAATTTTATTAATACAAAAATCTTTCTGAAAGTAAATTGTTATTTCATTATAAATATTTGTATAAACCTATACTCTTGAAAATAAAACTTATTAGACATTTAAATAAAATGCACATAATATTATTAATAGTTTTGGGCAGCTACTTACATCAGTGGTTTATTAAAATTTAATTCTAACGTGACTTTTTTTACTGGGGCGCCAGAGGACCCCCTTCAAAAATTGCCACGGGCCTCGAATGGTATAGTTACGCCACTGTGCCGTGATCAAAAAAATCAATTTAGGTAAATAAAATGCAAACAAAATTACCAAAATTTGTTGAAAATTTTACAAATAAAGGTTGAAAAATGGTCAATTCACCATAACTAATAATAGCTGCATTTTATTATCCACGGGTGTGGGTTTGGTTTATATTGTATCACGTATTACAAAAGCAACACGAGATCCAGGTTTTAATCGGGGTTTCTATCTGGGTTTGCAAATATTAGTATTAAGTTTGGCGAACAGAGGGTACATTTAAGTACATATCGTTTTATTTTCACGGGATGAACCATATGCGTTATTTGCGATAATAAAACACGTCTAATATTTATTAAATCACTGACAAAATAACAGCATCCCGCGAGTTCAAAGTGACAACCTTGGTATGCATACATAAATATAGTCCAGAGACTCCAGACAAAGGTATTTTCAGAGAAATACACACTTCACCGTTCACCCCACGACTTCCCGCATCTGTAAGTACTCCTTAATTGCACGATCCATACCATCGAGTTGTGATTGTGCGGCAGCGTTACCGTTGTATATTCTTATCTGAACATGGATGCAAACGTAAATCTTTGAAGCTAGTAGGAATTAATAATGTCAAATACCGAAGTTAAGTTTCATTTAAATTGTAGCACACAGTAGCATTTAGTAAGAATTCAATTTTTGGGGTTTCATAGTTTTAGATACAAATCTTTAGCCAAAAAAAAAGAAAGGTAGATATGAAAATATTACTTCCACATCTGTACGTTATCCAATAATATATCTTTTATTCAGGGTGTCCCTTAATTCATCAAAAGTATTTTAAGGAGTGATTCTGGGATATATTGTAAGAAAAAAATTGTTCCACAGTAAGCCCCTATCTCCAATTTTGATATCTCTTATCGGGGATTTAGGAAATTCTTACTTTAGTGTACCCTGACCCATGTTAACGGTAATTGCGCTATAAGTCGAATGATAGAAACTTTGTTTAGACCTTCATTTTTAGAACAAATGCCAGCCTTTTTAATTCCGTTTAAATAAATTTGAGCCGTGCAAAGTTTTTGATATTTGGTAAATTTTCTCTAGAAAATGCGTAATAAAAATAATGGTTTACTATTTTTGTTAAATGAACGTAACAATAAAAAAATAAAAATCAACTACAAGTTTTAGGAAATATCCATAGATTTTATGGTACTTGGGAAAAAAAGTTTTTTTTGCTTTAAGATTCAAAGATGATGATTAAAAAATGATTTTGTGTGATTTTAGATAATTTTAATTTTACTTCTGTACTAAAACAGTTATAACAGGTGCTCAAAGTGTCCTCCTTGGTTTTGTATGCATTCTAGATCCCGTCTTTGAATTTTACTGCGCATATTTATTGATCCTAACTGTTGTCGCACTTTTGATGATGCTTTAAGGATACGCCCTTCTAATTCATTTAAAGTTGTTATTTCGGTTGAATAAACAAGTTCTTTCACTTTTCCACATACAAAAAGATCCAAAACTGTAAGGTAAGAAGATCTTGCAGGCCAGTGAACTTCGCTCCAACAACCATTCACACAACTCAAGTCTCTTCCAAATCACCAGGAAGCAGTTCTTGCACAGGAGTGTGGTGCTATGGTAATACATGCAGTACATCCGAAATTTTATGGAAACATTAAACTGCAAGGCTAAGCGTCTGAAGTTGCTTCTAATTAACTGTTGCCTTGGATATGAAAAGTTTTCACAAGTATCATAAAATCGATGGGATTTTCTGCAAACTTGTTGAATTTTATTTTTATTATCGATACGTTCATTCAAAAAAAAAATTTTAAATCGTTATATTTAGTACGCATTTTCTAGACAAAATTTACCCCAAAGTCAAAAACAAAAAATTTGAACGGACAGTAAAAGTGGAACAGGCTAAAAACTAAATATCTTAAGACTGAGATGAGATATCAATTTTTTTAAACGAAATTATAAAGGCTGGTATTTCTTTTAAATATATATGTTTAAACAAAGATTCTTTCATTCGAACTTACAGCGCAGAATCACCCCTTAAAATACTCTTGACGAATTAAGAGACATGCTGTATATTATATTAGCCATCTAAACTAATTTTTTTTTATCCGTAAAGACAACCATTCGCCAATCATTTTTAGTGTTGCTCTGGCATACCTATAGTCCAAGTAAGTTTAGACAGATGTTTCGCAAACTTAAGTTGAAGCTCCTTACGCACGGCATTCAAGAGGTCTTGCTTTTTTAGTCAGATTTTACCTCTTCAGATGTCCTGAACCAAGAATAAACCGCCGAACAGTCGATTTGCTTGTATTTACTCCTGCTTCGAATGTGATTTTTTGATGTGAAATTGCTGGAATTGGTAATTGGAATGAGTTTTCGTCTATCAGATTATGAGATCACAGTAGAATTCCTTCCTTTGTATTGTTTTCCATAGAAAAGAGAATTTTTTAAATAATTGTCAACACAAGTTGCAGTACGCCCAATTTTTTTTTGCAATTTGGTGGTTATAATAACCGGCTGTACTTAAAATGTTTGCTCTTCCCATTTGTATTCAAAATTTGTCTATTTCACGTTAACTTTACTGAACTAAAATTTTGCACTGGTTTTCTCAAGAAATATTGACGTTTGCAAGGAATTTCACAACTGCCTGTATCCAAATGAACAAAATTTTGTTGCTTACTTTTAAGACGCTTTTCGGAAACTGGAAAAATCACGATTCTTGATACAGCAAAGTGTTTTTTTTTGCAGTGCATTCTCTTCAGAAGTTCTGAAACTTTACTTCACTTAAGAATTTTAATAATGCATGCAATTAACGGGACTTTAGAGTCGCGTTTGTACAAAACAAAAATGCCTTTATTCAAGTGAACCGCAGTGTATGCATGTTTATAAATTGTTTTCCGAAGTTCATCTCTCTGGCATCACTTGTTTCTTATTGTGATTGTGAAAGATATTTGGTTTAGAATTTTATAAATTAATTTGAACTGTGACATTTCTGTAAAAGTATTCACAATAGATTACAAGTCAGATATAAATGCACAATGAACAAATTTGTTGATTTATAACAATTATAGCGATTATTAAATTTTTTTGGAAAACTAAATTATTGATAATTGGCAATCATAATCGTTTATGTCTTTTAATAAGTTAGTAAACTGAATTAACAGATAGAACCATCTTATTCACATCAATATAATTGTACGCCAAAAAAAATTGGTAATTATCGATTGGGGTAATCATCCGTTTGGGATGTGTTTCCAACCACGTCAGGACATATTTTGCACTTTTTGAATTTTTTTAATTTTTTAAATAAATTTGAGTTCCATTTTTTTTAATTCAACGGTAACACTTATTTTTAAACGTGCGGAGGATGTTGAGTTGATCTTAATTGAGAAGATTATGATATGTTAAAATAAGTCTCACAAGAAATAGTGGATTCCAGTACAGAGAAACACCCTTTGGCCATCAGCGTCACATTGCAGCTTCGTGATGCTAAGACCACTTATCTTCCTTTCGTTGCATCTCATGTCCAAAGGGCGCATAAAACGATTTGTAAGAGAGCATTTTAAATTGCTTGGCTTTGGGTGAGCAACATGCACTCTTGAAACTATCTATCTACGAGTTTATCTTCCTCGATGTGGGCGGAGTATTAAAGGTAGAATGACGATGATAGTGCCAATGGCTCGTATTTCAAGACTTTGGCGAATCTCGTTGATACAGTTACAATTAGCCGTGACGATACTAAAAATAATGTGAAAATACAGTGATGTAATTGAAATGCATAAATGAAGAAAAATAGAATTAGTTTTATGCATATATACTAGTTTTGTTCATATCAATATGTAGTTTAATTGTTTCAAACATAATAAAATAACTATAGTTTTTGAACAAAAAAAACTACGCGGCTCCCATCATTTTTAACCGTGGAACACTTTTCAGTCGAGAAATTAATCGCTGATTAGGTAATCGTTTCCCGTATGCCATTTTTGACAGATTTTTTTTTATAATTGTTAATAATAAATTAAAAAGTATGACATATCTCGGCGGAAAGTTTTACTCTAGTAAGCGATATCTGCAAACAAAGTGACGAAGTTCCACGTTTTTCCGAAACTTAAATATGTTTAATAAATATAGTCTCAAAGGAAATTGTAGTGTTTGCGATCTTACCACGATGCACTATAAGGTTACCCGAGACCAAGGTGTTTTAGGATATTGTATGCAGTTTAATATTATTATAAACGTTTTTTTTTTTAATTGAGACGGGCCGGTGATTACGGCGTCAAATTGCCCCTTTGATCGATCTAGATTGTGACCCAGTTAGACTTTTTCTTGTGGATTTTTCTTAAGTCTGTTCTGCCACTACGCGCTAATTTTTTTAGTTCTATCTATTCGGTAGGGTCATGGAAAGTTGGCCCCTTGGGTCCGTGTAATATTCCATACTTAATGAAATGACATGTGTATGTTTTTTCGTACAGCGTTTTTTTTTTTATGAGTTCTTTTAGGACATTGGGGTATTATCCTGACACGGCAATGGCAACACCGTCCGCGCAACCACTCCGCTCTCAGCTTCCAGATCCATCAGCTGCTCATTTTCTGTCATATTCTAGAGAAAAGTAGATAGATCACCCTCTTGCGGCGTACCTCTACTGACAAATCTTCTTGCAGAGAAACCACCCAGTTTTTAATTGATAACCCTCCTATTCAAGAGACTAGAGTGAGGGAACTATTGATTAAGCAAAGTTTATAAGTTCATCTTTTTGTATGTTACATATCATCAATAGTAGTAAGATTCTCGGAATTTCTATGATACATACATACGTCAATATGCCCCATGCTTTTGTTGAAACGATTCTTTTATTTAATAAAAATTTAATAAAACAACATTGCTTACGAGAAAAAAAATTAAAAAAGAAACATGGTGGTCACAAATGTTGTTGTAAAATGTATCACAATTGGCGTTACTTAGATATTTATGTATAATTCATAAGCACCTCAATTTGTACTTAGTACACTAAATCTTGAATCGAAGAAATTTTCAGTTGGCCACCCACACTTCTGCATATTTTTGCACAAGAATGTCTATGTCACTGCTAACCAATTTATTTGGCATTGTTGATACATTTAATGTATCTGTAAATACAAATTGTCTTACCCTGTTATGTTGTCAATTGGTTTACGTGCACTCCAACAATGAATTTCCATTACAGATTTTAGAAATTTAATCAAAAGACCCTGCACTATCCTAGCCGTGCCGCGGAGGCGTCCGGCGGCGACTGCTGGCGCTTGGTGAGTACCACGAATGAACGCGTTTTTCGTTCTCTCTGCCTTCCACATATCAATCTAACATTAAACAGCTGCGGTATGGGCTTTACTTGCCATTTTCATGAAAATTCTTTGCGTAACAGAAATTACAAATGTGTTTGCAAAATGTACCAAAAATATCTTGGGGCAGCAAAAATAAAACATTAATTGCTAATATGCATTTGCTATAAGAACAAAAATATTGATTTCGTGTTAAAACAAAATTTGAAGTTTTAATTATCACATATTCGATGTTTCGCATAAGCCTGTGGGTTGTATAGCGCATTTCACATGAGCTGCGAATGCGAATAAATCTTCTTAAGCTATTTAAAGAGAAAATATTAACTTATTTTTGTTTTAATTTTCCAATAAAGTTAATAAATGATCTTATTTAAATTTTGTTTAAAGAAAACATCAGAAAATAAAATTGTTAGATATCAAAAAATTACATTTAAATATTTTCGACCAACAACAGACTTCTGCGAACTGTCTGTCACGTGTAAATTTGCAATCAACAAAAACAGTACGCATTTTACCAATCGGCGAATAAATAATTCGCTCGAATTAACCCTCAAATTTTTGACAACACTTTGTTTGGTTGTTCTTTGAGTTTATTTGTTTAAATTATTATAATGAATATATTAAAATGAGTAAAATAATTGTAAGGTAAATTTAAGCACTAAATTAAAGCCGGTTTGTGATTGTTTATAATAGATGATCGTTGAAGGTAAAGAAAAAAGTAAATCGTCTAAAATGATCATCAATAATATAATGAGCAGTTCCATGGGGAAAAGGGTAATATCATTTTCAAATCATTTAAGGAGGCTTTACATGGGTCTGCATCTGCAGACTTGAAGAAAAGTATAGCGGTACCATAATAAAAAATAAAACAAATATAAAAGTAAGACAGGGTACACACTAATAACTTACTCGAACTCTGCTATAACTTTCTTGACACATCTCACAATCACATGTTCTTAGCGTTCAGGTGTGTAGTTTTGAGAAGATAATTTTCACTATTTTCGTTGTTTTTAAGCAAACTGAGGTGAAATGGTAAAAAAAAACTTGAAAATTCGTTATCTGAACGGAACAAATTATGGTGCAGATGAAAATGCTATATTGAAGGTGAACATGTTCATCTTCACTATAATCTGCAATCTTCAGATTCATACTTCCTATAATCTTCATACATGAAGATGATCTCCATTTTGGTCTTAGCTCTCTATCGCACAAGTATGATTTTTTTATTTTGTTTCCTCTTTTTTGCAGATGTCAATGCAGATGAGGATGAAGATACATGTAAAGCCTCCTTTAATCACACATGTTCTGCACTCCGAGTTAAAATGAATTCAAAACGAATTTCAATTTCACTTAAAATGAAAATAACGTGTTATGCATTTCGTGGATTCAACTCCTTCCAATTCACTTCGAATTCATTTTGGAATTGTCAAAATCACCTGTTACGGAATGTAGAACACAAATGTTCATATTCAGAACCCTAAAATTCCACATTCGGAATGAGCTATTTACAAACTTTATTTTATGTTGAATACCTACAGAACGTTTTTATGTTCAATACAGAACATCTAAATTCACTTTTGTTCCTCAAAATCACAAAAAGTGAAATACAGAACATGTGCGAATACATTTGTTACTATAAGCATCTTATTTGTTAATGCATTTGATGAAAAGCTTGATATGGAAGCAATGTACTGCCAGTCCTCGAAACCCTACTTCAACCATTGCTAAAAAGAGAATAATTGGGAACAAATAGCTTTTATTTTAAAAACTAAATCAACGGAACTTAAATCCGTTGCTAGAAACTTAAAATCAGTAACTAGCTTTAGTTAAAATTGTAATTATACTAACCTGAAGGTTAGTATAGGAAAAGACCAGCTTTTCTTGAGGAGATATCTAATCTCTTCTGAAACTCAATGGTTTCGGTTTCAAATCTTCTTAAATAATATGAAAACATTTTGTTAAATTTGTCAATGGTCATTCCGAAATACTGATGATAAAACCGATTTGGTTAGTTTTCAAGTTGATTAAACAAGGTAAAAATTCTCCATCTTCGTGACGATTCATGTTAATTGTCTCCGTTTATAATGGCAAAGCAAAAAAAAACTGCATAAACTTTTTTAACTCATTTTGCTGCAGTAACTATTTACCAAATTCGAAACTTTATTTAATTACATATTAATGACAACTGACAAATGTTGTTATGTGCAACCAAAAATTACAGATGTGAAAGGAACGTCAAAATTTGCGATCATTCGCAATTCGCAGCTCACATGCAAGTAGCCTTAGAGAATAAACGCGTGTATTTTTTAGTGAAAGTCAAACAAAATATTTCTATTTTAATTCTAGCCCTGCTAAAGAAATAGAGCTCGTCGTTTTACGTCCAATACTCCAATACCGGTAATACGAGTATAGGGGAAGTTTTGCATTTGCAATTTTCCAAAAATTGTTTTGTTTTGGATTTTTGAAAAAAAAAACATTTTCTTTTTGAAAATTCAATATTTCGAAAACGGATTGACGTTTTTTTCTCAAAATTTGTTTTTAAATTTATATTATTAAATATTTAAAATGATCATTTAAATTTTTTAAGAAAAAATTTAAGAATTTTTATATTAAAAATATTTAGTGAAACTTTAAAAATATATTTGTTTCTATTAAAAATCTTTTGCGTATTATGTAATCGAACATAAGAGCAAGTACGAGCGATCCCGTCGTGCATTTCATTTTTTTTTAAATTAACATCAGAGATAAAATAACTTGTATTGGATATCAATTTGGCAGCTAAAATTGCAAATTCACCTGTGCTATAAACAACAACAACACATTTGCCTTGAAACATGGTTTTTTGATTCACAAGGCGCTTAACATTGCCGCCAATACCATTAACTACTCATTTTCCATGAAAAAAAAGTTAACACTTTTCATTGAATGTCTCATTTACATATTTGCTTGTAATTTCCGGTAGTAAGGGGACTTTGGTTTATTTGGGCCTAATCACCTATTTTGTATTTCGTTTTATTTTTTACTTGCGATGCATATGTACGTCGGTACTATATGGCAAGTTTTGGATTTGTAAAAAAATCGAACTCGAGATTTTGATCAAACTTGACATTACATTATATGATAATAGAGAAGACGAAAAAAAGTGGGTCTCAATGTCTGTCTATCCGCGTATCTACAACCTAAACCTAGGTACATATTGGTTTTTGGGTAATGTGTCCAACGTTTTTTTCATTGTTTTAAGACCAACATTTTTTTTTTTTTTTTTGCCAAAAAAAGAAATCTTATTTTTCTGAAAAACGCGCTACAAGAATTTTGATAAAAAATTGTTCTAGTATTCTTAAATTAGTGCAGTCCATTTTTAAGTAAAAAATTATTTCAATTGCGTTATTATTAACCATTTTTCATTCACATAATTTTAGTACCTACATATGGAGGTTCCATAACTATACATTTATTATGGGTATTCATGCGACCACCGCGTCGGCCGCAACGTCGTAAAATGATATAGTAAGTTTATCTCTTGGTAAATGAACTGTCAAATTTTGTATAGAAAATGATTTGCGCAAATTGGATAACATTATCTAAGGAATTTATTGCGGAAACACATACACATTTATTTGGATAAACTTATCCAAACGCCAGTATTACTTCTAGAATTAGGCGTGTTCGAAAATTTTATTACCTATACTATCTCAGAGTTTAAAGAACTTAAAAAACTGTGCCAGTGTTCTGTAACTATTGAACCGAGATTATTTGGCAATTATAGAATCTACTTTTGTAAAAATAAACAAGAATAAACAAGAAAACACAATTATTGCTTATGTCGATTTCGTTTCAATAATTAGGATTCGCTACTAAAACCAATACTTTTTGGCTTTGAAAAGAACGATTACGGACCGAATCTCTTTTTGGGACTGTGTGTGTTGCTTGGCAGCACTAAAAAAAAACAAATCTTCAATTCGTTAAAACATCATTATTTCGTTTTAATTTCCCGATTCCGACGCGGGGGAGTTCCTAAACCCACTTGCACTTTTTTAATATTTGTTTCCAAGAAGTTTTTAACAATTTTTTTTTATTTTTTAATATATTAATTTACTTTTTCTGTACACTGCCACAAAATAAAAATTAATTCACAACACAACAATTGAGAAACGTCAAAACAAATATTGTAGTGTGTGTACGAATCTGTGCACAAATCCGTTTTGAATCCGTCTCCAAAAAGAGATTCAATACGGATCTGTTTTTTCAGAAAAATATTGGTTTTAATTTGAAACGAATTTGATTTTCAGAAAAAAATTGACGGCGGATCGACGGCAAGTCGATGTTTTTGTTGAAACGAAATCGACATTAGCTTATGTTTTCGAATGTCTCGTTCCAATTTTGTATTGGCTTAGGGGAGGTTCTCCATTCGAAAATAACTCTGAAATCTGAACGGACCCATCTGACACACATATCTGCCCAATATTTGACGTTTAAAGGCAAGCTGATCCAATTGCACAACATTTTCCCAAAAATAAAATTACGCACACTTTTGCGTAAACTTTTTACACAATTGGTGAACATATATCGTTGCTATGTCTTTAAAAGTCATATGAATTTCATGTACCTTGATATGAAGTTGTGTACTTACCTACTTACATCCAACAATTTCATTATATTATATCCACGCACGTACCTATGTTCACCTATGTATGCAGTTAATACCTTCATAATTTATGTAATTAAAATCCGTAGTCTATACGGTAAGCTTACTTACACCGGATAACTAGTATACCTACTAACAGCGTCAATATTTAGCTACGTTAGTTTTTAGCTACAAGAGCAAGTTCGTTCGATCCAGTCGTGTATTTTATTTTCTTCTAATTTAATTGTTAGATTAGTGAGCGTTTAATAATTTTGCCATCGTTTATTTCCGAATGTAAACATAACATAACTTCTTTCATCAAATTAATCCTGTCTTGGGCACAATTGAACTGATCGCTACAAAATTAAGTGTGAAAACAAAATATGTAGGTAATAGGATATTTTTTGTGTTTTTTTTTTCCTATTGTCGCTCTCTTATTGAAACACCACTGTACTTTAAGTGGTTAAAAAAAATATATATAATTGTAAATTATTTTTTTCACCAAACCTTTTTGAAAAAATAAAATCTTGGAAATGCATGACTTAATCAAAAATATTAATGTCTTTTTTTTTTTTTTTTTTGTAAATTCATTTTTATTTCATATTCACTTATAACTATCTTAAAAAAGACAAAAATGTTTAAAACTAGCCTAATTATCAATAACTTACAACTAATTTACTGGCCCTTTACGGGCGATCTAAACTAAACAATAACTCTTAGAACTAATGTCTTTCGACCTAAAAACTATTTTAATTAAATCTAATTATTTTATTTTATTTTTCCAAGGAAACTTTTAAGAAAAAAAACTTGGTATCTGATCATTTTTTTTTTTTTTTTTTTTTTTTTACTTATAAACTAAACCTAAATATAGATTAAAAATAATTAAAACTAAATAAAACTAACTTATTCTCACTAAAAATAACTTAAACTACTTAAAATACCTAATAATACTTAAAACTACTTAAAAACTAGAACAGCCACAGCAGCATTTTTTTCGTTTTTTAATTTTTTTTTGTTTATTTTTTATATGCATGCAGACACACAGCAGCATGCAACCCACCCATACATGTACATACGCACATACATATACGTACGCACATACATGTACAGACACGCAGATACATGCACGTATGCCCCGCATACATACATATTTTTAATTTTTTTTTTGGTGCCACCCCGACTGTTCCCTATACCTAATTGCCTAAATCTATGTAAGTCGGCCAAGATATAATATCTTCATCGACTTTCAAAATCACGATGCTGTTCAGAGAGCCACCAGAACTGGTTCTCCTGTTTCGCCCTATCCCTCCGGTCCCGATCGGACACAGTCCTACTGAACCGAAGGCGCTCTTCTCCACCTTGAGCGATGACGTCTCGACCATACAGGAGCCGCCTATCCACAGTTTTCCGGCTGACGTGGTAGATGAGCGGAACCGCCCCTCCATCCTGTATCAGCCCTCGACTGTCTAAATAGAGGAATGCCTCGGGAGGGATGTAACCACTTAACCGCGCACTCTCAAAATATTCGTTATTGGGGTAATAAGCCCCAAAAATTAAGCTGTTAGTTGAGGACATCGCTCTTGCAACGTGACCCCGAATCAGCTTGAACAAAAAATTATCTATTCTGTTTATGTTGGCTCCGTTGTATAGAACCTGGTTGGAATAATATCTTGTGTACTCCGACTCTGGTGTCCTGTGTAATCCAAGGCAACGTCTAAGACATTGCCTCTCAAACACCCGAATCTTTTCCATTTGAGATGGGGCAACGTTGAACCACACCGGGCATCCGTAGGCAATCATCGGCCTGATGAGGGCCTTGTAGCAAATCACCTTCACCCTGCTGTCAAGACGGCTGCTATAAAACAGTCGTTTTGTCGAGGCAAAGGCTCCCCTAGCCCTGGCGAAAGCAGCACCTATATGTCTGTCGAAATACAGGTACTGATCCAACCAGATGCCAAGGTACTTTACTACACTTTTACTCGCCAGTGGATGTCCATGTGGCCCTACGATCACCAGCTTGCGCCAGTTCTTTCTCGTATCCCTTGAGGCGCTAGACAACGGAGTCCTAAACAAAATAGTTTCTGATTTCTGGAAGTTGATTTTCAACTTCCAGTCATCACAATATCGCTGAATCTTGTCGAAGTCACTCTGCAAGAGACTTTTGATGACCTCAACTGTATTAGCTGTTCTGTACGCAATTAGATCGTCGGCGTACGCAATTGCCTGAGTTAGACTACCTATCAGATCGCTGGTGTAAATGCTGAATAGAATCGGCGAGTTAACCGCTCCCTGCTGAAGACCATTATTAATATTAAAAATTGCGGTAGAAGTTACATTGCCACTCTTGACAACAAACTTTCTACCATTTAGCATGTCAGAAAGCATATACAATAGAGGTTTACTTATACCTAGTCTGGTTAGCTTTAGATAGAGACCTTCTAACCATACGGTGTCGAAGGCCTTCTCCAAATCAACCAGACAGGTACCCGTACAATGCTTTTTAGTTTTGTTCCATTGGATATCAGAAACTAGTTTAGACGCGGCATGAATTGTGTCATGTCCCGCCTTAAAACCGAACTGATTATCCGGGATGATATTTTTGTCCTCCGCCCACTTGAACAGGGCTCTATTAATAACCTTTTCAAATACTTTGCTGATACTCGGAAGAAGACTTATCGACCGGAGATTCGCCGGATTGGAGTTGTCCTTTCCCTTTTTTGGGAGAGGGTGCACCACAGCTGTCTTCCACCGCACTGGATAATATGCATTATTCAGCGCGTTGTTAAACAGTGTGGTATAAATGTCAACTGCTTCTTGAGGCAAATGTCGTAGTACAACGTTGGATATACCATCGACTCCTGCAGACTTCTTTTTCTTTAATGAATCGAAGATGAGCTGGAGCTCATTCTTCGAAATTAACAGGGGACTGGGCCCATTTCGGTCGGCGATTATGGCATTTGCCAAATCTTCATCATTAAACCCGGTAAAACCAAGGTTCTCAGATCGCCATTCGCTTATATCGTTTCGGAGCCATAAGTGATGAAGCAGAGCTCTGTTCTCCAGGTCATGATTCGGGCGAATGCTACCATTCACCTTGTACACTTGCTGGAAAGCAGCCCCCACAGCCTCCACCTTCTCCTGCGGATCTTCGATTATGAAGAGGTCATCGTCCAAGACGGCGTCATCTGGGTCTATGCCTGCTGTCAGAAGTACGTCTCTGTTTTGTGTCGTCCTCTGGAGCTTAAGACACGGAAGGTCGTTTTGATCTTTTCTTCTGAATATCTTATTAATTTGTGGGAACATACTCGGGTCGGTAGCGTTCACGGCCCGAATTTTGTTGTCCCAAAACAAATTAATGGACAACCTATAATTTTCTTTGATCAATTGGTTGATGTTTTTTATGGACGACTTCAGTGTCCTTATCTCCAGATCTCGTGTGTCAGTAAACCGTCTGTACAAGCGTTTTAGTCTTGTCAGTACGCCACTTTTTTGTCTGTGTAGTGCATCAATATTAATGTCTATTTTTATATGTATACACGAAATTTTTACTTGGACAAGTTTAAAAATCGACTGGTATAGAATTTATAAAGGTTCTTATAAGTTAGAGCCTAATATATATTTTGTTTAACAATTATAATTCCCATAGTTCTTGTTTATGTTACACACATTTTGAACATGTATGTATTAAATGTTACTTGTTATACTTGTTATAGCGTTTAAGCATACAAAACATTTATGTTTAGGAAAATTACGACCAAACTAAGAAGTAAACCCTCCCGTCAATATGTAGTGTATAAAAGTAATCATTGATCGATTTCAGATTTATTTTTCATTTGAATGTGCACTATTTCAGAGTCCAGCCGACTGATTACGTTACCAAGGCTGGCTGCTTCTGGGAATTTAATAGTGTTGGTGCTAACGACCCGGAATGTTACTCAAGGATCAATAAGGACAGCATGCAAACAATTTCAAACCATTAGCTAACAAAGAAAAGCAAAATATTTAAAATGGGGTAGAGAAAATGCAATAAACGTCAGGCTACCATCTTGTGATCTTTTTATTTCAATTTCCGTTTATCACCTTCCAATCTTCAATTCAACCTTACTTAAACAGCCTCCCCTTAGGCAGAACGATAAATGGTAAAAGAAGAAAACAAATTCAAAAAAATAATAATAGAATGTTCACGATGACGAGGACGATGCTTTGCTTACCCTTGTAAGCTCGTCATCGTTCGTTATCTGCAAGTAAGTTGTAAATCAGGGAGCATTTGCTGCCCCAACCAAGAAGACTTATACACATGTTACACTGATAAGAAAATCGTCTATAATCTACTCTAAAGTACAATTTGTCAGTTTAAGTTTAATAAATACAACACAGAACATTCATGGTCAAAGTTTTAGTTAACAACATGATGACTTGTTGAAGTATTGCAATTTTTCGATTTAAATATATTATACCAAAACCATATTTTTTTTTTGGAATTCTAGCAGAATAACTTCAATTAACCCAAGATGTCAAGTGAAACAAAAAGTTATTTTCTAGTTCCTTATACATTTGGACGAAAATGACAGAACAAAAACCCAAAGAATTTTGGTCAAAATTGTAGTTAACATATTTTCAGTAATTTCTCTCCAAGTCAATTTATTTCAATCAAATGAATGATAAGTGTTTTTGTTATTAAGAATATAAATATTAGTATTTTTTCCAATCTGTTTTATAGGCGTTTCGTTTTACTTTGTTCTAAAACGTAGATTCTCTTTCCGTATGATTTTGTTGTGCGTATAGTTTTCTGATTTCATTTGCAACTTCTCCGTTTGATAACATTTTGTATTAATAAACAATATTTTTGTGATATTCTTCTGTAGGCAGGAATTTCATACGTATTTTTAATAGAAACTATACCTACGTTCTTTAAACACGTTCTTTGTGGTGGCCGTGGCGCGATAGTTGTGTGTTCGCCTATCAACCTCATGGTTACAGGTTCGATCCCTGCCGTAGTCTATGTCTTCTTATTTTTCCATTAAAAACCAATTCTAAGAATAAATGTCATACAATGAGTTACTGGTTTACTCATTACATGCTGTTTAGGCATAGAACTAACAACATGTGATTGAGTAAAACTAGTATACCGATAAAATATGACGAAGAATACAAAAAATAATGCGAATTATAAGGGACATCGATAAATATGACACGGAAATTTCTCCGCATTAGTTCAGCCGCCATCCCTGGAGATAAAATCTGAGACAACAACCACCTACAGTATCCGAATATCGCGCCACACATCTTTCCTATCATTCTTTCTCTTCCTTAACCTCACCCTCACGCCCGCGCTGTGTTGAAACAGTTAAAGGGTATTCATAATCCCTTGAGCGCGTATAGATTATAAAAAAAACGAATTTGGTGAGTTAAAATTCACGTAATTGTTACTGGGATGAGTCTATTCCAGCTAAAATGTTTGTCCGGCTTCGGAGGCCCTGTATCATGCGATGAAATGACAAACCCACAAAAAAGTATTACATATCTGTCATGAAGAAGTGCCTTTAACTTTAGCCGTTCATATTCGGCATAAAAGTTTAGGCCCATTCCATTCCTGCGAAATACACGCTCACAGAAATGGTATAATTTTAGGAAGAAGTGATCCAAAATGTTACTCTAGTTCCTATGACCAAAATCACAATAATATATTTTTCTAAGTGTAGATGCCCTATCACAGGGAATCCTGAATTTCAAAAGGACACAATGATGTTTATGCGAGTTTTTACATGAACATGTTTCATATATTGTATAAATGTATCTACATACATATATCTATTTTAATACTTAGATAGCCTTAAGGGTTGCTGATATTTGATGTGTATGTGTACTTTTCATCGAGTCACAGGAGACAGGAAATTGAAGGAATTTACAAATTGCCGTTGACTGTCTGGCCTGTAATAGATGTATGGTTTATGTTTTTCTTTTCTACCTACATACATGTTAAAATTCGTTCAGTGTTTGCAAATTGTCTTCTCTTTTTATTTCAGTTCCGTTTTTAATGAATAGAGTTATTCATTCAGTGTACAGTTAGTATACGTGTTAGTGTTTGCAGTCTGTAATGGGAATTTACTTAAAATGTATTTAATATCCGAAGAAGCAAGAGAAATTTGTTAGAAGTACATACAAAAACTTCGTCAACTTAATATCAAAATTAAAGATAGTTAGCTTTAAATCGAGTCGTTTGTTTTAGACAAGGTGCCAGCGTTGTATCACCAATAAAACTCCAATAAGGTGTAGTGTAGAGTTGGTACATATATTCAAAATTTACGGTATCCAATAGCAACCAATAAACAATCAAACAATTCGTTAACTAAAATACGCCTTAAAACCCCTTATAAGGTTTTATGGGACACAGTATAATTTAAAAATGCACGACTGGATCGCACGTTCTTGTTCTTATGTCCGATCACAATCACTTAGTATAGAAACAGCTAAATATATTTTGTAAAGTCGTTTGTTACTTCATTTTTTATAAACAAATATTCATTAAAAAAAAATATTGGTATGGCAATTATAAGTAGATATTTGACAATATACATTTAAAAACATAGTTTCATATTGAAGTTAAAACAAATTTTTGGTTTGCAGTTCTATCCATTATATTCAGTTTAGTTTTCTTGTTAGATCCAATGTCAAGAAGATTTTTCAGAAACCTGTCGAAGATGACAGATAACGAAATATTTGCTCTGAAGATGATCATCGTTTGATGAATTCAAGCCAAGTCTTAATTGAAGCAGTAAACACAAGGTTGAAGAAGGTGGCCAGATTGTTTGAACACGGCGCAATTAATTGGTGCTCTGAATAAAATGAAAAACGATGCTCGTAGGAATTCAAATCCATGTTGTGGAAAAAAATATGCAGCTGAAGTAGTTTTTCGTTGGGTAAAAGAGCTGCCAGATGAAGTTAGAGTTTTAAAACACCATTTGATTTCTTCCACGACGGATATCGATTGAAATATTTTTATAGGAGGTGCCTTGAATTATAAATAATACTATATAACAAAATTTTCGAAAAATACTTTTTTTATTTTTGTAAAAAATCATGGGGCGACTTTCCATTAGGGGAGCACGCGTAAAAATTTGATTTTTTGTACAGTGGGCTAGGTGTTTCTATAATACAGTTTTAAAATATTACTGTGAGGAAACACTGTTAAATATGATTAAATGAAATGCACGACTGGATCGCACGAACTTGCTCTTATGTTCGATCACATCGAATGCAAAATATTTCTGTTAAAAATCTAAATATATATTTAAAGCAGTTTTTTACTTCATTTTTTATATATACAAAATATCTTTAATTTTTTTCTAAAAAAAACTGGTGTGACAGTCTTAAATATTATAATATAAACTTAAAAACAAAATATTAAATCAGCTTAATCAAAGAAAAAATAATTCAAAATTCTAAAATAAATACTTAAACTAATTTGAGCTCAAAAAAAAGCACGCCATTTTATTTGTTAGATAAATTTGAATTTATGAGAAAAAAATTTTAAATATCTGTGGAGCGTTTTTTGAGAAAAAAGTTTTTTTAAAAACTTTTTGAAAACATTTTTCAAAAAACATTCGAAAAGCCAATTATTGGTATTCAATAAATACATATAAATATAATTTTTGAAAAAAATTTAATGAGCAGTTTTCGAAATATAAATTTAAAAAAAATTTGTTTTAATGATTTTAAAAATACAAAAAAATTCTAATTAAAAATATTGGTACGCGGTATAATTTGGGCAACCTAAACCTATATATGTGTGAAATTTTGAAAGAATCGGTTGAGCCGTTTATGAGATAGTCGAAAGCAAAAAAAAAGGTCCTATGGAAAGTACCGTTTTTAGACATTTTTCTAATTTTTTTTTTCAACCATATGATCGGTCGTAGTTAAAAACCCGCACTCATTTTTTTTTATCAAAATCGTTAGAGCCGTTTCCGAGAAAAATAGGTTTGAACGTAACGATTATATGGCAGGTACCGTTATTTTTTGAGCTAAAAAAAATTTTAATTTCCCCTCTGTACAATACCTAAAAAACTCTATATACCAAGTTTGAAGCAATTCGCCCCACCCGTTTGGGCTGTAGGTGTATATACATACAGACAGACCGACATACTGACTGACAGACAGACAGACGGACAGAATTCTTAGACCTTCCTTTTTCGTCTTCGCTATCGTCGTAATGTCATGTTTGATTGTTATCTCAAAACTTTTTTTTTTCGACGTATGCATAACTTGCCTTATATAGTACCTATAATCGCAAGTAAAAATAAAGGATCTTTTTGGTGATTTTAACTTCGGTAAAATGTTAAGAAGATAGTGCGATACTAAACTCGTTTAAAATTATCAAAATCTTCTTTTTAACCTAGTATAATACTAAAATGATTTAACATATTACTAAATCGCTTAAAATGTTGCGCCATTGTTTTTAAACACAAAGCTATTGAATAAAAGTATCCGCGTGCTAAAATTCGTGCTCCCCTAAAGGAAAGTTCATGCAAAATCATTTATTTTTTTTTTTGAAAATTCAATATTTCAAAAACGGGGGACAATTTTTTTTCGAAATTATTTTTTTAAGCTTATATTATTACAAACATAAAATTGGCATACGAAATTGTTTTTGAAAACACTTAAAGAAATTTAGTGCATACAAAAATTTGTAAAAAACGACTTTAAAAATACATATCTTCGTTTCTACTAAGAATCTTGTGCATACGATGTGATGGAACATATTAGCAAGTACGTGCGATCCAGTCGTGCATTTTATTTACATACGATCTTCCCAATTTCTCAATGAGCAGCAATGCTAAAATCTACTTCAATTGTTCTTCAAGCAAGACTTCAAGTTTAAACTAAAAGTATATTTTTTTTTGTATTTATAGGTTAGGTATTTATATACGTTACGTATTATATAAAAACTCGATCCAATAATCCCAAGACCAAGTGCAGGAAATTGAATCTCATTTCTGGGCCACAAAATAACTGTCAATCCGGGTGTGCGCTTCGTTATTTCTTACTTGAAAGCAAACCACTGGACCAAACAATAATACAAAACCTAGACCGTATATCATAGACTCAGATGCAGTACCAACTGCTTCACTGCAAATGACTTCACATTAAGGCTAGAGACGGATAGGTTGTAGTTTTTAGTGGACTTACTGTCATCGAGCTTCAGAAAGAGTTAGAAAGAAAAAAAAACTTAAAACAATGACAGAGAAATAAAAATATCTTAAACAAGTTGAAAGACTCATTATCCATAATCCGCATGGCTCTGAAAGAATTGTGCACTTGAAAATGTTTCGGAACTGAAACTACCTCGAAGAAGTGGGATGCTGGATGTTGGCTAGAGATGGTCATAGATCTTAGATGTTTTGCAATGCAGCTTACGATAGATAAAATATGGGACGGAGGATTCAAGGCGGGTTATTGTATACTGTTGTTGCTGTTTTTTTTATTTTTTTGTTCTGCTTCGTTGTTCGTTTTTTTTTTTTCAGAAAAATATCCGAAGCGCAGCTGATAGTGGACTAAGTTGCACAAATTACTGTATTCCGTGTCTTACTTATTGTTCTAGAGCGAAAGATATACGTTTAATTGCATTGAAAATGTGGGTCATTGGGTGAACCCCTTACAATTAGGTACATACATACATACATATAGTAATTGGTGCCTTCATAAAAAGTTGTTTTATTGATACTTTTATTATGACAGGCTGTGGTGGTTACTTAAATCAATGTGTTTTTGATACTTAAATTTTAGCAAAATCAATAACTATAATGAAATAATAAATAGTAAAAGGTCAAGGTATAAACGTTGTTTATTGCCTACACCTGCGAATTATGGGCATGTACCTACTGTACATACATACATATGTATATGCAGCTCTTTTTGATGGAATTTTTCGTTTTGGACGAGACCAGAGAAATGCCTATTATAACAGTTGTTTAGCGTTAAAAGTGTGAAATATGCACCGAGCTTCGCGCGAAGCCTGAAAAGAGCAACTAAGTTTTGGTGATCCAATGCCCTTCTGACCCTGAGAGTACTACTTTTCTAAACAGATCGGTTTTAAAGTGGCATGTCTGGAGTTACTTCCTTTATTTTTTACCAACTGCATGTATTTTTTTTAATTTTTTTTTTCAACTATTTTGTGTTTATCACCTCGTTTCTCAGTTATATGTATACAAGCCGAGGGGGAGAGTACGATAACTTAGGCTCCAGAAAATAAAAATGGATTCCGGTAGAACAAGAATGTATTATGATATGGGAGTGGGGTCTATCTCCCCCCGTTTGCCGGCAGGGGCAATTTTTTTTTTCACACTGTAAAAATTGTCGAACAGAGCTTATATAAATGAAAATAAAATGCACGACTGGATCGCACGTACTTGCTCCTATGTTCCATCACATTATATGCAAAAGATTCTTAATAAAACTGCTAAATATATTTTTAAAGTTTTTTACTTAATTTTATATATATAAACATTCTTAGACTTTTTCTAAAAAAAAATGGTATGAACATTTTAAATATTTAATAATATAAGTACAAAAACAAAATTTCAGGAAAAATTGTCGACACGTTTTCGAAATATTGAATTTTCAAAAAAAAAATATTTTTTTTTCAAAAATCAAAAAAAAATATTTTTCGAAAATTTTGAAGTGCAATATTATTTAGAATTTGGAGGCGCTCCTGTATAAAATTTTGTAACGAAATTTGAGTTGAGCCGTGTTTGAGAAAGTCGAAAATCAATAAACAGGTTGTATGGCATGTACCGTAAATACAAAATATTTTTAATTTTGGCCGAAATGTTGACCCAAAATATACCCAATTTTTTATCAAAATCGTTAGAGCCCTTTTTGAGATAACTAAGATGGTAGAAAAATTTGTACGATTCAAAAATCTAGTTTAGACAATCACCTAAAACGCCTAAGTACCGGCTGAAGCGATTTTTTTTCAAACTTTGTACTTAAGCGTTTTAGGTGATTGTCTAAAATAGATTTTGGAATCGTTTTTTAGCCCCAAAAATAACGCTACTTTCCATACAATTTTGTCTACCATCTTTTTATCTCGAAACAGCAAAAACGATTTTGACACAAAAAAATGTATGCACTACTTTAAGTATAGTCTACATTTCGATTAAAATTTTTTTACATATTTTCTTATTAACGTTGTCGGAATACAACTTTTTTTTTATTTTCACGCTCTCATAAACGGCTCAACGGATATCGTTAAAATTTTTTATGTATATGGTCCTTCTGGTTATAAATATTACTGCGTACTAAAATTTTCGAAAAATGTTTTTTTTTTGGAATTTTGAACAAAAAAAAATTTTTTTTTTTTTTTTGAGATTCAATATTTTGAAAACGTGGATTTTGAAATTTCGTTTTTAAATTTATATTATTAACCCCCAGTTTCACAATGCGAGTTTAAACTCCACTTTTGGTTTAAACTTCAGATCACCTATTTATTCGGTTTCACAGTGTCGTTTAAGCCTTGAACTGAGTTCAATTTGTAGTTTAAGTTAACCGAGATTCTTCTGTCGTTTAAACTTTATATAAGCGTTTGTATTGTTTTTTTTTTCAGAAAATATATATTTTTTCGGAATTTTTTTGAATTATGAACAAAACAAAATTTTGTATTCAAATGTTATCGAGTTGTTATAGTGATTTTGAATATTATTTTATTTATTATTCTCGTTGTTTCGCGTGTTTTTTTGTGTCAGAGAGAGAAAGGGAGGACGAGGCAAGAAAAATACTGCCAATTATTTTTCATAAAGTATAGTTAACTGAAGTTCAACTGATCTGAAGATCAGATTTCGCTGTGAAACCGGACGAATTAAACCAAAAATTTAAACTCAGTTTAAGGTTCAGTTGATCTTAAGTTTAAACTACCACTGTGAAACTGGGGTAAATGTTAAAATTGTAAAATTGGCACACCAATTTTGTTCTTAAAAAAAAAAATTTCTTTAATTGTCTATAAAAAAATAAGTTAAAACAGCTTTCAAAATTTGTTTAGATTTTTAATAGAAATCTTTTGCATGATATGTGATCGATCGAACATGAGAGCAAGTCCGTGCGATCCGGTCGTGCATTTTATTTTTATTCTACGTGTTGCCGCGTTTTTGAAAACTATTTTTATTTGTTTTTTTTTTTTCTTTTTTGTATTTGAAGTCATTTCAGTGTCATTAAGTATTCTCTCCTTACAAGATTAAGTAGCCCTCTGTGCAACTAATTTATTAATTATTTTTTACTTGAGATTTTTCGACAAATTAGAAGTCACTTCTTTTATATTGTATTTGTAATTTACCATAGGAAATATAACTAACGCTAGCCGTGTTCATCCAGAGGTGGAAAACTTCTTATGACACGAGTACATTACTAAATATTTTCAATATACGCATTTAAGGGATTAAGAACCAGCTTCTAACTAATGTTCATTAGCTGCAACAAGATTAAATATGATAGATGAAAAGACAAAACACAGCTAGACAACAACAAAAGGAAATAAGTAAACTCAAAACACACAAACAAAACGCCTTCAAAACTAATCATTTTTCGCAGAAGAATATAAAGTTTATAAAATACACAATCAACAAAATAAATTTATATTTATATGTTTGGCAGGTACTTTAAGGAAAAAATTTATATACATTTATTCTAAAAAATAAATTTTAAATAATTGGTAGATTTGCCCTTCGTTTCCTTTTAAAATAAGCCAAGTGATTGATTTAGCGTTATTGTCGTTCAAAATTGAAAAAGGGTAGATTTTCACTGTAAAAGGAGTATTGACTCATATTTGCAAATGCTTGCCAATATAGGTAAGTTAAACGTTAAGAATCAAAATATGATTTGTGAAAAGATATTTGCCGATATGTGCTATATGCACATAATTTTATAACTTTGGTGCAATGTACAAAATATTCATGTAATTTTTAAAGATACACTATATATAAATGTATGTAGCTATTCAGTGACGTGATCAAAAACAAGTTAAAATGAAATATAATTAGATAGAAATAAATAGGTGATAAACATAATAAAATCTTTTTAGATTACTAAGTTTTGAGGAAAAACGATGCCATTTGAATTCTTGGACAAATATGAATATTAGGTATCACAAAAACATTCAAAAATCGTTGGAGCGGTTAAATAAAACAATTTTTTTTTCTTTTTATTTATAAAATTTTGGAAACATTTTTAGAAAAAAAAATTAAACGCCATTTTAAAGTAATTAGGTATATAATTAAAAATCGATTTTTCAAAAACAAAAATATTTATTTTTTTTTCAAATCGAAAAACCAATTTTTTGAAAATTTGAGTATGCATTTTTATTAACACTTTTAGGCAGCATTTTCATAAAAAAAAACATCAAAAACAATTTTAATCGGTTCATTCAATACAGAGAAAGTCGAAAATATGAAAAGTGGGTTTATGGGAAGTACCGTTAATAAGTACGCAAACTAAAATAATTTTAATTTGAAAATGAACTGCACTAATTTAAGAATACACAAAAAATGTGTGTGTTCTTAAATTAGTGCAGTTCATTTTCAAAATCAAAATTTTTGGAGCCGTTATTGAGAAATGATTTTTTTTCTTAACGGTTCTTTTTTGAAATTTGTATTAAAGGTACCGCTGGTTTTTGTTGTGTTCAAGAGAATGTCAAAGAACTACTATATATGAAGTTTCGTAAAAATCGATTGATTAGATTTCGAAATATTGAGTTTTTTTTAATTTCAAGGACATTTTTTTTTTTTTTTTTTTTTTTTGAAAAATGTTGGCTTACATTAGTGTTTAAACTTCCTAAGAGCTTCTAAATAAAAAATTTCAAAAAATCAAATAAACCGTTTTCCAGAAAATCAAAAGCCAAAAAATTGTCCTACTAGAGGTCCCAAAAAATCCATTTTTTCCAAAAAAAAAAAAAATATAAAAATCGTTCTAGGCGTTTTTGAGATTTTTTTTTTTGGCCGAAAAGAAAAATGCTTGGCGTCGTCTTAAAAAATTAAAAATAGAACGTGTGTGCATATTACCGAAAAACAATATGTTCCAAGTTTGAAGCAAATCCAATAACTTTATCGCAAGTAAAAATAACACTATTTGAAAATACTGGGATGTGAGCACCTACCTCTTTGTTTCTCTTTGTGTAGATCGCATTGCAATGCGCAAAAAAAAATTGATCATATTTATAAATAATCCTTTTAATTTTCCATTTCATAAGCAAACACCATTTTTTTTTTAGATATTACCTATATATAAAAAAATACAATTTTCTGAAATCAACATGTCAAAGATGCGACGACGCAGGATTTAAATGTACTTAGAGATGGTGGTGAAATTATTGATTGATGACGCTTTTAAAATGGTAACACAAAGTACCATTATCAAGAAAAAAAAACACATACTACTATAACTACTACTTTGCTGTTTTAAATGCTCATCAGTTAGGTGCGAAATTTGGTGCCTTTAAAGCAAAGTATAATTATCACAACACTACACAGCGCATCCCATTAACTGATAAACGTGGTGATGGTTTATTCCCTAGGAAAGGGACATTGCACTCTGAACTCCAACATATACCTACACATAAATAGAAAAGTGCATAATATAACAATAACAACTAGCCCCAGGTACAGCTGTATAGTAGAAGTATGGAAATCTTAGAACCAAATGACGATGTTTTTTCATGAAATTGAATAGAAAAATCGTGACAAATTACACTTTGCTGTGACACCCCGATTCTTAGAAAAAGTCACAAGGGGGTGTATTTGTTCTTTTTACCCTTAGGGGTTTTTCAATTTCTTTGGGTCGATATACTTGCGGAATACTCTGAAAACTTTTTAATTTTGTTTTTCATTTATCGTTACGCAAATGAGTATAATAAGGCAGGCGTTATAATTATTAATTCTGAATAGTACGTCTCCGACAGAAACAATAAAAACTTAAAATTAACAAAATAGTTAAGCTTTCTTAAGAAAGCATCTTAATGATTGGGTTACGACGAAGTTTTATCGTATACATATTTGTCACTAGGTGTTTTACTTCCGATATAGGTACTATAGCGCAAGTTTTGCATTTGGGAAAAAAATCGAACTCTAGATTTTAATCAAAGTTGACATTACGACGATAGGGAACACCAAAAAGTGGGTCCAGCAATTCCGACTGTCTGTCTGTCTGTAGAACAATCTACAGCCTAAACGGCTGAACCGATTTTGTTCAAACTTGCTGTAGGCGTTTTAGGTGATTGTCCAAAATAGATTTTTGAATCGTTGTTTTAGCCCCAAAAATAACGTTACTTGCCATACAAATTATTCTACCGTCTTAATTTCTCAAGAACGGCTGCAACGATTTTGATAAAATTTGGTGTGAGTACTGCCTTGAGTATGGTCTATATTTTGGCCGAAAAAATTTAAAATATATTGTTATTAACGGTACCTGCCATACAACCATTTTATTGATTTTCGCCTTTCTTATACACGGCTCAACTGATTTCGATAAATACGATTATACAGGATCTTTGAATTCTAAATAATACTGCATTTCAAAATCTTCGAAAACTAGTTTTTTTGGATTTTTGAAAAAAAAATTTTTTTGAAAATTTCAATGTTATCTGAAATTTTGTTTTCAATTTATATTATTAAATATTTAAAATTTTCATACCAATTTATTTTTAGAAAAAAAATAGGAATTTTTATATATAAATAAAATGCACGACTGGATCGTACGAACTAGTTGTTAGTAGGTATAGATAGTCTAGTTTAGTTATCCTGTGCAGGTTTAAAGTCGAAGTAAGAAAGATTACCTTGATTCTTAGTATAATGATTTGTCGAATGCATATGATTAAAGGAATGGTGACATAGGTACCATCCTACAAATGTATATTTAAAAAGTTTTAAAATATGTAAATTAAGAGGGTAATGTGTACCTACCTACATAGATGGCGCCTAAGTATGTAAATATATGTACATATTTATGTATATATTATACATATGTATAATAATGAAAGTGAATGGTGTATAGGTGGGTAAAAATATTGTTATAAACTGATAAAAAGTGCTAAAACGATAACTTCAGTTCTTGAAAGAACAAAGAACGCTATTAGATGCCACGGATCAATGAAAATTTTATAAAAAAGTACCGAAAATTGTAGGGCGGATTTTGATGAAATCCGGTTTTTCATTTTTAGTTTTTTGAAAACAAAATTTTTTTGAAATTTTGGTATGCAGTTTTGTAGAGTTTATTAATATACATATGACTATAAAATTTAAAATTATTTTTTTTGATTAATTTTAAAAATATTGATTTTTCAAAAAAAAAATCTAAAATTAATTTTAATTATATAAAAAATGTTTTGTTTAAATTTTTCTATGCAGAATTAGTTTGGCTACCTAGATCTTCTCAGATATAAAATTTGACAGACATTCAATGTACAGTTACCGAGAAAGCCAAACATTTAAAAAGCCGTTATATGAAAAGTACCGTTAATAGACTTTTCCCGTAAACTTGATTCTTATCAAATGATAGCTATTACCAACAAAAAAATTCTCAAAAATTTTTATCAAAATCGTTGGAGCCGTTTTCGAGAAAAATAAGATTTTCCTTCAAGATCATATGGCAGGTACCGTTATTTTTAGGCCTAAAAATAAAATTTCAATTTCCCCTCTGAGGAATGCAGACATTCAATGTACAGTTACCGAGAAAGCCAAACATTTAAAAAGCCGTTATATGAAAAGTACCGTTAATAGACTTTTCCCGTAAACTTGATTCTTATCAAATGATAGCTATTACCAACAAAAAAATTCTCAAAAATTTTTATCAAAATCGTTGGAGCCGTTTTCGAGAAAAATAAGATTTTCCTTCAAGGTCATATGGCAGGTACCGTTATTTTTAGGCCTAAAAATAAAATTTCAATTTCCCCTCTGAGGAATGCCAAAATAATCACAAATTCCAAATTTGAAGGTAATCGCTTAAGCCGTTTAGGCTGTAGCTCATTATACATACAGACGGACAGACAGACATTTTTTGCCGTGTTCTGAGCTCCGAATATTTGTTTCTTTTTCGTTCTCAAAGTATTCATAGCATGCTCGATCTGCTCGGACATAATCAGCTGAGCATTCTGAGTAAATTGCTAAACACACGAAATGTCATGTGTGTGAAGAAGGAAAATGTGAAGACCAAAATAATCAGATACAATTAAAATGGCGAAAGAAGTTGGTCGCTTATTAATTTTCTGTATGTGGTGTGAATATGTGTACAAAATAAGGGTAGTTTTGTATCATATTGCGTTTTATGGTTAAAATGAAAATTAATTCTAGCTTGTGTACATAAGTTCGTGTCCCTTTCAAACTTTTCCTGGTTTTCAACCATAAAGTAGCCAAGTTTAAGAAAGACTTTAACCTAACTTGGCTCAATTTGAATGCAATTTTCTAGGCATATTAGGTTATATAGTATACTCATAAAATCCTAATATTAATGATAATATATATATATATTTCAGTACAACGTACAACAAGCTTACGTCAACATTAATTTCGCATTTTTCTCGGGCTTTTAGCGTTTTCCATTTAAATATATAGCAATACAAATCAGTTTATTTGTTAGGTACTTTGATATTTGTAAGAAAAGAGTACTGAATACTTCGTTTTTTACCTTATAACTTTATTGAACCTAAATTCTCTTTGATTCTTATAAACTAATTAGGTTTAATTATAATGGTAATTAATAATTAAAGAAGTTAGTAGAGCTAATTGAAGAAATTAGACTCGCGGTTAACGAAGATGAATCTGAAGTGTGAAACTTCGATATTTTATTTTACAGGCCGATTTTGAATTCGGTAAGTTTACGTTTAAACATTTGTAGCTTGGACGCAACAGGTAGATACTGTAAAACATTTTATTAAATACACACTGTTATTTTTAATGGATCACTGATGCACTGCGCAGAGTATGGGCCAGTGTTCTGTATTAAAACCTGCAAATAAATTAAAAAGTCTGAACATTATTCTGTATTTCAAAATTCAACAAATGCCCAATTTTGTATTTCGAAATTACCTAACGTAAACATAAAATTGTGATCTGTATTCAAAACAATAAAGAGAGATTTCAAATTATTAGAACATGCGAATTGTGTCAGGCAGGTTCTTTTAATAAAAAGAGCAATTAACATTGGCGCCTATTTGTCAACGGCGCGCGGCTCATCGCGCGAATGAACTGGACTCTCAAAGCTTACTAATCGTAGCGTTGAATGTTAATTTTTAGCTCAAAAATATGTTTTAGTTTCTGTAGACGATTTTGAAACAGGTATTCAAGAAATATTCCTGATCATAAAATTGGTGTGTGATAACAAAATCAAGGTAATTATTTCGATGAAAATCTCCAGTGTTTCCACTGGTTTAAAATCTTCAATAGACACTATGAGGACTCAAAAACGCATGCTCTTAGGAGTTTGAGATTCTTACTTCACTAAAAACACCTTCTCATGCCGAGTGTAACTACTCGTAAGCTGTAACTTATTTAGCAATTTATTTTTAACGAAATTAATTAAAGTGTTAAAGATAAGTATCGGGTGATAGTTCCTGCTTATACCGCAATTTTAAAGTGGTTTCCAGTTTAGTGCACCAGGTCGGAAGGTTTAGTCCTTGGCAGGCGGCGCGGCGAACTTAATTCGTCTCATCGATAATTTGGATTATAGTACTATTACAGTGTTGTTTTCTATGATTTCGCGCAAAATTTTTCCGAGATATTTTGCTTAAAATATTATTTTTTCCATAAGTAAAATCCACATGGACTGATTTTACTTCTTTGAGCGATATCCGCCATGTTTTTGTCTAATCATTGACATTATTCAGAGCTTTTTTGTAATTTAGTCCTAGCATCATTTATCGTTTGGCCCACTGCCAATATTGCAGTGTCGTCAGCAAACGTAGCTACGAGAGTGTCATCTGTTTGAGATATATCACGTGTAAATAAAAGGTACACTATTAATCCCAAAACACTTCCTTGTGGTACCCCAGCCACTATTTCTATAAAATCTGAATAATCGTTTATCATGTCTTACTTGAAAGAGCCTATTATCTAGACTCTAGATATACTTTCAGAAGCGCATAAAGCCACTATTTCAGAATTTGTATTAATTTAAAATTTAGCCTTCGTGCCACACCTTATCAAAAGCTCGACAGGGCTCTGAAGATCACCTAACAAATTTTCTTTCCGTCAAGAGTTTTCTCAATTACGTTAGTGATCCTATGCACTTGGTTAAATATCGAATGCTTGCTTCTAAATCCGAACTGGTGTTCAGGTATTAAGCGCTTTTATTCTATTATTGGCTGCAGGCGCAGAAGTAATATTCTTTCGAAGACTACGCCAGCAGCGAAATGGGTCGATTAGATTATTTTTCATGTGATGGTTTTGCTGGTTTCAGAACTATTATTATAATTTTGAATCAATTATAACTTCCGCAACCTTCCATTTGATCGGAACGTACATACATATGGAAATAAAATACACGAGTGGGTCGCACGTACTTGCTCTTGTGTTCGATCACGTTGTATGTATGTACAAGATTCTTAGTAGAAACAGCTAAATATATTTTAAATGTCAATGTTTACTTAATATATGAGGTAAAACTTCTTTTGTGCTGTTAAGGGTAAACATTGCAAACCGACGACACGACACGCTCTCAAAAAAATGTGTACCAACAAAATTGTGGTTTCTTTCTATGGCTTCCTCTGTTGTTTTAATGTGTGTAATGTTTAAGTCGATGGTCTTATAAATCAAAGTTCGAATTAATGCATATCCCCATTTATGCAAATACGGGCCCGGTATAAAATAAAATGCACGACTGGATCGCACTAACTTGCTCTTATGTTCGATCACATCCAATGCAAAAGATTTCTGTTAAAAATTTAAATATATATTTAAAGCAGTTTTTTACTTCATTTTTTATATACACAACATATCTTTAATTTTTTTCTAAAAAAATTTGGTATGACAGTCTTAAATATTATATTATAAACTTAAAAACAAAATATTAAATCGGCTTAATCAAAGAAAAAATAATTCAAAATTCTGAAATAAATAATTAAACTAATTTAAGCTCAAAAAAAGGTACGCCATTTTATTTGTTAGATAAATTTGAATTCATGAGAAAAACAATTTAAAAATCTGTGCAGCGGTTTTTGAGAAAAAAGTTTTTTCCTTAAACTTTTTGAAAACATTTTTCAAAAAAAAATTAAAAAACGCCAATTCATAGGTATTCAATAAATACATATAAATATAATTTTTGAAAAAAATTTAATGAGCAGTTTTCGAAATATAAATTAAATTTTTTTTTAAATGATTTTAAAAATACAAAAAAATACTAATTGAAAATATTGGTACGCGATATAATTTGGGCAACCTAAACCTATATATGTGTGAAAGTTCGAAAGAATCGGTTGAGCCGTTATGAAATAGTCGAAAGCAAAAAAAAGGTCCTATTTTTTTTAGTTTTTAGACATTTTTCTATTTTTTTTTTCAACCGTATGATCGGCCGTAGCTAAAAAGCCGCACTGATTTTTTTTAAATCAAAATCGTTAGAGCCGTTTCCGACAAAAAAAAGGTTTGAACGTAACGGTTATACGACAGGTACCGTTATTTTTTGAGCTAAAAAAAATGTCAATTTCCCCTCTGTACAATACCTAACAAACTCTATATACCAAGTTTGAAGGAATTCGGCCCACCCGTTTATGCTGTAGGTGTCTATACATACATACAGGCAGACTGACAGTATGACAGACAGATATACAGACGGGAAGAATTTTTAGACCATCTTTTTTCGTCTTCGCTATCATCGTAATGTCATGTTTGATTGTTATCTCAAAACTTTTATTTTCGACGAATGCATAACTTGCCTTATAGTACCTATAATCGCAAGTAAAAATGGCTACTTAGTTTTTGTTTGACCAGTTTTCTTGAAATTGAAATTATGTTGTAGCTGACTTAGAATTAAGAAAAAAAAATGTTTCAAATAGGGGATGTTTTACTTTTGGTGCGTGTAGATAAGTACACACAATGTTTTTTTTTGTATAAACAAAAATTCTTTCTAAAAAAAATATTAACATGGTAATTTTATACCTACCCATTTATCAATATAAATTTAAAAATGTTATTTAAAAAAAAAACGTCCACCCATTTGCGATAAATTGAATTTTTCAAAAAAAAAACTGTTTTTTTTTTTAAATCCAAAAAATTTGTCTTCGAAAAATTGGTATGTAGTATTATTAGTATTATTTAGAATTCGAAGGCCCTCCTATACACAAATTCTGATCGAAATCAGTCGAGCCGTATATGAGAAAGTCGAAAATCAAAAAAATGGTTCTATGGCAGGTACCCTTAATAACAAAATATGGAAAAAGTAGTTTGGACCAAAATGTAGACTGCCTATATTACTGCATAGACTTTTTTTTAATCAAAATCGTTAGAGCCGTTTTCGAGGTAATTAAGATGGTAGACAAATTTTGTTGGGTTAAAAAAACAATTCAATAATCTATTTGAGGCAATCAGCCGTTTCAGGCTTTAAACGCTAACGCTGTAGAACGAGTTACAGACACACAGAATTGCATAACCTACTTTTTTGTTGTTCTCCATCATCGTAATGCCAAGATTGATTAAAATCTCGAGTTCTATTTGTTTTTCTAAATGCAAAACTTGCCCTACAGTACATATATCGCAATGCCAAAACATGGTATTAATTTTTGTAATTGTTCAAGTTGGAAGCAGATTTATCTGAAATTAGCCACGCAGCTAATCTTTCGATAAAATAGTAGACCGACATTCAATGTTCCTTCGTTTTAACCACTTTAACTTTCAGATCCATATTTGTCAGGTAGTAGATGCATCATATGTTCGATCACATCCTATGCAAAAAAGGTTTCTATTAAGAATCTAAATATTTTTTCAAAGTTTTTTTTACTGAATTTCTTATAAATATACTCGTACCTATATAAAAAACTTTGTAGGTAAAAGAAAATTTCTTTAAAAAATCATCTACCCCTTTTCGAAATATTAAATTTTCAAAAAAAATGTTTTTTTATCAAAAATCCAAAAAAATATGTTTTTTCAAAAATCTAAAATTCTTGGTATGCAGTATTATTTATAATTTGAAGGACTCCTATACAAAAAATTGATCGAAATCGGTCGAGCCATTTATGAGAAAGTTCAAAATCAAAAAAATTGTTGTATGGCAGGTACCATTAATAACAAAATATTTTCAAACAAAAAATTTTACTAAAACTTAGAATATACCTAAAATAGTGCACACATCTTTTACGTGCGATTATAGGTACTACAAGGCAAGTTATGCATTCGTCGAAAAAAAAAGTTTTGAGATAACAATCAAACATGACATTACGATGATAGCGAAGACGAAAAAAGATGGTCTAAAAATTCTGTCCGTCTGTATGCCTGTCTGTCAGTCTGTCTGTATGTATGTATACCTACAACCCAAACGGGTGGGCCGAATTGCTTCAAACTTGGTATATAGAGTTTTTTTTAGGTATTGTACAGAGGGGAAACTTTTTTTAGCTCAAAAAATAACGGTACCTGCCATATAACCGTTACGTTCAAACCTATTTTTCTCGGAAACGGCTCTAACGATTTTGATAAAAAAAAATCAGTGCGGCTTTTTAGCTACGACCGATCATATGGTTGAAAAGAAAATTAGAAGTGTCTAAAAACGGTACTTTCCATAGGACCGTTTTTTTTTTATTTCGACTATCTCATAAACGACTCAACCTCTTCTTTCGAAATTTCACACATACGAGTATATATGTTTAGGTTGCCCAAATTATACCGCGTACCAATATTTTTAATTAGTTTTTTTTTTGTATTTTTAAATTTTATATTTCGAAAACTGCTCATTAAATTTTTTTCAAAAATTATATTTATATGTATTTATTGAATATCTATGAATTGGATTTTGGATTTTTTTTTGAAAAATGTTTTTAAAAATTTAAAAAAAAAAACTTTTTCAAAAAACCGCTCCACAGATTTTTTAAATTTTTTTCTCATAAGTTCAAATTTATCTAACAAATAAAATGGCGTACTTTTTTTTGAGCTCAAAATAGTTTAAGTATATATTTATTTCAGAATATTTTTTCTTTTTTCTTTGATTGAGCCGATTTAATATTTTGTTTTTAAGTTTATATTATAATATTTAAGACTGTCATACCAATTTTTTTTAGAAAAAAATTAAAGATATTTTGTATATATAAAAAATGAAGTAAAAAACTGATTTAAATATATATTTAGATTTTTAACAGAAATCTTTTGCATAGGATGTGATCGAACATATGAGCATCGTGTGATCCAGTCTTGCATTTTATTTTTATCAAATTCATTAGAGCCCTTTTCGAAATAATTGAGATGGTAGACAGAATTGTATGGCAGGTACGGTTGGTTTTGGCCCGAAAAACACGATTCAAAAATCTATTTTAGACATCCATCTAAAACGCTTAAATACAAAGTTTGAAGAAAATCACTTCAGCCGTTTAGGATGTACAGCGTTTTACAGACAGGCAGACAGACGGAATTGCGGAATCCACTTTCTTGGTGTTGTCTATCATAGTAATGTCAAGTTTGATTAATATCTCGACTTCAATTTTTTTCCAAATGCAAAACTTGCCCTATTGTACCTGTGTACAATTGTACATATATCGCAAGTAAATACGGATTGAACGCAGTTCTGCAATTATTGATCAAACCAACCGAGAAAAAATCCCCAATTATCGGATCGTACATGTTATTTTGTTTCAAAAATGTTGGTTATATGTTGATGATATAAATTATTACATTCGATTCTGTAAAATTCATCGTTGTCAGGCTAGATAATAAAAAAGACTGCTACTATATACAGTTATTGTGATTTTGAATATCCATTACGTTATTTCAGATTTTGCCCTCGGACTAACAAGGATGTCAACCTAAATTCTGTATCTCATCAGTTAGAGCTTAACTTCATTTTAAATAAACTTTCTGATTTGAACACACAAATAATCAAGTGTAGCCTGTTTTAAAGTTTATGGCTGCTGATATGCTTTTCTTCGTGGGCAGAGTAAAAGCCATTGGGTCTTTCCTCAATTTGTTTCTAGCAAAAAAAATCATCCAGCTAATGTCATCCAATTGAAGTCTAAATTCCTTACAAGGCAAAAATTCTTTTCGTCTTGCTGATGGCAATAGGAAAGTATCTTTAATAAACTGACAAAGAAGAACAAACGCTAAGCACAATAAAAGAACGGTTCAAGCACTCGGCACATAGTCAATGACCTTATCTGTATCTGCACGTATTCTTCGCTCTTCGTTGTTCGTTTCCACTGTTCCACAGCAGGTTGCTGTTTTCCATCGTCGTAGCGTCGTCGTCTTTTTATGTTCGCAAGATCCCTGGCAGATAGATAGTTTCTAGGTTCTAGCAACGTGCATAGCATATATATATACATCTTGCTCTTGTATCCTCTCGCCTAAAAATGTAAAGTGACCATAACTATCTATGCTGTTCCAAGATAGCTAAGGAATCTTGTGCTCTGGAGGTAATCCTCTGAGTTGGTCATTTATTTTTTTGCAATTCTTCTGAGCTGTTCTTCGGGCAGCAACCCAAAAATGGATATACTTCTAGATAATTCTCAATGTTCTTTAGTAGAGCTAAACTGGTTGGGGTAAATATTAAGGAACGAAACCAATAATCAATATGGATAAGATATTCTTTCCTTGGTTTAAAATGGAAAAAAAGAGAAAGAGACTCTTAACAAAGAGGAAGAATTGATTTGACACCATGAAGTTTAGTTGATTGTTGAAGTGTGTAGTGTTTTTTGTCGACCTATTTTTAAATAGGAAACTAATCACTTAAAATGTTTCAGATATAATTCTTTTTTTCTATGTGGATGTGTATTTTTCCTACAATCAAACAGTAAACACAAAAATGATTTTAACAAAATATCTTAAAATAGTTAGTCATTTAATATAAAAATATAAAGAAATAAAGTCATTGTCACTTAAACGGATAGTGTTTTTGGACACTTTTCGGTCAAATTTTGTTACTTTATTTCTTATTTAAAAAAAAAATGTTAGATACCGAGCGTTCTACGAAATTGTCATTTTAACTAAGTTTTGCTAATTTAAAAAATGAATAAGAAAAGAAAACAAATGTTAAATTTCCTACTTATAATTCAATTCCCTTTTGAATAAGTTAAGGGATGTGTTCGAAAACTATTTGCTGTGTTGGCCAAGTTGAATTTGGAACTGACGCTTATGCAGATCCAGCTGAGTTAGAGTTGATTAAGAGAAAAAATATTACAATGATAAACAAAGAAAGCTAATCGTTTTTCTTTTATTTTCATTAAAGAGATTTAATTTTTCTATGAGTCCGTAAAAATAATGCCACAAAATCTTAAACGATTTAGTAAAATGTTAAAGCTAAAAAGATGATTTAGGTAATTTTAAACGATTTTAACATTTTGCTAAAGTTAAAATAACTGAATAGCTACTTTAAATTTTAGTAATTTACTAGTTTAGAAAAGGTTTAAGAATTTTGAAATAGTTATTAAATCAATAAGTACCTAGGAAATTGCTTACTAGTAAGATGCTAAGTCCTTAACAATAGGTTGTTTAAAATTTTACGCCAATATTTTTAAAAACCCTTCGCTTAATATATTGGCAGGGCAGGAAGTAAAAATATTTTAAAATAAAATAAAAAAACAGGATTGTTTCTATTCTATTACTGTTCAATGAAAAATCATTTCTGAATGATATATAAACGTCATGCGATGACGTTCTTTCTTATATTATGTAATAATTTGCAATCTGCCGTCAGTCCAATACACGATGAAAAAAAGTGCTGTCAATTTTAAATCGACCAATATTGGGATATTTTCACTGTAAAGACACAAATGCAACTGAAATGGAATAAAATGATGTAAACTTGGGAGTCGGTGTCGGCTAAATTCAGAATTAGCATTTTCATCTTCTGACATGACTATTCAGTCGCTTCTGTGAAAAAGTGGTTATTAGGCGTTTGGTGAAATTAACTTTCTACGTTTTTATTTAATTTGTGTGTATGTTGCTATTATTATATGTATACCTATGCACATACATTGTTTTTTTTTTTAGTAGGTACCTTTTTCGTTTACTGGAATTGTGCTATTTAACGATTTGCCAGGTCGATCATTAGATTCCTTTGTTGTTAGTGGTGCTGGTCTACTTTTTCATTTTAAATGAACAAAAAAACGTTTCTTAGCCCCAAAATAACGGTACTTGCCATACAATTTTTTCTACCATCTCTATTATCTCGAAAACGGATCTAACAATTTTGATTTAAAAAAAAACAGTGTTTTTTACATTTGGTGATTTTTTTCTTATTTTGTTATTAACGGTACCATAAAACCATTTTTTTGATTTTGAACTTTCACGTAAACCGTGAAAATTATTGAAAATTATTTTTTTTATTTTTATTGAAAAATGTTGAAAATTCAATATTTCGAAAACGGGTGAATGATTTTTTTTTTGAAATTTTGTTGTTTTTTTTTAATAAAAAAAAATTGTACATAAAATAATTAAGTAAAAAGACTTTAAAAATATATTTACCCATTTCTATTGAGAACCTTTGCATACGATGTGATCGACCATAAGAGCAAGTTCATGCGATCCATTCGTGCATTTTATTTTTATACTAGGGGTGATTAAACTTTATTTTTCCTGCATTTTCACTTCTAACACTTATGTCTTGGTCCAAGTAAGTATTGTAGATTATTGCCCAAAAAAAATAACACTACTTGCCATACAATTTTTTCTACTATCTTAAACGGCTCTAACGATTTTGATAAAAAAAATGTGTGCAACTATTTTGGCCATAGTCTACATTTTGGTCCAAATTTTTGTTTACATATATTGTTATTAACGGTACCTGCCATAAAACCATTATTTTTCGACTTTCTCATAAACGGAGGCCCTCGAATTCTAAACATTAACTTTTATAAATTGGCATTTCTCTAGTCTCGTTCTTTATTTATATACAAAACAAATTGGTTATGCCATTATATCCCGGTGACTTCGCACAAAAAAATTTGAAGCGAAACGTTCAGATTGAGTATAGTGTTGAAATCCGTTACATAAGATTCATGTAATTTTTAAAGCACATGCATCTATAAATGTATGAGGGCCTGCATTGTATTTAATATTCAGTGACGTACGCAAAATTTTGTAAAGGGAATAATAATAAGGTAGAAATAAATGGACAATACACATACTTAAATGTTTTTATATTGCTTATTCGTTATAGTTTGAGGGAAAACAAAGATGCCATTTGAATTAATGGATAAATAAGAATATATCCAAACAAAATTTTGACTGGTTTTTGGAAAAATGGATTTTTCAAAAATAAAATTTTAATTATTTTTTAAAAATCCAAAAAGTTTTTTTTGAAAATTTGAGTACGCAGTCTTATTAACTATTTTAGGAAGCATTTGCATAAAAAAATTTATTTTAATCGGTTTATCCAATATGTATTGGAAAGTCGAAAATATGAAAAGTGTTTCTAAGGCAAGTACCGTTAATAAGTACACAAAAAAAATATTTGTATACTTAAAAGTGAACTGTACTAATTTCAGAACACACAAATTTTCTTATAAAAATTCTTGGAGCCGTTTCGAGAAATAATTTTTTTTCTTAACGGTTTCTTTACATTTGTATGGCAGGTACCGTTGTTTTTTTATTTTAGAAAAATAATTTTTTTAACTATTCAAGATAATGTCAAAAAACCACCAAATACGAAGTTTTGAAAAAAAATTATTGAGTCGTTTTCCAAATTTTGAATTAATTCAAAAAATTAAATGAAAAATTTTAGTATATTTACAATAGTGTTTGAATTATCTAGGAGCTTCTGCGTAAAAATTTTCAAAAAAAAAAATCAAATTAACCGTTTTCCAGAAAATCGAAAACCAAAAAAATGGTTCTACTAGAGGTACCTACCAAAAATAATAATGTTTTTTCAAAAACAATTAGCGTTATAAATTTTTTTTATAAAAATCGTTGGAGCCGTTTTTTGAGAAAAATAAGATTTTTGTTTTTGGCCAAAAAAAATGTACGGGAGTTTCTGTTATTTGTCGTCTTAAAAAAAATGAAAAAAAACGTGTGGGCAGATATTACCGAAAAAACAATGTGTACCAAGTTTGAGTCAAATCCACCGAACCGTTTAGGCTGCAGACTCGAGGACAGACAAACGGAATTGGAGGACCCACTTTTTTGGTGTTCTCTATTGTCGTAATGTCATTGTTTGATTGTTAGAAAAAAAACATTTTACGAATACATAACTTGCCTTAAATAGTAGTACCTATAATCGCAAGTAAAAATAGATATTCAATTCATTAAGAAGTAAAAAAACATGTGCCTACTTTCATGTTTATTGTATACTTTAAGAAAATGGACTTTTTTACTTTTTGTAGGTTATTTTCATTTCTTTTTAATTTCATTAAAACACAATTAAGTTTCTTCGTCTAAAGGCGATTTATTTAGAGCTTACATAACTATAAATTAGGAATTTACCACCTTTATTGTTGTCCTCCAGATGGGCGAAAAATATGTATTTAATTTAATCCACAAAAATATTGTGCTCAGTAACCCTGCGCCTCCACAAGCAATTTTAATTTGTTTTTATTTCAGCAATTATTGCAGAAATTGTATTTCTTCGTTCAGTGGGCAAATCATTTCATGAAATCTTATTGACAATCAGAGTGCCAAGCAAGACAGATTTTTTTTTATAATCTAAACGCGCTCAAGGGATTATACTACCGTTTTTAAATGTTTCGACACAGCGCGGGCGTGAGGTTAAGGAAGAGAAAGAATGATAGGAAAGATGTGTGGCGCGATGTTCTGAGACTGTAGCTGGTTGTTGTCTCAGATTTTATCTCCAGGGATGGCAGCTGAACTAATGCGCAGAAATTTCCATGTCTTATTTATATATGTCCCTTATAATTCGCAATGATTTTTATTTTATGTCATATTTTATCGGTATAGGAGTTTCACTCGATCACATGTTATTAGTTCTATGCCTAAACAGCATGTAATGAGTAAACCAGCAACTCATTGTATGACATTTATTTTTAGAATTTTTTTTAATGGAAAAATAAGAGGACATAGACTATGGCATGGATCGAACCTGTGGCCATGAGGTTGACAGGCGAACACACAACTATCGCGTCACGGCCACCCCCTAAAACCCATTTGTTTACATTGTTGTATTTGTAAATTTAACTTTAAAACCATGGAATTCCAACTCAACCCATCAAGATACACATGTAAAGCTAAAAAGAGCACAAATATCAGTCGAACTTACATTGAACGTCAAATTATTTCTTCATTTATTTCCACAGAGATGGTAAAAAATAAATGCAGAAATCGATTTCGTAAAATAATTCATTTCATGAAATTTGTGTTCTGAATTGTAAATTTCCATTGCATGTTCGATTTTATGAAAGAAATTATTGCTTGTGGAGACACAGGGTAATGCATTTTATATTATTTATACCTAGCAATTTCTGAGTATGAATTTATATAGGTATATACACATTGGGTCTTAGTGCTGACAACCATTTTCTTCTACCCAAGCCAAAATACAGAATGGTATATCGAACACTAGAAAATAAATCTAATATACATTTTGTCAGCAAGAACTAAAACTTTAAACTGAATTCGCATTTGCATTCTATAATCGATTTTTTTTTCAAACTAAATAAAATTTCCTTTTTTTATTTCAGGAACTAAAGGAAAGTTTTAACTATGGACTATTTTGCCCGCCTTCAAACGGTAAAGCAGGAAAGTTTCTCGACGAGGAAAGGCGCTTGGGAGATTATCCATTTAATGGCCCTGTCGGATATTTAGAAGTAAGTTGATTTTGTGGAAATAACGTAGTGTAACAAATAAGCTTCACAGAATGTCAATTCTACGCACGAATGTTCTTTAAAATTTTTAAGCTAACTCAATTATTTCAAATACAAAAAAAGATATTAGTTAACTTTAAAACCAACAAAAAAACATCATTTCATACTATGTTTCAGCTTAAATTTATAGCAAATAAATTAAAAACTTAAATAAATTAACAATGCTTATAATTATTTGTTTAAAAAGCACTATAATTTACTCGTATTTATATTATGCCAAACAATCATGAAAGTTGATTTTAAAACTTAAATTACTCTCAAAACCACATAGGTTAATAAAAAGCTACTAACTCCAGGTATATTGAATTTATTCAAAGAAAAAATACTTTTGAAAATACTCACCTCACTGCCGGCCATTTAATTTAAGTAAAAATGTTTATAATCCTGTTTTTCATACATTCTGTTGCCAATTTATACTGGAACATAAACAATTGATTGGGTTTCATTTGTCATATATATATACATAAATAATTATTACAAACAAATATTCTCTATTCTCTTAAGCTGCCAACTATGACCGAGCATAGGCTGCAAACAAGAAGTTTTTGTGAAAAAACATTGTCCCAATTTTTTTAAGATTTTGTATTGCCAGAATTAGTTTACATAGGCACATACCTACAAATGTTTATTTAAATCTAGATTATGGTTTTTAATTATGTACCTAAATAAGGAGAGCAATAATTATGTACCTACATGCATATATGGAACCTAGGTATGTAAATGTCTACATATAGTAATAAAAATGAAAGATGTAGGTTTGTAGGTATAGGTAGGTATGTGCACATAATTTTTAATTTATGTGCAATATAAATTATATTTAAAGATACATATATAGTATAAATGTATGAGCCCCTACATAGTAGGTATGTACATATGTATGTATTCAGTGACCTACGCAAAAATGAGTAAAAAGGAAATATAATTAGATAGCAATAAATGGATGATGCACATAAAATCTTTTTGGATTGTTTAGTTGTTAAAGTTTGATGGCAAAAAATATTAATTTTTTAAAAATCGAAAAACCATTTTTTTTGTAAATTTGAGTATGCAGTTAACACTTTTGGGAGGCATTTGTATACAAAAAATAGTTTTAATTGGTTTATCCAATAGTGAAAAGTCGAAAAATAGTCCAATGGGAAGTACCTACGTTAATGAGCACGAAAAATAAAATACACACATTTTTTTATTAAAATTCTTGGAGCCATTTTTAAGAAATACATTTTGTACTTGCTATTATAGGTACTATAGGGCAAGTTATGGATTCTTGCAAAAGAAAATTCTAACTATCAAACATGACACAACGGTAATAGAAAACACCAAAAAGTGGGTCCCCCGTCTGCCTGTCTGTCGAGTCTACAGCCTAAACGGTTGGATAGATTTGTTTCAAACTTGGTAGATATTGTTTTTTCGGTAACGTACACGTTCGGTACACGTTTTTTATTTTTTTTAAGACGACAAATAACAGTAGCTCCCATACATTTGTTTTGGGCCAAAAACAAACATATCTTTCTCAAAAACGGCTCCAACGATTTTTATAAAAAAAATGTGTGTGTTCTTAAATTAGTACACTCACTCCACTTTTAAGTATAAAAATGTTTTTTTGCGTACTTATTAACGGTACTTCCCATAGAACCACTTTTCATATTTTCGACTTTCTCAACATTATATGAACCGATTTAAATAATTTTTTTTATACAACCGCTATCTACGGTTGTTCATAAAACTGCATACTAAAATGTTAAAAAAAAAAGTTTTTCGATTTTTAAAAAATAAATGATTTTTTTTTTTTTTTTTTTTTTTTTTTTTTTTTTTTTTTTTTTAAATCGTTTTTTCAAAAACCAGTCATAGAATTTTTTTGAAATTTGAATTTTATACGTATAAATGTTTTCAAATTTCATAAGTAATTAATTTATTAAAAAACCGTTTCAACGATTATTGAATTTTTGTTTTAATATATTTTCATTTATCCATGGATTCAAATGGCAGCTCTGTTTTCCCTCAAACTATAACGACTATATAAAGTATATATTTATAATGTATAAAGTTATATGCATATAGCTACCTTCATTTCATTACAAGTTTACTTACTTAGGTTCCATCAATATGTATTGTAGATACGTTTTACTCTCCCAACTTACATAATTAAAATCCATAAATAAATTTAAATATACATTTTGTAGGTAGGTACCTATTCTTCTTTGAATCATCCATTCGACAATTTATTATACTAAGAATCAAGGTAATATACCTGCATAGGCTTTAAACCTGCATAGGATAACTACACCTAACTAAATAAACCCCAATGGTTAGCTACATTAAAGTTGTTAGCTACAAGAACAAGTTCGTACGATCCAGTCGTGCATTTTATTTCTTAACATTTTTTTAACATTTGTGTTCAATTCAAGTGTTCAAGAAATTTCAAAGAACAACAAAATATGAAGATTCGAAAAAATCGATTGAGCAGTTTTCGAAATATGAAATAAATTGTCTGATAGATTATAAATGCTTAAAAACTGGAACTGTAGTTTAAAGGTCGTCCAATATTCTATTTATCATAAAATTATTAGTCATATAAATGTAATTTCGTGTTATCAAACATATTTGAAGACGGTTTAATTCAATTTAAAGTTCGCCTCTAAAAAGAGACCACTTATACATAAAACAGACGTAGACACATGTACAGGGTGCGCCAGAGAAACTTACTTATTTGAAAAAATTCCCGCGAGGTGATTTGGGTGGTTAGAGGGGCGAGAGGGGGCGCATCTGCAGGGGGAAGTTCCCAAGTTTGTTTCTCCCTCCAGTCAGTTGCCATCATACTCTGGTCTAGAGAGCAGCGGGCCTTCGCAGTCGAGAGCTTCTTTTCTAAAGCTCGCTCACTTGTTTCTACGCAACGTGCCTTCCGCGCTCGCTTTGAAATTCCTCCTCACAGACTCGTTCCTGGCCGTAATTCGATTCTGTCGTGGGTTAACTCATTTCGGGAGTGTGGAAGTGTCGCTAAACCTAGAAATGGACTTCAACGGACCATCAGAATTCCGGAAAATATCGAAAGAGTGAGGCAGTCAGTTGTGCGTTCTCCCCGGCGTTCGGCTCGCAAACACGCAGCTGCTATGGGAATTTCTGACACCACTGTTCGACGAATTCTCCATGAAGACCTTCAATTTCATCACTATAAATTGGTTGTTGTGCAAGAATTAACTGAACGCGATTTTGTTGCCCGCGACGCCATTGCCAACATACCGATTGATATGCTGCAAAGAGTGGAGACGAATTTCAAAAATCGACTTCATCAGTGTATGCGCAATGGGGGTCGCCATTTATCCGATGTCATTTTCAAGACTGCATGAAAAAAAATTGGGATATTGTATTCTCAATTAAAAAAAAATTTAAAACAATAAATTGAAGTACTTTTGTTTTTATTGACCTTTCAAATAAGTAAGTTTCTCTGGCGCACCCTGTATAAATATATTTTGTATTTTGGTAGGGTATTACGAGAAACGTTTTTTTTTTAAATATTCTTACGAAGTCAAAAACCGATTTTTTTTTCAGCACACATTTACTGACTTGTGCAGATTCCTACTACATAGATATATTTTTTTTTAGATATTAATTAAAAAGAAAATCTTAAATTGCTTGTTGGAGAGTAGTTTTTTATTGTTGTATTTCTTTATAGCTAAAATACAAAAGACGTGTCTACAAGATGTTAAATTTAGATGAACGGCAGTTAAAAGCATTACACACACGAGCTAATCTTCGACGATTTCTCGAATGCGTTAATGGCGGGCACGTGGAGAAAATTGCTAAAATGTGCGCAAAAGGGCTGGACCCGAATTTTCACTGTCCTGAAAGTGGTGAGACCCCACTAACTGTGGCTACCGGAGCTAAAAAACCAAATAAACTTCTCATCGCACTTGTTAATGGTGGTGCTTTGTTGGATTATCGAACGAAGGACGGAGCAACGGCTCTTCATAAAGCTGTCGAAAAGGACTCGCTCGAAGGCGTAACGTAAGTTTATATAAATATCAATGTTTTTTTTTCTTAAACTTAAAAATATTTTTTCGAACTTGTCGCTATGATTTTCATTTATTTTCGTTAAAGTGATGTTGCCATTGTTGTATCAGAAAGCACGGCCCAACTCTAACAGACTTAATGCAAAATGCTCTCAACCGACTAAAAATTAGGGCAACCAAATGTTCCAAGACAGAACTTGTCCTTTTCGCTAGGAAATATAAAATTTCCAAATATACACCCCCAATGGTACGCCACTCACTTTCTCAGATGAAGCCATAAGTATCTAGGTCTCATACTAGAGGAAAAGCTAAACTGGAAATCGAATATACAAGAAAGAGTAAGAAAAGCATTAGTTGCACTCTTCTCTTGCAAAAAAGCCATTGGGAATAAATGGGGCTTATTCCCACACATAACCGACTGGTTGTACAAAGTGGTAAAAAATATATATACCTTACAACCCTCGATATTTTCAGCAAAAAAGTGGCCGCGACTACAGCTATTCGTTTCAAAGCCATCTCTCAATAGAATATCAATTTGATAGGCCCTTCTAATATTCTGAACACATTCGGTTAAAAACTGTGACGATCCGACTAGACCACACACCAGTTAGTCTTCGACAGGAACGCCCAAGTTATCATCCGACCAAGATCTGCTTGGAAGGATGAGAGGTTCTTAAAAGATAAGTCAGCCCGCTTTTATACGGACGGTTTAAAAAGCGAAGATGGAGTGGGTGGCGGTGTGTACGCAGACAGACTTAATCTTAGTCTCCCTTTCCGTCTCCCTCACCATTGTAGCGTGTTCCAAGCGATAATTCTTACGATTAAAGAGATTTTATCCTGGCTAAGGGAATCCGATATATAATCGGATATCCGTATCTTCTCAGACAGTCAGTCACGTAGCCCTCTTGGCGCTGTTTCCACAAACTATAACTGCATCATCTCTCAGACAGATGGCAGACCAGTTTAGCATTCACCTGATTTGGGTGCCCGGATATAGGGCTATCTTTGGAAAATGGAAACCGATGAACTCGCGAGAAATGGAACACTAATACCAATTCTATCTAAAATTGAAGAAATCGGTTGCCTATCGCTACATGTAAACTTATGTTACAACATATGAGTTTGTCAAACATCACTATTGCATCCAAGACGCTCGAAAGGTCTGTTCTCTTTGAGCAGGAAACATATTGGCTACGTAAAAGGTGTCTTAACTATGGACACTGCTTAATTTTCAGACACGCCATACCACTTGGCGTATTCTCAATCGACTTGCAGAAGATGCACGGATGAGGAGGAAGTAAGAGGAGCCTATTTCATTTTCTCATATCCTGCTCTCTCCCAGGCGACTCCAAATGGTTTAATTAAAGAGATTATCTCTTAGCCGTGTTTTATTATCGCCAATAGCCAATATGATTCACCCCGTGAAAATAAAACGATCTGGGTTCTGTACTTACATGTACATTTTGTTTGCCGAATTTAATACAAATATTTGCAAACCCAGATAGAAACCCCAATAGGGACCTGGGCCTCGTGTTGTTTTTGTAATACGTGTTAAAACATAACCCAGACCCGTAGATAATAAAACGCAGCTAATATCTCTTAACTTGGTATCACAATGAACCTATCTGTGGTCTAAGTGTGTCAGCCATTTCCTGACCTAAGCATATTTTTTCGCCGAAAACCTCTTACAATTACACTACAAGTACGAAATTTTATTGCTATTTTCGGGAAAATCTATTTTATTTTATTCTCGGGTTATTGATGTATTTTGAAGTTATTTTTACTTGAACTTGTAAAGCAAAATATTCACTAGTTGTTAACAAAATTAAGATAAAATTGATTCTTCGTACTTAATAAATACAAATATCAACTCAAATGACAAACATAATGTACATTTATGATTTAAGACGCATTGTTATATTTAACTTAACAATCCTGTGGTCTCAACTAAAATTCGAATTTAAATGAATATTGAATGGAAAATAGCCCATAAAGACACGCACTCTTACCCATAATGTTAAACTGTTAAACCAAAATTGTGCAATATATTACAAAACTACTTAACACTCTGGCTGGACCTAAGTAGCAACGTCTTTTGCAATTCGGCTGTAAAGTTTATGGGTGATTTACTTGTTGGGTTAAAGTTTTGTTGACTTATACAAAAAGTAACTCCTAATTAAACGGCAACTTGATGGAAGTTAATTTTATCTCAATTTAGAATGCGAATCGTGCTTTGGGAGTGCGAGAAAACAAGCCATCACATTTATTCCAAACAAAATGGCATGTTGCTATTTCAGCAATTTCATACAAAGTGTTGGCCATATACGCATACTTCAGATACTTTTGCAAATGGTTCAAATTAAATTGCTGATGCTAGTTGTGATATAAGTTGACTTACAATAAATTGTCCATATTGAGATTTTAGTTGGTAGATCTGGTCCCCAGTAGAAGTGGCTACACTCCTATCTAACCATATGTATTTTGTGTATATACATATATTTTAGTTTATTTATTAAATATTTTACAATAAAATTGTATATTTGCAGCACCCTACTGGAGCTTGGTGCGTCGCCCAATTATAAGGATGGACGTGGTATTAGCCCGTTATACATCTCTGTAACAAAAAAATGTGATCCTAAAATAACAGAAAGTCTGTTGCACGATCATGCAACTCTTGGTATTCAAGATAATCAAGGTTGGCAGGAAGTTCATCAGGTAAGTTGGGGGATTGAATGGTCATTCATTCTGGACAAGCGATTTCAATTGAACATTTTTTTTTTGGAAAGTTTAGGAAAACCTTTTTTAGTGGATTTATTTGTGTCAAATAATAATTAAAATTAAGGTAATATACACCAAGACAAGATTAAAACTCTTTAAATGAAAGCGTTTAAATGAATGCATGTTGCTTAAAAAAAGAATCAACAACCAGCTTTATACATTCTTTTCTATGTACCTTAACGCGAAATGTGTAGGTATATCTTCATATTTACGTACTTATGTGCATTCACATATTAATAGACTAGATACTGGAACTCAAACGTTTGTATTTATTTGGTAAATAAATGTTATGTAAAACTTTCGGTACATTCTGCCCTATCAAGGTAACCGTCGGAGCGGAGTTTTCTCAATGCATCTTCGTCGGATGCATCTTCGTCGGAAATTCAATTTCAGTTCGAAGTAGCTGTCATCGGAAGAAATTTTAAAGAAATACGACGACGCATTGCGATGGATATAAACTTAAGGAAGAGATGAGCAACTTAACTGATATCTTTTTTATTAAATAAACACTGTAAACGTTTTAAAGCATGAAAAATTGGTGAGAGAGCATAATTTATTGTTTATAGAAAGAATTTTTTTCAATTATAATGTGCCAGGGTTCTTAAGAAATGTAATTAGATGCACCGATTTTAAAATCAAAATTATCGAATAAAGTCCCCTCCCTATTTCCGAACACATGTTCAGCCCTATCACAAATTCCATCGTAATCGCGAAAATATGCTACGTTTCCCGATAAATCTATCACAAATTCCATCGTAGTGGATTCGGAGTGAAAAATTCGCTTACGATTTTCGAAGTTCGTAGAAATTGGTATCATTGAATTCGAATGGAATGAAATGAAACAGACTTTTTCTACGACAAACTATTTGTATCGGACACTGAAAGTAATGCGTCGCTAACAGTTATTTTAAAGAAAAATGTAAGTATTTGTAATTCTATGGTTTTATGAATAATATTTAATTTTAAATTTCAATATGAAAATCTCTAATGAGCGAGATAGGCGACCTGGCCTCCCAAGGCTCTTAGAAACTGGCAAAAGAAGAAATTGAAAATTTCTGGGAAATTGCAAAAGGCAACCTTGTATTACAAGATTGTTTTAAATGTTCACATAATCATGTGTGTAAGCTTAATTAAAATTGAAAATAGCACGGTATTGCTATTTTTCCTTTCATTTTTGCATACACCGCTGATTTCGAAAATAAGAATATTCCACTCGGATTTTGTGAAAGCTGTTAGTCGTAGATAGGGGCGTAACTGTCCGTTCGGGGAATTATTACGATGGAATTTGTGATAGGGCTGGTTTTGTTTCCGTTTGCACTGTCAACAAAAGAATAATTTAAGGAAAAAAACTTAAAATTCAATATTATTTATTTAGAAAATAAAAGAACATTGCAAGATCGAAAACAATATACGCTGACTACCTGACGCAGTTCTAATTCTATAATTCCCTACAAGATTGAAGAAAAACTTTCGCCTAAATAAAAATGCGCTTGCTTTTGCTTTGGAGCAGATTCAACACATATACAAAACAAATTATCGGTCTGAAGGTGTCACTCAAAACCTTTAAAATGTATATGATGTATTCAAAACTAAAACACAGCCACAACTTCTGGTGTCTTTCTTGTGTAATTTTAGATATGCAATATCGGGATATTCGCTGGGCTGATTTATCATCCACTCATATTGCTGTGAACTTGTTGAACTGCCTAAAAACAAAAAAGCCCACAAGTTAACGTAAATAAGGTTTATTTCTTCATTACATACTTAGATTTTAATAAACAATTTCTTTAAAAAGATAACACTTTCCGCAACGAGAACTTGTCGGAGGACTTCGGAGAATATTTTGTTTATCTGTCATAAATAAAACCATTAAAAGTACTTTATCGCATACAAATGGCATGAGTTGAATTTCATCGGACGGAATTTCCGATCAGCCGATCGGAGAATTACCTCGAAGCAAAATGTCTCCAATTCGTAGTAAATCGGAAGCAATTCCGCTCCGACGGCTACCTCGATAGTGCAGATTAAAAAACATTATAAATATTATTTTGAAAACCATAATAATATATATTTACATGTGTAGGTACATAACGGGTGTTTTTTTTAGACGTGTGGTTTTCAATCTGGCAATACTTTTTTCGGGGTTAGTCTTTTTGACAGCTGTCACTTGATTTATGCTCAGTTTGGTTTACCTTTTCACAATGAATAGACTTACTCCTGAACAACACGCCGCACGTTCGGTGAATGGGCTCAAAACGAGATGGACACCGATCCCGATTTTTACAAGAAAATTTTGTTCAGAGATAAAGCTCACTTTTGGTTAAATGGTCACGTGAATAAGTTAAATTGTCGTATTTGGAGTGATCTTAATCCACAAGCCATTGTTCAGACGCCGTTACACCCTCAAATAAAATCATTGGCCCATATTTCTTCAAAAATGAAGCCGGTCATAATGTTACAGTCAATGAGGAACGCTATAGAGCCATGACTAATGATTTTTTCGTGCCCGAATTGGAGGAAGTTGTTGTAGACGATCGGTTCCAACAAGACGGCGCTACATGCCACACAGCCAACGAAACAATCAATTTCTTGAAGGAAACTTTTGGTGAGTGCATTATATCGTGTTCGTCGTGGGTCTGTGGTGTGGCCTCCAAGATCGTGCAATTGAACACCGCTGAACTATTTTTGGTGGGGTTATGTGAAGTCGCTTGTCTACTCAGATAAGCCCGAGACAATTGATGACTTGAAAATTCGGCGCGTTATTGCGTACAGTCCAAATTACTGCAAAAAGTGGTCGAAAATTGGGCCTGTTGGCTGGAATTTATTCGAGTCAGCCGCGGCCACTTGCCCGAAATCTTTTTTAAAACATAAATGGCAAACCCTTATCTTTATAAAAAGAAATAAATTCTTGGTCATATCATTAAATTATATGCGTTTTATTTCTTCTTGAAACCACACGGCTAAAAAAAACCTATTACATACCTCTCCAATTTTGTCCAGTTGGATATGAACATGGGTTAAATGCTTTAAGATTTAAAATAATACAATACAATAATAATAGATTCAACAAGACGAATGTTAATTTTAATCTTCTGTAGGTACACCTCGAAACTTTTAACTTTAAATATAAATTTTAAATTGCCTAGTTATTTCTTTTGTAAAGCTCGTTTAAATTTTTATTGGTTCATTCAATTTTAAAATCACATCTACCGGTTTTTGTGATCATTTTTAATTCTAAAAAGCTAATAAACAACAAATGCATTATTTTTTTTATTAATACATTATTCGCTATTTAAATAAAAGCAATTATTTCTGAATTTTTAAGTATGGCCACTTGATGATAAGTCATACAAAGAAATTGAAAACCGTCCCGAGATTTGACTTTGTTTGTTAATTTCTATTGTTGCTTCTTTTTCATTTGATGAAACAAAATTTAGAAATTGAAATATTCCTTATTGTTTAAAAGTATATTGTATACGAGCTATGTAGATACATTTTATGAAAACAAAACTTCACAAAGTGAACCAGATTTGTCTGAAATTCAAAAAAAAAAAAACAGTTTGTACCATCTGCCAATTACCGGACACGAACAGTTCTGTAGCTACTGTAGCTTATGTCGCTCGTTTAATATTTTAAAGACGGAGACGGCCTTTAATTAAGTTGGTTCCTCGTAAGGAAAGGCCTCAATAATTAGCCAATTTATTTTAAGTTACCTTTCTTATATAAACATTAAATTAATTTGATAGTGGAGATTTATAACATGTTTTTTTTATTATAAATTAAATATTTTATTTCAATAACTCCTATAAACACATTATTTATTTTTGCTTATAGTCGTGTTCTCGTGACAATCAAGTACAGCAAAGTAAAACATTTTCAAGAAAACGATCCACACTTCAACTTGAATTTATTTATTTTAATATGGAGTGATTTTCACAACTGTGTTTTTTTTCTGTCAAAATTAATAATACAAGGAGAAAAACAAATACAAACATACATTACTAAAAAAAATCACTTCATAGCCCTCTATGATTGAATAGACCTACTAATTTATCGGAGCTCAATTATACTTCGGATGAAAAGGAGAAGTAATTGCGAGTATGTTCTTTTTGTTGTTTTCCTTGCTAGTCACGAGAACACAACTTATATGTACATTCGGAAGCTATGCTTCCATCGTCAATAAGGTCTATTTAAATAATAATGTCATTTTGATATAAATATTAAAATTCAATACAAACAACAAATTCTTCTGAAGCAAACCAGCTCGGATTTGGCTGAGTTGACTTTGATGCCCCATTTTGTGTAGAATTCCCACAGGCATCTCACATGTTCTTCTACTCTTTGGGCTGCAATAACTGGATACATAGATTTGGCATATGTTAGCGAGTCGTCTGCATAGAGCAAATTCATAGAATTGTTTGGTTGGGGCTGATCCGATGTGAAAATGTTGTAGAGGTATGGACCTAGCTTCGATCCTTGGGCAACTCCTGCTCTGATGCTTTTGGTTGTTGACTTGCTGTTTTCTATTTGGACAAAGAACGATCTGGAATTAAGAAAGCTAAAAATTATTTTAATTAGTGTACTTGGGAAATTAATAATGGTTAGTTTGTGTATAAGCCCCTGTATCCAGATGCTGTCGAATGCTTTCTTAATATCCAAGAAGCAGCCAACCGCAACCTGGTAGCTGTTGAGGGTATTAACAATATCCTTCTGGAATCTCAAGAGTGGATGTAAGGTTGAATGTTGCTCCCGAAATCCGAACTGCATATCGGGAATGATCTGGTTAGCGGTGCAGAATGTCTTCCACCTCCGAAGAATAAGTGCCTCAAGAATGTTGCTTAGTAGAGATATGGGACGATATCCTGATACGCTACCCCTATCTACTTTCTTCGGTATCGGCACTATCTTCGCTGTCTTCCATCTTTTCGGAAAATAGTTGATGCAGTTGTTGAATAGGATCGTGAGAAATAGTGTCATGACATGGGGGAATTTCCTTATAATATATATACTTCTAAACATAACTTGCGTACATTGAAGTTCACTCTTCAACATTTGATAGTTGCTGCCAATCGTATTCCAATCCCTTTGATGAATTCTTTGTAGTTGCTTTCTCAATCGCTGCGGATGATTGTAAAGTCGAACAATCCTTCTGGGAGATGCTGGTATCTGTCCTGCGAGTTCTTCGGTCTCTTTTGCTTATCCAGAGCGTTGGCAATTGTGACCTCCATAGCTTCGATGGCTTTCTCGATTTCGCTGTTAGAGAGGTTTCTGTTGGCATCAGGCATAACTATTGCTTCCTCGGTTGTAGTTTATGTACTTCTCATTTTGTGGCTGTGTTGTTAAAATCGACTGACCCAGATTGATGTGGAGTTCAACTGGTTCATGGTCTCTGTCTCCAGTAAGGGTCCTACATGAGTAATTCTGAAACTCAGGAACGATGTTGAATAAAGTTGGACGAAACCAGGAAGAAGTCCAGTCAGGACGGTGTTCTTGGAAATGTCGGCCTGGGTTGAAAAACCACTAGGAAAGAATGGTCCTCAAAATTTGCATCTAACCAGTTCACCAGAAATCATAGAATGAAAAGCTGATGTTTTTTGTTCAAATGAATAAAATAAATCTGATGTTATGTATCCAATTCTCAAAAAGTTTTATATTAGACCTTAAATTCACTGTAAATTTGTTTGTGTAATTTTTTGTTTGCATTGAACTTTAATATTAATATTAAAATGGCATTATTATTTAAGTAGAACTTACTGACGATGGAAGCATAGCTCCTGAAATGTACATGTAAGCAAAAATAAATAATTGCTTATAGTTATTGAAATGAAATCTTTAATTTATATGAACATACATAAAATGTATACTCTGTCAACTGAAGATGTCTCACTGGAAATTTTTTAAAGAACAATTTATATTGTTGTATCTATAAATTACAAATCGAGAAATATATGCACAATAAAATATCAGTATTCTATTCATTTGATTTAAGAGCTTCAGATATCTTTTTAGATATATACTATAATCAATAATAGTAATTTAAAAGTATTAAGTCCAATGCTGACACGTTTAGTATTGAAAAGAAAACTTTTCAACTATTTATAATGATGCAAGGATTAAAATGCTTACTCAAACCACAGTTTTTCCAATTATGTATATGTTTTTTACATCTTATCATAAAATTCCAGTATTCAATAGGTCTTTATTTAGGATTGATATTTAACTTCAAAGAGGTACATACTAGCTAACTTTCAAAGAGAATATGTATTGTGAAAACTTCTTTGGAAACATACGTATGCCTGTAAGACTTAAGCTCTATTAAATGCAACTTGTAATGCACAATTTAAAAGACTGGGAATATTTTGTTTAAAGTAATATCGCTAAATCGTAAAACTAAAAAAATTGAAATACCTTTTTTCGATTTGGCTTTCATTGTATATATATATTTAATGAATATATTTAAACATATCAAAATAAGAAACACTTTTTAAGTGGACAAATATAAAATGTTCATAAGCACTTGTGTTACTAAATTTTGAGATATAATTTTTTGTAGTTTTTACTGATACAAAAAGATAATACATATCATTTTAAAAAAAGAAATTAATAAAATATCTGAATCTTTGGCAAAACCCTTTCAGCTTTAGAAATATTAATTTCTTCGAAGTTGTACCTTTCACAATAATTTCGGAAAAATGAGATCTGAGAGAGTTTTTTCATACGAACAGAATTAATTCCTCAGCAAAATATCTCAAAATGTTCTAACGTTAATGTTTTTTATTGCTGTTGTTTTAATTTTCTATAAATGGAGGTACAGTCTGAGTACCTGTTGTAGGTAAGTGTAAGAAGTTTCTAAAACAATTGATAATTCAAGTAACGTTGCAACACTGTCTAATTTTAACATTAAATAAGGATCCAAGGATATTAATTCTCTTCTTGTCTTCTATTTCCCTCTAACCCAAATCCGTTATTACGCACATGGCTTAAGAAACCTGTGTATTGGTACCGTACTAATGTTTTCTTTTTGATCCACTACTTTTTCCATGCAGACAAAATATATGCATGGACTACGGGTGATCCAAATGTGCTTAAAGTTAGGTATTCGTCAAAATGGCAAATTGCACTCTGTTCGGTAATAGGAGTCAATATATTTTGCCAATTCGATTTAGTAATATGTTAAATCATTTTTAGTATGATATTAGGTTAAAAAGAGGATTTGCTAATTTTAAACGAGCTTAGTAACGTACAGTAAATGACGCTTATAAGAAACACACGCTTATAAGAAACCATAACAAAATCACGGCGCATTAACCCATTTACACCAAGGTAAAAAACATACCAAGAAACGCACTGATATAATGAACTTATTTTACAACACCGATTCCCACTTTTGCCGCAAAATTGGATGTGTATAAGAAACTTTTTTTTATTACACAACAAAATCCCCTCACGTTCTTTAAATGTCAACACAGAATCATACATACATTTCCGAAATCTAAAAGAAATGTCACTCTGAAATAAATTTAGTTTGTGTTTTGTGAGAAATTGAAAACAAAATTGAAATGTTTATTTAGACAACCATGAGGAATATGAGAGGTTCCTCGAAAAAATTGAAGATCTTCTTTTCAAACCACCATTGAGCGATATTTTTAAGAAACCTAAATTTAATTTTTTTTTCAAAATAATTCTAGCCACCTACAGTCTATATAGAATTTTCTTGTTTTGTTTTTATAATGATACACGCACTTAAGGGGTTTTGACTACCCTTGAAACGATCAAGCACAGGAAAAGTAGGGAAGGATGTAATAGGAGATACTGATGCATGGTTTTGAATTTGTGAATACCACAATGGGAGGGGAAAATAGAGCATGGTAATGCATTTCACATTCGAGTTGTATGGCTAAAAAAAGAATCTCGGTACTTAACACTACGTCCGAAGTTTGCCTCAAGATTAAACTGAGTCAGCATTCCAAGAAGCGTGACTATTAAGGTTGAATAGTTTGAGTAGAGGAATGCAGCTTGCTATTTCATTAGACATTAGAGCATCATCTATAAAATAACGATAAAACAATGAAAGTCATGAAACAGTGCGACTGTTTTCAGGAGTTGTACTTGTTTCAGTTATTGCTCTATAACTTATCATTGTTGTTTAAAGATAGATGTAATCGTTTTTTTTTTTATATGAGACTTCTGTTTCTTCTTTCTGTGTTTTTTTTATGCGAAACTTGTTTCTTATATCCGTGGTTAGGTTATAGAAACACACGCTTTTAAGAAACAAAAGTTGTTGCATTTTGCAGTTCCTTATAAGCGCCATTTACTGTACTATCTTCTTAAAATTTTTTAAAGTTAAAATCACCAAATGGCTACTTTTCCTTTTTAGTATCGTATTCGTACTAAATCCGTATGGCATCTCACCGATAGATCCGAGGGGAAAATATAAAGATCAAATACTTATTTAGAATACATGCTGGGCTTCCATCAGCATACTTATAATTAATTTACAACCCATAAAAACAATAATATGTCTTATCAAAATTTAAACAAATGTTCTGCTTTCTGCTTAATTGGCAATTTACTAGTTAACAAAAGGTTTATAATTTATGAAAAGTTAGTAAATTACTATGTATTAGTAAATTCTTAACTAGTATCGTGTTAATGTTTTAATAATAGGTTGTTGATTTGACTGAGGAATAAATTACACAGTAGGGCGTATACATTTTATTTCCTGTGTTAAACAATAATAATAACAACACATCTTACAAATGATACTTATGTCGTTCTTATTTGGCAATCCGGAATCTGGAAGCCTTCTGGACTCTTTTGAAAATGTAACTTTGAAAAAAATTACTGATTCTAAAAAAAAGATAATTTTGCTTCTGGATTTGAAATCTAAATCGAAACCAGAAGCACTCGACTGTTGTTATTTTTTGTGTAATAATTGTGCAACAAACATTAGGTGTAATCACGATCCGATGTATCTGGTCTTGTATTATTGTAAAAGTGTAAAAATGTAGCATTTTTTTTGCACTACAACAACTAAATATACTGAATGTCAAAATCTTACACTTTTACACTTTTACAATACCCGAACCCTATTGTAACAGAAAAATACAAGAGTGTAAGATTTTTTTAACACAAAATAAGCCTTCTTCAGAACAAATGTGAAACAGATTTTGACATTTGCTTCAGTGTTGATACAGATTAGTAAAGGTGTGTTCACAGTCTGTTGTAAAAAAAAAATAAACTTTTACAATTTTACAAGACTTGGTACACCAGATCGTGGATACCCCTATTGTTTTTGATTTGTTTATTTTCACGTACATAATTATAGTTATTTTCACATATACAATCACGTTAAAATTCAGAATCTACAGAATAAAAACAAAAGTCTTTAGTTGCGATTCCGGCTCGGAGAGGGATTCTAAATTGCCAAATAAAAACGCCATTAGTGGTATGCTGCTTAAGGTAAAAAAAGCGTCAATTCAAGTGACATCACTTAGATTGGGCTGTGTAAATCTTGGGTGATGGTTGATAAGTAGTTGCATTTAATTTTGAGTAGATTGAATTTGGTGTTTTTTTGGTTCTTTAAATTAAAAAAAATAAACTTTCCTCTTAAATTATAAAAAAAAAATATTTTAACCCCCAAAATTAAATTATAAAAAAAAATAATAACTATATTATGAAACTAGGCTTGCCGGCATGGTCTAGTCCACCATTTGGAACATTTATTGTTTTATGGTGCGGACATGGATGGCCGTAACGCTTCCGGTAATACACCATTGCATGTTTGCGCTGTTAACAACCAAGAGGCTTGCGCTAGAATGCTTCTTTTTCGTGGTGCCCAACGTGAGGCCCTTAATTATGCAAATCAAACTCCCTATCAGGTATTTATTTCTATCTAATAACTTACTTAGTTAACTAATATGTATTTTCTTTTTGTGACTAATTTTCTCTGTATTTTATTTCAATTGTACTTTTGGATTTGGTATTTTTTTTTTGGTTTTATAAATTTAATTTTGTTTATTTAGTATTTATTAATTAATTAAATTATATATTGGTATTTTTCTTTTTTTTTTTGTCTTCGGTTATATTTGTTTGATCGACAAGGCAAGTTAAATGTAAATGTAAATTATTAAAAAAAAATAATCATGGGTTAAAAAAATATTTTTTGTTTTGTTTTGTCAAACGTTATACTTATTATTAGTTCAATTATATGCACATACATGTTCTAAATCTATGGGACCATGTCCACGTGTTTTAAAATTGTGTATGTTTTGTTAATTTCAAATATTCAAATATATTGTATTTTTTAAATAATTATTTATTACCAATAGGTTGCAGTGATTGCTGGGAATCTAGAGTTAGCCGAGGTTATACAAAACTACAAAACCGATGATATTGGTAAGTAACAAAGAACATTATCAGAATATGTATGAACGTTAAACATTTTTTTTATATAATATGCATTTTCAATTTTATTGTTAATTATTTCTTGTTATATTAATCACTCATTTGCATTGATAAAAATAACAAAAGAAAATAAAATAGTTTTTTTTTGCATATGTTTTTTGGATTGTTTGTCGTTTCTTAGATAATAATTAAATTCTGTTTCTATTTATTACATTTATTGTTTCTTATAAGCATTCTCCATTTCAAGGTAACTATTACCAAAAAATTTTTTTGCGGGAAATGTATAGATACCTAAATACAATTGTTTTTTTTATTTCATCATAAAAACATTGTAATAATTTAAAAAATAACAGCGAAACACTTCCTGCACCCTTTAACGTTTTCGAAACTTACCCTCAGAATATATTTTCTATGATAAATTAAAAAAATTAAAATCGTTCTAATGTTTTCTATCATTTTACATATTAAATGCCAGATGAGTTTATATAAATAAAGGAAGTACATTTTACCTCAATTGATGTGCTTGCTGATATTAGTTTTGGAGTGAAGATCATTCGAACTTGAAATACCGATGTAATTTTTTACTTTTATTTTCTAATTTAAACTACATAATTACCTACTGAATAATTTTTTAGTTTTTATTATCGCATCTTAGCGACACATTGCTGAAAATTCGACATGTTTAAATCATTTGTTGATATGTCTGCATTGATTTATTGCTATTAGTACATATACTGAAGACCTTTTTAACAATCGGTGTTAATAACACTTATTTTTAAGCCGTTTTATAACTAAAGCTGTTACAAACTTTTTGTTAACATTTGGATATTTGATGAGTTGGCATTTGAAAACTCCAAAACTCGGAAACGATGTTTACCTTCTCGATAGTTGACAATAGTAATGCATAAATCAAGAACACATGTGATTTTAAATCATTAAGAAAAACAGAAACATTCACTATAATTTTATCGCTCCCGTGTATGATAAATTAAATGTATCAACATCCTTTGGAGAATGCTCAACACTTTTGTAAATAATATTGAATAGTTCCTTTCATTATCTTATCACAAAAAATAGTTATTCTTTTATCAAATACATATTTCATTAATTCCTTCGCATATATAATTATATCTCTTTGATTGTGATATTTTTTTGGTTAATGTAAATGTTTTGTAGCGGTGCATTACCCTGGATTAATATTTTATTTCTTCTCATCGCATCATACATTCTCAATTTTAAGTTTTGCACTTTTCGACTTATGTATAAAATCAGCTTGTAATGCTAAAAATATAAATAAACTCTTGAAGCCAGCGCTCGATTTAAATATACCCTTTTTCACAGAAACTTTTAACGTTCACAGGTTTAAAAAAAATGTAATACCTAATAATAATACAGGGTGGGTCAAAAGTGACTTCCTAATTAAAAGTGATAAAAACTTTTGTAAATTAATTTTGTTATTAATAATTTATTCTAGAATCAAAGTATGATATATGGAGGTTTTGGGCTAAGTGTGGAATATAACGTCTTTTAAACGAGACAGAGATGGGCTCTTTCTAGAGCGTTTTCCATAACACTTTGTAGGTCATCTGGTCTCAGTGGCTACATTTCAGCACGAATGTTGTCCTTCAGCTGCGGGATAGTGGTGGGTTTATTACTGTACACTCGACCCTTCATATAACCCTACAGAAAAAAAGTGTTATGCAGTCAAATCAAAAAAGGCAAATTAAATCCTGAATTTTTGGAAATTATTCAGTCGCCGAAAATTTGTACAATTTTAGAGCCTTGCAATTTCTTTTAAACGAACTGCGTAAACAACACGTTCTTGAGGATCTCCTGTCATTAATTCTTGCCCAAATTAGATTTTGGCTGTAATTCGGTTCTTAGAACGCCTTGCGGGACACACCAAGTTGACCTCTCTGAAGTGCTATGTAGTTCATTTTAGCAAATCTCCCAAGTTTGTTTTATAACTATCTTATAAAATAAAAGAAAAAAAACAGAAGAGTTATGATTTTTATTCAAATTAGGAAGAAACTTTAGAAAAATTTAGTGGCATCCGTTTATTTTAATAAATCCTTTAGTTGAAGGAAATAAGGGCAAAATGATAATTGCTTAGCATATTGATGCTGTTCGGGATTGAACTCTGAAATTAAGTACACTTCGGCGCCAGTTATAACTTTCATTGAAACTCATCATTGAAAACCTTGACTATCAATTCTGAGGCACTTAAACAAATATAACAGATGTCGTTTTGGTACCAAAATGAAGCTGAAAAGATATATAAACTTTTTTGTCAAAAAAAAAATATTTTATTTGCTCTACCACTTTCTTGTACATTCACTTTTGATTTTTCAATGATGGAAAGCGTTTTCAATGATCATTGAAAAATCAAAAGTGAATTTACAAGTAGTTGATGAAATAAAATATTTTTTTTTGACAAAAAATATTATATAACTTATTACCTTCATTTTGGTACCAAAACGACATCAGCTTTATTTGTTTAAGTGCCTCAGAATTGATAGTCAAAGTTTTCAATGATAAATTTCAATGAAAGCTATACCTGGCGCCTTAAAGCGTTACCTTTTATTTTAAAGAAAACAAAATTCTGTTTAACGTTTGGAATGAAAAATGAAAAATTTACGTGATGGGTCTTATTTTGAGTGGGTGCATTCAGCAGTTGATAAGATGTGTTGTATTGTGGACGTGTTCGGAAGCTTACATTAGTAGAATCGCAAACAGCTGCTCATGGAGAAACCCTAACGGGATTGAGCAATTCGACTACGAAGTAATAAATAATAATTATTATCGAAGGCTTTTTATTAGAAAATGCTTATTCGACCTATTTTTGTTGTTAGATTGTAAGTAGGGCTTTCAAGTTTTGATTTTTCAAATTCAGTATTCTTCCTGACATATTCCCTATGTCCACATCATCATAAGAATAAACTAATTTCCAACAAAAATGTATGATTGAACTTTTTTCTGCGTTATTTGGTGCCATAAATAAAAAAATATTACCTGCCCAAAACACATTTTTTTCGATATAAATAAAATACATAAGAAGGTGCTTAACGATTTAGCATGCAAATGTTTGAAGAACACCTTCTCAACGTTAAGCACTTGCTTCAATGAATAGTATGAAATCATGAATACATAATGATCTGTATATGTATGTGAGTTAATAAGGTGTTTTTTTTTAGAATACAATTCTATATACTACTGAAATTACTCGACCAAGTAGAATGCTTAGCATATTATTTAATTGGACTTGTCGAATTATTGATTCAAAATAGCTTTTAACGGCCTTTAGTCCTCAAAATAAGGCGCTCACTAACCAACTGATGTGTATGTGTGTTAGCTCATTTCATTGCTCAACGTTGATTTAGTATTTAATATTTTTTTTTAAATGAAAGAGTTCATGTAATTTTTTAATCGTAAACATAAATGCTATAATAGAAGGAGGGAAGCATATCATAACCATTTTCTGGAAAATATTCAAAACAATGAATGAAAAAATGAGAATTTTCCTGCGATACATAGAAGATCAAGTAGGTTTCAATAACGTGGAGTTTGGGAAGACTTTGTTGTACACCAGTCTACGGTGTCTAAAACAGTTAATGCGTTTATGATATTGCAGGAGCTTTCAATAACGTGAATAATGAAGCAGTAAGAGCAGTTCTAGTAGAAAATAAGGTCGATAACTCAATAATAAGCTGGGTTATGCACATGTTGGAAAACAGGCAGATGAGAGGATCCACATCCTGGGGCACCCCACAGGGGGAAGTTCTCTCACCACTCCTGGGTACTGGTTATGAACACAATCCTCCTTAGCCTCAAACACTGGAGTAAAGGTAGTAGCCTACGCTGACGATCTTTAGCGGGTTATTAGCGACATGTAAATTTTTATCCACTATCAGGGAACCTAATGCGCTCTTTCTAAGGTTAGTAGATACACTAGAAACTTTGGCCTGATGGTTAACCCGTCAAAAACTGAATTGGTCCTTTTTACAAACAAAAAGAAAATACCAAGCTTCAGAATACCTTCAATAGAAGGCACCATGATGAAAATGTCATAGAAAATTAAACTGGAGTCAGAATACTAGGGAAATAACTAAAAAAAGGAATGATTGCATTCTATTCTTGTAACAGAATCCTTGGGAAATCTTAGGGATCGAGTCCAAAAATTATCATGTGGATGTACTTGGCAATAATCAGACCAATACTAACATATAATAATTTGGTCTGTTGGAATGCAAGAATAAATGTTAAGACTAGTGTCCGACCGAAGGTCGATTTCTAGACGACGCCGAATCCGAATATTCGGCTTAACAACAACCTTCGCCCGAAACCGCAGCCGAAGCTTTAACAACTTACAAGAATTTCCGTTAAAGATTGGCTAAAAGTGAAAAAAAAAATATTTTTTTTGAAGTTTTTCTGGTTGTATGCTTCCAATAAACAATCTAACGTGATAAATTGCCTTTTCAAAAATAATAACAAAAAACTAATAGATATCAATTTTAATATTTTATTGAAATAATTCAAAACAAAACAAAAAATAGCTCATAAGTTGTTGTTCATTAGGAACACTAGTGGGAGGAGGAGATAAATATTTAAAAGCAATTGCCCGTAGATAAATATATGGGCGAGAAGCCCAATATTCCTATACATAAGCATCCCTTAAATTCAAATGTTCTCCGAAAAAACATATTGTTGAGAGCGAAGACAACTATGCTGCTTAGGCACCACTGCCATATTAAATTACCATCGTTTTTTTTTTTTTTTTTTTTAATTTAACTATATGCGTGTAAGACCTAAGGTCTTTGAAATGCAACCTGAATTACACGGCACTAGTTTGGCACAGTTGATTTGAGAACCAGGTATTGACTGTCTCATTTTAACCCATGGGCGGCATCCAATTAAAATTGGAGGTATAGAAAAGAATGCGCCTAGCGTGGGGATCGAACCCACACGTCCTAGTTAGCAATCAAGCACTTTATACACTGCGCCATTGCCACCCACGAATTTACTGCAATAAGAAAGAGTTACAAATTTGCTACAAATGTAAAATGCAGATGTATAATGATAGTGTACATTATATACTTGATGGAGTCTCTTCTTGCAGATAACGGCTTAACCAAACTACTTTTTTATTACTTGTGTTTTAAATTAATAAAAGAGTTTTCGTTAAAATATAATTTATTGTTTCTTGAATGACCCAAAGTCATAACATATATTAGGTGTTCTTCGGCTTTGGCCAAAACTTCTGCCTATTTTGGCCGAAGTCTAAGGTTTAGCCGAATGTAGGTTTCTTAGACCCGGACAAAAGTACAGAGACTCGGGTGCATTGGAATTACGGGGGCCATGATACCCACTCCAACTGCAGGGTTAGAAGATACTCAGCCTGAAACCCCTAGATATTTCCGTGCAAGAATCCGCAGCATATAGCGCCCTAAGGCTAAAACAGTCTAATACCTGGAAAAATAGCACCATAGGACATGCGCTGATTCTGCAGAGGCATCTGGGTAAAAGTACTATTACAGACTATAAAACACCCGAACGTGTGACTTTCATACACCATTCTAAACTGCCTTTCCAAGCAGAGAAGAATGGAGGAACAACCAACCCCTACATCAGTGAATCGGCACTACCAGCACTACACTATGATTTAGCAAGACCTTTGACGTTAGTCAAGTAGAGCTGGTCAATATCCCACCCTGTTACATTAAACAGAAAATTTCGGACAGGATTCTAAAGAATCCAACGAAAGTTGGAGCCTATTTAACACCTGTGAGATAACCAGGAAAATATGGGCATGTTTTAACAAGCAGGGGTCAGATAAAATTATGCAACTCAACAAGAGTTGCTCTCTTGTAAGCATAATCACCTGACATAATTTACTGGGACATTATAAATTTAAAATGAAACTCAGTACAGACGACCTATGCAAGGGATGTGGTTGACGAAGAGGTGCATGAGGTCACCTCACACTTTATCTGCCATTGCCCTGCACCAGAGAAAGTATCTACTAGGCAGCTACTTCTTTAATAATTTAGAAGAGCTCTCTACTACTCCACTAATTAACATATTGAACTTCGTCAATGCCTCCAAATGGCTTGACTGATTCAGAGAACACAGATTTTTTATCGGAAAAGAGTGATTACAATCTCGGCTAACACAATCGATCTACATTGATCTAAGTAAGACGATGACGTCATCAATTGTCAGCCCAATTACCTAACCTAACTTAATACCTTTTCTAGTAAGTAAGTGCGGCAATACATAAATCAAACAAATAGATAAAATTACCTACAGCTCATGAAGAACAGCAAAATACAATTTTCCCTCACCAATAATTCAATTTATTTTCACTTACATTTCCATAATCGAACCAGTTGTTCTTGGAAAGAGATACCACTACGTCACCAAAAAAGGATTCCATATCATAAATGTTCCATCAATACGTAATGCAAGGGAAGAATGTACAAGTCTTCACCTTTCTTGGCCTGATTCACGAATTTCGCGTATTTAGACAAATTCTAAAATATTTAAAATCTCCTCCTCCTATATGGTATTTCAGAATACGTACTTTTTACAAAGCTTTTAACTCTATCAAAATCCAAATACTTAAGAAAAAAAGTAATTTAATGAATGCTTATTTTGTATGAGGAGGTTTATCTCCATGTTTATACATTTTATTCATACTAAATCGGAATATTTTCTCAGAATAGCTTTTACCGGCCTTAATAGGTCCACAAAATTTGCATTTCGTCCCGGCGGCGGCGCTCTCATTTGGTTTTGGACTCATCAGGTGACTAGAGGCAGCCTTGCTTGCTAATACGCAGTTTTTGTTAAGTTTAGTTCATCTCAAACCAATGTGAACTATATCCAGCAAGATTCAAATTTGTAATCATTAAAAGAAAAGATTTTGTCCTGGGCCAGAGATAGTTTTTTAGGAAGGTGTTTTTTTTTTTTATTTTTGTACCACAAATTCTATAGTATTTTCTATTTTGCTGAGCACATTTTTTGACTCGTATGAAGAGCATGCTCTGGAGTAGTGGTCTGTTTTTTTTTTGCATATCATAAATTATTTCCTTTTATTGACCTGTCCATAATAATCCAATCCAGATTCTCTGGAACATTATTTTCTATAACTGGGCTAAGTTAATAATAATGCTTCAAGAACTAGTTCGCCATATTATAAAAAAGTTCACGTGTAAACGAAAATAAACATATTTGCTCTTAACTCTCTTGCGAGTACATAATATTTAATACGCGAGTGTTTTTCTTTTCGAAACATACATACGGTGTTTTTTTAAGAGCTTGAGAACCTTAAATAATAATACAAGACAGAAATATTGTTGAATTTTTAATTATGCCGCTACTTTTTCCAATAAATCTAGTCGTATGGCGTCAGTGGTTGCTTGAGTATTAGCTTCCAATGTTTGTCGGCATAAAGCAATGATTTCACATTTCCCCATAAAAGGTATTCGAAAGGCGGTAAGTCACACGAACGAGGGGTCTAATTAAAATGACCACTTCTGAAAATAGAGCAGTCACCAAATTGTTTTTGCAATAAATGTATGCTTAAGCTCTCTGTATGGAAAGTTGCGCTGTCTTGTTGAAATCAAAGTCGTGGATGTTTAGCTGATTAAGTTTTGGAAACAAAAAATCAGTCAAAATGGCTCGAAAGCGCTCGCCATTCACGCTTCGAAAGAAATAAGGGCCGATTATGCCGCCAGCCTTTTGAATCGAAAAGAGTAAAATAAGTCGAAAACGATCAAAAACTGCACGAATTCTTTACTCACTAGCCCGATTATGTTGAGCGTAAAGTGGACGAAGTGCTCTATGAACTTCGCGAATAGATTTATTTTTTGTTTAAGTAAATTTCCACAATTTGAAAGCGTTGTTCCGGCAATAAACCATTTATGATGAATTGCTAAATGCCAAACCTTAGTGAACATGTCAATGTCAACAAGGTTTGACATACTCAACTGTCAAACCATAGACAACAACCATCGAAACTTCTCCTGCAGCTAATAAAAAACTCCTATACAATTAAAAAAGAAATAAAACTTATGCAGATCACAAACCAGAAACGAAACACGTAACCAAGGAAGAACAAACTTCACGCTCAAATATACACATAAATAAAATTAGCTCAAAATTTTTAACAGCCTGATGTTAAGTGTTTAGCCTGGTACTACTTAACAGTTTGCTAATACTAAAGCACTTTACTAATATTTTCCTAATTTTAAACAGTTTTTAACTAGTTCCATACTAAATCTATTTTCTTAATAAAATAAACACGCCTAAAATAGTGCAAAAAAGCAAGCGAACATAACTTTTTGACGTTTGTAAATGTTAAAGTGGCATATGAATTTAGTACGATACTAAAAAAATAAAGTAGTCATTTCTTATTTAACCTTTAGTAAAATGTTAAGAAAATAGTACGATACTAAACTTGTTTAAAATTAGCAAAATCCTCTTTTCGGCCTAGTATCATACTAAAAATTATGTAACATATTACTAACTCTTTTAAAATTTTGCGCCTCTGTTTTTCATGTCAGAGTAATAGAATAGATGCACACAAAAAAAATCAATTTTTAATTTGCTGTATTAATTACGCTCTAGGTGGCGCTTGGGTCTCTTTTTTCAAACATTCTTATTTATGGACCGTTGTGATTCTAATTCACACCGTAGATATAATATTTTAATAAATATTTATAAAAAAATCTTTGACGAAACTTGGTCCCGATATTTAGCGTTGTGGTGAAGATATTTAGAAAAATGTTGTCAATAGTTTTGGAAGAACAACGTTTTCCGGGCCAGCTAGTAAAAAATAAAACCTTTAATGAGTAGTAGCGTTCAAAGTCAAGGGCACTAACCGCGCTACAATTTTTAAACTTCTTTTGCTAAATGAGTGATTGGGCTCGCTTAAAAGCTGGTACACGTTGATATTAGAATACGATGCACTAATTGTATGCGATTTACTGTTTTTAACTCTAAACATTTGTTTTTGAACCGCTGGCTGGCACTGCTTCACCAAAAGAAGCAAATAGTTTCATTTATTTTAAGTCTGTTTCTTTATTTGTTGTGTAAAGTTTCGGAACAATTTAATTTTCGTGCACAAACCATATTGACCTCTACCAAAATAACCATATTGTTTGGTTCTTTTTAAAAAAAATAAAAAATTAAGAAAAGACAAGTTCTGGTATTTTCGTATCAGAAAAAAAGTAATAAAAGACGTTTTCGGTAAATTTTGGATCCCCTCCATTTACACATATCAACATTTTTAACCATATAATCATAATCATTTGATTAGAGGAACAACAAACTTGAATTATTGTTAACAATAGTTATATATTTGGTAGTGTAAGAACGCAAGAATTTATATTATTGGTGTGACTTTTGTAAGATCTGAATTGTAAAGCAAATCGGTCGCTGGCTCTAAATTAAAAAATCACCTTAAAAATATGTTAACTTTTTTACATAAAGTAAATGTTACTTGTTAATTTTATCTTATGCATAAATGTTAGAAGCTCGTTTAATGTATGTTATTGTTAATTACCTTTATTTTGTAGTTTATGTACGTATCATTTTTTTTGTTAACTGATAATACGTAGAAATAAACACTATGCAACAAGACTGCAGCGTCATTTATTTGAAAGCGTAAGTAGAACTTAAATGCTATGTAATATGCTTCCTTGTCGTTAAAACAATTATTTTAAGGCAACTCAAAAGGTATAACAAAATTAAGGATGGATTCTTGTTAGCATAACGTAGTTACATACATCGATCACGACAAATATGTTTTTAAAATATGAAGTTTCAATACAGCTAACAATATAGTTAGATTAACTCTAACGATAATAGAATTGTTAATCAATTTTTTGTGCGGACAAGAATGTGCAGTACATACATAAATATATTTTGATGTCGGTATTCGAGCTAAGAGCTATTGATATCAGGAGACAGGCCTGGATTCAGAAACTACATTTGAGGAGCCCACTTTGCCCAGTAAAGAAATACAAAAATATAATCAGATTTTTTTATCTAAATTCATTGTATTATTTCTTTCTTAAGTTATATTTAAAAAGCATTTTAGTTCAACAACATTTAGTGAATAAAAGCAGTTACAAAATTATTAGACATATGAATAAAAATATATCATATTTATGTTACCAAATAGAACTTTTACCAAAAAAAATTATAGATATTGCAAGCAAAACGATGAAATTTAATGTTAATACCACTAAACCAATACAACCAATATCACTACTATAGCCCGTTTGCAGATTACTTGTGTCACATTTTACGCAGAAGAAAAAATAGCAATTAAGTGTCTTAATTTGAACATAAATATTTATAATTCCGATAAAAAAAACTGACATAAATAATTTAAAATTCTTAGGGCTGTTTGCTGATACGAATCATAAATATTTATGTTCAATTTAAAACGCTTATGGGATACTTTTTCCTCTTTTTCCTCTGATTGGTCTGATAATTTTAAGTATTTAACAGTATAAACTTAAAAACACCCGTTTTCGAAATTATCAGCCCTATTCTGCTATTCGATCCGATGGAATCATTCGTTTCACGGAAATATTTCACTCAATTTTTCACTATTTATTTTCAAATATCTTCTATATTTTGAAACCAAAGCTTTACTAATATTTTTCGAAAATTTTGGTATGCAATATTTTGTTTAATTCTTAAGAGAATCTAATTGTTAAAATTTATTTTGGATCGAATTTGTATACTTTTTGGAACAATTTTTTTTCCGTCAGATATCAGAATACAAATATTCACGTGAACGTTTACCAGAATAGGGCTGGTTGATTTTTTTCTAATTTCTCATAATTGACGACGGATTTCGATCAAAATTTGTTTATAGGAGATCTCTCAAATTCTGAATAATATCGCATTCAAAAATTTTCGAAAAATATTTTTTTTTTGAAAATTCAATATTTCGAAATTATATTTTTAAGCTTATTCGTATATGTATATAAATACATAAAATTGCCATACCAATTTTTTTTAGACAAAATTTTGTATATAAAAATTTAGTAAAAAACGATTTAAAAATATATTTAACCTTTTCTAATAAGAATCTTGTGCTTACGATGTGATCGAACATAAGAATGCCTAATTTTATTCATTCATACATAATTAACTGATAGTTTTCTATAAATGTATGAAAGATGAAATGCAATAAAAGTAATCACGCTTCAAAATGTATAACCTTCAATCGCATTTATAACTTAAATCATTTTTAAAATCAAATTATTACAAAACAACTCAATAATGTTTAGCAGGAGACTAGTTTCATGTCATTTTATAACCGTTATAACAGTTGTTCCTCATTAAAAACGTGAAATATTTACCTTCGACTCTTAAAAATGACTAAGTTCCGTAAGTTGAATGTCCTTGTGGGTCTGCGTGGCGACACAGTCAGAAATCTAGTGAACTAGAGTGCGGGAAAATAAAAACCTCAATATTACTGTTTGACTAATTCAATTTAAATAATCGACAAATATAAATAGAAAAGGTTATACAAATTTGTAGATCTATAGAGATTAAGAAAAAGTGTTCACATCTCTTCGCGTTTGATATTACTTCGGCTTAAATTACATTGAAATTGGGTGAAAATAACTTTTAGGTTTTGAAAAACTGCTGCCACGAAACTTGGAATCGTACATGTATTAAGGTATAACGATAAAAGTAAAGAAGTGTGTTACACGAGCGTAGAAGAGAATCAGTATTGTGGATACACACAGAAAACAAATTGAGTGTCTGTTATAAATAAAACGAAATGGAAATGGTACGAGGAAAACCCAAGCTATTGTCTCCTTCATCGGCAAAATAAAAATGAAACAATCTGTCAAAAGCAGAATGTTTATAAAATGAAATATGATTTTTAACGCAAAAGAAACTTGTCCTTTTTTCCCATCTCCTTCTTTCATTCTAAAAATCATCCGTTCTCTTAAATTGATTACTTTTTTACGCTCGTGTAATCAGGCACTTAAATTCACCCAATATCGCAATATGGGGTGGCCGTGGCGCGATAGTTGTGTGTTCGCCTGTCAACCTCATGGTCACAGGTTCGATTCCTGCCATAGTCTATGTCTTCTTATGTTTCCATTAAAAACCAATTCTTAAAATAAATGTCATACAATGATTTGCTGGTTTACTCATCACATGCTTTTAGGCATAGAACTAACAACATGTGATTGAGTAAAACTAGTATATCGATAAAATATGACAAAGAATAAAAAAATGAATGCGAATTATAAGGGACATCGATAAATAAGACACGGAAATTTCTCCGCATTAGTTCAGCCGCCATCCCTGGAGATAAAATCTGAGACAACAACCACCTACAGTCTCCGAATATCGCGCCACACATCTTTCCTATCATTCTTTCTCTTCCTTAACCTCACCCTCACGCCCGCGCTATATTGAAACTTTTAAAGGGTATTCATAATCCCTTGAGTGCGTGTAGATTATAAAAAAAAAATAACTCCATTTTCTAAACTCGAAATTTACAATTGTAAAAAGTGTATACCCAGATTATTGCAAGAATTGCTCTGTTTTAGGCGAATTCAGCTAGAGAGCTATTAATAAAAAATGCTTATTCCATCTCTAATCCATGATTTTACTAAACCATAGAACAGAAGTTAATCTGCGGATTTAAATTTTCAATTAATAAAAAATAGAAAAACCACGAACAACAATAAATATCAACTGTATTCTATGTCCCTGTACATTTTGTTCTTAATTTCAATTCATATTCCTTCACCAAAACACCGTTTTCGATAGTGTAGCAAAGGTCTAAGTTTGTTAATAATGTCAGTTAGTAATGTTAGTTTACGTGTGAGAGATAAATCGTGTTTTTTTAATATAGAGACTAGGGTTTATTTAAACAAAAATTAATTTATTATTAAATTTCAGAAAATGTTATATGTATAATAAAATTTCTAAAAATATTCCGATCAAAACGTAATGAATTATGGTTGCGCCAATACTCGATTATAACGTGCTTGATTCCTTGATCATTTTATCCTTTATACTTAATTTCTCAAAATCGGTCAAATTACTCGTCTAACGTAGTAGACGTGAGGCTCCAGTTTCACTATTTGCAGCCTTCACTGTTTGTATTGTTCCTATTATGGTAGTTTTTTTTACTGCAGATATGCCCCGGACTTGCAATCTGATATTTGTTTTCGAATTGTATTTTTTTTTATTTTAAAATTTTTAATTAATTTTTGTGTGTAGATTTAATTTTTTGTCTTAAATTGTATAACAGAAAGTTGACTTTTGGAAACGACAAACAATTCCATTTGAAAAGAATGATTGATTTAGAACCATATTCAAATCAAATGAAGATGATTAAGAATCAATTAAATATCCTTAACCTGAATAATTGAACCAGAAAAAAACTTTTGCGTACTCTCTCTTATCTCTAAGCAGTACCCTTCCGTGGTCCTCCGCGTTATAACCCTAAGCGGCGTTCTGGAGTTGGATGGATGACAGGTAATGGAAGTCTAAGTGGTGGTGGTGGAAGCTTCATGGGTACTTTGACAAGAAATAGCTCATGTGGTCCACCATCTCCATGCCCATCTGAACACATGCCGTATAGTTCGGCGAGTTCTAGTTTATCTGAAGGATCATCAAGCCATCGATCACATGAGGATGATATCAGCATAGTTACAGGTATTTCATTTTATGTTTTTTTTTTTCTTTATTTTAAGTTTAACTTTGTATATTTGTGTTTTGAATTTAAATGATTAACTAAATTTCAATATAAAGGTGTTAAATAGAAATCTTTACTTATAATCATAGCAAAACTAGCAAACTCAATATGTACCCACCCTTAAAATAACAGTAGAATTATGAAAACTTGTATAGGGATTTTATTCGTTTTTGACCATGAAATTCAACCCTAAATATTTGTCCAATGGTATTAAATTACAAGGAAACTTGCACGTTTCGACCTCCAAACTCCAATGTGTTACATTATTGTATTTGTTTTTTCGACTTTTTCTCGACGAATAGATTTAAATTGCATCAATACAACAATATGAGCTTGTTAGTTTTGAGAGTTGGTTTGAAAAAAGGACACCCATCGAAATGTAAATTGACAACCTTTTGCAGATACAATGCGGATTTGAAGTGGGCTATCGAGATATTAAAAAAAAAAAATATAGGGTTATCCATTTTGCGGTTTCAAAAGCAAACGTAAATAAAACATATAAAATATTTTTTTCATGATATTTCTTTTTTATTATAAAGCTTGAACGTTGACATTATGTGTGAAAGACCACATCATTTAAATGACCACCACGCGAATTGTTGCAAGAATCGATTCGTAATTTTCGACCACTTTTTGACACATATTGGGCGGTATCTCAGTCATAACTTGACGAATGTTGCTTTTCAAGTGCTCAAGAGTTAAAGGTTTATCTGCATAAACATGGTCTTTCGCGTAGCCTCACAAGAAAAGTTCAGCTTGAATAGCAGGCAAACAAAATTCGGTTATCATATGACCATAACGCTCCGAATTGACGGAGACAGTCGTTCCATCGTCGTTTTCGAAGAAGTAAGGTCCAGTCACACCTGCGGACCAAAGAGCGCCCAAAACATTGACTTTTTGTTGATGTAATGGCCTCTCTTCAATTACTTGAGGATTCTCAGAACCCCAAATACGACATTTTTGTTTATTAACATACCCACCGAGTAAGAAATGTGCTTCGTCGCTGAAGAAAATTTTGTTGGAAAAATCGCCGTCGACCGCCTGTTGTGCAAGCCCAATAGACGTATCTACGACGTTGTGAATGGTCAGCTGGCTTCAGTTGTTGTGTGAGCTGGACTTTATATGGATGTAGGTGTAGATCCAAATGCAAAATACGCAATAATGTGCCGTAAGACAGTCCTAATTCCTGAGAACGACGAGGAATCGACACATTCAGGTCTTGGGCAACACTTTCATTTACAGCAGCGATATTTTCAGTGGTACGAGCGAAACAATGATGCACAGGCCTTACAATATCTGTAGCCAATCCAGTCTCTTCAAATTTCTTCACAGTTTTGCCAATTGCTTGCGTAGTTGGACGATTATTTAAACCATAATCTCCTCTTAAAGCACGATATGTGGCTGTGTCAGAATCACCATTTTTGTAGTAGGTTTTAACATTTTTAATGCTTTGTGCGATAGTTAAGCGATCCATTTTCGTAAATGTTAGACTTTTAACTGAAAAAAAAATTGGTTCAACAACTTAGTTTGACAGATGTCGAATTCCAGCCCTATACTTTTGTAACCGCAAAATGGATAACCCTGTCTTCACTATCACCATATCTACCTATATATATTTAAACAAGACAGAAATATTGTTGGAATTAATTTTTTATTGTTATAATCTGGTAGGTAATTTCATAGCATTTTTTCTTAAATATGATTTGCGCCATAAATCAGCCGCAGCTACTACTATAGACTATGGTCCATTCGATCAGTCCAATTTTTGAATACCTTTTTTAATAAATCTGGCTGTATGGCGTCAATGAAGGCTTGAATATCGTCTTCGAATTGTTCAAGAGTTGCTATTGCTGGTATGTCGGCATAAACCAATGACATAATAGCCCAATAAAAATTAGCCCAGAGGCGTTAAGTCGCACGAACGAGGGGTCCAGTTAACAGAACCACTTCTGGAAATAAAGATGTCACCAAATTGATTTTGTAATAACCTTATGGTTAAGCGCGCTGTATAGCAAGTTGCGCCGGGGATGTATAGCTGATTAATTTTTGGAAACAGAAAATCAGTCAGCATGGATCGATAGCGTTCGCCATTCATGGTAACGGCAGCTTCTTCCTCATTTCAAAAGAAATAATGACGGATGATGCCACCAGCGTGTAAACCTTACCAAACTGTCAATTTTAATAGATGCAATGGTGACTCGTTAATGGCTTTCTGACGAAAACATTTAACCAGACTCATCACTAAACACAATTCTTCGGTAAAAATGCTCTATGAACTTCGAACAGATTTATTTTTTGTGTTGTTCCGGCGTTAAATGATTCATTATGATTTGCCAAACTTTCATAAACACACAGTAAACAGATATAAGGTATTATAACTGTGTTTTGATGTAAAGGCATCGTCATCTGGTTCGGATATTAGAAGTAAATTTCACTCAAAAATAATTTTGTTTAAATGCTTAATTCTACATTAAAAAAATAGTTTTTTTTTTGCACTTAGATATAGAGGTACAGCTGCAGCATTTTTTAAATGTTTTACCAGGAACTTCCCATCTTTGTATAGATGTTCCTTATTGTTTTTCATAAAAATATTTTCCAAAAGTTTAACATTTTCAATGAATGTATGGCTTGGTTCCTTGTGTCCACCTTCCGTCTTTTCATGTACCCAAGTAAAGCTGCAGGATGTACATTTTTGGCACTTTATATTTTTACTGCTTCTTTCCTTAAAGCTCTCATTTATACATTTAAAAGTATATCTTTAAGTTCATAGTCACTCTAAACAATATATTCTGAGCAAACACGGCTGTTTTTAATGAATAATCTCTTTTATTCCCACAAGCACGAATTCACAATTTGCACATTTTAGCGTTTTTCGGGCAATAGTGATATTTAACGTGTTTTCACTGTTTTTTCTACCGCTGTATTTTTACACCGCAAAAAATACAACCATTTTCAAATGTAAAAATTCACATTTTAAACGAGAAAATAAATAAAATAACAAAAACCAATTGAAAAGTTTCAATTAACGACTTCGCTTATCAAACTGGCAGTTGACCAGGACGTCTGCATAAGCAATATGACGAATTGGGTGTATCTAATGAATTTACTGTATTTCTGTTTATCTTGACCGAACAGAAATGTCAACAGAGTTTGACATTCTGAACTGTCAAACCATAGACAACAACCATCGAAACTTTGCACGCAGCCTACAAAAGAAAGACCCGTTATGTAGGTATTCCTGGTATATATTTTGTTATGTTTAATTGTTTAGTTTCTTCTACTGTGATTAAATATTAATTTGGGTTTTTGCAAAGATTTTTTTTGGACTGCTAGTATCAGCATTAAATAGTCATGGGTGGAAATAAAAAAGTAAATATTAGGTTTACAAGGAGACATTTTCTGAAAAGAACATAATCAAGTTTGTACTTTTTCCAGTTTATTTTACCTCTGTGAAATCTTCAATTGTATGACATGGACGACCCAAAAATTAAGTTTCAAAATATGCAAATCCCATATATGTTATTGAATTCTAATTTACACGAATGACAACATTCCAATAACACAATGATTTACTATTACATTAACCTGCTACTCCTTTTGTACAAAAGTTATATCAAATTATTCACAGATAATTGTAATCTGTAATTGTTGATTTATTTGTTGTTTAGTAGAGAAGAAGGATCGCAGCTGTCCGCGTAACGTATGCCCACCGATTTCTGAAGTCACTTTTGTTGCTTATCCGGCCGATTGTCGACTAATATTTTGCGGCGGGATAAAGCAGTACTATTCAATACGGTTTGGTACTTCTGGACATATATATTTTATAATTTATTTACCATGTTTATGATGTTGTATTTGAAATATGGCAAAAAATATTTGACTAGGAGGGCTTCCACAGGAATATTCACATCTATATTCGCCGTCATAATGTATTAAAAAGTGTAGGATTTGGCGGAGAAACGTTGCGGCAATAGTTACACGGGAAACATTGGGCGCGAAAACGTTACGCGGAAAAGTGTTACGCTGAGAACATTTTTACGGAAAAATAATTCAAACCCCTTCTGTTGATTTATACAATCTACATATCGATTTGTTATAAATGCAATCCAATCAGTAATTTGCTGATTATAAACTTGATCGCATTAACCGTTTATAAACTGCTCTCAAGCTTATGAGACCTATTACTTAAACATAATTTTTATATTATTCAGCAACCATATAACACACACATAAGTGTTTTTAAAAGTTCAAAAATGATATCAACCATTAAATTTCACTCTCAACGCCCTCAACAAATTGTACTTAAAAAAAATATAATTCCATGTGCGCATATGCGAGGTACCTATACTACTTCAGATAAAGATAGGCAGATAAATTTATTTTAAGGACCATCATCTTAAAGGTAGAACAGATCGTAGAAGATTTTCCTGCGAAATCAAAATGCTTCCAATTATTGAAAAATGATACAATACAAAAATACTTACTTCCGGTTGTTTATTATTAAATATGAACAATTTTTCCACACGTCACACTTTTATTTCCCAAAAACAATTCCTTACCAAAAATCACTCTTAAATTCACGAACCATTTTAAGTACTGAAAGAATTAATTGCACAATCTCAATCTAATGTCAAAACCAACGAAAAGATATTTTCCGCACACCTAAAAATACAAGACCACTTCATTGCCCTTCGAAAATATTTTAGTCTCGGCTCTGTTGTGGAATGTATCTGTGATAAAAAAAAAGCAAATATTATCTTATTAGCTTTAGTTTGGTACCAGAAGGACATCAGTTTTATTTCTTTAAGTGTTTGAGAATTGATAGACAAAGACTTCATTGATGAGTTAAAAAGAATTATTGATTTTTTTTTCTGCCGAGACAACCGAGACTCGGCCCAACTGAGCTTTACACGAATGCTTTATGAAGTATTTATATAGTTCAGCTGAAGTATACACTACTGGACAAAATAAAGTGCAAATTCATACTTCGAATAATATCATGTTTAATGTACATCGATTTATCTAATTTTACTTTAAAAAAACTTTATTTTTCTTACTAAAGTTGTTATATAACAAATGAATAAATGATAAAAATAATATAAACCAAATTAAAATAAGAAATATAAAGTATTAAAATATTTTGCAAAAAAAAAGAATACAAAATAAAATTCGAAATTTTAATTAAACAAATATAAAAAAAAGCTGGTTAATAGCTTGTGTCTCCGCCTTTGTTTTGAATGATGGTTTCAAGTCGCTTGGGTATGCTGCGGACCAGATTTTCCAAAAAATTAGATGGAATTCTCTCTCATTCATACTGGAGACTTTCCCAACAATTAGATAAATTTTGGCGCGCATCTAAGGGAATCCTGGCATCCAATATGGACGAAAGATGCTCTCTTGGATTCATGTCTGGGGATTGAGGTGGCCATTCTGAAACTTCAACATTGTTTTGAGCGAAAAACTGCTTTGCCACTTTGCTCGTATGTTTCGGGTCATTGTCTTGTTGGCAAATATAATTTTCCAACCACATTTTAGACGCCGAAGAAGCTAAGTTTTCTCTCATAATGCTTACGTAATGAGGACCTGTCATTTTACAATCTTACCATCGCCATTAAAAGAAAAACACCCCCAGACCATAAGAGACCCTCCACCATTCTTAATTGTTTTTTGGATGCACCTTTGGCCAAGCCTTTCAGAGGGTTTACACCAAACTCTTTTTCTAGATTTTGAGTTTTTTAACTCAAACTTAGACTCATCGGACCAAATAATGCTTTCCCAAAAGGTTTGCGGCTTTGCCAAATACTTCCTAGCGAAAGCAAGTCGTTTTCTAATATTTATCTGGAGAAGCAATGGTCTTTTCTGAGCTAAATAGTTTCTTAAACCGCTTTCATTTAGCCTCCTTTGAACTGTCCTTGGTGTTATGGGGCTTCTTTGATAATTCTAGCTGAAGATAATGGATTTTTTCGGGCCTCATTTGATTCTTCGCCCATCAGCTGCTGACGTTTTCCTCTTCCTTCCACACAGATTACTAAAACTGGAAGCAGATCCGCGTTCGAAAACGATTATACAAACCTTCCTTGCTCCAAATATGGACAGTCCATACTTTTCTGCGAGATTAAGGAATGTCAGCCCAAGTTGACGGTCCAAAACTAACAATTCTTTCAATTCAATTTCAATTGTTTCATTTCAATGCTATAGGCGAATAAAATTAAATTTGATGCTGGAAAATTTATAAATTCACATTTAATATTATTACCTTTCGATTATAGTAATGTTTTTTTTTAATTGAGAACATAAAACAATTTTAAAAGAAAAATACCAAAGTTGCACTTTATTTTGTCACGTTCCTACCTTATGTGCTGTAATATTTATGCTATTCTAATTGAACAGAAAAAAAAAAAATAACGGAACTTTTTTAGTGGTTTAATCAGAAATGATAATATCTGACGATAGAGTGATAAATCCCTCTCACCATTTAATCGCAGCATTTTAAAAGCAATATTTGCACTTTATTTGGTCTGACAGAGTAGTTCCTACGAGTGCGGCTTTACCAATATGCTCAGGTTTTTTTTTTTTTTTTTTCAAGAAAAAAATTACCTCTCAAATCCACGAACCGTTTAATAAAATCCCTTATCAAATTGCCCAAACATTTAAAAAATGAAGAAAGTCAATTCTTCGATGAGCTTAAACAAAATGTCGTGGGTAAACTTCCGTAACTTAACTCTCAATTTTAGCCCTGCCGAGAGCTTAGATGTTTACACATCAAAAAATAAATAAACTGTTGATTCAAAATCTTTAGGAACTATCCAGTAAATTTGATTGGTTGATTCTTCTTTAATATAAAGTACATAACTGTATACAAGCCTCACAAATTTTATTCGAAACTCAATCAAGATATCACAAAAACTCAATTAAAATTGATCATTAATAGAATTATAATTTAATTTATGGTAAACCTTCAGAATCGTCTTGTCGGATCTTCAAAGGCACAGGTTTTTTAATGAAGGTCAAATATAATTTTCATACATCAATACAAAGTAATTGTCCCAACTCTTTTCTGCAAATGTGACATAAGTCTTATAAGACTAACTACAATAAGATAGACGGTACCAGACATTTTTTCACAAAAACGATTTAAAAAAAATTACAATCCTTAGTACTACAATCGTTAGTACTACATACTGTACTACACTCGACCACTTTTCTCCAAATCTATCAATTGTACCATAAAAAGTGTGTTTATTTTTTTTGTGTAGAATGACATGAGATATAATGTGTAACTAAAACTTTTTTTCAAAAAAACATATAAGGTTTTCAAGTAATTTGGAAAACAATAAATTTTAACCTTTTTTCTGTCATTTGATATCAATTCTTCATAATAAAGTATGTTTATACAAATGTATGCTTTCGTAAAATTACAGAAATGTTGGTATTTTGCCAGCCGTGTACAAGCGAATAATTTGGATAAATATTCAGCCTTAATCTTATTAGATGAGATGGACGTTTTGGTAATTCATTATCGAACGAAAATTTAAAAGAAATAGTCAGTTTTAAAACATCGTTTAATTTAATTTAAACTAGAGCTAGACGGTGAATGTAATCGTTTAACCCGGCATAAAAACTACGTTAAAGTCTATCCTACTTGTGCTGCGCCTTGATTGTCAAAGAAATTTTTTGTCAACGTGTTGACGAGAACGCTTGACGTTGGCATCAATGTTTGTATTAAGGCATTGACAGAGTGAACATATGTTCATTTTGTGGTGACTTCATAGAGCCTTCGCGAAGACGGATTACGTTAACCGTGTAATTCTGGACTTGGGCTTTTTTTAATTCAAGGTGGATTAAGACTAATGTCATAATTTGAGTGTGCCAAATTTTTTTCAAATGGCGCGTTCATATTAATATTGTAATATAATGTATCTATATATAACGTCAATTCTGGCAATGGCGGTTTTTTCTACCATTATTTGTTATGCTTACATAAAGAGCACAAAAATAAACAATGCCCAATTTACATTATGATCCAATTTGTAAAATCAACTACAATTTTCAGCAGGTTACATATCACATTTATGTTCATTTTCATTTATTAAAATTTGTTGGGTATGAAGCTCTTATTATTCTGTTAACCTTTGGAAATACCCGCACGATTTCGCACTGTCAAATAGGTAATAAAAAGTTCTTCAATATTTTCCAATATAAAGGATTATGCAATAGCAAACATATAAAAATCAGGTCATTTTTGAAGCCAGCTTCAATGTGATAAGTACTCACCATTATGTGCATAAAGTAAAGGTATTTATTCAAGGATTCAATTGATATAAATATGTATGTATGTATAGGTATGCTCCATTTTGCATGTTCCTGCAATTTATGAACCACTTTCATTTTTTGTGTTCTAGAAAACATATTAATATTTTTATCCTTCATTGCATGATATTTTTTTCTTTTTATCTGAATGTATGCCATTTATAAAACTGGCAGGGTACTTGACGAGAAAATTTATCAAAATATTATTTGGACATATTCATCAAACTTCTAACACAAATAACCTCCATATATCTTCCAGATAAAAGTCTGGGTGACACCAGTGACATCATCAGTGACTCGTCTGGGGTCGGCACGAATTCTGATAGTGCAGCCTGTTCCATTGGTCATCCCAGCACAACGGTAGTATGCATGGAACCATATGCTGGCAATTCGGTGGGACATATTCGTTTACAGCCAGGCGATGTGATTGAGGTTGTTGGTTCAACAGATTGTGGATTACTGGAAGGCTATGTACGTGGCACTAATGCATCAGGGTTCTTTCCGGTGGAATGTGTGCAAGAGGTGAATATTCGTCAAAAGAATATTACGAATGTATCAACAGCGACGAATATTTCGAATTCACATCACCAACAGCAAAGTCAACAGTTCCAAGGATCTCCGGGAATGCAGCGGTTACAGGGTCCAACTACTAATGGTGGAGGTGGCCACTATAATAGCTCGACAGCACCAAGAGTAAAGAAACCGTAAGTTTATTAAAACAATAAATTATGTTTATCATTAAGTATAGTTTTGTATTTCAATGTCCATAATAAACACATACACTAGATATAATTTCGTTTTAGTATCTAGGTTTAGGGATTGAATATCAGCATAGCCTATGGCACTTATAAAAATGAAAATATTTTGTGCACATGTAGTTTTCCTACGAGGAAGAGCAAATATTTCCTATCATTGAAAAGTGTTTCTCCCCTCACATCAAGAATTTGGCAGTTACGTTCCTTTTATTCATGTAGAATAGCAACACGTTCATCAAAATTATTTATTATTATGATTTGTAGAAAGAGCGCAATATAACGATCAAACTTATTAATTAAGTATTCACTTTTTAGGCATTAAATGAGACACGCGTGTTTTCTTTTCTGTTAATATCATCAGGCAGTATGGTTTTGTATACTTTTTTTCCAAGGAAAGGATAACAAGCGATAATTTAGGCAGATCAATAAAAAGTTACTGAATATATTTTTTTATTTAATAGTTTCAAAATTAAGACTAAAGTCTTGAAACCAGCTAAAGCACAAAAAGCAGTTTGCAACACAGTCATATTGATTAATATGAACAATCGATGCAACTCCACCACACAACTCGAGATAAGTGTGGTTCCGAATTTTCGCAAAACGTTCAAATTCACTCAAACCTCTAAACAAGCATATTCTAAATTCTAAAAAATCAACTAGTTAACGATTAATGAGATTTGACAATCAATTTAATATTCGTTATTAAAAATAACAATTTTGATAAATTTGATCGAGTTTTAATGGTGTAATCTTGTAATTATCCTTTCACCGAAAAAATGTACTTTTTTATTATTTCAAATAACAACAACTAATAATTTGCCATTAATTAAAAATTGATAGATAGCAATTTTGTTGACAAGTTTATCAATATAACAATTCACAACAGACAATTTTTTTTTGACGAATCAAAAACAATCAAACATTCATGGTGTTAATAAGAAAAAGAAGCGAACTCGAGATCAGACTTGAACTTACGATGATATCGAAGACGAAAAAAGTGAGTCCGGCAATTCTGTCTGCCTGTCTGTATGTCCTCGAGGCTAAAACGGTTGGATGGATTTGCTTCAAACTTGGTACATATTGGTTTTTTTTTTTTTTCTTTTTGGTAATATGCCCATACTTATTTTTCATTTTTTTAAGACATAAAATAATGGGGCCTGAGATACATTTTTTTTTGCAAAAAAGAATAATCTTATTTTTCTCAAAAACAGCTCCAAAAAATCAGTTATTAATGAAGGAAAACGTTAAAACGTCTCCAAGAATTTTGATAAAATAATGAATCTGTTCTTGAATTAGTTCAGTCCACTTTCAAGTACAAAAATATTTTCTTATGCGTACTTATGAACGGTACTTTTCATAGAACCACTTGTTTTTCTCGTAATAAAGGTTAACATTTTAAATTAAAATTTTTTTTTTTAAATTAAAATTTTCGACTTTCTATTGGATGGACGGATTAAAATTATTTTTTTATGTAAATGCTCCCTAAAAGTGTTAGGCCCTCATTATGAGTAGCGAATCGAACTTAAAATCTTGCGAATTCGCTAGTTTCGTATTACGAATAGTGATTCGCTCCAACTTACCTCGCTTCAAATGTCAAAACCTTAGCGAATTTGATTATCGAGGGATTACAAATAGCGAATCTTCGCTTATTTAACCCATGAAAGTGTGATATACTATCGAATTAAAATATTTAGTGATAACGTTAGCGAATTGTTGTGCCGGGAAACATTTTCTATTTATTGTTGATAAAAGTTTCAAATTTAATTGTATTAACCTGTAGCTAGTTATTTTTCGTAATGACCGAAATAAATGAAAATCATAAATAAATGAAAGCATAAGGGCCAATGCAAAGTAATTACAAAACTAGTAGTTTGATGGTATCGTATCCGGACGTATGTGTAGGTATAGGTGTATTTGGTTCTTTGAAGAAAAACCAAAAAGATTATTGGGAACAATTTCCTGTCGAATTAAACTCTCTTGAGGCTCCTATTCGTGATGGAAAAGAGTTGCATACGTTAGTAAGAAAATGTTTTATTGTTTGCACCTAAGATTATTTTTGTACATAGGTTTGGTTGGACTATAAGTTAAAGCTGAAACAAAAATTGCAGTTAAGTTAAAAATTTGATTACTACTGCTTGCGGGCCATACTGCCAAATTTCGTTGTCGCCTGGCACAGTTGACTGAAGTCCCAAACCGAAATCATTACCGACACGGTTTTGCCAGCAACTACTCCCAAGAAATCTCAATGTGCAAGCCAGTTTTAAAAGAGATGGAACTGCATAGAAGTTCTTAGCTTTAGCACTGCTTTATTTGGTAGATCAGAAGTACAAAATAAAATCTAATGGAAGACAAAACATTGATTTTTTTTTAATAATTAATTTAATTTTGATGGCTTAGAAATTGTTCGGTAGTTCTAAGGTATTAGAACTATAATGAATGTTTTTTCTCACCCGGCCCACGCTAATTTTTTTCTTGCATTTTCGTTTCAAACTCAATCACCTTAAGAAAATAAAATGTTGCTTAACATAAATTGTCTTTTTTTTAATTAAATCGACGAAAAATACAAACTCAAGCACACAAAACAGAAATTCACAAACAATTTAACGCAACACAAACAGCATTTGACGTTTAACAAATGTTTTCTTATTGGAATTTATTTTTGGCACCATTTATTTTTAAGCGAACGATGAAGTTCGCTATTAATAATACTGTGATAATCGAAGTTCGCTAAATTGTTCGCAACTTATCGAATGTTCGATTCGCTATTCATAATGAGATGGTTCTTCGATTTTTAAAAAATAAATACATTTTTTGGAAAATCGATTTTTTAAAAACCAGTCACTGAAATTTTTTGAAATTAAAATTTTATATGTATGTACTCGTATGTACGAGTATGTTAATAATTACTTAAAAATGGCGTTTCAATTTTTCAATTTTATTCATAAAAAATGTTTTTTTTTTAAACCGCTCCAACCTTTTTTGATTTTTGTTGTTATATAGCTGCATATTTGTCCAACAATTTGAATGGCAACTTTTTTCCCCAGGGTCCATATTACCCTGCTAATTTATATAATTAAAATCTATAATCTAGATTTAAATATACCTACCTAAGGTACGTATGTAACTATTCGAATTTTACTAATTAGAATCAAGGTAATCTTACCTACATCGGCTTTAAACCTTCATAGTATAACTAGACTATCTACATACTAACATCTTCAATGTTTAGCTACATTTAAGTTGCTAGCTACAAGAGCAAGTTGGTGCGATCCAGTCGTTCATTTTCTTTTTAGTATCATTTCCAAACGCAAAAAGTTAAGTTCGGTTACTTTTTTGCAATGTTTTAGACGCTTTCAGTTCATATTTGCCAAGAAAGTATGGTACTAGTTAAAAAGGGTTTAAAAATAGGAACATTTAAGTTAAGTACTTTATTATAAGCCAACTTTTACGTAACTTTACTTAGGTTAAAAGTACTTTTAACCTTGAAATCAGGCTGTTTAAAATGTTGCCTTTAAATGCGGAACTGTTATTCACAAAACTTATGCAACCTTGAATATAGACATGCTGAACAGTAAACAAACACTATGTTCTGATTTTTATTAACAGAGATGAAACCTTCATGATGTATCTATGTATCTATAGATTTAGTTTTTTGGTACTTTGATATAGGGAGCATTATAATTAAAATTGATCGGAAAATGTTTAATGCTTATGGTTATTCACTGCATAACTATTTGGCGAATTTTATTCTATGGAACATAAACGTTTGCTATTTAAAACAATATTTACATTTATTTTTAATGTTGTTAATTAAAAATATCCAAAAAATATACAAAGTACAAAAGGAGTGTTCCAACGTTATGGTGGATTTCAATGTTTCACAATAATTCGCCCTATTCGGAATAACGGTTCGCATACCATTCCGATTTGGACTAGTTGTATTCTGTTCATTCATTTCAATTGTTTACTTACTTGAAAATTTGTTTGTGGCCTCAGTCGAGTTTAATTAAACAGTAGCAATTTAGATTTTACTAAGTAAGCGGGGAAGTTAAATACGAGTTGTTCTTTAAAATGTCCCTCAAATACTTTTATTTTCCTATTTTTAAAATATTCTAAACAAGGCATTATTGACTTAAATATAGAGTAAATACAATTTTGTTTTAATGTTTTAAATTGGTGTAAGAAGTGAATTCCTATACAGACGTGTCCTTGGAAACTGAGTGTATTGTTAAGCAACAACTGTTAACAACTGATATAATAAGTTATCCAGTACTTGTATGGATTTTTTGAAAAGTCGCTCACTTAACGTTAAGAAACAAATCCTAGTAGCTCTTAAGTCTTTAAGTATGAGTGTCATATTTAGCTGGAGAAGTTTGGTGATGTATCACAATGCTTTGAACCTTTCGAATAATTCATATCGATTGATTAAAATTGTATTTTTCTTCAATATTGACATATGACACGATTTGTTGTATCATACGTTTTGTTCAGTTTAATAAAATCTGGGTATTGAGCAGTGAAATCAATTCCTGTTGTATTATTACTATAGGACGCAAAAAATTTCTTAACGCTAAATAAGATTCCACCATTGATATCTATAGAACACTGGATAGCACATTAATATAAAAAAGATGAGGCAAACTTGAAGACTGTTATAAGTGCGCAGTACCATGTCATTATAACTTTATAACACTTCAAATTACGTTTAGAGGTCACATTAGGCATTATTTCAAATGCAAATATGGTTTATTTGTTTAAAACAATAAAATACAAAAATATGTCTAGCTTCGTTTTTACGAACACAATTTCAACTTACTTTGTTTGCTCGAACAGACGTCGAGGATGGTACCAGCGCACATTATCTCATCTTCTGTTATAGTTATAGCGAATACACTATCTAGTGTGTTATATAGATTAGTGGGTTCCACCCTTCAAAACACATGTTTTTACATTGTTGTATTTATAAATTTGGCTTTCTATCCATGAATAGATGTTAAATCCAACAACAATATGTAGTATAGTGAAACTTATATTTTTGCACTTGTGCGTGAAATCTGGTTGTAACTACACACAGAACCAAATGCATAAATATCAGTGTTATCCTACATACAGGTAAACAAATATCATTTTAACCAAGGTACTAGTTTGTAGGCAAATCCTGTTTAATGCCCCTCAAAGTTTCCAATGTAAACACGATGTAAGTACCAAATATTGCCAATGTTATCAAGGTCTTAAATGCAATCATCTTTAAACGTCTAACCTTAACGGGCTACACGGAACGTGTACGTACTGGGTTACACGTAACGTCTAACGTACTAGGTTACACGGAACGTGTAACCTACTGAATTACACGGAACGTATAACATACTTAGCTACACGGAACGTTTAACTTACTGGTTTACACGAAACATGTAACCTACTGGTACTGGTTTACAATGTACGTGTAACGTACGCCTCACGTTTTTTGTTCACTCCGCCGCTAGTATAGATGATTACATCAAAAAAACTGTGTTGGAATTGACTAATGTGATTGTTAATTATTAGTTTTTTGATAGTCGTTTTGACGATTGATGTCTGTCATATATTTATATGTATGTGATTCATTGTGTGAGCGTGTCGTTAGTCGGAATGGAGGCGAATGTTTTTTTTCTATGATAGAAAACTTAATGCATCATTTTAGTTCTAATTATTAAGCAATAAATGTATTATTTAGTAATAAAATACTCATGGATCATTTTTATAAAGATAACATTTTGTTTTTTTTTTGTGTGTCATAATCACAATGGCGCATATTCTTAGTCGCTGCTAAACCCAGGTTTTATTAAACCACAGCTTAAGACAATTTTGGCTCACGGAATACAGACCGATTTTACTTACATATTGTTGGTTTTATATTTTTATAAGATTATTAACTTAGTTTACCACACTAATAGCTTCAAATATTTTGGAATGATAAACTTAACAAAATAGAATCAACGTACGAAAATTCAACTAAACTTAGGTTAAGTTAGACACAGTTTAAAAATGACTATGAATACTCCCCAATATGTTTTAGGAAGGTGTATTTATTTATAATACAATTCTATATACTACTAAAATTAGAAAAAAGTAGAAGACTAAGCATTAAATTTAGTCGGATTTGTTGAATTATTAATCCAAAATAGCTTTTTAACGGCCTTTAGTTCACACAATTTGCGTTTCGTTCCGGCGATTTCACTTGGACTCATCATTTTAATAATTAAAAATTGAATCTTTTTGGATATAGTTCACATTGGTTTTTTTTGTCAAAAAAGACATATAAGATGTATTGAACTTAACAAAAAGTGCGCATTGGCAAAGGCCTCACTAGCCAACTAATGAGCCCCACTGAGATCGCCTGCCGGGACGAAACACCAAATGTTTTGTTTTTTACTTTATTATTTATAAAAAGTACCTACAATAAAAACTTGTAACATTATTAATTTTTTGATAATTTTTTTTCTTAAAGTGTTATGGGTGAACCTCGAACTGTTGTACTTCATCGAGCTAAACGTGGCTTTGGTTTCATTCTGCGTGGAGCTAAAGCATCTTCACCACTCATGCAATTGAAACCGTCCGACAGATTTCCAGCTTTACAATATCTTGATGATGTGGATCCTGGAGGCGTTGCTGATATGGCTGGGTTGAGACCTGGAGACTTTTTACTCGCCATTGGTGGTGAAGATGTCCGTGCAGCCTCTCATGAGAAAGTTGTTGATATGATCCGATCCTCGGGAGCATTGGTATCAATGACGGTCATATCGCCTCAATATCCACACCAGATGCAATCCGTAGCAGTGCCCGCTGTTGCTACAGCGCAGCAACAACATCAACAATTCCAAGTACAACATTACCAAGGTCCAAGTACGCCACAAGCAGCACGGCAATGTTCAACGCTACCGCGTAAAATGTCTCTAGGTCAACCTGGTTTGGGTGGAAGTGGAAGAATGCCTGCACCGATGCCACCACGACGTGATCCAAAAACTACGCTAAGTGTTGGAAGAGCTCGAGCTAAATCGATGGTGGCCGGTCTTGAAAACGGAGGTGAAAAAGAGGACGAAGACATTCCAGCAAAATCTAGCTCAATTGAATCTATATCAACAACGCCCACCCAAAATCCCAGCACTCCAGTGCAATTACGAACTGCAAGCATCAAAGCGCGTCCGACATCGAGCCGTATCACAGCCGCGGAGCTGGAAGAATTGTTCCAACGACAGCAAGGTGAGGCAGCCGATGGCGTGAATCGATATTCAACTATGATGACAACTTCAAGATTCCAATCAGGCACTGATAGTGGAGCGGCAACACCCCCCAGTAGTGGGTCACCAATGAAAGCTCCATTAGTATACGCAAGCGTTGCTGAAATGAAACGAAAGAAAACGAAGAATGGAACTCTGCGAGGAAAACCTTGTGCAATACCAACAGTCGGAGCTGGAGGCAGTGAATTAAAAAGATTCCATTCGACTCCGGACTTGAATTCGCATTTAAATAGCTCGTCTTCGTCTATTTGGAATGCAATAGGCAAAGGTCACCATTCCCAAGATGATGTGGCCACATTACATGCATCAATGCAACGATTAAATCTACCACCTCCAACACACCCACCGCCACCCCCGCCTGTTGGACAAGTGGTTAAAGTGGATGTCTCACGAAGCTCATCCGAGTATGAGAGTACAATCACGCTACAACAAAAACTTCAAAAACGGGGAGATGTAACTGATAGTTGTGGACCATCCGATGGTGTTGCGTCCAGTTTCAACCCATCGGCAAATGCCAAGTTGTACGCATCACCACAAGATCTCAGAAACGTTGTTGGTTGGAAACTACGACGAACCAGTTCGCAAGAGGTAATTTTTTTCTTGATTAGTATAAATAGTGAAAAATAGCAATTTTTGTTGTTCGAACATTTTTTTAATGAACAACGTTATCATTTCAATAAAATGCTTTTTGAAAGAATATACCTTGTACATACATATTTATATACAGCAAAGAAAAGAGAAACTTTGATTGTGTTTTTGTCATTTAAGCCATATATCCAGTTCGAGCAGAAAAAAATATTATCCTACATATTAGGTCTGATCCACATTCTGCCAAATGGCACAAATTAGCACCAATTTCTGCCAATTCCTGTTCAAGACTTATAAATTTGATAGTTTTGGGTAGAAGAGAGCGCTCTTGAGACAGTAAAATATTTCCCCTTCCTGAGAATTTCTTGCCAATTTCTGCCCAATAAATTTTTGTAGGCAACAAATTCTAGGCAGAAAATTTAGAATTGTTGAACAAATAAATTAATTAAAAAGCATTAAAATACAAAATTATTAGTTTGAAGAGAAAAAAATGTGAATTTTAAACAAACAAAAATTTAAACAAAAAAAAACAAATGTTGTGCTGACGTTTTAAAATTGGCAGAAAATTTTGCTCATGCTGTTCCAGACTTTTTCGGGCATTATTTCTTAATGTGAAAATTTCATCCCCACTCTTAAAAACTGTATAAGCTGCCTAGAGTCTGGATCAAACCTTTTCTCTTACTTTTATTCAAAGTATTTCAATTAGATAAGCCACTGGCTAACAGAAATTAGCTGAAATTAGCTTGCAACTAATTATTTACACATTTCTTTATAGCCCCAAGTATATTTAATATTCCAAATACTAAATAGGGGATATGCTATTGGGAGATAAAAATTACGTCAACATCAAATATATATCACGGATAGCAAAATAATGATTCGGTCATTATTCATCTTGGACAATTTGTATGTACAGTTCGTAACAAAAATTGAATTTTGCGTTGAGGTGTGTAGGTACCGGTAGGGAAAACTCCTACATAAAATTTGTCCTGGGAAAAAAACATATGAGAAATAATATTTTTCCTGAACTGAACTAGACCTTACATAACAATATTAACAGTATATTCGTATAGCTAATATAATTTTGTTTTTCAACAGAATCGTCAAGGGCAAGTTTTAAGCCAATCATCAAACACAACGGCACAACAATTTATACAACAACCTCCACCTGCACCACCCCAACCTACAGCTCAAAATGTTAACCAGCAACAACAACAACAAACACACCAGGAGAAACAACAAGCAGTCAATGCAGCGCAAAAATGTCAATATGCCCAGCCCACACGACAGTTCGTTGGGCAACTTCCTACGCATCATCAACAGCAGTACACACATCCCCAAAATTCCACACCGCCGCTGCCTACTGGTTCTGCGCCACCAATTCCAGAGCCCGATTATAGTCTTAGTGAATCAGACGGAGAGGATGAAAATTCAATTTTGGTTGCGAGAAACACAAAGCTTAATGAAAAAATAGCCTTATTAGATTTGCCCGAAACCAGTGGAAACAGTAATGCAAGGTACGATATATATTTTTTTGTGTTCACCTATAAATATGTATTTCTAACATCTAATAAATAAAAAGTAAATATATAAATTATCAGCCTACGCCAAACGCGTGCATACTTATGCAGTTCATAAGGATTTATGTAGTCACTATGCAAATCCTTATAAAGTATACATTTTTCCCATTGTAAAGCTTGAACCAATTCACTTGAACATTCTACTGCACAGCTCTCTTTAAATTTCTTTGCTCATTTCATTAAATTTGAAAGCTACTCAGAATCACATTCCAGGGATGGACTTTATTTACATGAGGTATGATCGTGTTTTTTTTTTAACAACAAGTGGTTTTGAAAGTTCTCACAAATCTGTTCTAAAAGCAGGTGGTGACAATTCTTTTCTAAAGTATTCCAAATTTTAGAACAGAAAATTGATCATTGAACAGCAATATCTTGTACTTTTCTGTTCTAAACTGTTCCGAACAGCCTGATTTTTTTTTTTGTATCGGATGGAAATCTTCAAGACACTCGGTAAGAATCGGTACCGAGTAGTGTGGGACTCTTACCGCACTAAAACCACCGGTGAAATCAGGACCAATCTATGAAAGATCGAAAAATGATTTTACTATCTTAATTTATATTTAAATCGCATTGGGGGGAGTTTAAAGTTATTACACTTTCCCATAGCTTTTAGACTATCAGCTCATGAGGCTTGGTTCTTCTTAATCTCCGAACATTGTCTCGTACATTTTAAATGTACCGTCTTAAGACGGTCTCCATTTCGGAGTTGGTATGACCTTGCAGTCGCTGGTTGTGTGATACGGCGTGTTTTTTAACCACTTCTATAACCATTTCAATTTGAAGGTCACGATGTAGATTGTTATTTCTTATATACCAAGGGGCATTTATTATTCCACGAAGGACCTTGCTTTGGAATTTTTGGATGGGTTCAGCATTTGTTTTCTTTGTACAGCCCCATAGTTGGACGCCATATGTCCAAATGAGTTTCAGTACTTGCTTATATAACATTAGTTTGTTCTGGATAGATAGGTCAGAGTTCTTGCCTTGTAACCAGTACTTTTTCCTGTACTTCAAGTTTAGTTCTTCACGTTTCTTTTTGATGTGCTCTTTCCATTTAAGTTTTGCATCCAAAGTCATTCCAAGGTATTTGGCGGCATTGGAGTAAGGCACTACTGTATTATTTATAAACATTGGAACATTGTTTATGTTTTTGTTAGTAATCGATTTCGTTTTGTTTAATTTGATACGCCATTTCTGCGTCCAATCACTAACTTCATCGACAGCATTTAGCAATTTTAGTGTAGCCTTCGTAACGGATTTATCTGACACCAATATTGCCGTATGGTCAGCAAAGGAGGCCAAGATAGCGTTGATGATATAACAGATACAGGGTTGGTCCTAGGACACTTCCTTGTGGTACACCGGCTTCAATTTTCTTTAGTTCCGAGTAATGTTAGTCGTACCGTACTCTAAAGAGTCGGTTCGTAACGTAGGATTTCAGTATTTCGTAGTACTGCCTGGGAAGGTCCCGATGCAGTTTGTACTCAGTCCCAAGTGCCAAACCTTGTCAAAGGCTTGAGCCACATCTAAGAATATAGCCGAGCATACTTGTTTTTCTTCAAGTGCCTTTTCCACGAATGTTTATTTCTAAATCCAAACTGATGGCTCGGAATTAGTCTTCTTTCTTCTATTATTTTGTTAAGCCTTTTCAGTAGCAGTTTTTCAAAAACTTTTGCCATTATTGGTATAAGCGATATTGGTCTGTAAGATGTTACTTCTGTTGGTGGCTTACCTTGTTTAGGTATAACAATGACTTCTGCAATTTTCCAATGATTTGGAACATATCTTAGTTTAAGGCATGCGTTAATTATAAATTGGAGTTTCTTGAAGGCTATTCATGGCATTTCTTTCAAAACCTGAGCAGTTATTAGATCGTATTTAGTCGTTTCAATGCAATTGATAAACAGAAAAAAACCTGCATTAGGTTGGATCTGATCATGTGGGCTCGGTGGCGTGATGCGAAGTGCATTGGCTACTAAGCCGCTAGTCATGGTTCAATACACGATGAAGGCATAAGAAGTTTTTCAATTAAAATGAAAAAGTTGACCAGCACCACTAGAGCAAAGGAGTCTGATGATCGACCTTGGCAAGTCGTGAAATAGCTATAATTCCAGCCAAATTAGTTGAGAAAAAACTTGGTGGTAGCACACTCAAATTGTTGTTGGGCATTCAAAGTCATCAAGGTATACTCTTATAGCGAGTTGCATTCAAGAAAAGATTGGATCTTTTTGAATTTTCAGAGTTTAATTCCAAAAATAAGAGCAGATTTAGATAAAATCTTAGCACGAAAGATCTGATAGGTTAGCAGAGTTGTTCTGAATGCATACATCCATGCAAAGTCTTTTCTGTCAACGGTCAAATGGTAAATATTTTGTTAATCATTTGTTGTAAACTAGTGCTAAAAAAAATTTAAAAATGAACAAATAATGGACCAAGATGTTAATAATTTAGATTTTATAAATTTACTGGAGTTTTTGATTGCTTCGTATTCGTCTTCCTCGTCATCTGATGATATGAAGATATGTTTTTTAAGAAACCTGTGTGTCAGTCATTCTCCAATGCTACAATAAAATCTGAAAAAATGTTCGTTGAAAAGATCGAATCTCGATTTTGAGAGGAAATCTTTCAAATTTCAATGAAACTCGCTATTATTTTCACTTTTTGACACACAAGACAGTTTTTCAACAAAAAATGTGAATATAACACTGCTCTTCTTGCACAGTCAACGTCCGAGACAAGACTGGCTTTTCCACACAGCATCGTCGTTGTTGTTTGGTGCATGTAAAAAAAAAAAAAAACAATTTACTCACTCTTAAATATCAAACTACTTTTCAATACATCCCTTTTTATGTAGGGTCTAAACTACCTACCAGCGGTGTTTAGGTTTATGTTGCTGGCATGCCGATTTTTGCGTTAGAAATTATAAGGAGAACATAGTCTTATGTACTCGCTATGATGTGTTTTGATCAATGTTATTCTTATCAGCTCATAATAGATAAAACGGAGATACAAACAAATTAATTTATTTTAAGTCACCTTAGCTTACAGTCACACAATATTATCTTAAACCTAGTACTAAAGTGACTAAACTTACACGCCATAATTTGTTTACCTTCCTGTAAAATTTGTCAAATAAGAGAGTTGTCGCATTATGTAATAAAGATCAAGAAAGAAACCCGTCCTACATAAAAAAATCAAATCACAATCAAATTGAATATATTAACAAATAGTCCTTATAGTTTACTTCCGTTAATATTGTGAAACAGTAATTATGTATTAGTATATATGTACATCTACCCATTTTATTTTTGGTCCGTTTTGTAAATATTTTTCAAGTACTGATAATATTAATTTTTTTTAATATGACATTATTTTTATTATTATTCTACATTTTTAGCGGGAGTAGTTCCGGTGGCTCTATTTCGCATTCATTCTCTGTTGATGAAATCCAAAGGATACGCACTAATTTAAAGACATCCAAGTCTTATCCCAACGATTTACTGAAGCCAGAAAACCAAAATGATAATGAGGTAGTTTCCCAAAAAACTAACAATATGAACTCACGATCCCCGCCGAATGCGGTTGAACACATTGAAGAAGGAGATAATTCTTCGTCAGGTGTTAGTAGTGATCAAGAAATTCCGATTAATTCTGCGCAAATGGCTACAAATCAAGATTCCCTTAAAAAGAAACCATTGACGCTTTCGGTTGGAATCACAACGCCAAAGCAGGAAGCACCTCTGGTCAAACAACAGCCGCAACAACAGACACAACCAATAAAACCATCGACAGTAGCTGCAACCAAAGTAAATACTTTGCTTATTACGAGCAAACAATTAGCACCAACACTGTCGCCAGCCCTAGCGTCTAAGCTAATTATGGGTTCAACTTTGCGAAAGCATGAAGAGCCCATAACTACCGTTGGAAGCACAAAACATTGCTTAAGCATTAATAGCAATAATAACAGTAACCATGATCATGATACGGAAGAAGAACAGCGCAGTGAAGACGATGGTGAACTAAGTCCCAGCCCACCAGCGAAAGCATTTCAACGACATAACTCACTAACGCGAAAGCAAGCAGCTAGCATCGCAATGGCACGGGCAACTCGTGCTGCAGTATCATTAGTACAATTGCCACCTCCTATTGAAGCAGACAGTGATAATGAAATGATGACTGCATCTACAGGAGCCAGTGGAGTGTCTGGAAATGCATCCTGCGCCGAAAATATCGTTTTAGCACCACCGCCACAGTTTTGCGATTGCAATGATATAAAACATCCAAAAACTACTGGTGGTGGTGGTCCAACTAGTGGAGGAGCGAACGTTGCAATTTCCACTGGAAATCGCGTTCGTATTGTAGGGGCAGTGCCAAAAGCAAATCGCTTAAATAGTCAATAGATATAAAAAAGAAGTAATGAAAGATATTTAAATTATGTTTAAGTATATTAAATATTTAAGAAACAAAGAAAAAACAAATAATTATCATGCATTATAATAAAACAAATATAACGATAAAACGTAACTAACTAATTTATATGTTAAAAAATTAAATGAAACTTGCTTTAAATGCAACTTTCTAAAACGAAGCTAATAAAATCATAATGTTTAAATCAAATAGAAATAAAAATAAAAAGCCACATCGTTGCATGTAGGTTCATTCGCACTGATATACATTTTTCTTATTATCATACACAATATCTTAATAACAATTCTCATTTTTAAGTCTCATTTCAATTCATTGCATTGGACATACATTTGAGATGAATTTATCCAACAGGAAAAACGACTTTTTGGCAGATGGAAGTGCAATGTCTTATATGAAACGTACTAAACTTTACAGCACGGAAATACATAATTACATAATGAACAATATTTTATGTACCGTTTTTTTTCACGAAAAATTCACCCTGTGTGCGCTTAAAGCGTCATATTTAGTTATCATTAAAAGTAAGCTATGACTTAAAATTATTCGATCATTGATCATAGAAATATTAAAAATATTTTTTACTGAAGTTAATTGCTTATCGCATTTATTAGACCATCGCATATTTCGAAACAGGTAATTTATTGGCATGAGAATTGAAGTGTGCAGAGTGAAACAGAAAATTGTGTACCCTGTTTAAGTCTAGTATTAAAAAGAAATATAATATTACTAGAAATTTTCACAAAGTTTCCCAAACTTGGGTTTTTTTCTATGGGTTTTGACAGCAATCTTGGTTTACCAAACGAAAGCCCTATAGTTAATATTTTGGACTGGAATAGCCGTTGAAAAATAATACTCAAATAAGTATAGAGACATCTGAAGGCATCATTTTTGAGGATTTAAAGTCTTAAAGGCCTGAATTGCACTCAGAATTGCCAGGACTTTTTTTATTTCTTATTATTTTAAATAAATAACATACATCTTTTCAATAATAGCTACTCCTTTCCGATGCAACAAAATCCCACTTTGTGATCTCTGCTGCTGAATGTGATTACATTAGTTCATTTTCATTTCCTTAAATGTCAGCCGGTTTAGTATTTCCGATTATTTTGACCAAAGAAATTTCCACTTTTTCACCTTTGGGAACAAAATAAAAGTTTATGGAAAAAGTTTTCATCATTGAAAAATCAAAAGTGATTTCAGAAGAGAGTGGTAGAGCAAATAAAATATTTTCTTCAACAAAAAAAATTATATAGCTTCACAGCTTCATTTTGGTACCAAAACAAGATCAGTTCTATTTGTTTAAGTGCCTCAGAATTGATAGACAAAGTTGTCAATGATAAGTTTCAATGAAAGCTATAACTGGCGCCTAGTGTCGTTTTTATTTAGCAATCCGGAATCCTTCTGGACTCTTCTGAAAGTGTTTACTTGGGAAAAAGGTCAGTTCTGATTCTAAAGAGGAGAAAAATATGCTTCTGGGGCCGAACTATGTAATTCCATTCTAGAATAAAGTTGTTCGAATTCGCGAAATTTCAACTTGCCAATTGGTGGTTTACTACCACTTATTCATTGAAAAGAACAGGGTTAATTGGAGATTATGTGGCGAAGAGTCGAATACGCGAACAATGGATGAAACTTTCCAATACCATACCACTTAAAAATAGCATTGGAAACAACTTTCGAATAGATACGAAATCATAATAAAGTTACATAGTAGGGGGTTCGGATTTGAAATCAGAATCGAAACCGGAAACACTCACACATTCTTATACTGGAACGTCAAACTGGACTATATTGTCATTTTTTGTATCATAATTGTGCAAACATTACATATATTTTTGATTTTAATTATTTTCAAATACACAATTATTTTCACATATCACAATCACTTTAAAATCAGAATCGTCAGGATCAAAAACGCCTTCAGTTGGGATCCCGGATCGGATACGCTATGTACTTTATCATATTATCTTACACAAAAAATGAAAGGGAAATATCAAGAAAATATGAAAATAAAAATACTAGAATAATGGAGTTTTTATTCGGCAATCCGGAATTCTTCTCCGATCCGGGGTCCCAACTGAATATTTTTGTGTGATTCTGAATTTTAATGAGATTGTATGTGTGAAAATAATTGTAAAGCAAAGAAGTCAAATGAATAAAAGCAAATTAAATGACACACATGTATATAATTGCGGATTGTTAAAATTTGCTGGTGAGCTTCCCAAAGTAGTTCTATCTTTAAGAAATAAGCCCTTTAAGACAAGAGAAGCGAGTTTGTAATACAATTGTAATCTGACGACTTTCTAATGCATTGGGAGACTACTGCCGTATGATTACATTGTTAAACGTTCTTTAAAAATGAATTTAAAAAAAATATTGCACAGTTTTATACACAAAAAGCAAAAAAAAAATACCTTTGTTTGTTAGTATGATTTGGTAACTAATCAATTATGATTTTTTGAAGTTCGAACTTAACTATGAAAAATTATTATTTATGAAACAATACCCGTATACCTACATAAGTACATACATACATATTGCATAGCCACGCTAAATTCAAAGTATTATTATTAACACAATCTTATTATTATTTATTTACAACAAAAAGTAACAACTGATATTATACAAGAAATAATGATCTAATTATAGAATGCATTATCCATACTTTATTTAGAAGAAATTACATTATATAGAAAGAAAATAATAAATATATAGATATACGCGTTTATTTACCATAAATAAAATATATAAAAATGCGAAAGACCTAGAAAATTGATAGAGAAATGATATATCAGCTAAGAATTTATTTGAGATATATGATGCAATAAGTTTTGTTTGAATGTTATCTGTCGCAATTTTAGTGTTCGATTAGAGTCATAGAAAAAATGTGAATCGTCATAATATATAAAATAGGATGTGTGTTTATTTTATACTTTAATTACCCCAATTCTTAATTCTAATGTATTATATTAATTCAACAGAAAATAACATTTTATCTATAGATTTATTACATTTAATATTAAATTTAATATGAAAATGCACATACCATATAAAACAAATAAAAGTCAAATAATATTACGCTAAATGTGAGCATGAACGTTGCCTTTCTATTTTGTATTAATATTTTTTTTAAATTATAAATTCTTAAAACATTAAAATGTCGTGCGAATATCCTCTACCTAGGCATACATTTAAAGCACTTAAGTATTTTAGGACTGAAGTGCCGGAACAGGTTCTTAAAAAATGCAAGGAAAATTGCAATTCTTAAAAAGGGTAATTTACGGCGAAGGTGGTATACAGTTTGAAACTTGGTTTATGTATGTATATAAATTTAGTACGTATGTATACGTATGTATCATATAAAGGTAGTAATAATTTTTTTAGATTAACATAAAATTTGGGTTCTAATAATTGGTATGAAATATTTTAAAACCATTATATTCTGTACCAAACGGTCACTGGTGGTAAATGTGTCACTTCGCTTCAACCAAATTACTTGGCAAACGGTCGGCTGCGCCGATTTATTTCCAATTAGTCAGCCTCCCAGCATAATGACGACGTTTTCTGCCCAGTACGAACATCAAACAAACCTAGTACATATTGCATTCATCGCTTGGATATGCATCATTTTGAATTGCCAAAGTGTGTTTCCGTACTATGGCACAAAAATGTGAAAACTGTCATTTTGTAATGGGTTTTTTTTTTTATGTGGTTATCGTTTGGTAACACAAATCAATTTATTTTTGATTAAGATCTGTCAAAATTCGATTGGCCAAATAAATTGATTTATTTTTTGATTTTAAAGCAATTTTGCAGATCTGGACTTACCCCTCTTTTACTAACACCACTATGAATTATAATTGACAGCCATCAGTTTGACAAGATAGCTGATACCGATAGCTGGTTCACAGACACAAATATACACCAATACTATAGCAAATAAAAATCAATCTGAAAACGTATTCCAATCGTTACGAAAAAAATCAATTTATAGATCAAAATATAAATTTACCAAACGAAAACCCCTTAGTTATTTCAGATTTTGATCGGAAATTTGATTTTTTCGTCGCGAATGGTATTCGATTTCAGATTGATTTTTTTAACCACGGTATTGGTGTATATTCGTGTCTATGGAACATAGGTATCGGATGACAAATGACTCGAAAATTGTTTCTTAATTCAAGTTTTTTTTTCTTTTGGAACACGAAGCGATTTCAATATTTAAAAAATGAATGCCGAAATTAATTTGGGGGATTACACAATTGTTAACACACAATGGCTAATATTTTTTAAAAATGTATGTATGTTTTTACAACCTTATTTCACTATTCACATAATTTCTGAAAACAAAATCGTGTCAAAATGACGGCTGTAAATTGTTCTGATGGTGTTATGGTATTAGTAAAAGAGGGATAAATCTGACGAAAAATCCAGATCTGCAAAATTGATTTCCGACCAAAAAATAAATTGATTGTTTGTCCATTGGAAGACTTTAATTGTTAAAATCTATGTTTTGACGGATCTAAGGGGCAACAAAATTTATTTTTGTTCCCAAAGAAAACCCTATAAGAGTGGGGCTCAAAATCTTATGTCGATTGCCTTACAACACAAAAATTGTTTCGCGACGATTCTGTAGCATTTTTTTTTTACGAATTCTATAGTCAAATGAAAATTGATTTTTTTTTCAAAATTCTGTTGAATCTCTTTTTGAAGACGGATTTACACAGATTTTCACATGAATTTTTACATACACCACAAACTTGACATTTCGGAGATGTCAATTATTTTAATTAATTGCTAAACTTTTTATGCAAGTTCAATTCAATTATAATTATACATTCTGCCCTATCGATGTAATCGTCGGAGTGGAGTTCTCTCCGCAACGCATCTTCGTCGGAAATTCAATTTCAGTTCGAAGTAGCTGTCATCGGAAGGAATTTTAAAGAAATACGACGACGCATTGCGATGGATATAAACTTCAGGCAGAGATGAGCAACTTAACTGATATATCGAAAATGCCATATATTTTCCATAGTTTTTTATTAAATAAACACTATAAACGTTTTAAACCATGAACAATTGGCGAGAGAGTGTAATTTATTGTTTATAGAAAGAATTTTTTTCAATTTTAATGCGCTAGAGTTTTTAAGAAATGTAATTACATGCACCGATTTTAAAATCAAATCTATGGAATAAAGTCCCCTCCTTATTTCCAAACTCATGTTTTGTTTCCGTTAAAGAATAATTAAAAAAAAAAACTTTTGAAATTCAATATTATTTATTGAGAAAATAAAAGAACATTGCAAGAACGAAAACAATGTACGCTGACTACCTGACGCAGCTCTAATTCTATAATTCCCTTCCAAGATTGAAAAAAAAAACTTTCGCCCAAATAAAAATGCCTTTGTTTTGGAGCAGATTCAACACATATACAAAACAAATTATCGGTATGATGGTGTCACTCCAAACATTTAAAAAATATATGATGTATTCAAAACTAATGTCGATTTCGTTTCAATAATTAGGATTCGCTACTAAAACCAATACTTTTTGGCTTTGAAAAGAACGATTACGGACCGAATCTCTTTTTGGGACTGTGTGTGTTGCTTGGCAGCTCTAAAAAAAACAAATCTTCAATTCGTTAAAACATCATTATTTCGTTTTAATTTCCCGATTCCGACGCGGGGGAGTTCCTAAACCCACTTGCACTTTTTTAATATTTGTTTCCAAGAAGTTTTTAACAATTTTTTTTATTTTTTAATATATTAATTTACTTTTTCTGTACACTGCCACAAAATAAAAATTAATTCACAACACAACAATTGAGAAACGTCAAAACAAATATTGTAGTGTGTGTACGAATCTGTGCACAAATCCGTTTTGAATCCGTCTCCAAAAAGAGATTCAATACGGATCTGTTTTTCCAGAAAAATATTGGTTTTAATTTGAAACGAATTTGATTTTCAGCAAAAAATTGACGGCGGATCGACGGCAAGTCGATGTTTTTGTTGAAACGAAATCGACATAAAACACAGCCACAACTTCTGGTGTCCTGTGTAATCTTAGATATGCGATATCGGGATATTCGCTGGGCAGGTGTATCATCTAATATTGCTGTGAATTTGTTTATTCGTTCTGCCTAAAAACAAAGAGCCCAAAAGTTAACGTACATAAGGTTTATTTCTTCATTACTTACATTTTAATTAACAATTTCTTTAAAAAGAAAACACATTTCGCAACGAGAACTTGTCGGAGGACTTCGGAGAATATTTTGTTTGTATCTGTCATAAATAAAACCATTAAAAGTACTTCATCGCATACAAATGGCATGCGTTGAATTTCATCAGACAGAATTTCCGATCAGCCGATCGGAGAATTACCTCGAAGCAAAATGTTTCCGATTCGTAGTAAATAAGAGAGAATTCCGCTCCCACGGTTACCTCGATAGGGCAGATTATAATAGTGAGATAAAAATAAATAAATTGATATAATATTGATAACGCAACGAACTGTGTTTTAAGGTAGTGTGAACACAAATACTTTGTATTTTGATAAGCCCTGGAAATTTTTCATTTCCTGCATAATAGAGGACAGCATCAAATCTATTCAATTCGATTTCCATTTTCACTAGGCAAGAATTTCAAAATGAGGAAAACAATTTAGTTCGATAGTTCCACACATACATTATAAAAAGAAATTTTAGTAGCGATTCGTCTTCGTTGAAAAGAAAACCATATTAGAGAGGAACGAAGTTTCACAAAGTACGGGAACGCATTGAACAAAAATGTTGGCCATTCTTTAAACATCAAAATAAAATAGTATTTTTGAAAATGGTAAATTGATTTTTAAAAATGACCACTTTTTTACCACGAATTTAAATTTACTCCAAGAATAAGCCCGACCGATAAATTGGATTGTTTTAAACTTTTGTCATGATACACCTGGCAAATGCAACAGCTTATTTATTGCTTCTTTTCTTGTTACCTTTATTTGACAGTCTTCATAATTTTGTCCAAAGGATTTCCTTTTTATTTGAAATATATACGTGTCTTTTATATACATACAATATTTGCAATTCCTATAAAAAACACAATATGTACGCATTTTAAGTTTGCAGTATGCAACTTTTTTTATATATAAATTAAATAGTTATAACAAAAGTAAATATATAAATGTTTTAATTTTCAACCTGATGAAAAAGAAACAGTTTCTAACAAAAAAAATTCTATATTTCGGTTAAAAAAAATACTGTTTGGAATTGTAAAATCTGAATTCTGTGGTTAATTCAATATTTTGTGGATCCACCATTTGCCTTAACATTCAGCCCTATCACAGACTCCATCGTAACAAATCTCCGAACAGACCGTTCCGCTACGGATCCCGAAAAATTGTGATCACTGAAAAGTCAGAATCAAAACACACTTACACCACTATGTCAAACGCGAATTAAATAACAATGTCGTATAGGCATGAACGATATTGGAAAACATCGATGTTAAGGTCGACCAAAACAACATCCATGCCAGAAATTATCGAATGAGAGATATCTATGTTTCTTATTTTTTTTAATACGTTCAAAAATCGATTTAAATTGCAATATACTATACATTTAAAATACTTTTATTCTTTTAGAAATTGTAGCAATGTTTTTTATCGTAGCTTTATTTTCCGTTTTCGTGTGTATAAGCTACATACATCACACTAATCGGCAAATGAACTTCATACAATTTCACAAAAATAATAGTTGTAAAGCGTAGTTTCGCTGAAGTGAGTGAAAGCTTTCGGGATTTCAAATTGGTGTTCACATCGCCAAATCCAAATTATTTTTAGCTTAGAATCGGAATTCAGTTTGTTGAAGTAAAACAGTCAATGGAGAAATTTTTAATTAAAAAAAAAATATATATATCCGAATCCGAAAACCTAAGATAAGGGAACAATTTTGAACAATCCAATGCTTTCAATGCCGGTGTTTGTCTTTCTTAGTTGAAGTTAAACAAATTACTCAAGATTTAATTTCAACAATAGTGTTTTCAAATATATGGAATCTTTGTTTCCAATGAATGTTGTAAACCGAAAATTCCAATCAATTTTTCCCTATTAAACATTTTCTAAATTTAGTAGCTGAAGATTTTTTTCAAGAAATAAATAATGAGTGGAGAATGCTTATTCAAACATTAAACTAAATGACAAAGTAATAAACGACATAGAAGAATTCTGGCAACATGTTGCAAAATTAAACTGGCCGACGCGACGATAGCTTTGGCACATTCATTTTGACGAAATTTGTTTTTGAAATCTTTTCATTGCCACATTCTTCAGCTCCTCAAAACCAAAATAAGAAATCGACTTGAGGTCTATTCAATCAAATGGCTTGTTCTTATTCATACAAATAAATTCCTCAAAAATCAGGACTTTTTTGATTATAAAGTTACTATAAGCCCTTAATTGCCAAATATCTTAGCAAAGTTTACTGTATTTATTTTATTTATATAATATTATGTGAATGAATTATTTATTTTTTTTAAACTTAATAAAATGATATAGAACCACATTCGTAATTTTTTTTTTACTTAAAAATTGTCTAATTTCTCTGTATCATTAGTACAGACAAATTATTAAAAAGAGGGATATGTGCCTTCTTTGTACAATGCCCCCAATTATTGACGATTTCGGACAAGTATGCGTAAAAACGCCCAATCGTCATTTGACCATAGAAGAGGAATTAGACGAAAAGGGAAAAGTCTATGATCATAAGTTTGCAGTGATTTTTGTTTGCTCAACGAAGAAAAAGCAATCTCATTTTGTTTGTAATCTCATGAACGAAATCAATTTTTTTATTTAATCGGCAACACTGATGACAGGTCACACCTCGCCTCTTCATATGTGTGTGAATTGTCACATAAGACAACATGTAAACTACACAAAGTGGCAAATGAATGCACCACGCCAGAACCACACCAAAATCTTAAGCCAGTTCTATGTGAATTGGGCCTAATGTGTCGACTTTAATTGTCTCCATTCCTACAAAATAGTTATTAAGGGTATTCATGCAACGAGATACTCGTAATTTTTCGCCAGACTTTTGCATGAACAGCCCCTTCGCGTAAATGTGCGAAATAATCAGATGTTCTTTGAAATAAATTTATGAGGTTTATTTATTCTCTTTCTAAATCAAATTCATAATTTTATCCTATTGCAGAATATTTTTTCAATACAAACTTTGACAGTTCATTTCTGCGGAGATAACATTATCTGGTTTCTGATGTTTATCTCTAATAAAAACCGCACGCTTTTGCATATTCAAATTCAAGGAGTTGGGATTTCAATTGTTGTTTCGAGAAGAGTATTTATTATGTATCTGTCCATCAATAATAGTACGCTCCAGATCTTCTTCAGTGAAATCTAAGCTTTCAGGAGGGTCATCAAGTATTGCATTATGCTTTAATCGGCCCTATCGAGGTAACATTTGGAGCGGAATTTTCTTCGCAACGCGTCTTCGTCGGAAATTCAATTTCGGTCACAAATAAGCCATAATAAGATTGGAAACTTTCGTACGTTTTACCCCCCAAAACCCATTGCTTACATTGTTGTATTTGTAGCTTTGACACTCTATCCATGAATAGATGGGAAATCTAAAAACAAAACAAAACAAATTACTAGGGCTGTGTTGTCTATGTGTCCATAGGAAGAGGAACAGTTTAGTTTATGATTTCGGTTCACAATATCTTTCATCGGAAGAAATTTTACAGAAACGCGACGACGCATTGCGATGAATATAATTTTCAGGCAGGGATGTGCAAATTAACAGATATGTATATCGAAAATACGACATATTTTCGATAATTTTTTATAAAATAAACTCCATAAGCGTTGAAACCAATGAAAATCGGTGACGGAGTGTAATTTGTTGTTTATAAAAAGCATATTTTTTTCAATTATAATGCGCTAGCGTTTTCAAGAAATATAATTAGATGCGCCGATTTGCAAATCAAAACTATCGAATAAAGTCCCCTCCCTATTTCCAAACATATGTTTTCTTTCCGTTTGAAGTTTCAAAAAAAGGATAAATTGAAAAAAAAACTTGAAACACATTTATTTATTTGACTTAAAACAAGCAGTTATAACAAGAAATGGATAGTGTAGCATTATTTTTGGATTCCGAATCCAACGAGCTAAGGGCAGGAAATAGAGAAAATAGGAGAACATTGCGGAACGAAAGAAATATACGTGAAGTATCTGAGGCAGCGTAAGTAAACTTTATCTCCTAATCTAATTCTTATCTTTTAATCCTATAATTATCTTCTAGATTCAAGAAAACTTTCGCCTAAATAAAAATGCGTTTGATTTTGTTTTGGAGCAGATTCAACACAAATACAAGACAAATCATCGGTCTGATTGTGTCACTTCGGAAAATAAATTAGCAGGTTGCCTTAGATTTTTTGCCCAAGGAAACTACCAACCTGGCGTTGGAAAAGATTTTGAATGTACAATTGGCCAGTCGACTTTTTCCAATATTTTAAAGGAAACTTTAGATATAATGGAAGGGACCTTGTGCAGCAACTGGATATGTTTACAGATGTCAGATGAAGAATGTCAACTGTCCAAAACATATTTCTTCGAAAAAACTGGTTTCCCTGGAGTGATTGGCTGTGTGGGTGGTACTCACGTACAAATAATTGCACCAGTAGAAAACAAACATCTGTTTTTGAATAGCAAGGCGCATTTTAGCCTTAACGTTATGATTGTAAGATGGAAGTTTTTCCTATGAAGTACAATTTTTCTTTAAATTTGTGTTTTATTTTTATTTTAGATTTCAGACTACAAACTGAGAATAAGAGCTGTTAACTACCAGGGAGCAAATCACGACTCTCATGTTTGTGCTTTCATCCCTGAACGACGATACCTTGAAAGAAATTATTTAAATGGTTCAAAAAATAACTGGTTGCTAGGTAAAAATATTCTTTTACAACAATACAGACCATATGAATTTCGTTTTTTTTAAGGTGGTTCAGGGTATCCGTTGGAGCCTTGGCTTATGACACCATTCATGACTCCGGCACCGCAAACGGCAGAGCCGTTTTAATACATGTCATAGAATAGAAGAGCTCGTAATATAGTTGAACGTTCGATAGGATTATTGAAAAACAGATTTCGTTGCTTGTTAGGGGCAAGACAGTTGCATTATGCACCTTTGAAAGCTGCACAAATATGTTTGTTGCGCCTTACACAACATATGTTTAAATTATGATTCAGGTTATGAAATTTTCGAACTTGAAGATTTAAACAATATGGAAGAGGAAATTCATGAAATTCAGACAAATTTGCTTCGAAGCCAAGCAGCTTTAATTCGAAATGAAATAGTTCAACTAAACTTTAATGCATAAACGTTTATTAAAAATAAAGTTATTTATTCAAAAAAAAAATATCGCAAACCTTCAAGGTACTTTTCTTCGTTTCTTAATACTAATTTTTGAAAAAAATCACTTGCCTCCATGGCGATATTTTGGTTTCGTAAATGAAATAAAAATGAAGAATAAAAAACGTAAAAAGGAAAAAAATTAAAATGAAAAAAAAAAATGAGGAAAAAAGTATAAAACGGGAAAAAAAACAAAAATGGAAAAAGAACTAAAAATAAGTAATAGTAAGTGACAAAAACTAAAAAATCATTCCATCAAAATGTTGGTTTTCGCAATTTCGAGTTCCAGCTTTCTTTTTTTTTAACTCGAGCTTCTGCACAGCTATTCGCCTCATTTCGATGTTTGGGTTTGTATTCCTTAATTCTTTTTTGATTTTGTAAATATAGTCGAGTGAGCGCTGAACCCTTTTCAAGGTTTTGGTTGTGTCCTTTTGAAATTGTTCCTGATTTTTCACTTGCTTGGAGAGCAACTGAACCGACGACATGGGTCTTCGACGTTTGGTTTTACTTTCGGCTGGATTTGTATGCTGAATAGTTGATGTTTGATTTTCTGCATCAGTGTCAGCGGTATTTAATATGGACGGTTCCGCCAGGGGCACTTGGTGTAAAATATTTCGCGCTCCAATGCCACTTACACTCCAAACCTCTAAAAATATAATGAAGACTGCATACTTTAATCACAATGGAAATGGATGAATACACAAAATAAGAGATCACGAACATACTTTTTTCCATCCACCAACATCCCTTTGTTTTGGCCCCAATAAATTCAGCTGGTTGGCCAGATCTTCCCAAAACACAGCCACAACTTCTGGCGCCCTTCTTGTTTTGAACTTGTTTTCGTTCCGCCTAAGAACAAAAAGTCCAAAAGTTAACGTAAATAAAGTTTATTTCTTTATTACTTACATTTTAATTAACTATTTCTTAAAAAAAAAACTTTCCGCAACTAGAACTTGTCGGAGGACTTCGGAGAAAATTTTGTTTGTATCTGTCAATAATAAATAAAACCATTAGAAGTACTTCGTCGCATACAAATGGGAAGCGTAGAATTTCGTCAAAGAGAATTTCCAATCAGCTGATCGGAGAACTACCTCGAAGCAAAATGTCTCCGATTCGTAGGAAATCGGGGAGAATTCCGCTCCGACGGTTACCTCGATAGGGCCGAATATATTGTGCAAAATACAGGTTCCAATTATGATTGTTAAAGTAGGGTACACACTATCAATTCTTAAATGACATTCCAAAACTTTCATTTCTGAACGTTTCATTTCATGCTACACATTGGGCGCTATCGGGAATCTACCATGGAATTTCGATTCCCAGGGAATAAATTATTCTGCCATCGCGATGTTGATCCCTCGAACAAAAAATCGTATGAAATGACAGCAAAATTCCCTGGGAAATCTAATTCCCAATACCAATAAATTTCGAGGGAAACTTTTGAGTATCATTCACGTTCACGAATTGAAGGGAAATTTTTATTCACGGTAACCCCCATTATCATTTACACGTACCCATTTATTTCCTAAACACCATCATTTCAGCCATAACCACGAAAAATTTTGATCTTCATCATTTCACTCATTGTTTTGTTCATTATTTATCATTTACATCTACACACTATCATTTTTTTCATCATTCCAGCAGTAATTATGTAAAAAAAATGACAGTGTGTACTCTACTTAATACTGTACTTATGGCCTTTTCGATTGGCCGTCCAGGACTGTTCTGACCCCCACAAAATGACAGTTGTTACTCTAAACAGAACAGAAAACGATTCTGAATTTCATTTCAGAATCGAAACAAGAATCAGTAATACACTCACATAATTAGAATATCAAAATTATTGGGTTGATTTGTTGTGTTATTTCGATGTGTTTATTGAATTTAAACTACTTTTCTGGTAAAATAACATAAAAAGAAGCAGGTTATAATTATTATTGATACAAGAAAATGTGTATCTAAATTGAAATGTTTTGGAAATTCTTTTTAGCCGATGTGATTTTTTTTAAATTCAATTTTCACAAATCAGTGATACATACAATTCAGAATCAGTCAAATTGTTCCGGGTGTTATATTGGGGGAAGGTTTTCGGGGCGGCCAATCGAAAAGGCCATTAATTTTAATCGGGTACCATACGCCAAAACGGGAAATCTTCTTTTTTAAATCCCAAAAGCTTTTTCTATTACACCTCTAGAACGAATTTGTGACTCATTATATTTACAATTGCTCTGGAGTACTTCTTGGATTGAGAAGGGGAGTCATCAAATAAGATTTTGGAGGATAAGCCAAATCTCCTGCATCTTTTGGAAACAAAAATTAGCGTGGGTGGGGGTGATCTAATTTATTCCGGGTAAGGAATAGAATGAATGGAAAAGACAAAATGGTTATCCAGAATATCCAGAATGGAATGAACAAAGAAACAAAAATAATATCTGGAATAGAAAAGAAAAACATGACATCAATCAGCCGTTTAAAAGTGTTGTGATGATGACAAAAAAAAGCAGGTATCTCTATGGGAAATAGTAAAAATAAAATAGTTTTGATTTATTAATTAATGAAAACTCACATTTAAATAAATAAAAACTTTATGTCAATAATAAAAATATAAAAAGTATTTGGTCATCCATTTTGTTTGATTACTTGCTTTTCGTCTTTGGCTGCAGTCATTTTGTTTGCTTTCATGTGAGAGGGTTATTTCAAATATATTCTTTTCATTCCGTTTTCAAAATTGAATAAAAAGAATGTATTCCAAACGTTCCGTAATGAATAAAGAAACAAGAAAATAGTTTATCCGGAATATTCCATGGAATAAAGAAACGCAAAATTGGTATTCCGAATATTCTGGACATACCAGAATGAATAAAGAAACACACTCTATATGAAACCTACCTAAGAGAAAACGTTTTACATTTGCATGTGACTGTCTTTCTAAAGCATTTCTTGTTCTACAATTATTGATATCTGTTGCGTCATGAGTAGATCCAGTCCAGCTAGCTACCACATTAGTAAAAATTATTTTACCGCCGCAAATCGCTTGAACGTTGATAGAGAAATAAGCTTTTCGATTTTTTGTTTCTTTTGTTAATAATAATTTAACTATATGCCTAAGACCTAATGTCTTTTAAATGCAACCGGAATTGCAGGGATATAGTTACAGGAATAGAAAGATAGGAACGAATTTTTTTGGCACCGTGGATTTGAGAATCAAGTATTAACTATCTCATTTTAACCCACGGGCGGCCTCCAATTAAAATTAGAGGTATAGAAAAGAATGCTGTCTAGTGTGGGATCGAACCCAAATGTCTAAATTAGCAGTCAGGCACTTTATCCACTACGGCAGCGGTTGGCGAAAAACGTTTGCATCAGTTCCACCTTAATATAACAAACCAATGTCTAGATAATATTTTTCTAGTCAAACTAAAGTAGTATTTTACTGAGGGACTGAATTTTGTTTGATGTGAGTTCCGTCAATAGCTCCAATTAAATTTGTAAACGAAGCTATATCAAATAAAATCCCGCTTGGTTTTTGAAATGACATTTGCAGTTTCCGGAAATTTGATATAATCATTTGCGAGTTTGGCTATTGCCCTCGAAACTCTCGAAACAATTCTTGAAACTGTTGTGACAAGCATTCCACCAAAATATGCCATACTAAGGACATGGTTTCCCATGGCAAAAAAGCGTAGCGCAAACCAAAAGTTGGTTTATAGGAGCTATTGAATTATTCCTATAGATAGGGAAATACTTTCATAAGTATACTTATTTAAATATAGTTGAATTAAAACTATACATGTTAGATGGACACACTAAAGAGCAATTTATTTGGCCCAAAATAACTGTCGTTATTTCCCTTGTTACTCGAAATATTTTGTAAAAGGGTAACTCGTCAAAAGTGTAAGAATATTAATTCCTCTCGTACATTTTACGAGGAACTTCAACGTCATCCTCAATCAAGTCCAACGGTTCAAAATCCATTTGCATTTAATTTTATCGCAGCCCAATATATCTACAACGCTTGAAAAATAAGTCAAAAACAATAATAAAGGAAAATAAATGCCTAACATAAATATTTAAATAGTACTTTTTCTTCCACCTAAGTTATGGTCCACTTTTTGATTTTTATGTTTGAATTTACGTTTGGTGCAAAGCAATAAGTGTCACTTAAGGCTTTATGTGGAACATAAACTCTTAAGTTTCGTATCAGCAAACGGGCCTATAAGTCTACTAGTACCTACATATAAGTTTCAAATAACAAATGTTCTATTTTAAAAAGTCATCGTACCACGTTTTATCAACTTTCGCCTTGTGTTCTTTCGTATTTACCAATTTCGGGAATTTCCTTTATTTATGTTTGCAGGGAAAATAGTAAAATACCGCAGTTGCGATTTTCGCATTAGCATCTTTTAACGGGTTGGCAACGAAATCCCGTATCACAAAATCCCGTATCACATAATCCCGTATTTTTTAGTCTTTAAATTGACTAGTTTGTAGCGTAATTCTTTGGTAGAAATTGTGACTCGAATGCATGAGAATCAACAAGAACGAAAATTGTACTGTTTTTTTCAATACGAAATTAACTACTCAGACCCGACCTAATACTATGTATATACAATTTTATTCAGCTGAAATTTTTACAGTGTTACATATTTACAAATAATTAATTCTTAAGTCTAACATTATATATCTGCGAGCACAGAAGGGGCTCTGCTTCGTTAAATTGTTGGTTTATTTTATACATTTTATACTAAAAAGTGTCTTAAGTCTAACAGGTTTTTTTTAAATAAAATTTGAATTTATCTCGACGGCTTGAGCAGTGCTGACTGTCGTTGATTGGTGTGGTTGAGATGGGGTTGGAGGGCCTTAACTCCTGTTGCTTGTCAGCTGGTTTGGTCCTGTGGTGGCTTCAACCTCTGTTGTACTGCATTCCTGCAGCTACGTAGAAGTTTCCGAAGCTGTCATCTGACCATATTCCAAATGCTGGATCCATCATGGATAGCACGTGAAGTCTTCTGTGTCTGGGATGGGATGGGATTTTTTGCAGCATCTTAACGCTGGGGTTGTACATGTATTTGTCTATGGGGACAATTCCTGAAGCTTCGTATAGCCTTGAGTTGCTATAAAACTTAACGGAGTTTGGTTTGCGGGAAAGGGAAGTGCAATGGGGAAGAACTTTTCGCTCGAAAATTTGCAGTTTTTTCATGTATGATGGACTTATGGCGTACCATATAGGAAAGCTATAAGTTAAAATGGGACGAATGAGTTGCTTATAAAGCAGAAGTTTCGTCTTTGTTTGCAGACCGCCTCTTACTTGCATAAGAGGTCGTACTAGAGAAAAGGCATGGTTTGCCTTACGTAGGGTGAATTTGGAGTGTTGATTAAATTTGAACCTTTCGAAGAAGCGAACTCCTAGGTATTTAACCGTTTTCTTCGACTTGATAACTGAGTTATCGGGAAGGGTCAGAGAGAGGTTATTGTATTTTTTGGCTAGGCCATTTTTCGAAGGCGTCCTAAAACAGATCAACTCTGTTTTTAGTAGGGTTGATTTCCCGACCTAATACTTTTTTTGTTTTAGGTCACTCGAAACGATGAGAATCATGCAAAACGAAGGAAAAAAGATTCACCGTTGAATAAAGTATAAAAGGAGGATTTATTTCGAAAAATTCCTCAGTTCTTGTTAGAACTCGGTAGAGATAGGCCTCATTAAGAGATAAAAAAAAAGATTTCAAATTGATGGTTGATGGTTGGTTAATCTGAATGGGGGTAAGTATTGTGGATTACGTTCACTGCTGCCCAGTTACTTTTGATTACAATTTTTTTATTGGACGTGGAATTTTTTTCTTTCTGTAAAAACTTTTCTTAAAAGGTTCTTTTGAGAATTTCAAATCTAAAAGATATATAAATTAATTTCAAAGTTAAGTTGGTAAAAAAGTAATTTTTGTTATTTTTTCGTAGCCCAACAATAATCAACAACACTTATTGATTCACAAAAAAACACGATTTTTTTAACGATTTTATTGAACAATTATATACAATTTGTTAACTTAGAACTATAAATACATTGAAAAGAATATAATCTTAAGGCACATAGGGGGCCTATATTAAACATTGGCTCAGATTAAGGAAATAAAATATATATTAAACATGTCAAATTAAAATTATAAAATTGCATTTGTTTGCTGCTCTCACGGTGTTCGGTCCCGGTTGTCCTGTGGTGGTTTGGATGTAGAAGTATGGGTTTTATTTGCGTTTTAGCCACGGTGGTAGGCTGAACCTGCGTCAGCATAGAATGAAACTGCTGCTTCGTCGTTGTCCGTGAAGATGTTGGAATCCAGAGTTTCCATCGCGCTGAGGTACCTTGGCTAGGGATGTCGTTGCTCGGCGGCCATCCTTCTCATTAGCTGATTAGGGTGGTTGGTGGTGCTCTGCACTAGCTTTTTTGCCATATTCGTTAGATACTTGTCCAGCGGTATTAACCCTTGCTTCCTTGTAGATGTCCTCGTTCCTGTAATGTTTTCCTCGCTCTCGGTCGAAGTGGAGTCCGGTGCAGATTCTTAGCAACTTTTCTCTCGAAGATTTGTAGTTCCCTCATCGCTGACTTTGAAATAGTGAACCAAACTGGAAAACTGTAGCTGATGACGGTTGAATGCCCAGTGCGCTGTTCTAAGTTCACTTTTTGAGTGCCGGTTGAACCGTAGCAACTCGTTGAAGTTGATTCCCAGGTATTTGACGTTCATTTTCGGAGGAATTGTGGATCCATCGGGAAGCTTCAGGACAATATTTCACAATGTGTGGCGGGGGTAAATGTAGGAAATGTTGTTTGTGTATAAGGGCATCTATCCATACGCTATCGAATGCTTCCTCGACATCCAGAAAGCATCCGACGGTGACACGATCACTGTTGAGGGCTATGATGGTGTCATGCTTAAGCTTCAGGAGGGGGTGTAGGGTTGAATGCGTCTCCCTAAAGCCAAACTGCATGTCTTAAAACTTCTAAAGTTTTTTCAGTATCAGTTCTTCCAAGAGCTTGCTTAGGTTGCTGAGGGGGGAAATTGGCCTGTAATTTGAAATCAAGTTCCTGATACCTTTCTTCGGGATTGCCACGATTTTAGTTGTTTTCCATTTTTGAGGGAAGTAGCTGTTGTTGACACAGTTATTCAGGACGATAGTTAGCAGAATCAAGACTGTCTCTGGCATCCTCTTTATGATGAATTCGGAAATTCCATCGAAAATTCCATCCTGTTGACTTCTTTGGTCTGCAGTTGCTGATTATTTCAACTACTTCTTATGTTGTGCTCAGGTTTGGGCAGTCAACTGGGTCACTTGCTGGATTGGCTTCGCTGAATATTGCTCTTTCATTGTTGGGTACCAGGGTTAGTTGGATAGAATCATTCACTTCATCAAGGAAGACTGGGTATCTATAGGGATTGGGTATGAAATTTGCTTCAAAATAGTTAGCAAATGCTTCAGCTTTGGCCTGAATAGTTGTATCTTCACTATTGTTGGTGGTGATGGTTTCCTGCATCGATGATTTTTTTTTCAATCAATTTATTGATGATCTTGAAGGCTTCAGGTCCAGGTTTTATTGACTGCAGTCTTTTGTTGAACTGATTATTGTTATGGTGTTTAATAGAGTTCCGCAACATAATGTTGATACACTTTAGTTGCTGTTACTTGTGTTCAGTTCGCGTTGGTGGATCCTTTGAAGCCGCTTTCTTAATTGTTGTCGGTGAGTGTAGAGGTTCTAGATATACTCAGGAAGATGCTGGTATCTGTCCTTTGATGTTTTGGGCTGTTTTTGGATGTCCAGTGGATTAGTAACGGCTGTTTACAGGCGGTTGATAGCTGCGTCAATTTCTGTATTCTACAAATTTCTATTTTGAAGTGGTATTGTTATGTTGGCTTCTATATCTCTTTGGAATTTATTAACATCCAGCTTTCTATAGTTGATGATGTGTTCTGTTGGTTCATATGCCAGGAATATGGGTTGCTGTAATTTGATGTTAAGCTGAACAGCTTCATGGTCCGAGTCCCCGAGTATTATTGAACAAGTGTCGTTGCTTAGTTCTGGAAATATACAAGGAAAATTAGAAGTAGACATAGTTCTATATATAGTTCGATGGAACTGCACTCCGTGCTTTTCCTATGACAGTGAGCAGATCTGACCCAAAGATCGTTTGAACTTCGGTGTTCAAGGCCGTTGATTTGCTGATGTTGCTTTGGTTGGTTCAATCCTTGGTGTTGTTCGGGGTGTCATCACTTTTGCTGGTGCCGTGTTTTTGTTCTTGTTGGTTGCTCTTTGATTTTTTCTGGTTTCTGTGTTGGTCCGCCTTTGACCATTGTTGCAAAACTGACAACACTACAGGTTACTACACATGCTGACTTGGCGGCAAATTCCTGCTGCGCCTTCTTTTCAGAAATCAACCTATTCCTTTCAGTGAGTCTGTCTTTGAGAATTGGGCAACTCTTGAAGCTGGCTGGATGACCTTCTTTTTTGGCAACTGGCACACCATACATCCCATCCAGTATTTTCCTTCCGTTGGCATTGACCGGGCTCGTTGTCTTCCGTGCACTTAACGCACAAATACTGGCGTCCGCAGTTGGTGGCAACGTGTCCGAAGTGCTGGCAGTTACGGCACTGGACGATATCCTTCGACTTCAGGCGCTCCCAATGATTCATTATCAGTGGCTTGGTGTATACTGCGTTGATGTCACATGACTTTGACAGTTCGACCACAAAGTTGTTGTATGTTTTACCTTGAACCTTCCTGGCTTTGAAGGGTGTTACCTTGATGACTGGCAGTCTTTCAATTCGTAGTTCGTCTGCTACTTCGATGGCAACGTAGGTGTGGTGGATACCTTTAAGTAGAAGAATATTCTTCCTATACTCCAGTGGCATAAAGGAGTTGTACGGGATCTGCCTCGACTTCAGAAAGTTTTTGACGTTGTCAAATGCATTTCGGTCTCCAGCGTTGATAATGGTCTTCTTGGTGTTTTGGTTCTTGAAGGTGACACTCAGATCTTTACTCTTACAGAACCTGCTGATTTTAGCGATGTTTCCAGAGTAGCATATTATTGGTGGCATTCCTGTGGTCTTGCTTGGGTTCATGTTGGTCTTCTTGGATGTCTTTGCAGGCTGAGCTGGATTTAGTGTAGTTATTTCTGCTAATGCTGCAGCTGGCGGCGGCTTAGCCTTTATGACTTCCGCTGCTTGGATAAGCGTCGGCGCTTTAGACAAATTTTTTGACAAATCTTTGTCAAGTTGTATCCTTTTTCCAGTTTTGTTCTGGGTAGTTTTATTTGGTCTATTCTGAGCAGGAAGGGGAAAATCGCTGGTGTCCTCTTCCGAGCCAGTGAGCTCACTATGCTTCTCTTCAGTGTATGATTCCTCAGAGCTGGCAGTGGAAGACTCATCGTCACTTTCCATCGCTTCTGTTTCCATCATGTTTTCAGTGCCATTTCCAATTGGGCTCATTGGTTCATTGGGTTGCAAATTATTACTAAAATATCGTTGCCAACTTTTCACAATATTCTGGGCCGAGGTTATTGCATACATCGTAATGACCCTAGGGTAGGTAATTACCGACGTTGTCGGGTCGTAAAATTCCCACACCGCTAATTACCCTCAGAAAGACAATTAGCAATGTAGGGGTGTCTTGTCTTTTGGTTGTTAGGTAGTTTGTATGGTTTTAGTCTGTGCGTGGAAAAACTACGTGTGTGTCATTTTCGTCTTTAATTTGCTTCACGTAACTCAACCATTATCGTCTCGTCAATCGTTTATAATTTGAGAGCATTTGGCACATTTCAGAACTCTCAAACTATAGTTGAGTTGTCAAATGGAATGTCAAGTTTTATCATTTGAGGTATACAGGTTGAACGACACCCGCTTGATTAATTTATTGTTTCAAGTACCATCACGAATGCTTCCTGTGATAGAAGCGTTGAACAAAACTAGGATAGATAAATTATACAAATATAGAAAACATAATAAACATCATACTCACATATATATTTCTAACACAAGAAAATTGCTGCGCAGAATCATTTTAACTTTAATTTGCAAATGCAACAGATAAACAAAAACATGTCAAACTACAGTCGCTACTCAATTATTCAACTACAGTCAACTAGAACTTAAGAATTAATGCAAGACAATACCTATTTAGCTATCGTCCAAACGCTTTTTTTTTTTTAATTCATTTTTATTTCATATTAACTTATAACTATCTTAAAGCTAGACAAAACTGTTTAAAACTAGCCTAATTATCAATAACTTACACCTAATTTACTGGCCCTTTACGGGCGCTCTAAATTAAACAATAACTCTTAGAACTAATGTCTTTCGACCTAAAAACTATTTTAATTAAATCTAATTATTTTATTTTATTTTATTTTTCCAAGGAAACTTTTACAAAAAAAACTTGGTATCTTATAATTTTTTTTTTTTTTTTTTTTTTTTTTTTTTTTTTACTTATAAACTAAACCTAAATATAGATGAAAAATAATTAAAACTAAATAAAACTAACTGATACTCACTAAGAATAACTTAAACTACTTAAAATACCTAATAATACTTAAAACTACTTAAAACTAGAACAGCCACAGCAGGATTTTTTTCGTTTTTTAATTTTTTTTTTTGTTTTTTTTTTTTGTTTATTTCTTATATGCATGCAGAAACACAGCAACATGCAACCCACCCATACATGTACATACGCACATACATATACGTACGCACATACATGTACAGACATGCAGATACATGCACGTATGCCCCGCATATATATGTACATATTTTTAATTTTTTTTTTTTGGTGCCACCCCGACTGTTCCCTATACCTAATTCCCTAAATCTATTTAAGTCGGCCAAGATATACCATCTTCATCGACTTTAAATAATATGATGCTGTTCAGAGAGCCACCAGAACTGGTTCTCCTGTTTCGCCCTATCCCTCCGATCCCGATCGGACACAGTCCTACTGAACCGAAGGCGCTCTTCTCCACCTTGAGCGATGACGTCTCGACCATACAGGAGTCGCCTATCCACAGTTTTCCGGCTGACGTGGTAGATGAGCGGAACCGCCCCTCCATCCTGTATCAGCCCTCGACTGTCTAAATAGAGGAATGCCTCGGGACGGATGTAACCGCTTAACCGCGCACTCTCAAAATATTCGTTATTGGGGTAATAAGCCCCAAAAATTAAGCTGTTAGTTGAGGACATCGCTCTTGCAACGTGACCCCGAATCAGCTTGAACAAAAAATTATATATTTTGTTTATGTTGGCTCCGTTGTATAGAACCTGGTTGGAATAATATCTTGTGTACTCCGACTCTGGTGTTCTGTGTAATCCCAGGCAACGTCTAACACATTGCCTCTCAAACACCCGAATCTTTTCCATTTGAGATGGGGCAACGTTGAACCACACCGGGCATCCGTAGGCAATCATCGGCCTGATGAGGGCCATGTAGTAAATCACCTTCACCCTGCTGTCAAGACGGCTGCTATAAAACAGTCGTTTTGTCAAGGGAAAGGCTCCCCTAGCCCTGGCCAAAGCAGCACCTATATGTATGTCGAAATACAGGTACTGATCCAACCAGATGCCAAGGTACTTTACTACACTTTTACTCGCCAGTGGATGTCCATGTGGCCCTACGATCACCAGCTTGGCCAGTTCTTTCTCGTATCCCTTGAGGCGCTAGACAACGGAGTCCTAAACAAAATAGTTTCTGATTTCTGGAAGTTGATTTTCAACTTCCAGTCATCACAATATCGCTGAATCTTGTCGAAGTCACTCTGCAAGAGACTTTCGATGACCTCAACTGTATTAGCTGTTGTGTACGCAATTAGATCGTCGGCGGCGGCGTACGCAATTGCCTGAGTTGGACTACCTTTTAGATCGCTGGTGTAAATGCTGAATAGAATCGGCGAGTTAAGCGCTCCCTGCTGAAGACCATTATTAATATTAAGAATTGCGGTAGAAGTTACATTGCCACTCTTGACAACAAACTTTCTACCATTTAGCATGTCATAAAGCATATACAATAGAGGTTTACTTATACCTAGTGTGGTTAGCTTTAGATAGAGACCTTCTAACCATACGGTGTCGGAGGCCTTCTCCAAATCAACCAGACAGGCACCCGTACACCGTCCAAACGCTATCGTTGGAAGAAATGGACCCAGTTCTAATCGTTAAGCAAAAAAAAATGCAACTGCGATGAAATCTGCACATGAGCTTATTTTTCTCAAAAACGGCTCAAACGATTTTTATAAAAAAAAAGTCAGTTAATTTATGAAGGGAAAAGGCACTTTTTAGTAATTTTATGTCTTTAGTAATACAAACAGCATAAAAAAAGCCGTTACATTAGACACTGGTATACGATATACCAGAATACATTTCAAGGGCAGATTGATTAATACTCGATCTACATTTAAAAACCTTCTAGAAAGCCAATACGGTAGAGTTTGGCATTTGTTTGAACAACATTCATATAATTTTGTATAAGCTTTACAATGATATAGGAAATCACGTTGAACATTGTTGAGCTTTTTTAAGGCCAAATGTTTATTAAAAATTAATGAAATTAATTTTGATGATCACATATAGCATTTTCAATAATAATGATGTGTTTTTGTTATAAACAACATGCTACTTTTGGTGAATCGTTTTACTGAGTCTAGTGCACATAAAGCCCGATTTATAGTAAATTTATTAATATTAGGATTGTACATACAACATCGCGCTAGAATAGCTCAACGGTCGATAAAAAGTTAAGGTAATGAAAATTTGTATAGTATTGGCACAAAAAGGAGTAACCCTACAAATATGATCAATATACAAATCAATTCAATGGAACGCAAAAATGGGTAAATCGGTGTTCTTACATTTTCTATATAAAAAATTAATTGATTAATTTTACCGATGGAAAACCACATTAGGTAATTGACCGGTTTAAACGTAGTATTAGAGAAAAATATATTTGTGAATATCAAAGGAATATAGCATTTTATTTGAAGCACCTAGCTCATAGAGAAAATATACAAGTAGTATAGTTTCTCTATGACCTAGCTCTTTGGTGTTTTACAAAAGTGAGGAAAAATAAACACTAATTTTAGCCATTTTGAAGACGTCAATACAAGTGTAGTTTCGAAAATGTTTAGTACTTTTTTTTCGTGAAATATTTTGAAGATGATACCAATATTATATAGCAAAAAAAATTATATAGCAAAAAAAAAATAGTACTACTTTATCAAACATGACAAACGAAATTTTGAATTATGACAACCGAATTTTGACAACATATGCGCGATATATTATCTTAAACTACGTATGTGTATTGTGGCCGGTTAGGGTAGTTTCAAAATATTTGCTTTATTTTTTAGATTTGTTCTTATCTATCGGATCTTTCGATGGTTTTTTTCACTCATCTCTTCTCGCGTTTTAAAAAATTGCAAATGATGTAAACATTGCTCGACACCAAACTAATTTGTTTCATTTTTCTTTTTATTCTTAAAAAGTCGCTTCAATTATGACTATCACATTAATTACGCCAAACTTCTAATGAAAATGACATTTAAGTAATATGCACATGAGAGCGATCAACGACCAATGAATTAACGAATATTCGTCTATTTTGACATTTCGTTCACATGGCTTTTATATTGTTCGTCGCGAATATAAGTAGAAAGTCCGATTTTTGGGTTAGATAGGCGAACAAATTATTTGTGGAATAGATTTTGACTATTCGTAACAATCAGTTGCAATTTTTCATTGTTCATTTAAAAAATTCAAAAAATATAGTTACAAATATATATAAAGATTTAGATCTTTTAGAGCATCTAGAATTATATAACATATAATGTATAGGCTCTAACATAATAAATTGCAATTCAAAAAATAAAATAAAAATAATCTTAAAAGCTAAAAGTTTAATTCAGGATATATAAATTTATATCAAGAAAAGAAGCTACAAATATGCAATGTACAAAGTATTTAAAATATCTAATCTATTATTATATTTGATTCGAAAAGTGCAAGAATAATTTCCTTTTAAAAGCGGTCGGTGCGGTAGCTCTTTGCAATTCACTTGGAACCAAATTCCATACGCGAATTGCAGATACATAGAACGAGCGTTCTGCTATGACGCGTGTAAGACGTGGGATAATTAACTTGAGTCTTTTTTGAGACTGTGCAAACTGTAGCATTTCACTGAGGTAGATAGGACATCCATTGTGGATGACATCATGGAGTTTCAGAACTAGCCTTTACCGAAGGTACCTATCAAGATTCATACCAAAGAGAATATGCTGTAAATGTGAAACACTTGAGTATCTTGGAATACAGTAAATAAAATGAATACAGTCATTAACAGCAACATTTAGTTTACGCTTACATTTGCAGTCCAAACCGGATAGACTTAGCGACGACTAATATTGTTTTCTCAATTTTTTCTTATTTTGGCGATTAAAAAGTAAATGTTTGTTTTTAAGTATTAAGGTCAAATTTTTCAATAGTCAGTTAAATAGTAAGTTAGCACATACTCTCCAGATAGGTCAAAATCAGTTCTTTAACAGTCAGATTAATCTAGGAATAAAGTTATCTGCTCATTTTAGAATGGAATTGGCAGTTATCTGGGGAATATTTTGTTTAAAATTTGTGAAGAATTTAAGTTCGTAAATTGTTTTAAATGGAATTTATTCTTTTATTCGTCGGTCGTTGGTCACTCTCATGTGAATTGTCCTTAAGTATGAAAACGGTAAAAACCATTGTGGATTTGATAATCACCTTTAATAGAGCAAAAGCGTCGATTTTGATTATCAGCTCTACACACAAATTGAAAAAAATCCCATTGTCTAGATTCCCGGCTTCACTGCTAGGAGCCGTGACCGCTTGTCTCAATTATTCAATATACTCATTTCTTAATGATAGGTGGCGCCATAGTAACTTTTTGTGTCCCAATATTATTGACAGTTGTCATACCATGCCAAACACGTGGTATTGTTTTTTGACATTTCTTTTTCCTGCTATTTTTTAAATACAAAAATATAAAACAAAACAAAATCCACGTGCCAAGGGTGGTCATATTAAAAATTAAACCTAAAAAAATAAATAATACATGGATTCTCCTTCGAATTCTAAAAATTCTGATGGCGAAACAATACCAAAGTCAGATACAGCTTCATTTATTAATGATGGTAAGTAAAGTTATACATTTTTGACACGCAACATTCAATCGTTATTTTCAGGTTCGATAAATCCGATTATTGAAAATGTGGATATCTCGCAACCAAAAGTAAATGAGCTGTGCGTAAAAGATGTTCCTCCACATCAAAAAGAATTAGTTGGTGACGAGGAGGTTCGTCTTGATAAAGTAATTATTCTGGAGCAACAATTTCTTGTGAAACCATTTGAAAGCAGTCTAGAAATATTGATTGATGGAAACACAAATGAAGAAAGTTCTAATAATAGTGAATTAAAAAATGTTCATGATAATGATTTCAGTTCTGAAAAGAGCGACCAATTGACAGAAGTTGGAGATCAAATAACTGGGAAATTGGAGAATCTTTCGAACGTTGACACATTAAACAAAAAGGCAGCTGATTCCGAAGAATCAAAGGATGACCTTATGCACTTAAATGATACTGAGAATACAATGTCAATTGACGCCTCTTTTGGTAAACAGTCTGTTGAAATTTTAAACCCAGATCTCAGTGCAGTCACATCTGAAAATGGTTCATGCCCTAACCAATCATCATCCTTGGCTCTATTAGCTCAATACGATACAGAGAATGATTCCGATGACGAAGTTCTTGAAGTTTCAAATGGACAAACATACCAAAATCACTGCGTTGAAATTGATTCAGATTCTGCGACATCAGATGTTGAATTTCTTAGTGAAATCCACAGTTCGAATATTTTGGATAGGCTTGATGCTGATATTGAAGGCGAAGACGATGATGATGATGAAGAAGGAACCACTCGAATCAAACGACAACCAAAGGTAAAAGGTGAACTAGATTTAGACGATTTGCCTCCAATTGCAGATTTACACATAACTGTTCCCGAAGAAGAATGTACGGAACTCGGAAAAATTAATTCTATTGTGGATCAACTTGTCTTAGTGAATGTGTTACCGGGAACAGTTCCACTGGATTTAGAAACAGTTTTGTTCAGGGACAAAGGCAAACAAGTACTAGGCGAAGTTTTTGACGTCCTTGGGCAAGTTTCGGATCCATTATATTGCGTTCGCTTTAATTCCAATAAAGAAATCAAAGAGAAAGGCATTGAAGTTGGCCAAACAGTATACGTAGCCCCAAGAACAGAACACACGCAATTTATAATTTTGGCAAACCTAATGAAAGTCCGTGGCTCTGATGCTAGTTGGGAAAACGACGTTGAACCGCCTCCAAGGTTTATCGATTACTCAGACGATGAAGAAGAACGTTCTGCCAGAAGGCCTAATAGAAAAAGGCAATCTTCCGGAGGAGGCGCGGCGTATGTTGGTAGAGGCGCATATGTCCCAAGAAGACCATACAGAGGAAATTACAGTGGTCGCGGTGGAGTCAGGCAACCTTATCAAGCTCAAGGAAATTATAATATCGTTGGAAATAGTTGGCACACAAATTTCTATCAACCGCCAATGTTTAACCAACCACAATACCGGATGCCGGTTAACTCTCCAGGTGGATACATGCCACCAAACTTCAATAATTCGCCTTACCACCAACCCCCACCAGTTAATACTGGTTTAGTTTTAAATCCGTACTCAGTATATCCACCACCTCAGTCCATGCAGCATCCCGTTTTCCCACCTCGCCTGGAACACCCACCACCATCGCTGTAATTTTTTTCGTATTATATATTGTTTTATTTGATACCTTATTATTAAATGAATTATTTTACATCATGTAAATTAATAAATCTGGATAAAAAAATATTTTACAATAAATACTAATGCCAGGTGCACCTATATACCTTTATTGAAATCTTTAAATGTGACTAGAAAATTGAGTGCTAATAAGCTTTGGGCAGCAGAAAGTTCAATTTGAAGTTGGTAGATTGCACAAATTCTCCCAAACCTTAATCTGCAGACATTTTTCTACGAGATTCAACGAAAAACGGTGGTTTGATAAACCCATGGTTGCTTTGTTTATGTTTACATTCGACAACTAGGTGTGTTGGGTACATGAGCGCAAGAGAAAACGTGTGTACGAAAAATTAGGGCGTTTTTATTTGGCAACCCGAAATATTTTTGTTGGCCCTGACGATTCTGAAGTTTGGTGTGATTTTATATGTATGTACATACACAGCTGGTGAAAAAATAGGTGTGAGAAAATATTTACTCGTCACTGTTGTTTTGTTGCTCAACGATTGTTTTGGCTGCAAGCATTGCAACATTTTTTGTTTTATTAGAGAGAACAGTTAATCTATTCATAATGAAGCCGAGCTTATTGCATTTTTTGTACTGTTATGATAAGCGGTTCACTTATTTTTGTTACATTAAGATATTCTGTGTTTTATAAGTTGGTTATAAAAATAGGTGTGTGCCAAACAAAATCGAATCATCATTATCATATTCAATGTTATGTCGATTTCGTTTCAATAATTAGGATTCGCTACTAAAACCAATACTTTTTGGCTTTGAAAAGAACGATTACGGACCGAATCTCTTTTTGGGACTGTGTGTTGCTTGGCAGCTCTAAAAAAAACAAATCTTTAATTGTTAAAACATCATTATTTCGTTTTAATTTCCCGATTCCGACGCAAGGGAGTTCCTAAACCCACTTGCACTTTTTTAATATTTGTTTCCAAGAAGTTTTTAACAATTTTTTTTACTTTTTAATATATTAATTTACTTTTTCTGTACACTGCCACAAAATAAAAATTAATTCACAACACAACAATTGAGAAACGTCAAAACAAATATTGTAGTGTGTGTACGAATCTGTGCACAAATCCGTTTTGAATCCGTCTCCAAAAAGAGATTCAATACGGATCTGTTTTTCCAGAAAAATATTGGTTTTAATTTGAACCGAATTTGATTTTCAGAAAAAAATTGACGGCGGATCGACGGCAAGTCGATGTTTTTGTTGAAACGAAATCGACATTAGAATGTATTAACATTTGAAAAGGTGTGTTTGTAATAATTTAAAAATGTTCAAACAATGTTTTTGTTTATTAGTTTTATAATATGGGTCGAAAACTCCACTGCTCCCAAGAAGATTGGTTTTAAAGCTTAGGAATGAAAACAAAACTTATAAATTTATAGCCTTAAAATTTCAATTTTTTCAAAATTTTGTCACAAATGCGTTAAAACCCAGGTTACTGCGCGAAAATAAAGGACGGCCGAAAAAAGCATCAACAACCACTGACCACCGCATCCTACTTCTATCGAAATCGAATCCATTTGCGTCATCAAGGACTATAGGGGCACAAATTGGTAATGAAGTCAGTGCACGCACAATCCGCAGAAGGCTTCAGAACTTTAATCTCCCAGAAAGAGGCGCCAGGAAAGTTCTATTGTTGAGGGCCAAGTCAATCCTCAGTGGCCTGATTAGGTAATACGAAGAGAATCGTTTTAGGTGGCGAAAATGAGATTTGATATTACTGTTTTCGCTTTCGTCTCTTTCGTTTTACATTCGCCCTATCTTCGAAATCGAAAGCGAATTTGATTTGACATTTCAATTTTTAGCGCGTGCATTTCCTATAGGGTTTATTTGGGGGATTGGTTTATCGACACGGTCGAAAGTGATATTTTGGTGGATTTTTTTCATTTAAATAAATAAAAATGTTAGTTTAACTATTATTTTTTTTGTATAAAAACAAACTAAAGAAATAACAATCATTTTTTTATGAGGGAAAACGAAGGGATAGCCAAAGGACATAACATACAATGTTCTCTGCAATATGTCTAGCGCTTCGGACATTGAATTGCATACTGTGGGTTGCGCCATTCCAATGTTTGTATCCTGCCCAACCACTTTCTGGTATGATCGGTCTGCAAGGAATCTCAATGTAGCAGGCAATTTTATAATTGCTGGTGTCACATTCTTGTTCTGTGGTCTATATTTGTCTTTTATTTCGTCCAAGACAATTTTAAATGTTTATTTTGAAAGGCGAAACAATTTATCGAACAAAGTTTTTATAAAATAAAGCTAATTTAACAAATAATAAACACTGACTCAAAGCAAGGAAGATCAAAAGGTGAAGAAGCACTTCTTAATAATTTTCTTCTCAAGTTTGAATTTTATGATTCTTTTTCTTCCTCACGTTAAGCATTTATATAAATAACATTTGATTCCATTTTTTATTTAAATAAATATTTTATTACAAAGTTAATGAACCTCGGAAAAAACACAAATGATTTTGATTGAAATAATAAATATTCACTGGCAATCAGCTGTCAATTATCTGGAAATCTTGGGAGTAGCGATTTGCTTCGAATTCGTTAATTGATCAAAACGAAGCGAGTCGAAAATGAGAAATCGAATTGAAAACGATTCGCTTGGTATTCCCTAATCAGCCCACAGATCTCAATCTCACTGAGAACTTGTGGAATTAGCTAAAACGAAAATTAGCAGTCCAATATTTTCAGAGGAAATGGTATTCCATACATCAAGAAACTTGTCAAAAATTGGTTGAGTCAATACATAAAGTTTTGGATAATAATGGAGGGCACTCAGGTTATTAGAGTAAGTAAGATGAAAATTGAGATTACACTCCGAAAAATTAAATAAAAACGATAATTATTGGTAATTTAGGAAGGCGCACCTATTATTTTTTCCAAGTAAAAAAGTCTACTTCTACAGTTTTGAATCCTGTTATATATACTAATTTAATTTGAAAACCATTTAATGTTCGTTTTATTATAAAATATTATCAGCTTTATGATTAATCGTTAGAAAAATATATATATGTAGGAAACACATTTACAAAATTATTAATAAATACGAAAACTACAAACATACCTATTATTTTGACCAGCTGTGTATGTAAAAATAATCAAAAATAATGTTTGTTGCACAATTAGCAAACAAATAAAATACACACACAAATGTCTTATATTTTTAAGCCTAGTATATCAGCAATCTTAAAAATATAAGCGGTTCAGCAGCAATGCGAAACGAAAATTTTCGGCGGTCTCCACTAGTAGAGCGAAATGCTAACGAAAACATGAACGAACAAATTTTCAAGAAGAAAAAACAAACCAATCACAAATAAACAACAAAAAACATTACTAAGAACGCATATGTAATTTTCCGCAACAATTAATTGGTCTGTGTAATAAATTGTCTGCGAAGTGAGTGGAGACTTTTTAAATTTCGTCCTGCAGAACGAAAATTTTCGTTTATGCAGCCTTATAGAGGTATTCGTTCCGAAAAATTCCGAAATAAGTCAGTTCCGATCGGAACTCATTTGTATCTAAACTCCAGTTCATAACGTTGAATTCGTTCATCCAATTGAATTTTGAATGTCGACTCATAGCGAGTTTCATTCAAGAAAAGATCTGCTGTTTCTGACAAAAGATTTCAGCATTTTGAATTTCGAGAGTTTCATTCCAATAAAAAGAGCAAATCTAGATCAGATCTCAACACGAAAGATCTGATCTTCGGTGGGTAGGCAGATTTGATCTGAATGCACGCATACACGTAAAACGTTTTTTCTGTCAAACATCAAATGGAAACTATTTTGTTATTAATTTATTGTGAAATTGTGCCAGTCCCTGCTAAAAAATTAAACTAAAAAATAAACAAATAATAGACGAAGAAGTTAATAATTTAAATTTTATAAATTTAGTGGAGTTTTTTATTGCTGTGTCTTCATTTTCCTCATCATCTGATGATGAAGATATGTTTTTTTTTTTAGAAAAGTGTGTGTCAGTCATTCATCATTGGACGCGTTCGGTGTAATGCCGATAGGCTAGCCAACCTACTTTGTTAGTGGGTTTGTTTTCGAACGAAGCTACCTGGAGCTTTCTCTATTAAGTCAGTTGTATTGCATAAAAATCTGAAGTTTTGAATCAGCTGTTCCTCAAATTAATAATAATTTTTGGGTAGCTTGAGATTTGTGTTTGACAACATAAATAGATTTAGTTCATCATCTGGTTTTTCCTTAGGTGTTACAGCAACACAAAGCAATCCGGATTGCTTTAGGTATACCACCGAACGCGGCCAATACTACAATTAAATTTGGACACAAAGTTTCATTGAAAAGACCAATGAAGCATAGAATAGCGTTTGTTTTACATATAAGTGGATTGACCTCATCTCCATTTGAATCCTTCAAGTTGTTTTTTTTTTCGTTGTTTAAATGTGGTTGTTTAACTACGCCAAAATAAATAATTAATATTTTACTTACATTTTTGGAATAGACGCATCTCGAACCAGATTCCGCAACAATTTTTCATCGGAGAACTTCGGAAGGTATGCAACGCACAACGCAATTCCATGCATCATTGTGATGTGCGTCACATTTCATCGGAAGATTTGTCCGATGTGTCACTTGGAACGGATACCTCGATAGAAAATTCTCTGATTTCAAATCGGAGAAAATTTTTCTCCGAACGGATACCACCATAGGACCGATCATTTCGTTGAGTCATATTTGTATGCGATTTTTCGTTTGGCATCAGCAGCGTACTAGGCTTAGACTACGTCCTAATTGAACATACGTCGAACGACCGAGCGATTAACTTTGGTCTGTCGCGTCGCTTATTGGTAGCGCTACTAATATGCGTGTGTTATGGCGTTTTTATTTGGCAATCGGGAATTGCTCTCCGATCCGGTATCCCAACTGAATACTTTTGTGTGATTCTGACGATTCCGAATTTCAATGAGATTGTTGTGTGAAAATAATTGTGTCGGTGAGAATATTCATATTCAAAAAAGATGTTTGTTGCACAATTATGATACAAAAAATGACAACAGTCGAGTTTGACGTTCAAGTATATAAATGTCTGAGAGCTTCTGGTTCTGATTCTGATTTCAAATCCAGAAGCAAAATTCCCTTCTTTTCAGAATTAGAACTGTTATTTTTTCCCAAGTGAACGCCTTCAGAAGAGCACGGAAGGCTTCCGGATTCAAAATAAAATCGACATTTAGTGAAAAATGTGGCGAGTAAAGATGCGGCATTTTTATTTGGAAATTCATATTTAACGATTTTAAGTGCTTGCTTTTTTTATTTGTTTACCACTCTTTCCCAAACTACGTCTGTTTTAATTCACTTTTATAAAGTTTATCCCATGGTATTCGTATTTCGGTGCGACAAAAAACAAACTTGTTTGATTTCAAGCGACCAAACTACTTTTCCAAGCGTGCGTGTCGGTCGCACAAACACAAATTTGATTATGAAAAGCTTGTGTGATGTACCTTGAGTGATATAGAAACAAACATGTGCGACTGTGCTGCGTTATTGCGCAACCGCGCTTGTGTTCGAATAAGTACACACAATAGGATTACTGCAGTTTGATATTCTTATCATCCGATGCAGCGACCTTCGCTCGCTGCTCGGTCGTGCGATAGCTGCCAATTAGGACGTAGGGTTAGTCTTTTTACTTGCGATACTAAAGGGCAAGTTTTGCATTTGGAAAAAAAATCGATTTAAAATTTAAGATTTTCATAAATTTTACCGAGCTAACTAAATAGTTGTTATTACGTTAATTACGTGGAGCTATTTTGTCTCAAACCAATCCTATGGAAAATCGATTGTGCAACAAACATTTGAAACAACTTTTTAATAATAAAAATAATAAGGAATACATGGTATGACATTCCGCCTTGGGATACGTCACATGGTGACAAAAATGCATACAAAACAAATTCAAAAACAAACGTGGGGTGAACTACGTCACTCTGTGACAATATGTGTGAGAGAGATAGGATAATGAAATGCGGAATATCATACCAGTATTCTTTATACCATGCAACTTGATTTTTTTTGTACTACAGCTACAACTTCAATTCTAACCATTTGATACGATTGAACTTCACCTTTGTGCCCAAGCAATGACAACTCGAAGCCGAAGGTCGAGAACCGAGAAATCAGAACGAAAGATAAAGAGAATCACACATAGCCGAGAGCTCTAGGCGTTTATAATTGTTTGCTTATACGTACAATATACACTCCTCCCCACTTTAATAGCATACCTCTTAGTTCTGTTTTCTGTCATTCTTTGCTCCTAAACCAACCAAGGTTTTATTGCTTGTTTTTTTCTTGCTGCAACGGGAAAAAAATTAACAGACAAACAAGCTATTGGCCTAATTAATGATTAAACAAAAAATAAACATATTACAAATTTTTAGATTACATTCTTACCCAAACAGACAAATTAAACGTTTCATTTTAAAGCGAGACGCCAAAAGTAAATTTATAAGTTTCAGATATATGTAAATACTTTCATAAAAATTCTTTAAAAGAGGATTATGTTTTTTCTTTAAAACAAGATGATATTTGCTGAGGCACAAAAATGTAAGCAAATATCTAATATTATTTTGGAAATCTATGGAAGAATTAGAATTCGTTTTAATTACTGATGAAAAATTCAATGTCTTGAAAAATTGTGGCCCATTTTATAAGAAACTTTCACAAGATATTGAGAGAAAGCTTAATTTAAAAAACGTCTGTCTGCCTAAAACAAAATTCAAGCACAAAAAGTATTTGTTCTTACTTTACAGTTCTTATTTCAAAATTTTCTATTTGAGTACGAAAAGTCTGTTCTTTTTACCGAATTGAAAAACATTTTTGAAATCGGGCTAGCTGAAAATGTTTTTCTAGAAGATTCAAAAACGTTTTGGATTAAGCTATATAAGCTAAGAAACAATTTTTTTTTTTTTTTTTTTTTTTTTTTTTAAATTCATTTTTATTTCATATTAACTTATAACTATCTTAAAGCTAGACAAAAATGTTTAAAACTAGCCTAATTATCAATAACTTACAACTAGTTTACTGGCCCTTTACGGGCGCTCTAAATTAAACAATAACTCTTACAACTAATGTCTTTCGACCTAAAAACTATTTTAATTAAATCTAAATTTTTTTTTTTAATTTATTTTATATTTCAAGAAACTTTTATACAGAAAACTTGGTATCTGATCTTTTTTTTTTTTTTTTTTTTTTTTTTTTTTTTTTTTTTAACCTATAAACTAAACTTAAATTATATTAAAAATAATTAAAACTAAATAAAACTAACTTATACTAACTAAAAATAACTTAAACTACTTAAAATACCTAATAATACTTATAACTACTTAAAAACTAGAACAGCCACAGCAGCATTTTTTTCGTTTTTTAATTTTTTTTTGTTTATTTTTTATATGCATGCAGACACACACTAGCATGCAACCCACCCACACATGTACATACGCACATACATATACGTACGCACACACATGTACAGACACGCAGATACATGCACGCATGCCCCCGCATACATACATATTTTTAATTTTTTTTTTTGGTGCCACCCTGACTGTTACCTATACCTAATGCCCTAAATCTATGTAAGTCGGCCAAGATATATCATCTTCATCGACTTTAAATATCACGATGCTGTTCAGAGAGCCACCAGAACTGGTTCTCCTGTTTCGCCCTATCCCTCCGGTCCCGATCGGACACAGTCCTACTGAACCGAAGGCGCTCTTCTCCACCTTGAGCGATGACGTCTCGACTATACAGGAGTCGCCTATCCACAGTTTTCCGGCTGACGTGGTAGATGAGCGGAACCGCCCCTCCATCCTGTATCAGCCCTCGACTGTCTAAATAGAGGAATGCCTCAGGAGGGATGTAACCACTTAACCGCGCACTCTCAAAATATTCGTTATTGGGGTAATAAGCCCCAAAAATTAAGCTGTTAGTTGAGGACATCGCTCTTGCAACGTGACCCCGAATCAGCTTGAACAAAAAATTATCTATTCTGTTTATGTTGGCTCCGTTGTATAGAACCTGGTTGGAATAATATCTTGTGTACTCCGACTCTGGTGTTCTGTGTAATCCAAGGCAACGTCTAAGACATTGCCTCTCAAACACCCGAATCTTTTCCATTTGAGATGGGGCAACGTTGAACCACACCGGGCATCCGTAGGCAATCATCGGCCTGATGAGGGCCATGTAGCAAATCACCTTCACCCTGCTGTCAAGACGGCTGCTATAAAACAGTCGTTTTGTCAAGGCTAAGGCTCCCCTAGCCCTGGCCAAAGCAGCACCTATATGTCTGTCGAAATACAGGTACTGATGCAACCAGATGCCAAGGTACTTTACTACACTTTTACTCGCCAGTGGATGTCCATGTGGCCCTACGATCACCAGCTTGCGCCAGTTCTTTCTCGTATCCCTTGAGGCGCTAGACAGCGGAGTCCTAAACAAAATAGTTTCTGATTTCTGGAAGTTGATTTTCAACTTCCAGTCATCACAATATCGCTGAATCTTGTCGAAGTCACTCTGCAAGAGACTTTTGATGACCTCAACTGTATGAGCTGTTCTGTACGCAATTAGATCGTCGGCGTACGCAATTGCCTGAGTTAGACTACCTATCAGATCGCTGGTGTAAATGTTGAATAGAATCGGCGAGTTAACCGCTCCCTGCTGAAGACCATTATTAATATTAACAATTGCAGTAGAAGTTACATTGCCACTCTTGACAACAAACTTTCTACCATTTAGCATGTCATAAAGCATATACAATAGAGGTTTACTTATACCTAGTCTGGTTAGCTTTAGATAGAGACCTTCTAACCATACGGTGTCGAAGGCCTTCTCCAAATCAACCAGACAGGCACCCGTACACTGTTTTTTAGTTTTGTTCCATTGGATATCAGAAACAAGTTTAGACGCGGCATGAATTGTGTCATGTCCCGCCTTAAAACCGAACTGATTATCCGGGATGATATTTTTGTCCTCCGCCCATTTGAACAGGGCTCTATTAATAACCTTTTCAAATACTTTGCTGATACTCGGAAGAAGACTTATCGACCGGAGATTCGCCGGATTGGAGTTGTCCTTTCCCTTTTTTGGGAGAGGGTGCACCACAGCTGTCTTCCACCGCACTGGATAATATGCATTATTCAGCGCGTTGTTAAACAGTGTGGTATAAATGTCAACTGCTTCTTGAGGCAAATGTCGTAGTACAACGTTGGATATACCATCGAGTCCTGCAGACTTCTTTTTCTTTAATGAATCGAAGATGAGCTGGAGCTCATTCTTCGAAATTAACAGGGGGCTGGGCCCATTTCGGTCGGCGATTATGGCGTTTGCCAAATCTTCATCATTAAACCTGGTAAAACCAAGGTTCTCAGATCGCCATTCGGTTATATCGTTCCGGAGCCATAAGTGATGAAGCAGAGCTCTGTTCTCCAGGTCATGATTCGGGCGAATGCTAGCATTCACCTTGTACACTTGCTGGAAAGCAGCCCCCACAGCCTCCACTCTCTCCTGCGGATCTTCGATTATATAGAGGTCATCGTCCAATACGGCATCCTCTGGGTCTATGCCTGCTGTCAGAAGTACGTCTCTGTTCTCTGTCGTCCTCTGGAGCTTAAGACACGGAAGATCGTTTTGATCCTTTCTTCTAAAAATCTTATTAATTTTTGGGAACATACTTGGGTCGCTGGAGTTAACGGCACGAATTTTATTGTCCCAGAACGAATTAATAGCCAATCTATAATTTTCTTTGATCAATTGGTTGATGTTTTTGATGGACGACTTCAGTGTCCTAATCTCCAGGTCTCGTGTATCAGTAAACCGCCTGTACAAGCGTTTTAGTCTTGTCAGTAGTCCACTTTTTTGTCTGTGAAGTGCGTCAATTGTCGCGTTACGGTACATGTCAGTTGCGTTACGTTCTTTGTATTTCGGTATTGTTCTGTTCATTGTTCGTAGAATCGTTTCGTCAATTTGTTCTAAGTATCTGTCGATTTCAGTATTTGTTAGGTTCCTGTCATTTGGTGGGGATATACCATTTGAACATAATTCACTCAATAAGGCATTGGAGAAACGTGGCCAGCGCACCTTACTGTAATTGTAAGTATGCACAGGCACATACTCCTCCAACTCCATAAGCTGGTTCGGAAGTTGTATTACGGCTGCGAGTCCGCAGTGGTCACTGTCGTACTCGATCGTTCGTAAACAATTTCTTGGCCGTTGACCCACAGCGTCAGTAATTGTTAGTCTTGCGTCTTTAAGCAATAGATCCAGATAGGCACCGCTTCTTGGGAACGATGGCCTGTCTGTGGCTAGAAGATCGATGCGATACTCAAGGTTGTATCGACCCATCCAATTAAATAGATGGTTACCTCGAGGATTTTGTATTTGATTTCCCCAATCTGTGTGCTTGGCGTTTAAATCACCCGCCAATATATAGTAATTCTCTTCCGAGCTCAATCTTAAGCATTCAAAAAGCTTTTCAAGCTCTGTTATAAACTGCGTGGGCTGAGGTTTTTCCGGTGCATAGGCAGCGATCACATACATTCGCTTCCCCTGTTGGAGATGAATGCATATGATGCATGCCTCTAACGTCCGAAATTTTCGCACATCACTATTATATATTACCTTATGACTAATGCCTTTACGTATAAAGATTGCGACGCCTCCTCCTTGCGTGGAATTGGGTCGGTCTCTTCTTACGATATTGTAATTGTTGTTAGTCAATTTATGTTTCTGGTTAAGCTTAGTTTCGCTAGCCATAAACACATCTGGACTTATGTCTTTAAGCAATTGGAATAAATTCGCTCTACGTTCGGTCCTAATCAATGAATTTACATTCACAGCTAGGATCTTAAAGGGCCTCTCCGGCAGCGCGCCCTTAACCTCTAAGTTGCGTTAAGCTCGGCAAAACAGAGTAGAGATAATCCACCCTAGTCGCCTGCTCCCTGATCTGGTTTTGGAGGCCGTTCAACTGGCCCTGGATGGCCAGTAGAACGCCCATAATATCCGCCTGTGCCGCCGGCGCCTTAGGCACGGGGGCCTGTTGGGCGACCTTTGGTGTAGGCTGTACCGTGCTTCCCCTTCCTGACGCCATTTGGGCGTAAGAAATTTGGGGGTTGACGGACGTTGTTGTAGGAGGGCGCACTGTTGGACGCTTTTCTACCACTGTTTGCTTTGCTGCTTTATTGTTTTTTATAAGCTGAAACGTCGGGCATCCCCGATAATTAGCGGGGTGTCCGGCGCCTCGGCAGAGTACACATTTAAGCTGGGTCCTATCTTCGACCCGTTCTTTTCCTAACTTGCATTCATCTGCATTGTGGTTCTCTCCACACTTAACGCAGCGTGACTGCATTTCGCAGTTTGCTGCGGCGTGGCCGAACCTTTGGCAGCGCATGCATTGAAGCATGTCGCCGCGCCTTTTTAATTTGTCCCAAGTTACAACCTGGCAGTTGAGGACGGATATACTCCTCAAACTATCCAGTTTGCTGCTGGGTGAAAGTTGAACGAGGAAGAGGGAAGACTCCGCTTCTCCCGCCTAGCTCTAACTGTAGCGAACGGCTTGACCCCGATAAAGTCGAGATCGTCATTCGCTTTTTGGCGGAGTTCATTTAAGAGCACCTGTGGTTCCGTGTAGGAATCTATGCCCTTCAAAAGGACCGTTTGAAATTTTTCGGTTTTAGGGGTGAAACTAAAGAATTCGGTAGTAGTTTCTTTCAGCAACTCTTTAATTTTTTTGTGCTGTTCCAGTGTGAAGCACTGGATAGCATGCCTATCGTTATTTAATCTTTTAATAGTAAAATTTTGACCTATGGTCAACTTACATAGATTTATGGTATCCTGTAACTCCATTTTATAAGTATTAATGGGTGGCACCTTTTCTTTTTTCATGATCGGCGGCTGTGGCTGCTGCTGCTGAGACTGATTTTTCTGCGGCTGTTGATTCTGCTGCTTTTGAATCTGCTGCTGCTGTTTTTCTTGCGGTTGTTTCTGGACTTGTGTCTGCTGCTGTTGCTGTTGTTGTTGTTGTTTTTGCCGTTGTTGTTTTGGCTGCTGCTGTGGCTGTTGTTTTTGTATTTGTTCTTTTTTCTGTTGTTGTTCTTTTTCTTCGAGTTCTTTTAGTTGCCTCGCTCGGCGCGCTTCTTGGCTGGCCTTAACTTTACTTTTTATCTTTTCTATTTCTGCCTCCAAAGCATCAATTTGGGCGAACATTCTTTGTTCGTCCTCCTCAGATGACGCCTCTGATGTGGAGAGGTTCACGAAGGCAGTACTATCGCCCGTCGTGAAGTGCCCTTCTCCTTCTTCAGACATATATGCTATACCCTCTTCGGGTGAAGTGTCTAACTCGGTTTGTCTTGCTGCCTCTGACGTCTCGTCTATATCGGACGTATGCACCCCAGCTGGCAGCTTTGCTGAGGTGGCCGTGGATCTCCTTTTTACCAAATTTGGTGCGCACTTGATCCTCTTTCTGCGCTTTTGATTAGCATCGGATGATGTTGCCGTTGTTGTTATTGCTGTTGATGTTGTTGCTGCAGAATCACTGCTTGTAGTTGGAACATCTTTCGATGTTCCCTCAGCTGATGCCATCGCTGGCCTCATTGGCCCTAGGACACCTTTCGATGCCCCGGTGCTTAAACTCCTCCTCCTTTGCTCGTTTTCCCAACCAATAAAGTTAACTACTTCACGGTTGTGAAAAAAAGCTGATAAAGTTCTGATGCCCTCCTTGGAATCGAACTGGCGACCCTCGGATTCTCGGTCGGCCACTCTATCACTGTGCTACTGCACCACTTGTGAAATTTTGATTTAATTTAGAACTTAAGCTCACACACGAATTTTAATTAGAAAAACTGGGAAGCCGAAAACGTCTTAACACTTCCACAGTACGAGATCGACTGAGCTAAGAAACAATATTGATGAACGAATGTTTGTTAATATTACAAAATGTATGTTGACCCTCCTTAGTTTGCCTCATGGAAGCGCGTCGGCAGAGCGAGGTTTTTCTAGGTTTAATAACATTATTTAATCATTTAATAAAAACAGTCATTATAAAATATTAAATGCAATTATGGCATATAATGAAATAAAGCCAAATAATTGCACACATTTCAAACCTGCAAATTTAATTATTTAAATTTTATTTATTTATTTTGTATTGTTTAATTAACAACTTCCTAGTCAGAAGATAATCTATGGATTCATTAATCATTATATAAAAAATAATGGCGCAAAATTTTAAACGATTTAGTAATATGTTAAATCATTTTTAGTATGATACTAGGTTAAAAAGAGGATTTTGCTAATTTTAAACCAGTTTAGTATCGTACTATCTTCTTAACATTTTACTAAAGTTAAAATCACAAAATGGCTACTTTATTTTTTTAGTATCGTACTAAATCCAGATGCCACTTTGACATTTACAAACGTCAAAAAGTTATGTTGGCTTACTTTTTTTTTGCACTGTTTTAGGCATGTTTAGTTGTAGTTTATTAAGAAAATAGATTTAGTATGGTACTAGTTAAAAATTGTTTAAAATTAGGAAAATATTAGTAAAGTGCTTTAGTATTAGCAAACTGTTAAGTAGTATCACACTAAGGCCTTAACATCAGGCTGTTTAAAATTTTGCGCCTCCGTGCTTTATTTTCTCTTATCTGTGAACAATTATTTTATGCTTGCTTTTAGTTAGTACGCGTATCGTGCTGATGATGGTCGGTCAATACTGTCCGAAATGCATCCCATATTAAAAATAATATAATTTAAAAATAATAAACGTCTTTGTTTGTTTTATTTATTTTGACTTAATTTTTTTAATAAGCATTTTAAAATTTCGAAAAAACATTTAATCTACAGTCCTTCCATAGAAGTATGTATACGGCTCATCCTACAATTCGAAGATTTCATACTCAGCCTAGTACGCTGCTGATGCGAAACGAAATTTTTCGGTGGTCTCCACTAGGAGAGCGAAATGCTAACGAAAACCACAGCGGAAAAATATTTGCGGAGAGTTCTGTAAGCTGTCAAAAACAATTGACAAGTTGTAAAAAAAAAGTAATTTTGTCACCAAATTATTTTTAGATGGAAAATTTTTTGTCGCCAAATTACTTTTAGATGTAATTTTCTTGAAATAATTCTTGGATTCAAAAATTGTTCTTGTTGCACATAGAGGATTTAAAATAAAACTCAGAACCGTTTAAATGATGGAAATTAAGCAAATACTTTGGGACTTATTAACTGGTTTATCTGCCGATTTGATGAAATTTCTATCAATTTTAAGAAAATCAATGAAATAGGGTGGTAAACCACTTTAAAATTCGAAAACTACGTGCTTCATTGGGATGGTGTAAACGGTTGAGTTCTAATTTATGGTTTCTTACTAATGCCGGATACCATTTTCAAGTCCAAGAATTATTTCAAAAAAAATTATATATAAAGGAAATTTGGTGACAAAACTACTTTTGGTTTTGTTAATGCTTCCTTTGAAAGTATGAAGTTTTGATTCAAAAAAGATATCGCTCGCCTTTATTGGACAACCCGTTCCAAAGATATAGTTCAAAAGCTATTCACTGTTCACCTTGAAATACATAATCTGAAAATACTTTGGAGTGTATCTTTGGAACGGGTTATACTGGAAATTTGGTTGATACCTTTTTGTAATCTACCCTAGACACTCTCAAAATCAGCATTAAAAGTTTTTAGGTAGAAGGATTATTGCAAAAAATCACTCTTGAAATACGCATGTTTAGAATGAGGTATGCGTATTCCTGGAGTTATTTTTTTAATACACTTCTTTGCAAAAAATAATGATGCTTCCTTTGAAAGTATGAAGTGCTGATTCTAAAAAGATATCGCTCGCCTTTATTGGACAACCCGTTCGAAGATATAGTCCATTATATTTATTTTATATAGTCTGATTATATTTTTCAGATTATCTATTTCAACGTGAACAGTGAATAGCTTTTGGAGCAGTGCATCTGCCATACGATGGTTCAATTACATTAAAAAACTTCGTCCAGAAAATACAAAGAAGGTAGCGATGGTAATGCGAGGTAAGTGATTTGTCATCATCTTCTTTCTATCACCTCAACAAAGGACTATCGAGGTCATCACCAGAAATTGTAGACTAAATAACAATGTCCATCCCGTGCCGATTTTCACGAAGTAAACATTAAACAGATTGTCTGAACTTGAGAAATAAGTTCTGGGGTATGGTATAAAATCGCCAATCAATGAGATCGGAAACAGGCTTTCTAAATAGAGGTGGGTATCGTTTAAGATGGCCTTTTTGCAACCAAACATTATTGTGGTAACGATGATTTCCTTAATTGTCGTTGGTGCAGCGGAAGGCCGCTTACCTTTGGCTTCCGGCCTGGAAACATCTTATCCCGACCAGGTCGGAAATTCATATTCGTACTGCCAGTAGCGGGCGGTTGATTTGATTTTTTCTTTGTGGCAATTGAGTTAATTTATGTGTTGAAAGTATGTAGTTAGAAATGGTGTGTTTTTTTTATATTTATATGGTGTCAAAGGTCGCATAGAATTTAAAAGTCGGAGTAACAAATGTACTTTTAAAATCATGACATGGACAGTTAATTGCAGAACTACTAAATCTTGATTATAATATTTTTATTTAGTAGTCACTTAAAATAAATTAATTTTAAAAGGACATAGGTTATTTTTAATCTAAGCACTAGGTATGAGAAAAGTCGATAGTTGGTTATAATAAGCACTCCAAATAAAGATCCGCTATATTTGTTCGCCGATAAGATATTTGAAGGATGTGCTTCTGTCCAACTTACCAATTCCATTTTGCAATTGGTTTTGATAAAAAATTAGAATTGAACTTATTTCGAATAATTTAATACAGAAAATGCACAGAAAAACCAGACATTAGAGAAAACCCAAAGAAAAATCTTGCTTGAATTTTTTTTTTTATAAAAAAAAATGAAATGTCAAAATTTCGCAAGCAATTAATGTGCAGGTCAATTAAATTGAGAACGAAAAGAGTGGAGAATTGTACTAATAAATCTACTACAGCTATCCACTAAATTTACACATTTCGTCGTTCAGCAGCGTACTGGAAAACGAAAAGTAGAACGAAATTTTTCGTTCATGATTTCGTCGTGTCATTTTTGTATGGGATTTTTCGTTTCGCATCAGCAGCGTACTAGGCTTCACTCTGATATTCATCACCAGGATCAACACAAAATCTTTTTCCTTAGAAAGAATTTGACGAGATCATTGTTTTCTCAATGTAAAAAAGCGAAAATTTCGAATATTCATATTTCTGTGAATGGAACGAGCCATGTCTTGAAATCGACAGTTGGTATTGAACATTTAACACTTAAATCGTACTAATAATTATTAAATCTTACTAAAAAAAAAGTATAAGCAACCTTTAAATTATTTTTCAGCTAATAATAAATAAACTTTTATTTCTCTGTTTTTGCACTGCACTCCGCCGCGCGCACTGTTAATTTTTTAATACGGTTTTTGGAGATTGCGCAAATAAAAATAAAAAATTGGAAACAACACTCAAAGAACTTTTTTAAAGGATTAGAGCGGCATTTTTCCAATGACAGTTGCGTAATCCATGTACCGACTGGCCGGCGTTTAAAAATGAAAAGCCATATATGGCTGCTTGTGCAGTAGAGGGTTTAATTAATTCAAAACATATTTCGAAAACGGGTTGAAGGTTTTTTTTTTTGAAAATTTCGTGAGATTACAGTTTGCAATCAACGATCATGCTTCTTTATTACTCAGTTATACAATATTGTAGTTCAATAGAATTCCTTTATAAAGAAGAAAAAGATTAGTTTTTGTATATGTTGTGCAAAGAAGCTATTTTGTGCTTAAAAGTTTTATTTTGTTATTTATTGTATACAAAATATATGCATACCATGCGTTATATACTTTTGGTGAAATGCTTATATAAATATAAATTATGTAAAAACATACAAATACATTATTTTTATTTTTTGTTTGTCCTTCTTTCAGAAATTCTTATACTTATATATTTTAAGTAATTATATTAATAGATAATAAATCCCGTCCATAAATAGCACTACTGTTCTATCTCTCCGTTTTGTTGAAAATATTTTGTTCTGCTTCTAGCGAGGAGTCTGTTGTATAAAAAAGAATGAATGATTGAGGGATAAATATACAACTAACCATAAATAAGCAATTTATAATAAAACGGAAAACTTCTTATTAATATTAACGTTAAGATTATTGTTGTATTAGTAAAATATAAGCTCAGTCTTGTTAACACAAATATTAATATAACTTAGGTAGTAAACAATTTAACCATCTATCAAAGAATGATTTCTAGTCAATCATTTGTGCAAACTATTAAAATTGACCGGAAGATCAGGTCTTCTGATACATACATATATTCGTCGTACTGGAACTCCTCCAAACAGAGCCCAATAAAAATAGGGTGCACAAAAATATACATTAAAATCCATTCTTGATCATGTGTTTTGCAAAAACAACTCAGTTAGTAAAAAGAAACCACTATGTTGTGTTATTTTACTCTCAATTCTCGGCTTTTCAAAAAATAATTAATTTTATCAGTTTTGTGGATTGCATCTTCTCATATAATTATTAGCAACACTATCTTTTTAGGTTCTACATTAGCCAAAAAAAAGACAGTTAGAATACAATTCAACTAAATTTGGTAACAAATAGATTCATTTTAAAACTATTCTTCTAACCCCACAATCCATGCAAAACTTGGCTTGATCCAATAAAAATTTGCTTCCACATTCATGACAAAATTTTGAGGCTTTTAAGTTAAATGGTGTAGTTGTAAATGTTGGATCTAAATTGTTGGTGCTGCTGCTGTTGCTTATTGAACCACTACTGTTAGTAGATTTATTTTTCTTTTCCAAGGACGACGCAGATAAAGGATTGCGATGGTAAGTCCGTTTGAACTCATGCATTTGTGGATTGTGGTCTTGTTGATGGGCACTGCTTAGGTGTTTATTTCCAGTTATAGGAGGTAAGGAGTTATCAGAACCACTACTTGAACTACCAGCACTAAAGTTGCGGCACCGATACTTTTGAACATCACTATTGCTTGAGTTGGAATATTTGTGAGATATTGATGGCGGATATTGGAAGTCAGACTGTCCGGTTCTTGGGAAATCTTGCAGGGCCGACATTTGCTTAGGACGGTGTGATACATTACTGCGATAATTTGTATTTATATCGGTGGTAGGACTTTGGCGTGAGAGGCTGCGAAATATATAAGAAGAAATAAATTATCCTTAAATTGCAAGTTATCTATTATGACATAATTATGTGTACAATAAGATTTTAAACGGCCATCGGAAATGTATGATTTGAATATTAAAAACCTCTTATTTTCAGGGAGAAAATCAAAAGAGACCGAATTACTATGTCTCGCAGAATTCCGGCGCAGTTTGTGCCTATACATTCAAAAGTCGAACCATAGCTATCCGGATAGGTTGGTGTTGTTGTATCCCAGGTAAGAACATAGCTTCTGCTAAACAAAAAATAAAATGCACGACTTTATCGCACGTACTTGCTCCTATGTTCGATTATATGCAAAAGATTCTTAATAGCTTAATGTATTTTTAAAGTCGTTTTTCACTTAACTTTTTATATATAAAAATTCTTAAATTTTTTCTACAAAAACATTGCTATGAACATTTCAAATATTTAATAATATAAATTTAAAAACAAAATTTCAGAAAAAATCGTCCACTTTCGATATATTGAATTTTCCAAGAAAAAAAATTTTTTTTTTTTCATAAATCCAAAAAAAAACTATTTTTCGAAAATTTTGAAATTCGATAGACATCCTGCATAAGAATTTTGATCGAAATCGAGAAAATCGAAAATCAATAAAATGCTTGTACGACAGGTACCGTTAATATCAAAATACTCAAAAACAAATTTTGGCCAAAATGTAGACCATACCCAAAGCAGTACACACACTAATTTTTATCAAAATCGTTAGAGCCGTTTTCGAAATAATCAAAATAGTGGAAAAATTTGTATGGCAATTTTGGGGCTAAAACAACGATACAAAAATCTATTTTGGACAATCACCTAAAACGCCTAAGCACCAAGTTTGAACAAAATCGGTTCAGGAGTTTAGGCTGTAGATCGCTCTACAGACAGACGGAATTGCGGGACCCACTTTTTTGATGTTCTCTATCATCGTAATGTTAACTTTGATTAAAATCTCGAGTTCGATTTTTTTTCCAAATGCAAAACTTGCCATAGTACCTATGTATGTCGTAAGTATAAATAAATCTCAAGCTATCCGAAAAACTTTGGAATACTTCTGTATCACATGAGAAATATGCACAAGCCAATATAAATTTTAATCAAATAAAATGTTGGTTGTTCAGGAACTTAAGTGGGTGCTATCTTACGTCGTTCTTATTTGACAATCCGCAAGCCTTCTGGACTCTTCTGAAAGTGTTATCACTTGGAAAAAAATTACAGTTCTGATTCTGAAAAAAAGCGAAATTTTGCTTCTGGATTTGAAATCAGAATCAGAACCAGAAGCACTCACACATTCATATACTTGAACGTCAAACTCGACTGTTGTCATTTTTTTTTTCAATTTGAATATTTCCACGTATCCACAATTATTTTCACACATACAATCTCATTAAAATACAGAATCGTCAGAATTACACAAAGGTGTTCAGTTGGGATCCCAGATCGGAGAGGGATTCCGGATTGCCAAATAAAAACGCCATTAGATATGCTATCGTACCTACAGGCGACATTTGAATGTACCCATGACTTCTCGATCACCAACATTCTATAATTTGAATTTCTGTTTCCCGTACTTTCTATAATTTGAAGTCCGTCATGCACAGACCTGAGACCATATTTATCAATAAATATTCAGCGCCATTGTACAAATTTGAAAAAATAAAGGTACCATTTAAATCAACTCTTGTTTATTTAAATTTTTCTCTGCCTCTCTCTTGTTTATTTGAACTCCCATTATTTTGAACTCACGTTATATTGAACTTTTTTGTGGTCCCTTGTGTTTCAAAATATCGAGAGTCGACTGTACTTTCAAAATCTACCCAGTCAGTGGAGAAGCGCATTATGACGGGAAAAACTACTAAATGGTACGACCTGTTGATTCAAAGTCTACCTAAGTAATTAAACATCAAAACACCAGGGGTATTCACGGCTGGTCTTGTATCACGGTAAAATTGTAGCATTTTTTGCACTACAACAACAAAATATACTGCATGTCAAAGTCTTACACTTTTACTATACTCGAACCCTATTGTAACAGAAAAATACAAGAGTGTAAAACTTTTTTAATACAAACTCTAAGATATTTCAGAACAAATGTGAAACAGATTTCGACATTTGCTACAGATTAGTAAAGGTGTGTTCACAGTCTGTTTTAAAAAAAATAAAATTTTACAGTTTTACAAGACTTGTTACACCAGATCGTGAATACCCCTAATAAGTTTATGGTTGTTATATTTGTTGTAGTAAGAATTGTACCATCTGTCAAACACAAACTTCAAGAGTGCAGTAAATTTTGTAAGTCTTGCAACAAAGTAAACAAACGCGAATTGGTCATATTTGTGTGTAAAACGTCAGTGGACGTCAGAAAATAACGATGGGCATAATTGAATGAGTGTTTAGTTTTCAATACAAATATTTCATTCTAGTTCAAATAATGAACTTTTCGCTACAAAATTTCTTCAACTTTTGAAGATTTTTTTTCTTACTACAAAAAAGATACCAAACAAACATGTTCCTGTAGTTTCAAAGTAGGGGAAGTTTTTCTACTCCACTTTGACAGTCTTTGTAGTAATATGCCTGTTTAGTAACTAGATATTTTCACAAGTTTACAAAACTTGGTTTTTTTCCTATGGCTTTTGACATCAAAATGTGAAAATTTGTATAAATTCGTAGGAATTTTCACGTTTCCAAACGCACCTAATTGTAAAAATTGTTTCGAATTCGCACAAATTCACAAGGTAACAAATAGATCTTTTTTATATATAAAACAATTTTGTCAAAAACGTATGACGCTAATGATCTCAGTTGGCATTCGACCATTTTCAATATACTTTTTTTTATGAAAGATATGGTCTAATACACATAAACATAAACAATATACATAAACAAATATATACAAATTTTAAAAATATTTTGTCAATTAAAGTATAATTCCTGATTTCGCTTTTGTTAGTTGAGCTGGTGTATTTCTTTGACATAAACTACTTTGCGTTTGTTCAATACACATCAAGTGTGTTCCCGTACTTTGTGCACAAAAATGTGAAGACTGTCATTTTTGCAAGAGTGGGGGTAAAAATCTCTAAGAGCGAACAAAGTTTCACAAAAGTACGGAAACGCTTTGAACAACAATTTTTGCCATTTTTTAAAAGTCAACGTAAAAGTGTACTTTTGAAAATGTTTATTAAAGATTTTCGTGAAATTATTTCCTAAAATAACCAATTTGATATCATAAATTTCAATTTATTGCAAGGATATCTCCGACCAGACTATAAATTCCATTATTTTCAACTTTTGTAACGATACACTTGGCAACTGACAGCTTATGTATTGTTTTTTTTTTTCATTCATTTGACAGTCTCCATAATTTTGTCAAAAGAAATTACTGTTTTTCGTAGAAATTCGTAGATTTTCGCAGATTTTGGGAGTACGGGAACGGACCTATCGTTTGACAACTGAGTGAAAATTCGTTTTTGTGTTGCGTAAAAAATTAAAACGATTTCTAAATAATACGTTTTGAATACAATAATATGGTACGTCCACGTAGTAATTTGGGAAGATCAACTCGGAAAGTTGCAGCTAGAAGAGTAGCCAGAGCTGCTCAAACAGATCATTTACGAGCTGATGTTAATGCGGTTAATCGGCAGCGTAATGCCCGTGTGAGAGTTGCACAATGAATAAATTTGGTGCGTGGTGCATTTACGTATGATTGAAATCAAAATTATGCTTCTATTGATATGGTTTCAATTGTATTAATGAATGTTGTCTGCAGTCATTGTAAGGCATTCAAATTGAAACATGAAACTCTTGGATTGTGGTGTGCAAAGAAGTTTAAGAGATATTATATTAGATGACGCTGTGCTGCGATCAATGCCACAACCCGATTCATTGCGTTATACATTGAGATAGGCTGTGCGCGATTTGACAGGTGTCCTTTTCACATTATCATTTTCTATTCAGCAAATGTGCTATTTTTCTTGCTGCAATTGATTCGAGTTTTGAGTATTATTACACTGATTCCGATCTAACCTTGGACGACGTACACGTCTTGCAATAATTAATCAGAATGTCCGTGATAGTTAAACGCAAGAGGTACGTGCAGAAGATATAAATGGAGACCTGCCCAATTTCACAGCTCCGAACTGCATAATCACTACCACACATTCGACAAAGAGTAATTAGAAGAAGAAAAGTGGTGAATATAGAGTTCAATCGCGCTGCTTCTGAATACGATTCCGCATTCGCATTTACTTTCTCGATGCTCCCGGTGGGACATACAAGACATTCGTCATTCAATTGATTCTGGCAACAATTCGGCCAAGATCTCAAATTTCGTTGCATGTTTCATCATATGGCACCTGTGGCATTGCTGTCACAATGTTTGAAGGCGGTCGAACCACACATTGAATTGATGAATTTTCTCACGGTTGACAAGCTAATAACGTGCACAATGACCAAGAATTCGGCGACAGCGAAATTGATGCGAGGATGCAAAATCATAATTTGGGATGAATGCGCGATGGCGCATAAATCTCAATTGGATTTGTGAACGGGCAATACTAGCAGCGAAGAAAAAAGGACGTCGTTGATAGCTTGGTAAACGGTCTTTGTTGTTTGTTTTTGCGCTGGAAAACAAATTGAAAAACATTGTTTATCATATCACTCTCTACTAATTTGTATTCCTTTCAAATAAATCGCATTGGTAAATTTGAACTATTTGTGTTTTGTTATAGCTCTGCAGTTCATTTTAAGGCGTTAAATTGGGGCGAGAAGAAGTTCGCCTGGTCCGCTAATCTTATATAAGATTCTTCTTTTCCGAATGCATGTGAAACAATATATTGTATATGTATTGAAACGATGAATTCATTGTTTTCCTTTTCACATACATAAATAAAGTATTTTGTTTAATAAAATGAATTTTTTGAATTGATTTTTTTAGATGCAAATAACAAATATGTAATTGAAAAACTTATAATAAAAAAACGAAACTCCAAAATGCGAAACTACTAAAACGAAAAACCTAGAAAAAAGAAATAAAAATGGCGAAACAAGCCATACTCGTTAACTTTACTTTTTCATCACTGCTGACTTTTCTTCAGAATATCAATTAGTTAATAGAATCGGTAACAAAAATACTAAAATTAAAAAAAAACGCTCACCTTCCATAAGCTGAATCAGAGCTTTGTTTAGATTGAACCGCACCACCTTCTCCTCCCCCAGTTGAACAATTACCACTTAGGCGCATTGGAAAACACTCGATACTACTAATCTCATCAGAAACAACGGGTCGGTGTGGGGGTGTATTATTCTGCCTTGAATTATTGCAATTTGAATCTGTTTCGACTTCAACTACTGCGGTTGCATGCTGATCTTGAAAGTCTTCTTGAATTTGTTGAATGAGATTTTTTGCATTGTTTAATCTAACATTTGGAAAATCGTTAGGCATATTTATGCGTTTCATTGTCAGTTCATCATCCCTCTCTTCGTTTTCAGCACTATTGTTCACGTCCCCATCAGTTTCGTCATCTTCTATTTTTTGGAACTTGTTGTCATCAACTTTAACCTCTTCGAACTGAGCGCTTGGATTAGCAGTAACTAGAGGATCATTTTTCGGATGTGGATCATTTTCGTTTTGATCGGTTTCAATACTAATAAAAATTTCACCACGATTCTTGTTTTCGTCACTGTCAAGATTGGATTGCACATCTTGTGTATATTTTTGTGTGGAATTATCGAGCACCTCTTTTGGAGATCTGTAAGATGATATATTATCGACATTAGAACGTTTATTAATTGTCGAACGATTCATTAAAAATTCTCGACAATCTTTAAACAACGATGGAAATTGTTCATCATCGTTGTCAAAAGTTGATAAAAATTCTTCGAAATCAAATTCTTTAAATGTAGACGGTGAAAATGGTGGTATGTTGAGAGCTGTATCTGTGGTATCATGTGTTAATGTAGGATAAAAAGATATGTCTTCCAGAGACTTTCGTGCGTCGTGCTCACAAGATGACCTATTGTTAGCCTCATCATCGGCATCGTTATCAATAGCTTCTGGTGAAGCATCGTAAAGAAATTGGTTTCGACCCAAACGAATTTTACGCTTTAATTGATTACGATTATCACCACCTGAACTACGATTACTATTTGTACAATTTTTAGTGATTGGTGTCTTAGGAGGCAGCGGTTTGGCTTTGGTTACAAGTTGTGTCGGACTATTATTAGAAGAGCATGAAAACTGACTAATGTTTTGATACAGATCAAGTTTTCGACCATCACAATTATTACGATCGACCCCAGAAAATGTTGGCGATGATGATGAGTTAGATGCCAAATCATTGCCAAGTTCCATTGGCAGATTGTCACAAAAATTGATTAACTTTGGATCGATATAATCACTATCAATCGTTCTATCAAAAATAGAATTCAGCTTAATAACTGAATTTGTCGTTTTTTTCGAATCGACGATTGGCGGATACTGTCTGGGAGAAAGTGGTAGATTTTGTGAAGTTTGAACAGCTCTGACAATGGGATCTAGCTTTAAGTTATTAAGATTGCCATTACTCTTACTTGAATTATCGGTTATTTGCAATATGTTTGGATTGCGTTTAACTGATAATTGGTCCTCTGCTGAGTTAATACTCTTAGCAGAATTCTGTTTGCTCAATGTATTGCTTTTATCTTTGAGTTCCTTGGTATTTACTACCGAAGTGCCAGTCTCCTTAGCTTCGTTTTCGTATTTTAAAAATACCGCTAGAGAGTCTGTTTTTAAAAGATTACCGTTTGATGTTGTTGGCGAATTATTTTTGCCTAGTCGTCCCGCATCAGTTAGATTTAGTCGAAGAGTTTTTCGATTGCAAGCAGCACTAGTATCACGACGAATGACTCTAGGTGTGTTTGATATGGCAAAGTCATTAACACAAACAGCGCGGACTGGCATTTCATCATATTCTTCAGGTTTGAGGAAATTGGATGAAATTGGGCCTTCATCTGAAAGACCGCGTTGAATAGTAGGTCGTTGTTTTTGAGATGACGGAAAAAAAATAGGTCGCGAAGTCATTGGAAGTGGTGATCGTCGTGGTGCACGAAGAGACGATGTCCGGTGAAAATTAGATTTTGGAGTTGTTACAACGCTTCGTGGATTTGTGAGTGCGCAACGAGACGTAAAAGAATTTGTCATTTTATTTGATGTACTAGGGTTCCTAGATGAAGCTGCTGAACTAGATGGAGAAAGTCTTCCTTCTGTTGGTGATGAAGGTGAACAAAGCTCTTCTAATTGTCGTTTCGCCGAAATAAAAGGATCGTAGTTATCAGATGCGAAACTGAAAATGTTAAAATATGTTATGTAATGATTGTTTATAGTTGTTCTGTTAAAATGGGTATTATAAATATTGTCAGGATGTAATCTGGTTTATGAAAAAAACAAAGGTTGAATAATCGTATAATATTCTGCGGTTAGTAAACAAATAAGTCAATATATTTTACACTAATTAAATAATTCCACACTACAAACCTCACAATGAAAGATTTATTCTTAGGCAAACCACCCGGAGCTGGGCATGTCGAAAAAGTGCTCGAAGAATCCAAAGATACGAGCTCAACATGCTCCTTAATTATACGTCGTTCATTGCCAGTAATTTTGGCTTTAAAAGGGTGTTCTACTGCGGTAGGCGATGGTCCAATGCTTTTTCTTATAATTTTTGGCGTCAATGTTTTTTGTTTTGTATTTGATGCTGTGTTAAATTAGAAATATAATGTTGTGTCGGAATATTACAATATATGAACATAATATTGTTGATGATTCTATTGTGACGAATGTTTCTTTTTTAATATACATTATGTACCAATATTCAAAAAGGTACACTCAGCCGTAGTTGTTTCATTCAAAACAACTGTATATTATATGGGGGCAAAAAGTATTGCAAAACCATACAAATAAGAATTTTTTAGGATAGTTTAGTTTAATGTACTGAAAAAAAGTTCAATCAGCTTTTTTTAGTAACTACATTACATCTAAGACTCATACCAACTGTAGGAAAAAAATATGTTACCACACATAAAACAAATCACAACTCTAAAATATGAATACTGCAATTACTTTTTAAATACAGTTAAACTTGCTTAAGTGAGAAAATATTATTTTTATAATATTTGCATACAAACTACCCCGCTTAAATGAAAATCGCTTAAGAGATAAAAAAACTCAGCTAGGTAAAAAAATTAAAAATCGAGCCAAAATAAAATGCACGACTGGATCGCAAGTACTTGCTCTTATGTTCGATCATATTTCACATCGTATGCACAAGATTTTTGGTAGAAACTGCTAAATATGCATATTTTTTAAGTTGTTTTTTAACCTTTTTTTATACACAAAAATTTTTTTCTAAAAAACAATTAGGCGTGGCAATTCTGTGTACTTAATAATATAACCTTAAAAAATATAAGGTCGAAATAAATCGTCACCCGTTTTCAAAATAATGATTTTTCCAAAAGTCCAAAAAATGTTTTTGAAGTGCAGTATTATTCAAAATTCGAATGACCTATAAAAAATATTTGTTTATAGAAATCCGTCGAGCGGTTTATGGGAAAGTTTAAAATAAATAAAGGGTTGTATGGCAGGTACGGTGAATAACAAAATATGTAAAAAAAAAAAATTAGTGCACAGATTTTTTTTATCAGTCATTAGAGCCTTTTTTTAGATAATTGGGATGGTAGACAAAATTGTATGGAAGCTATCGTTAGTTTTGGGGCTTAAAACCAGATTCAAAAATCTATGTGAGACATTCACCTAACTCGCTTAAATGCCACGTTTGAAGATAATATAGCTTCAGCCATTTAGGCTGTAAATCGTTATACAACGATAAGGCAAATAACATTTATTAATACAGGTTATTTTTCAGCTGCTTAAGTTCGATAAATATAGTAAATTTTGTGTCCTAACACGAAGTCTGTTTTACTGAAATATTTTTTCAGTTATACGAGACCCTTTTAAGCAAATAACTCGCTTAACCAATTTTTTTCTGATGTTTTGTCATTTCGCTGAAGCGGGTTTCACTGTATAAGGACTAATGCGTAAATTGTGCCATCGCCTTAAAATGCTATAGGGGTATTCATGATCCGATGCAACAAAAAGGAGTAAAATTGCGAAATTTTATTTTTTTCTATAAATCGTGAACGCACCTCTTCTATTCTATTGCAACTCTGGAATAAAAATGCAAAATCAGTTTGAACACAACCATTTCTGACAGAAAATAACAGCTGCCAAACTGTTAACGACATCAGGCAAATTTTGCACCATTGTATTTTTCAGTTGTAATAGGATAAAGCAAAAGTGCAAAAGTGTTGTAAAATCTTAATCAGTGTAAGTTGTTGTTGTGGTGCAAAAAAAAAGTTGCACTTTTGCATTTTTACAATGATACTAGACCAGTTGCACCGGATCGTGAAAACCCTTTATATATTCGTTTGTACATGCAGCTTTGTTGAAACATTTTTTCGCAAACCAAAATTTTCGAACTCGTAATTCATAAAAACCAACCAACAACAACAATATTGAGAAGAGACTATACGATTTTATGAGGGAAGTCGGTACCAAAATTTTAAAGTGTACTGTTAACAATAAACAACTTCCAATCTATATTACAGACTTAATTAAAGTTCGCAATGCAACAAGATGACACTGTCAGAGATATTTGCTAGACATTTGTCATTAAAATGTTAAGCATCTTAACGATGAAATCAGGAGAGTTAGACAGAGATAAGACAAATTCGTAATCAAAGCTGAAATTGACAAATGCGGTAAACTTTTTCAATAAAATTATAAAAACAAAGTATACGGCAAATCCAACTTAAGATAATTTACTTTTCATTAACATCCACCCAAAAAGCCGACATATTAGCTACAAGCTTTCAAAAAAAATTATTTAGTTCTTAGTAACTTAGGAGACCATACAACAATAGCAGCGGTTGCTATTGCTAGGACAATAATAATAGCCTAAGCTTTAATCCGATACAAATTGATGATAACTATCTCATAACGGTATGAAGTGCGTAAAGACCTACAGCCGTATCTATTAGATTTTATTAAAACGCCTCTTAGAGGTTATTTAATTAAGATTGCTTAAATATTTACATTGGCTTTAAACAACGTTACTTAAATTCGTATCTATAATCGATTTCTCATTCGTACTTAACTAAACGATCATAATATAACGTAACGCAAAGAAATCCAAAATCAATCAAATTTGTGTTTTTAATTTGTAAATACAACACAAATTTCTGAGATTGTTGTCGATTTGAAAACAAAACATTGGAAGTGAATTTTGTAAATACAAAGTAATTTGAAAAATGGTGAATGCCAAGCTTAGGTGACAGAAAATAGATTCCAAAGCCATACAAACCATTTTCGTAAGACTTTTTGTTAAACCATAAGGGCTAGGTATAAAATCCGTTTTTATTTTATTTTATACTTTGGGTAAGAAGCAATATATTATGTATGCTTTGCAGTATGTTTTTATTTTTTTTTGTATTTTTTTGTACTAGAAAAAATTTAAAAAAAATTAAACTAGGTAAAGTTCTGTTCGATAAATACTCGGCGTGACAAATTGCTGTAATTATTTAGCCAAAGTATTTCTTCATTTTCTGTGTCATTTTCCAGATCAACATAATCGTTTTCGAGCTCATCTTAAATATACCTACATATACATAAATTAAAGTGTTTTATTATTTCGTTTACATCTGAGGTAATATCCTAAAAATCTATGGCTAAGTTGTGCAAAACACCCAAAGCGATAACTGCTGTTTTTGTATTTTCAAGAGATCATCGATCATCACTTACAGGCTGTAAGTAGGACTCTGAAGCGGCTCTTTCATACTCCAAAATACCTTTCTACAGCATTGCGTGTAGCAATATGTGCGATGTTGTATTGTTCTTCAGCACGTATTCGAGAATTTAGTAAAGGTGTAAATAAAATGTTGGAGCATGCATAGCCCCCATCATCGAACCTTTCCTTTATTCTGCTCTCTCTAAAAATTCTGCAATCGTATGTACCACCTATCTCCAGTGGCATACGATATCTCCAATTTTCAGTGAAGAGTCACAAACCACTTGGATATTGAGTGAATAGAAACCTTTACGGTTAATATAATACTGACCCGATAGACCTCCAACTTTGGGCATTTTGATGTGGGTGCAATCGATTTCACCCACAATATGTGGTAAAAAATGTTTGCAACCCTGTGACATATCACACAGACCGTGGATTGGTTAAATCTGTGTATATCCATCCCATCATATTGCATCTACATAAAGGAAAATAAATTTTAATTATTTCTTTTTTAGTGGGATAAAGAATAATTAAAATATTTATATCTGCACCTCATTTCGATCCCAATATCTTATGACAGAAATTACTTGTAGATCAGCAGAAATGTGACCACCTCTTAGGATAACCTTCAATAACGGATCTGACAAGTTTTATGATTTTAACCATATTGGCTTTTGAAAACCTATATTTTCGGCGAAAAGAAATTTTATCCAGTTCCATGGGTTTGTAACCGTGGCTTATAAATTTTGGGTGTTCTTATTATATTAGAATTGAAACCTAATGTGCTGACTACATTCAAGTAATTTATAAATGAAATAAAATTATTATCCATTATTTTAATTGAATATGTTAGAAAAAATCACAAAACTAAATAAAATCACAATTCCAAACTTCAATAGATGAGAATTGATATGTGAAAATACATTTAAGAGGGCTTTAAATAAACTCTAAACGCCATGAATGCTGTTTAAGTTAAGACACCTTTAAGTAACGTTGTTTAAATGAGAAAATTGTTTATAGATACAGATATTGAACTTAAGTGTTGCTTAAAGGTATTTCAAAGTTAAGTAAGATTTCAAATTTTATTATAGATACGGCTGCTAATATCTAATGTAAATGCTCGTAAATCATGTGGCTTAGATAACATTACAAATTTATTACTGAAACAACTGTCAAAACGTGGATTAGAAGCTATTTTGTTTATTTTTAATTCATGTGCTTAGTTGTAGTACTTTCGAAAAAGTTTGGAAAAAAGCCAAGATAATCCCTATTCCTAAACCAGAAAGTTCTGCAAACATATGTATGTTCCAATTATTAACCAATAAGCTTGCTCAGTTCTTTGGGAAAACTTTTTGTAAAAATACTTTTTATGGAAATATCATAAGTCTCACAAGAAATACCATTTTACCACCACAACAGTTTGGGTTTAGAATCATCACAGCACAATTCACCAAGTACATAGAATCGCAAAACATGAAAACTTCATTTGCCGAACAAAAGTCTATAGGTTTAGTTTTGCCAGGATGTTCAAAAGGCCTTCGACTCTGTTTGGCACGAAAGTTTACTACATAAGATGTTAGGTTTTGGGTTTCCAACTTATATCGTAAAATTCATCAAATTGATTTTAACATAAAAATGTTTACACTTCTGATTTTCCGGAACTTCGCAACTGTAAGTCGGCTATATATGCAGATGATACATGAATTTATTCTCATGATGTAGTTGGATCCAATATTGAAACCAACTTTCAATCAGAATTGGATATAATCTTATGTTATTTTAACAAATGGAAGCTAAAAGTGAATACTTTGAAAACGTAAGCTATCCTTTTTACAAGAAAAAGGAAGACTTGTTTTCTTCCTAGCAACATTCTTAAAATGGACAACGTTTATATCACCTTGAATAATAGTGTTAAATATCTTGGTAAAACTTTGGATACAAAATCAACTTATAACAAGCAAATCACACCTTACATAAAGTCAATTAGATAAAGTCAATAACACAATTAAAATACCTAATGTACAAATAGTTTACAAATCTATTTTTCAATCGTTTTTGTTAAATAGTTGCCCTGTTTGGTGAAAGTGTGCTAAAACATACATTATGAAATTACAAATAGCACAAAATAAACTTCGCAAATTTATTTTTAAGCTACCTTGGCAAATGCCTATTGTTAAGCATATCCCTGGGTAATTGGTTGGTAAAAAACTACCACGGGACTTAGTGAGAAAGCTTGGCGGTAGTGTTCCTTTTGAAAGAATGAAAATAATGAAAAAGAATTTGGTAGCACAGTTCTTGTCCTCTCCAAAAGTTAAGCCCCGAGAATTCTCTAGGCTTAAGCTAAGCACCCCCTGGGATTAGTTGTTGTTGGATTTAGCATGCAAATTGTTAATCCAACTCATCGTTTTGTTCGTCCAATTTCCCCAGGACTTAGAAAAAAATACGCCTAATGTTAAACACAGCACGAGCGATTAGGTAAATGGTATAGGATTATACACTAGATACCGATGCACATCACTTTTAAGTGTTTGAATATCGCAAAAAATCCGGCCGAGTAAAGCATTCCACATTCTTATGGTCCAACTTAAAAAGGAATCCTTATACTTGAGAGTACGCTCGAAATTGGGCTCAAGGGTAAACTGATGAGCATTCCTAATTCCTAGTATTACAGTATTACCGTCGAATTGTTTTAGGAATGACGATAGGAGGCAGTAATGAGTTATTGAAACATTCAATTCTACATGGTTTCTTAATTTCCATTAGACAATGCTGTCGAGATCTGAATTTAATGAGCTTATCATACGCTGCCGAAAGACATGGGCGAATATGAAAAGCTGAGGTTACTGTTAGCAAAACAATATATTGGATTAGAGTTTTAGGAGAAGAGATCGTTAATTAATTTATGAATAAGAGTCGGAGACAGAACGGAGCTTGGGACACACCAGCATTTATTTTGTGAACTTATTTTGAACTGCACAAGTGCAATAATCATACTTTCTCCAAGACGATGTAAAGATTTGTGCCACTGTTCGGTGAGATATATCATCAGATCGCCACTGGACCTATTGCTATGAAAGGCATACTGACGATCACTAAGTAGCCTTCGTTCTTCAAGATACTTAATAAGCTGATAATTAATCAGCATTTCCATGGCCTTGGAAAGAAAGGACGTAAGCGCAATTGGATGTTAGTTTGTGGTTGAAACAGATTCGCTTCCACTCAAAAAGACATGTAGAATAGGACAGATGAAAAAGCTTACGGAGTGGTTTTGCCAGCGTAGAAGATCACGTCTTCAGAACAATAGGGGATATACTATACTATACGAGTGGATTTGTGTACATCGAGATATTTAAGAACTCTAGCAGCGAAAGAATATACATCCCATAAAACTGTTAATGTTCTCAAATACAGGAGGAGTTATAACACGTTTTGGAAGCGTAGAATTAGCAGCGGAAATTAAAAGAACAAGCTAATTCCAGTAAGAAACGGCAGACCAATGCTAGTTCAAATCTGAAAAGGAACGAAGTGGCACAGGACGGCAACTCTTCTGGGACAAAGCCAAGTTCATCTAAAACATTAAGATCAGAGGAGACAGCCGAAACAGTAAGCTCTAAAAAGCTTAAATCCAACAGTTTTGACACCACCCCGATCTTCTGCTTCCCACGAGGAGACCTCCATAATTAAACTACTAGTTAAGCAAAACAAGGAGTTTCTAATAATGGAATGGAAATTAGTACACTCCAAGAAGAGTTCGTGCGGGGAAAGAAAGGACCTCTTGTTCGTTATCGACAAGAAATCTGACAAGGTAAGAAGGGCATGATGGCAAAAGGAGTCGATAGCTGCTAGTGGTGCAACTAAACTTGCAACACGCTAAAGCAGGAAGGCACGATCTAATGCTCTTCATGTCCCAACAGTCCGTGGATGTGGCCTCAATCCAGGAACCATGGATTAACAAAAATCAGGTTCAGGGGTTGAGGTCGAAATACTATAATCTGTTCCACTCCACGCCAGCAGGTAAAATTAGAAGTTGTATTCTGGCAAAAAAATCAATGAATGCTTTCTCTTTATCTAGGTACAGCAACGGAGATAAAGCGACAATCAAGGTTGGATCCAATGAAGGAAACTTCGTTTTGGCATCAACGTATATGCCGCATGACAAGGATAACCCTCCAGAAGAGACGGTACGCCATCTTGTCTACCATAGCGCAGAGAAACGGATACCTCTGGTGATAGGATGTGATGCCAACGCTCACCACACTCATTGGGCGGAAAGGGGTGAGTCAATCTTTGAATACATTTTATGTTCCAATCTAGTGTTCTGTAATAAAGGTGATGAGCTAACATTTAGAAACAGAAACAGGGAAGAAATTCTAGACCTCACTTTAATAATGGAAAAATCTCTTTAGGGAATTAGAGAGTCTCACCTACGAAATCCTTCGCGGATCATTCTAGAATACTCTTCACTATAGATAGAAGAAATTGTTGGGCATTCAAAGTCATCAAATATAGATAGAAATATAAATGAAATTAAACCTTTTAGAAACCCAACTAGAACAAATTTGACAGCATACACTAAATGGTTAGATGGATAAGTTAGAGGTGGATAAGATTACGACATCAACCATTGACACTGCCGTTCAAAATCTTAGCAGCATTTCTGGATATCGAAGGTGCGTTTAACAACGGTAAAACGAATTCCATTAAATCTGCCTTGGAGAAGTTTGGAGCTGAAACCGCCATTGTAGATTGGATTTATTCCATGCTGAATGGCAGGATCATAAACTCACAACTCGGTGACACTATTGTAGAGAAAACGGTTACAAGAGGCATACCACAAGGAGGAGTAATATCACCTCTTCTAAGGGCATGGCTGAACTTGATGTGACCACGTACTACTTACCACCGAAAATTGACTTCAACAGAAACTTCACGAAGATAATACCCGAAAGACATGGATGGGAACCTAGCTCACTATTAAGAGAACAGGGTATACCCATCTACACTGATGGGTCTAAGATGGAAGAAAGAACAGGAGCCGGAGTGTTTTGTGAAGCTCTTAATATTAAGGATTCATATAAACTCACAGATGAATATAGCGTCTTTAAGGCTGAGATCTATGCGGTTGAAAAACAGCTGAAATGATCCAAAGGAGAAAACTGACCTCATAAGAGATCACATTCTTCGTGGGCAGCCAAGCAGCTATCAAAGCACTATCTAGCGAGACAATAAGATCCAAGGCTGTGGAAAAGTGGCGAAGCGTACTGAATGTCATCGGTAACTCTAACCGAGTCAAATTTTGTTGGGTTCCTGGACATAGCCACACAAGTTATGGCAGAGCTCCAACAAAAATTCCCAAACAAATTGATATCCAGAAATTGCACTTTCCGCTGGCCCCAAGGTCACTTGACCTGACTGCACCAGACTATTTTTATCGTCAAGCAGGAAGTGTACAAAAGGAAACCCAGAAATTTGACTGAATTGAAGCAGTCCATTAAGACAATAATTGAGGCGATTCCAATTTCAACCCTTCAGGCCCCAATGAGCAATTTTCTGATCAGGTGCCGCATATGCGTGGATGAGCGTGGAGGTCATTTGCGGTCTATCATCTTTAAAAACCATTAGGTATTTTAAATAAAATTAAATTTTTAATCCAATAAAAAAAATTAATGAAATACATAGATTAAAATAAGTTATTTAAATTTCTTATTGTAGCACAATTCGTGCGCCACCCTGTATTAAAAAAAATATTTGTCCAAAATGTAGACATACCTAAAGAAGTGCACTCAATTTTTTAAAAATCAAAATCGTTAGAGCCGTTTTCGAAATAACTAAGATGGTAGAAACAAATGTATGGCAAGTACCGTTATTTTTGGGGTTAAAAAGACGATATATTTGATATAACCACCTACAACACTAAACATCAAGTTTGAAGAAAATCGCTTTAGTCGTTTAGGCTTTAGATCGATCTACTGACAGACAGACAGATGGAATTGCGGGACCCACTTTTTGACGTTTTCTATCATCGTAATGTCAAGTTTGACTAAAATCTTGAGTTCGATTTATTTCCAAATAGAAAACTTGCCCTATAGTAACTACATACATATATCACAAGTAATAACTGCTGATACGCAAATTTTCTTTTATTTTAACATTTTAACACCCTTATTTCTACTTAATGTGTGTACATACAAATTTAAACATTGCTTTTGGTCTTGCTCTAATGATTAATTATTTTTATCAACAATCTACAGTTTAATGTTAAAAGTACATTTATGTATGTAAACATGCATTTTAGGGCTAATTTAAAAATTCAGGCACACTCTGTTAACATATATAATAATTTTAGTTAAAGAAATCACTCAGTAAAAAATACAAAATATAAATACGAGTATGTAGTTATAAAGAAAAACACCAATCAACCGGCTCAAGATAATATTTATGTGCGATAGAATTAATAAAAGTTTTATATAATTTAGGTATACCTTGCGTACCAATATATTGGAATTCCTTCTCAAATAAGTGCCCCAAATCAACACCATCGATAGTACCTGTAGGAACTGTGTTTAAGGAACCGAGTCTATTTTTGATACTTTTTGATTTTTGAAATGACCTCTTCATTTTTAAAGACTCTATCGTAGTTGGTAATTTTTCTTTTACATGTTTAGTTGATATATTTTTGAATGGGTTAAAATTTTTGTGATGAATCATGCTTGGTCAAAAGTTTGTAAATTAAAAGTTGAAAATTTATTCTGACAGTTTTGTTTTAATACCTAATAGTCTAAGATCCCACTGTAGTTAATCTACTCACAAAATTCAGTTTTATAATATTTGTATACCTACATCCATACATATGTATGTACACATATGTTCAAAATATAAATAATATGATGTAGGCAAAAAAGTAACAAACTAGCATAACTTGTATTTAAAACTAATATAAATAATATAAAGCAAGCATACGCGATTACCACAATGGCGTTCGGACATATTTCACCAATAACTATTTAAGTACTTGTGCCTTCAGAGTCAAAACTACCAAAAAGCAAAAAAAAAACACCAAAGAAACATTTTTAAAAAATGTCAGAAACTTAAAAAAACATTTCTGAAATGATTATTTTGGTGTGGACGCATCGAGAAACGTTTCTGAAATGTTTCTTTGTTTGCCATTTTATTTATATAGTTTTGTCCCTGAATTTGAAGATGGATTGTTAGGAAGTAGCACTAAAAAAATTCAAAATAAACATTTCAGAAATGTTTTTTGTTTCTGAAATGTTTTAAGAATGTTTCTTTTGTGTAGATACAACTTCAAGGTGTACACCAAAGAAACATTGTTTAAGAAACGTTTCTGAAATGTTTCCCACTTGTTTAAAAAACATTTCAGAAATGTTTTTTTTTTTTCGTTTTATATATCCAGTTTGGTGCTTGAAGATGTATTGTAAAGAAACATACTGTTCGATACATTACAAGAATCGCCCGCTTACCCTTTCTCTACCTTTGTAAATGCTTGAGAAACAAAGTTTTTCGTTCGAAATAGGAAACATCTGAAATGTGTTTTTAAATGTTTCTGAAATGTTTTTTTTTAAATGTTTCTGAAATGTGTCTTTGGTGTGGATATACTTCTACAGACTGAAATATTGCGGAGAGTACGATAACTTATGCCCGATTTATACGAGTGACAAATTGCCATTATTCCTTCCATTTTGTTGACATTAATAACAAAATCGTGTAAATAGATTGAAAATTTGTTATTATTTTCGTCATTAAAAAAATGGTACGCAAAACTGGAATTAAATATTGCCATTAAAATAGTTTCATGTAAATGCACAGTGACACCATTTTGAAAATAAAGGCTCATCGCGAGGAAGAATGAACTTGCTTATTCTTTAGTGGCAGATTGCCAATAACAATCAAACAGTCATTATGTTGCCTCGTGTAAATGCTTATCATTAATGACTTGATTTTACCATTATTTTGCCAGTTTAATGACATGAATTATTGACAATTTGTCATGCGTGTAAATCCAGCACTAGGCGACAAATTTTAATGACATATTACAATGACATTCAACATTATGAAAACCTTCATCGAGATGGTTTGACTCGATTAGTGGTAAAACATCAAGAAGATTCATGCTGAGTTCTGTTACGTGTAAATGTAATTGTTAAACACAAGGTCTGTTCGATGTTTGCACTGGATTCGCACTTAAGTGTTAGATGCCACTTTTTCTGCCCCACACACCAATGCTATTTATTTCTTTTAATTGTTTTTGATCTTTTTTCTTTTTTTTTCGTTTACACTATTTATCACTGTAGCAATAAGGAAACAAAATCAATAAATTGTTTATTCTATTTTAAAGTGTTCGATGTGAAAATCTTATATATAAAGCGGTAAAAATAAATGGATCACCAAACGTTTAGTGGTCTAGTAAATGTTAGTTGGAACATATTCAAAAGAGCACATACTTTTTGTATATGGGATAGTTAATTTAATCTAAGATTAGACTTATATAATTACTAAAACTTAAATCACCTACATACTTATTTGGTCAAACTGAAGTTGTATTAGTGTTACATATAATATGTTAGATATTTTAAATTTGTTAGTAGATAACACTGTTGATCTTGCCTTGCAGTGGAATCTTATACTATGTTTTTTGTATATAAATCTTACCTGTCACTCATAACCGATGACGTCATTGAAGAAGTCATAAGCGTTTTCTGACGATTTTCATCCATCGATGTCTGCATGTCAAAATTCTCATCATTTTGATATGAGTATTTATCTCTATTTACAGATCGTTTTGTTCTAAAGCGAAGTAGGGGAAAAGTAATATTTTTAGTCTGATGGGAATTACCATATACGAGTATGTATGCATTTGGAACTCACTTAAGACATGGTGCTCTGTATTTGATTCGGGCTTCTAGACGCTCTTTTGCCGCTGCTTGAGAGTTGGAATTCTGTTGTTTAATTGATGCAATCAAAGCCTTTTCTTTGCACCACTCAACATGGCGATCGTATGCTTTTATACCAAAACACCGCTCACAATAGGGACACGGTTCAGCAGGAGGTGGTTGTATCCTTTTCGTAACGGCGGCTGCGACAGGCCTTGAGCGCTCTTTTGGAGCAACATTGAATTGCCCCAAAGAGTTATTTGACGTCTTGAAAGAACTCGGCAGCTTCTTTGATGTTATTGAAGAGACGCTCTTATTATTTGTGAGTAGTTTGTTGGGTTCTTCAGGTGGTTTCTTTGGTGAAAAAACTGGTGGAGTCGTCTATAAAATATGAGAACATTTTTGTAATAATTAATAAAATCTTATAACTAGCTAGTTAAAATTTTCTGAAAATCATACCTGTGTTGGTTTTGGCGAAATTCCTCTTTCCTGTTTCACTGCTGGAAGGCCATAGTTTTTAGGCAATGGATATGACGCCAATTCAGTACCCTCTCTTCGTTGACGTGAAGAATCAAAAATTTTTCGTTTTCTTATGGTCATTTTTTCACAAATTCGAACATGTTTTTCGAGGGTTTGTCGTACAAATGTGCGACTACATGTCGGACATGGAATCAGCTCGAGGCTGATTGGCTCTTCGTTGTTTTCAATTGTGTAGTCTTGAAAAAAGAAAAAAAAATATAGATTTTTTATGTATATTTGTAAATTTATGTATGTATACTATGTAATAAAATAAAATATTTTGAAGTGTTTCCAAAAAAATATAGGAAGGTAATGTACATAAATAAAAATGTTTTGTTAATCTATAAGGTGTTTCGGGTTTTAAAAATGATCAAGTTGGTTATAATAGTTACATAAGGATGCGAGGATTCAAGATCGCTCATCCTGAATCCCCATGCACACAAACATTCAAAGCAGGATTTTGTGAGGAGGTTTTACTCAAATATTTTAAAACCAATTTAAATGGATTGATTGATATTGATTTATTTTTTGATCTGTAAATTATTTTGCATATTCAGATATATGTATGTATACGTATTATGAGAGACTAAGGGCCAGTTTCAGAGTGCATACTTAAGTTCGCCCTGAGTTTCATTAAACGTCGAACGATAAGTGGCACTTAAATTACTCTTTCTGTTTCAGAGTCGCTTAAAATTACTTTACTCAAAAGCATGTATAACGGTGGCAACCCTTGTTTTTTTTTACGCTATATTTAAACTTTATTCAAAAATAATAGCTATCAAAATCAGAATCCATTTTTGAATTTATTGCTGCACAAGTTCAAAATTGTAAGTACATCTTTTGACTCGTAACTATTTTGAAATCAGTCATCAGGGATGTCAATTTTAAATCTGACAAGACGATCATGACAGGGATTTCAAATATTTAAGTAGCTCTTAAGTGCCCAACAATGGCCACTTAAGGCCCAGTTTAATTTGGATTGTGTGAAATTGAAATCTTACCCTGAGTAAAGTTAAGGGGACAATTGGCACTGAACCCAGTTCAAAACGATTACCGAATTGAACTAATCAACATTATTACTCTTTTATACTACTAGATTTAGAAATAAAGTCTTGTCGGAAAAATGTTAAATTTCGAGAATATTTCCAATATTGCCAATGTCAATGTAATATTATTTCTATCTTCCTTTTTTCAGACACAGTAAATATATCTATTTTTCTTGCAGGATGATTTAAGCCTTTCTAAATGCATACGTATATTCACGGAAAATTTATTTTGCATGCCAACTGACAGCCATTTCCAACAAAACACAGAATAAATCATTTCAACCAGGATATTATATTTGTCTATCGAAAGACCTATGTAGTTTTCCTGATCGTTATAAGCAATACCATTACGTAAAATTATTTACTTTTATACTATTTCAACGTTTCCTGATGCGTTTTCCTGATCGCTCTAACTGGCCCTTTAGGATTAGGAAAATGTATTAGGAAAACTTGAAACAGTTTGAAATTGAATATATTTTCCTGATGGTCGTTTATAGCAACAGAGGTCAGTTGACAAGCCTCACTGGAAGTCTGCCACCAAGTTTTCCTGATTGAAATACACATGAAAAATTATTTCGTCCACAATGCCAGTGGAACGAGAGAATTTTGAACCCAAATCATTGGAATGATTTGTTCCACTTTGTGTCAAATTGCAATCAGCTTGCACTAAAAACTAATTTTCCTCAGGAAATTAATTAAATACATTTTTAACAAAAAATAATTGTTCTATTGCAAATGTTTTTTGCACAAAAAATTCTCTGACTTATTTGTCGTCGATTAGTGTAGCATTTGTATTTTAAAACGTGTGTGAAAACAATATAAATCATTCATTTGAACTTTTTTCCTGATTCGTTTTCCTGATCGCTATAAATGGCCCCTAAGAGAGACAACTCAAGAATGCTGAAATGAAAAAATACAGTCGAGATTTGGATTGGATTAAATAAAAAAAAAAAACAAAAAGCTGATAATTTTAAAATGTATATGTTTCTTAAGCTGTCTTTCTTTCTCAAGTACTTGCAAAGGCAGAGAGTAAGTTTTGTACTTTTTTTTCTCGAGGAAATATATACTAGGCTTGAACACACAAACAAGAAAATGCCACAAACATTGTTAGTAAAAAAGAAATACAATTTTGTTGAGTTAAATACTTCCTGAGATTACAATCACTCGTGATGGGAAGTCTCGTGAAAACGGCTACTTTCAAAAAAATACTATTTTTGAGTTTGCTACTTTTATTATTGATTGTTTTTAAATTATATATTTATGTATATATGTGTTTTTTTGTCAGTGCCGTCAGCAAAAAGAAGCAAATAATATGTATGTATTATGTTTCAAATAATAAAATTGAATAAATATGTGTACATCTGAAGAAGTAAAAAATACTTATATGAAACGTTGGGAAAAATAATGATATAAGGCTTGTTTTCTTCAAATAGACCAAAACAGCCTAAACAAATACCGTGAAATAAAAAGCAAAATAACTTTGAAAGAAGTCTCCGAAACTTAGGCCCAATTGGTTTAATTAACGAGCAAATATCTCTTCATGTGGTATCACAATGTACCTATCTAAGGGCTAAGTGTGCCAGTCGTTTTCCTGAAGGCCATTTCAACCTAACCTAACCATACAAATTGAAATAAACCGTTGACGGTTTTTGCATTATGTATAAGTGATAATCCGATTGCTGTTATTTCTGAAATTCACAAGAATGTATATTTATTGTGCTTCAAGAGTGGATGTTCAGAGTTACTCCTTTACAATTTTATTAATAAAAAACGCTTTGTCCACATTTAGTCCATGAACTTACAAAACCATGGAATAAGAGTTAGAGCTTGACTAAAATTTCCTATTAATAAAAAATCGAACAAACTCTATTACAATAAGTATCAACTCTATCTCTTTTTATTCTATGCCCCTGTAAATTTTGTTCTTAAATGTCAATTCTTATAGTCGGTTCTTAGCGAAGGACTAAGTTGGTATACATCAAATTCTGTTTTATTAATAGGATTTCGCACTTAGTCTACGGAATAAGTCCTAAACCTTCCCTAGTCCCTGATTATTATATTATGGCGGTTATAGTTCAAATTTGCCATATTCAATATAGGAATAAAATATAAACAATAAAACAGTTTTCGTTAACAGATAATACTGTTCAAACCATGACTACAAACATATTTGTTTCTAATAAAAATCGCAGCTTAGAACAATTTTTCTAATCTCGATTAGATAAATCAATCAATTAAGATGATGTAATATTGTATACGGACGATGCTGATGGTGCTCTGTAGGAAGAAACATAACAGCTTCTAAGCATAATGTATCATCATGTTCTATCTAAGATAAGGCTAATGAAATGAGAGACGTACAAAACAATCAAATGCTTGTTAAAAGCGCAAGCAATTAAGAAAAAATTATATTTTGTATGCATTTTCTGTTGAGTAAGTTTGACGTTCTATGTTCAACAACAAGATTCAAATAAGCAGAAATATGTACATATGTACAACGTAGATATAGGTACATATTACAAGAAAGATTACGTCAAGAAAACTCATGGGCCAGTGGCGGTATACATTTCATTTTTAATAATTAACTCGCGTTTTCTGGGATCCAAAAGTAAACTTAATCTCATTCTCTGTTTATTTCAGAATTTATTTAATTACTTAAGTTGAATGAGGCTCAACCTAACTGCGTGACTTCATGTTGAGAAAGGTCTTCTTTATACTTGGCAATTGGGCTTTACCGCAACGGCTGTTTAATAAATTATCTTACAGTTAAATGAGTAGGTATGTTAAAAAACAATTAAAATAACTTTAGATATGGACATTGGGACTTTATGTTGCGTTTTTGTTTAAGGTTAGTGAACAAAGGTTTCAAGTTATAATAACCCGTATCTACAACGAATTTTTGATGAATAGTGGTAAGTTTTATGATTTAAATTTAGGTGCTAGCTGGTATACAAATTAATTCCAAAAAAATGCGTTAAACTTAAAATATTATAAAGGGTTATCCATTTCGCGGTTTCAAAAGTATAGGGCTGGAATTCCACATCTGTCAAACTAAGTTGTTAAACCATTTTTTTTTTCAGTTGAAAGTCTGACATTTACGAATATGGATCGCTTAGCTATCGCACAAGACCTACTCCAAAAATGGTGATTCTGCCACAGCCACAGCCACATATCGTGCTTTAAGAGGAGATTATGGTTTACATAATCATCCAAATACGCAAGCAATTTGCAAATTGTGAAGAAATTTGAAGAGACTGGATTGGTTACAGATATTGTAAGGCATGTGCATAATCGTTTCGCTCGTACCACTGAAAATATCGCTGCTGTAAGTAAAAGTGTTGCCGAAGACCCGAATGTGTCGATTTCTCGTCGTTCTCAGGAATTAGGACTGTCTTACGGCACATTATGGCGTATTTTGTATTTGGATCTACACCTACATCCATATAAAGTCCAGCTCACACAACAACTGAAGCCAGCTGACCATTCACAACGTCGTAGATACGTCGAATGAGTGCTTGACGGCGATTTTTCGAACAAAATTTTCTTCAGCGACGAAGCACATTTCTCACTCGGTGGGTATGTTAATAAACAAAATTGTCGTTTTTGGGGTTCTGAGAATCCTCAAGTAATTGAAGAGATGCCATTACATCCACAAAAACTCACTGTTTGGGGCCCTCTTTGGTTAGGTGTTTGTTTGGACCTTACTTCTTCGCAAACGACGATGTAATGACTGTCACCGTCAATTCGGAGCGTTATGGTCATATGCTAACCGACTTTTTTGCCTGCTATTGAAGAATACGAATTGGAGAATATGTGGTTTCAACAACACGGTGCCACATGCCACACAACTCGAGTGATATGGCTTTATTGCAAGAGACATTTCCTGGCCGCGTAATTAATTTTCGTCGTGGCGATATCAACTGGCAACCAAGATCATGCGATTTGACACCGCTGGACTTTTTATGTGGGGCTACGCGAAAGACCGTGCTTATGCAGATAAACCTTTAACTTATGGCTGAGATACCGCCCAATATGTGTCAAAAAGTGGTCGAAAATTACCTCAAAAGAATCGGTGCTTGCAACAATTCGCGTGGTGGTCATTTAAATGATGTAGTGTTTCACACATAATGTCAACGTTCAAACTTTATAATAAAAAAGAAATATCATGAAAAAAGATATATTATATGTGTTTTATTTACGTTTACTTTTGAAACCACAAAATGGATAACCCGTTATCTTTTGATCAAAATGCGCATATATACCCATGTTCTGCAACTATTCCATTGATTAAGTTTATTGCTGTTGAATATTTTTTATTAAGAAATTGATTTGATTAATAAATTAGGTCATTTCTAAGAGACGTTAGCTTACAGATAAAGAATTAAATTAAAGAGTAGAATTAGAATCATTATTGTAGTTGAACTTAACCACTAAAATGTTTACTTTGCTTAAAGCTTAATACCTAATAATATCACAAATTCAATTTTTGCATAGAAGGAAAAGCTTCATTTAATAAAAGGCATCCATAGAAGAGAATTTGTTTCAGAGACCACAAATTAGGATGGAAATTATATAAATACTTGAATTATTTGTATTTATCACAATATTTAACATAAAAAAATAAATAGTATATAAATATATTAATTATTTAAATTAAATTAAACTCAACAGTTACATTTAAGAATAAATGCAAAAACAAAAACAATACAAACGCATTTACATACGTAGGTATTGTTTTTGTTCCTTATTTGGTGGACTGTAATTATGATTTTAATTGAGTTTTTTTGCGACCTTTAGTCCAAATTAATATGCGTTTCGCCCAGGTACTACAGATGGGCTCATCAGTTAGATGTTGTAGTACCTTTCTAAGACGCAATATATTAGTCGATGGCTACAGACACAAATAAAATTTTTGTTTTTGCATTTATTCTTAAATTTAAACAAGCCAGACCACGGGTATTATTTTCTAGGTGTCTGAATTCGACCGAATTTCCCTAGAAGAATATAATTCACAGTGCTTTAAAGCTGTAAATTTTATTTGTGTCGGTAGCCATCGACTAATATATTGCGTCTTAGAAAGGTACTACAGCATCTAACTGATGAACCCATCTGTAGTACCTGGGCGAAACGCATATTAATTTGGACTAAAGGTCGCAAAAAAACTCAATTAAAACTCAACAGTTACATCAAAATGAAATCATTTATCATTTAATACTATTTAGTATATGTTTGTCAAAATACAAACATAACTAGACAGAAATAATTTTTATTAAAAAAATAAATACAACACAATTTTCGAAACATTTAACCCCGGAAAGTTTTTAAGCAATACACCCTTGACGGGAACAACGAATCAACATTTTCATAAATACTTGTATTATAAAATATGTGAATAAATAAATAAAACGCTATTATTTTGGGACAAGTGTGTACATTTAAAATACTCTTAAATTTTAATTTTATTTCGAATTGATATATATGTATGATCCTTAACTAGGAGATCGTGTTAAAAAAGGTTAGTATGTATATCAAAAATCTTATTTTGTGACATAAAAAAAACGAGGAAAAGAGCCAAGAAAATAAATGTTGATAAAGCTTCAAATCCCGTGAAGTGAATTTGAAGTTCCTTTTTATTTTTGAAAGAGACGCAATCCATGTCAATTCATAACAATTGTTTAAAACAATACAGGTTTTAGAAGTGTCTTCTGCTTATGCGGTTACTACCGGTGGCCACACAACTGGCAGCGCAAAGCATGCAACTTTGCATACTTTTAATGGGGATCAACTGGTATAAATTGGAATTTCCATTTGGCAACTATTCCAAATTATGTAGTGAAACAAATCTTCGAATTTCTCATCTGGTAATAACATTAAACAATTGTACTAAATTTTAAACACTACAGTCATACTCTTAATTATAAACAAAAATAAAATGCACGACTGGATCGAACGTACTTGTTCTTATGTTCACTAGATTCTTAGTATAAACGGCAAAATATATTTTTAAAATAGCTTTTAACGGCCTTTAGTCCAACAAAAAATTGGCGTTTCGTCCCGGCGATCTCACATGGACTCATCAGTTGACTAGTGAGGACCTTTGTCAATACGCAATTTTTGCCAAATTCAGTTCATCTAACATAGATTTCGTGAAGAATATCTAGTGTGAACTGTATCCAACAAGACTAGAATTCCTAATCATTAAATTGGAAATAAGATTCATGTATTTCTTAAAGACATATATGTATATATTAATGTATGAGGGCCTACATTGTATTTAGTACTCTGTGACGTACGCGAAAATTCGTAAAAAGGCAAAAATAATAAGGTAGATATAAATGGATAAAACACATAATTAAATGTTCTTTTATTTCTTAGTCGTTATAGTTTGAGGAAAACAAAGATGCAATTTGAATTCATGGATAAATAAGAATATATCAAAAAAAAATTTCTAAAATTGTTGGAGCGGTTTTTTAATAAATTAATTTTTTATGTATAAAATTTTGAAAATATTTTTAGAAAAAAAATTTGAAATGCCATTTTGAAGATATTATTAATATACATATAAAATTCAAATTAAAAAAAAAATATTTTAATCGGTTCATTAAATATTGAGAAAGTCGAAAATATGAAAAGTGGTTCTATGGGAAGTACCGTTATAACTACGTAAAAAAAATATTTTTATACTTAAGACTGAACTGTACTAATTTAAGAATTTTTTTCTTAACGGTTTTTTAACATTTGTAAAGGAGGTACCGTTGTTTTTTATTTTAGAAAAATAGTTTTTTTTTAACTATTAAAGATAATGTCAAAAAACCACCAAATACGAAGTTTCGAACAAATCTATTGAGTCGGTATCGAAATTTTGAATTTTCAAACAAATATTTTTTGAAAAATTTTGGTATACAATAGAGTTTAAACTTTCTAGGAGCTTCTGCGTAAGAAAATTCAAAAAAATCAAATTAACCATTTCCGAGAAAATCGAAAACCAAAAAAATGGTTGTACTAGAGGTACCAAAATTACCAATTTTTTTCCGAAAAAAAAAAATTATCAAAATCCCTTCATTAATGAACCGAATTTTTTTTCAAATCGTTGAAGCCGTTTTTGAGAAAAATAAGATTTTTGTTTTTCGCAAAAAAATGTATGGTATTTGTCGTTTTAAAAAAATGAAAAAAACGTGGGGGCATATTACCGAAAAAACAATCATGTTGGTATTTAAGCGTTTTAGGGGATTGTCAAAAATAGATTTTTGAATTGTTATTTTAGCCCCAAAAATAACGGTACATGCCATACAAATTTTTCTACCATCTTAATTATCTCGAAAACGGCTCAAACGATTTTGATAAAAAATGGTACTACCTTGGGTTTTTGTTATTAACGGTACCTGCCATACAACCATTTAATTGATTTTCGACTTTCTCATAAGCGGTTCAATTGATTTCGATCAAAATTTTTATACAGGAGCTCCTTCAAATTTTAAATAATACTGCATTCAAAAATAGTTTTTTTTTTTGGATTTTGAAAAAAAAAATTTTTTTTGTTTTGAAAATTCGGGTGGAAATTTTTTTCTAAAAATTTTGTTTTTGAATTTATATTATTAAATATGTAAAATGTTCATACCAACCTTTTTTTTAGAAAAAATTAAGAATTTTTATATATAAAAAATTAAGTGAAAAACGACTTTAAAAATACATACAAATATTTTTCTATTAAGAATATTTTGCATATAATGTAAGCGGACATAGGAGCAAGTACGTGCGATCCATGCGTGCATTTTATTTTTGTATACATCTGAAAGCTGCCGCTCTAGTAAATTTAATAATCCTGAACCAATCGGAAGTGCTCTCAATAAGTTTAATATTAATTCTGCGAAAATTGGCCGATACCACACACTTTGAATGGAAAATCTTAAATTTTCGATTTTTTCCTTTGTATACACCACAAAGGCTGTGCGAAATTACAAGATTCTACGAGGTCGAGTGAATGAGTCAGTTACGGGTTTTGCGATGTCTTATATCTCGGGAGCCGCTAATGTTAAAGAATTGAAATTTGGTAAGTTGCCTAACCTGGTGAGCTTAGCAAATGCTGCGAGTTTAAAGTTCCTGATTTTATTGTTACTGAAGTTAAAGGCTGTTCGACAAATGCCTGAGTTTGATCTTGTAAAAAGTGCGTTGTGCCAGAACTTGGCTGGGCATTGCCATTGCGAAGTCCTTTGATATGATATATGAGCATTAACTCGCTGTTGCTATTACTTTACACAAATACAACATGTGCATTTAAAAATCTATGTAAATCAACTAAAATTGAACTGACGCATATGTTGAGCTTCTCAAATAACTTAAATATGAAAGAAAAAGTTATTAGAATAATTAAAATATATATAATTTCATACTCATCTACCCTTTATATTCGCTAGATGACAGCACTGCCTTAAAACTTTTTGTATTATTAAACATTTCCTTCATTTTGAAATAGCTTCTGGAAAGTTAAAACAAAAAAAAAATTATAAAGAATTGAAGCATAAATCAGAATAACTTTTTCACCATTAAACGTTTTTAATCCGCAACACTTTGTCTACTGGTTAAATTTTAAATTTCTAAACACAACTTACCTACATAATGCAATATTAATAAAATAAGTGATTGCAAGAGATAAGACCGTATACAATTCATTGTTTTGCTTGTTCCCATATTCTCGAGCTAATTAAGGTGCAAGCAAAGCTAAAGCATCCGTTAAACCATTTTCACACAGATAAAATTTCAGCAAGAGACATAAATTTAAAATGCGGTCGTTAGGTCAGCACTAACTTGATTGTTTGAATTCGAAGAAAACCACGAAACATGTTAATTTGAAATGTCTGATAAGAAATAGCTTTTTTATATATAAAAAAATAAATCGCAAATAAAAAGCTATTTTCTTCTTTATTATGTGAAGGCAGAGGGTAGAGAGGTTTTAAATATATTAAGGTAAGTACGCACTAAAGATAAGCCATTTCGTTAAAGTCTGGCCAAATAGTAGTTTAACATACAATTTTCTGTTAAAACATAGAAATTACTTCTGTTACATGCAAATGGTGGACTTTTACTTTTTATGCACTGGCGATTATCGCAATGTTGGCTTGCATACACTCGTTGCTCCAAATTTTGCCCAGTGCCGTCGGAACCAAATACTATAGTAATATTTTTTTTAAAATTTGTTTAAAGCATAGTGGGAAATTAATCGAAAGGAATTGTCATTTGACGCTGCCGATATTAAATGACATGTTGACGATGAGCCAACTAACCAACAAATGATGACACATAAGCGAAGACGATAGGTTTTTAATGCCTGTGATTTACCGCTTAACAGGTAAATAATTAACCGGTAAACAACACAAAACACCCATCAACTAATTGATAATTATTTAGTTTATTTGTGTTCTTCTTTCCTACTCTTCATAACGATCAGAAGATTAATTGTTTTCGGAATGATGATATCTAAATTCTGCACTTCCGGCGCGAAGTGCCAATTGTTAACCTAATTTCTTGGCTTGGAGTAAAACCGACTTAGGATAAACCTAACAAAATACAAAAAATATCTAATCTTTTAAATTTTTCTTAAATACGTAACGAAGCTACTTTTTCTCTTAGTCGATGATTCGTTTCCATTTTATAATTAGTAAAATTTCAACAAATATTTGAGACTTTTCAGCTTGAGTTTTCCATAAAAAAAAGTAATTCCTTATGATAGTTGTAGTTTCGATCTTTCGAATGTATGAACGATAATACAGATGCTAATTATTTTGCTACGTGTAATATATTTTGAGATTTCAAGTAAAAACTTGTTTAAAAATAATGACCCATAATTTTAAACAATTTAGTAAGATGTGAAATCAGTTTTAATTTTAAACAAGTTAATAATAGAACTATCTTTCAACATTTTACTAATGTTATCACCAAAAAGCTAATTAACCTTTTCAGCATCATAATAAATCCATATGACATTTTGATATACAAGTGCCAAAAAATTATGGTAGCATAGTTTTTTTTTCAAAAAATAGGTTTAATATGGTGCTTGTTAAAAAAGTGCTTAAAATTAGGAAATATTTTAGTAAAGTGCTTTAATATTAGCAAGCTGTTAAGTAGTATCATGCTAAAACCTTAAAATCAGACAGCCGTATCTACAGGGTGGCACGCGAATCGTGCTATAAAAATAAAACGTAATAAATTTTTTTAGTGTGAGTAATCGGCTTATTTTTTTTTATTTTATAGGCTACTATTTAGATTTATCAAACTGAATGCTTGGGACACTGAAAAAAAGGATTTGGATAATGCAGCGATACCATTCTTTGCAGTCCGTCATTTCCGTCCAAAGGGAATTCAGGCTGGAGTTTGGCGGTACTCCCCCGAGTAGATGGACCATTATGAGGCTGGTGAACATGTTTGCCGAATCTGGAAGCATCGAACGAAGACCGTATCTTCGAGATCCCAATGTTCGGGTTCAGGATACAATCGTGGCTGTTGCATCGGCAATACAGGCAAATCCAAGTCTTTCGACTCGAAACTTAACGGGCCAAATTGGAGTTAGCAGACGGTCATTACAACGGAACACTTCATGATGACTTAAACTTGCTTCCGTACAAAGTCCAAATTGCAAGCAAGTTAAGCCCTCAGGATTTGCTTGTTCGCCTGGAATTTTGCCGAGAATTGCAATGTTGCAATGGCCGAAGAAGACAACACATTGATAAATTGTTTGTTCATGTCTGATGAGGCCCATTTTGACTTAAACGGTAATGATAGCAAGCAAAATTGCCGTATATGGAGTGAATCTAATCCAGAAATGCTCCATGAGACGGAACTGCACCCAGAACGAGTCACTGTGTGGTGCGCAGTTTCATCAAGGTATATTGTCGGGCCATACTTCTTTGAAGAAAACGGTGTAACACAAACTATCAATGAGGACCGTTATTTAAAAATGTTGAAGGAGTTTTTTTTTACCCAGAACTTCGCCAGACTTATTTTTATGAGGTTATGTCAAGCAGGAAGTGTACAAAACGAAACCCATGAATTTGACTGAATTGAAGCAGTCCAATAAGACAATAATTGAGGCGATCCCAATTTCAACACTTCAGGCCGCAATGAAATCGTTAAAAACCATTAGTTATTTAAAACAAAATTTAATTTTTAATCCAATAAAAAAATATTAATGAAATACATCGATTAAAATAGAAGTTATTTAAATTTCTTATCGTAGCACGATTCGTGCGCCACCCTGTATAAGTTATGGGAGCTCCTGCCCTGTTGTAGGAATATAGGCTTTATAGATTACAACCAGATCAGATGGGGGAACATATTTCTTACATCGTCTCAGAAAACCTCAACACCTTGCAGCGTTTTTGGCGACATCGAATATGTGGTCATTCCACAAAGGTGGTCGGTAATGCAAATAACGAGATCTGAAAGTTGTTCGGTTTCCTCGATGCAAGCGCCGTTCATGGATAACGGCATTGGGGGTGGAACCTGCTTTTACAACAGGAGCCAGCATTGAATTTTTGAAGCATTAAATTCTACACGGTTTTTATTACCCATGGGGCAATGCTGTCGAGATCAGAATATAATAAGCTTATCATACGTTGCTGTTCAAGTTCCACATCCGAAGGACATTGGTGTGAATCTAAAAACAAATAGCTGATATATTTCATTAGATGTTTCAGACAAGAGATCATTGATGAAAATGACTAGAGTCGGAGACAGAACGGAGCCCTGATGCACACCAGCATTTATTTTGTGAATATCAGACTTGAAACCATCCACTAAAACTTATTTTGAAATATCAAGTGCAAGAATCTTACTTTCTCCAAGACGATTTAAATATTTGTGTCACTGTTCGGTGAGATATACCATCAGATGACCAGTGGACATATTGCAACGTATTGCCGGTTATTAAGATATATCTTAAGCTGATAGTTTAACAGCGTTTCCATGACCTCCGAAAGAAGGGATGTAAGTGAAATTGGACGGTAATTAGCGGGTAATGAAGATTCCCCTTTTTAGGAACAGACAAATTCAGTTTTTCATCCACTCGGAAAGTGACCAGTAGAATAGGATAGATGAAAAAGCTTACGCAGTGGTTTTGTCAGCGTGAAAAAACACCTCTTCAGAACAATAGGCGAGATACTATCTGCACCAGCGGATTTTTGTATGTCTAGACCCTTAAGAACTAAATCAATTGTACGAGTACGAACGTAGATACTTCCTATGAAGCTGTCAATGTTCTCAAGTACAGGAGGAGTCATAACACTTTTTGAAAGCGTAGAATTAGCAGCAAACTGTGCTGCTAACAAGTTTGAGCTTACCACAGGAGTGTTATACGAAACGAGCGTTGGAACCGACGAAGAGGTAGAATTTCGTATGTTTTCTATATATGACAACATTTTTACTACCTTTGGGGCATTGCAGTATTTTTTGCCTTAATTTTTGCTCATATAAGAATTTGGTTCGAATATAAACATTAAAAAGTCCAAGATTTGGTTTTGGACTTTATTGCATTGGACTTTATTCCATGGCACCTATTTTTCATGAGGCAACAAAATGTAAGAGAATGTGTAGTCAAACAAATATCGGCAGTATGAAAATTGTTTATTTTTATTTGATTTTAAATTTTGAATCAAGTAAAATTATGGACACAATTTTACACCTATCTCTTTCTAATGAAGTAATGAATTGTTGTACTTTGCAAAATAAAAATGTTTCAAAAAATTGACATACAATTTTCCAATTCCAACGTGTGATGGCTCTATACTTCATAAATGACATTTACTATTTTAGACCAAAGTTTTCTTTTATAAGGTTTGTTCAAAGCATTTTGAATTTAAAAGCACTTGGTGAAACAAAAATAAAACCCTTCAAGTGTTAAATGGGCTTATAAATATTTAATAGTCTATCTTGAAAACGGCCATAAGATTATAAATTCCCTTGTAATGTATTATTTTGAAATCGAGCTTTAGCCGACAACAATATGTGAATGAAAATTACCTCTACCTAATGATATTACCAAATATTTTAACTATGTATTATTCACAAAATTAGATAGGTAGTTAAGGCTCCCTGAAATTACGCCATAGGAAATTACGCCCAAGTGTTTTGAAAAAAAAGGCCTATATATTTTAAGGAAGTTCGCCAAAACATATGAAAATAACACCATAATTTAGGAAAAATAGCCAAAAAGTGAATATGGTAAATAGGTTTTGGCTAAATTTCATAACTTTGTTTGAAAATAGGACCAAAAACAGCTTTTACCGACGCACATTCCAAATCGGTTTTGGAAATTAGGCCCAGAAAATACGAAGATTGTGCAAGGATCTTTTAATCACTGCGCTGACATAATTCTGTAGAAATTAACTCAACGGCCGGAGGCGGGGGGTGGGACACGTTCACAAACGCGTGCTGCGCACAATTTCACAATTCTACATTATTTCGCTTTTACAATGTGAAATAAAACCGAATTTTTGAATACGGCGTAATTTCATAATGACAAAGAGACCTAACGCCAAAGTCAGGGAGAAGATAAACGTTACACAAAAAACTTTGAATACACCCGATATCCTATATTGGTCCAAGCAGGGGGGTCACAGGGCGCAATATGTCCCCTTGCTCGTTATCCTTTTTACACCTTGTGTTGGATCCAAAAGCTTGGTTTAATAAACTGGCGGGAAGAACTTGAATCTTAAGGAACGGGATAATAAAAAGCAGGATATCGAACCCAGCCCATTCTAAGCACTTATTTCTTAAACGTTGTGTTTTGAGTGATTAACATAGGTGAAAAATTTATTTCATGACTAAAACTGTATTAAATAAAATAAAATTGAAACAAAAAGTGTATGTATAAATTCACTTTCGATTTGAAAACTTGTTTTTTTTTGGCGATTTTTTCGATTTGCAAAAAAGAGAAATAGTTTTTTCTGGCGCTTTTTTCAAATTATTTCATTTGGCCTTCTTTCATTATTATTAGGGATAAAGTCCAAGAAAAATATGAAAATAAACCAAAAATTTCAGGAAAAACCACCAAAAAATATACAAAATATTGTATATAGAGTTTTTTGGTCGTTTTTTTTTATTTTATGGCGAATTTCAGGGAGCTACATTTTAATTTAGAAAAAGTAGTAGATATAGTAGCAATGTATATGGAATCTGGTCTGTAAGAAGGTTACATATTTGCCTTTAAAACGAACGGAATTTTATTAACACAAATGGGGGAGGGATCAAATATAAACCATAATAATAAATTGTGTATAAAAAAAAAAATTGACATTAAGACTATATATAGAGAGTTCACCACTATGTGAATACACACATATATTTATATTTACCACCAATATGACGACAAAATTCAAGTTAAGATCGTCTATAATTAATAAATAATATAGCCATGTAACTACTCCCTAGTAAAATACCTGAAGCTTGTTTGAATATGGTAGTCGTAGGTGTACCAATCTTGTCCATAATTGGAACAGTGACTATCGTCTCCTCATCTGAATAATTATTCCCATTTTTATAATTCGTATCCCCAGCTTTAGAAACTGTATTCAGTTGATTGTTATTCTGATTTTCTTTGGAATTTCGCTTAAGTGTTAAAGTATTAACAACTTTGGAAAACTTCGACTGTGGCTTGTTGGAACTACTTTGAGAAGTTGCTGTTGGGTTGTGAGATGGGTTTTCCTTAATTGGCAATTGTTGTTGCTGGCAGCAGTTATGAAATTCTTCATAATAGCTTAAGCGATTTTCTACTGCCGAAGAGAAGGCAGGCGGTGTTGGTAGTGATGCTTTTTTTGAAATCCCTTGAGTTTTGCTTGTTGATTTTGTTTTGAAAATACGATTCCACATTTTTTTACTCATTTTTCACTAGCAATAATATCAAATTAATATATTATATATTATTTCAATACACTAAACTGTTCCACACGTATTTAAGAATATGCTATAAAAATAGCGCACCAAATAATGATATATATGTATATTTTTAGTGACTTCCCGACCGACACGAAAAACGTCAACAACAATCCGAAAAAAAATTCCATGAAATGATTGCTATAAGATGGATTTCTTTATACTGCATCGCCGCGCCGTCGACGAAGTGTAACAGAGAACTGAACGAACGGCAGACGTTTTGGCAGAAGGCAGAACACTGACTATTGAAACGAACAAACATTGTGCAAGGGTGGCAGTGGCATGACACAACGATTCCAAACATACCTACGAACCAGCAACTAGCAATGTGCTTGATTCTATGCGGCACGGCTGTTGTAATTTCTTCACAACTCCTCCACTTATCCGCTGCGCTGCGATGATACAAGTTTTGTTTTGAAGGCACAGAAAAGAATACAACTTAGTGTTAACTGAATACTCAAAATAAGATGCTTTAGCCCTACTTTTAGATATTTGTAGAGTTAAGGTTAAACATTGAGTCAGCTGAAGTTGATACATCTAAGAATGTGCTAATGTTAAGAAGGTGACTGACTAGCGAGTGGCAGTATAGCACGTGAATTATAATGAAGTTGAAAAATATACATAGACTAAATTGTATGTTTATTTAAAATACATACAAAATAAGATAGGTATTCGCTCTACATACCTATATTGCGTCTATGTTTGCTTTTGAACTGGAATGGAATAATGCATCTACTGTACTAGCTATAGTTTTATGAATGCCGATCGAATGAACCTCGAGTGGAACTACTAATTATCCATAATTTTCGCGATTCAATTCATCCACTTGGATTTTTTTTACAATGTATTTATGTAGGTACTTGCATATTGCATGTTTGGTATTCATAAAATGTTATTTTCTTATTTACCACTAAACCCTTGCTAACTTTGCTTCGATTAAATATAAAATCAAAAACCTGATTAATTTAAACCCTAACAATGTCGCCTATGGTTACTTTTTGTTAACGAGAATTAGGTATTTAACCGTTTTCTTGGGCTTGATAACAGTGTTATCTGGAAGGGTCAGCGAGATGTTTGTGCATCTTTTGGCTAGGCCATTGTGCGAAGACATCCTAAAACAGATCAACTCTGTTTTGGTAGGGTTAATTTTTATACAACATTGTCCGTAATACTAACAGAGCTTGAGGATATGTTCCTTTACTCTTTGGAAGGCTAAGTCTGGACTGGAGGATGCGCTATAAGTGATGGAGTCATCAGCAAACAGGAGCATATTTGTCCTGGATATGTTTAGTGGTTGGTCAGATGTATATAAATTGAAAAGGTCGGGTCCAAGGCGAGATCCTGAGAAACACCAGCGGAAATGCTCATGAGGCTGGAGTTAGAATTCCCCACTCGCACGTAAAATTTACGGTTGGTGAGGAAACTATGGATGATTAGGATAAGATGCCTGGGCAAGTGAAAAGACTTCAACTTGAAAACCAGGCCATCTATCCAAACCGTGTCGAATGCTTTTTGGATGTCAAGCAGACAAGCTACGGTCGTATGTCCTTTGTTAAGGGCCAGCGTCGTATCGGCATGTAGCTTTAACAACGGGTCGAATGTCGAGTGGGATGCCTTGAACCCGAATTGGTTATGCTGCACTATACCCATGGATGAGCAAAGGGAGCGAAGTTTGTTAAGGATCAGCATTTCAAGAAGTTTGCTGAGGTTCGGTAGAAGGGAAATGGGTCGATAATTGTTAACACAATTTGCACCAGATTTTTTTGGTATTGGGAATTTGTCGGCGATTTTCCATTTGTTAGGGAAGTAACTGTTGTTAACACAGTTTGATTTTTAACAGTACGGAGAATTCGGCCTCACTAAAAACTATGAGAATCTACAAGAACGAGTAATGCAGTTATGAATTAATGATTTTAAGTTTTGGACGAGAAATTTCTTTTTGTCATTGAAATCGAAGAAAAATTCTTCGCCGAATAAAAAGTACTTAAGCAAACCAATTAGCCGATTTTTTTTTATCCCAGATGACGGTCGAGGTCGGGGGTACTTTTAATAAAAAGTTCTTTTCAGAACTTCAAATTTTCTTCAGAGAAATGATTATTTAAAATTTGTTAAGAAATTGTTCTTTTTTATGATATTACAAGAAAAACCAAAAATCTTTGAAATATTTAATAAATAAATAAAATATTTTGCCATAAGTAAGAAATAATATTTTTTCAAAATTTTGCGGGCAATTCTTTTCCGGTAAAAACTAACTTTCCCATTTTCTTTTTTTACATTTCATTTTAATGTTTGTACATGAATTTGGATTGTAATAAATGAGAAGCAGATAATCTAATGTGAACACTAATTGCACAATTAGTTATTTATTGAATTTATAACTTTTCCTTCCCTGAGTTTGACATTTTTTCAGTAAACTACTGAAAAATATAAAATGCAGAATTGGATCGGACGTACTTGCTCTTATGTTCGATAACATAGTAGAAACGGCTGGCTAAATATATTTTCAAAGTCGTTTTTTACTAAATTGTGTATACGTTTACAAAATTTGTTTAATTTTTTCTAAAAAAAAAAAATTTTGTATGTAAATTATATGTTTTTAATAAAAAAAAGTTTACAAATATAATTACAAATTAAAATGCAGTATTGCTTAGAATTTGAAGAGCCTCCTACATTTTCATCGAAATCCCTCAAGCCGTTTATGAGAAAGTAGAAAAAAAATGGGTGTTTTATTGTATTAAATAAAAACAAAATAATATAAAAATAGAAACTGATTAGGCATTATCACAGTAAATGTAATATTAATGGTTAAAAACAATATATACAAAATTCTGATATGTACCAACTGCCTATTGCTAAAAATCAAATCTCTTTTTTTTATTTTTTTCACATTGTATGTATGTTCCTTATCTAATACATACTATTATTCTTGCTTAAGTTTGTTTTAGTTATTAAAATTTTTGTTGCCCTTATGCAATTATTTTGTCCGCATGTTCATTTATTTTTCAGTTTTAATTGATAAATAAAATTATTTTTAGTACAAATTCTGAGAATATTTAAATAAAGCTTAAGCTTTATTGGTAATATAAAGGGCAATATTTTTTTCCGTACTCTCCACGAACACGAAATACTCCCCACTAATTCTCTGAAAGACTTCCACCCATTTCAAAACGGCAGCGCTGCATATCATGTGTAAAAATTAAACAATATTAGGTACCAAGGTGGAATTGCATGGATAACACATACAAATTTATAAAAATAAAATTGTTTATATAGCTTAATTTTTTTATGTATAAAATTTTGAAAACATTAAAAATACAAAAAATACAAATTAGATTAAGTTAATTAATATCCCTATTATAAAACGTTAATTTAAAAAAAAATCACTTAATCCTTTTTGAAAAATATAATTAAAAAAATATAATTTTTTCAACAAAAAATATATTTTTGAAAATTTAAAAATGCAATATTATTTTCACTTTTGAGGACCTATATAATAAAATAAAATGCACGAGTGGCTTGCACGTACTTGCTCCTATGCTAGTTCGCATGCACGAAATTCTTAGCAGAAACAGTAAAATATGTATATTTAAATTCGTTTTTTACTTAATTTTTTATATACCAAATTTCTTCAATTTTTTTTCTAAAAAAATTTGGTATGGCTGTTTTAAGTATTAAATAATATAAACTTAAGAGTATAATTTAGAAAAAATCGTCCATCTGTTTTCGAAATATTCGAAGGGTTGGTGACGTTTGCTCCAAAAACATAATCCCCAAACAAAAATCCCCAAAGACAAAATCCCAAAGTAAAAATGGAGCAAAATCCCCAAGAGAAAATCTCATAAAAAAAAATCCCCAAGAGAAAATTCCCAAATAAGCAGTGCAAGTAGTGAGCGATTTTATTGCTTGATTCACTAGAAAGTCGTAAATGAAAAAAATAGTTTTATTGCCGTTGGTGTTGTGATACCGTTAGTAAAAAAATATGTTAGAACATTTTTGAACCAAAATATAGAATAGTAGTGCACAGATTATTTTTTTATTACAACCGTTTTCGAGAAAATTAATTAATTTAAATGCAACCTGAATTGCACGGCACTAGTTAGAAGCAATAGGAAAATATGAAAAAAAATTTGTGTTGGCACAATGGAATTTAAATTAGTTATTTACTATCTCATTTTAACCTACGGGCGACATGTAATTAAAGTGGGGAGTATATAAAAGAATGCTGCCTAGCTAGGGATCGAACACAAATGTCTAAGTTAACAGTCAAGCACTATATCCAATGCGGCATACCCACAATGTTTCGTCAAATATATTTGGGAATATGGTTTTCTCCAGCAGTCTAGAATATGTAAACAAAGATACAACAAAATACTAAATACAAAGTTAGACAGAAATGGATTAAATCGTTTTCGAAATATTGAGATTTTTTTTTTAATTTCAAGAAAAAAGTATTTACAAAACTGTTAAAACTATTTGGTCCAGAAAATCAAAAACCAAAAAATAGGTCTTCTATAGGGATCAAAAATAAACATTTGATGACGAATTAAATTATAAAAAACGTACTTTTTCCCTCAATTTTTTAATTGCGATTATAGGTACTATAGGCAATTTATGCATCCGTCGAAAAAAAGTTTTGAGATAACAATCGAACATGACATTACGATGATAATGAAGACGAAAAAAGATGGTCTAAAAATTCTGTACGTCAGTACCTGCCTTTCTCGCAAACGGCTCTAACGATTTTGATTAAAAACATAAGCGCAGCTGTTTAAGTACGAACGATCATATGGTTGGAAAAAAAATTTAAAATGTCTGAAAACGGTACTTTCCATAGGACCGGTTTTTTTGCTTTCGACTATCTCGTCAATGACTTAATCGGTTCTTTCGAAATTTCACACATATATAGGTTTAGGTTGCCCAATTTATGCTGCGTACCAATATTTTTAATTAATATTTTCTTGTATTTTTAAAAGCATTTAAAAAAATTTAATTTATATTTTGAAAACTGCTCAATAAATTCTTGTTCAAAAATTTTAGTTATTTACTGAATACCTATGAATTGGCGTTTTTGTTTTTTTTTTTATTTTTTTTCAAAAGGTTAAAAAAAACTTTTTTTCTCAAAAACAGCTCCACAGATTTTTAAAAAATTTTTCTCATAAATTCAAATTTATCCAAGAAATAAAATGACGTTCATTTTTTTGAGCTCAAATTAATTTAAGTATTTATTTCAGAATTTTGAAATAAAATGTATCTTTTGTTTTTAAGTTTATATTATTAAATATTTAAGATTCTCATTTTTTTAGAAATAAATTAAAGAAATTTTGTTTATATAAAAAATTAAGTAAAAAACGACTTTAAAAATATATTCAGATTTTTAATAAAAATCTTTTGCATACGATGAGATCGAACATAAAGCAAGTTCGTGCGATCCAGTCGTGCAATCGTTGGAGTCGTTTTTGAGAAAAATAAGATTTACATTTTTTGCCGTTGGTTATGATCGTAATAGCAAGTTTGATCAAAATCTCAATTTGTTTTTCGAATCAAAACTTGACATATTTCTATTTACCTATGTACGTATGTACATGTATAAGGCAAGTAAAAAGATGGAAGACCATTTTAATTCGTGTGAAGTAATTTATGTATTATAAAATACAATAAACAATGAAGTAAAAAAATAATAATCTGCAGTTTTCATAACATAACAAATTCTTCACAATTGTTTTATGATTAAAAAGAACTTAGCTAAACAAAATTAATTATAGGTACACTTATTATACTGATCCTACGTACATGTGCCTATCCTAAGTATTTTAAACTTCGAAAAATAAAATTTATTAGCTTTATTAGTTCTTTTAAATAAAAAGACAGATTTCATTCAATTTCAATTAGTTCAACTCTCATATTATTTTCTGAAAGTTGAACGAATTGCTTTGTACTTTTTGTCTACAACCATCTTCTTTTCATAAGACAAAAAATAGCTTCCATCGAACTCTTATGTTGTGTGCAATTGAAAGTCCATTGCATAAGATATACCTACTATATGGCACGGACAAGCACACAAGACTGTCATTAAATGCAAAAATTGGTCAAAACCTCCAACTCTCTTCAATGCTCTGGATATTTGCCAGATAGAGAGGTATCTTAAAATAGATACATAATTTTCTGTTTTATATATGGAAATGAGAAAAGCACAATGCCCTCACAACTTCTTTAGAGATTCGAATTTTGATGACGCGATACCACCGCAACAAATCAACAATGTTTTCGCCGATGCAATGCCCTTTCAATCGGCACAGTCAGCAATTAGTTAATTGAAGTATATCAGCGCTACGCCTGCTCACATTCAATACAAATTAGAGCAAAACATCGATTTCGCTGATGCGCATTTAATTTAGTTCAATTAAGACATCTCATTCTTTATTTTTTAACGATTAATTTATTAATTTTGTGTGTTCGTATTTTTACTTGCGATATAGGTACTATAGCACTATAGGGCAAGTTTTGCATTTAGAAAAAAAAATCGATATCGAGATCTTCATCAAAGTTGACATTACGATGATAGAGAACACTAAAAAAGTGAGTCCGGCAATTCCGTCTGTCTGTCTGTAAAACGATCTCAGCCAAAGCGGCTGAACCGATTTTGTTCAAAATTGGTGCTTAGGCGTTTAAGGTGATTGTCCAAAATAGATTTTTGAATCGTTGTTTTAGACCCGAAAATAACGGTACTTGCCATATAAATTTTTCTACCATCTTAATTATCTCAAAGACGGCTCCTACGATTTTGACAAAAATTGGTGTGTGTGTTACCTTGAATATGGTGTATATTTTGGTAAGCAAATTTAAAAGTATTTTGTTATTAACGGTACCTACAACCATTTTATTGATTCTTGACTTTCTCATAAACGGCTGAACGGATTTCAATCAATTTTATACAGGATCTGTTTCGAATGCTAAAAAATACTGCATTTCAAAATTTTCAGAAAATAGTTTCTTTTTGGATTAAAATTTTTTTGAAAATTCAATATTTCGAAAACGGCTGGACGATTTTTTCTGAAATTTTGTTTTTGAATTTATATTATTAAATATTTAAAATGTTTATACCATTTTTTTTACAAAAAAAAAATAAGAATATATAAAAAATTAAGTGAAAAACGTCTTTAAAAATACATTTAGCCGTTTCTATTAAGAATATTTTGCATATAATTTAATCGAACATAGGAGCAAGTACGTGTGATCCAGTCGTGCATTTTATTTTTTCCACTTTGAAGGTAATAAATGAACTTGGAAAAAACAGTTTTTTTAGAAAGGAATAAATAAAAATATATTGACATGCATTACAAAAGTGTATTTCAAAATAGTCGTTCTCACCGAAATTAAAGTTGCAAACAAAACAAATTAGTTTACCAAATGTTTGATTCTTAGCATTACAAGTCGGTAAAAAAAACATGGATTAAAATCAAGTAGGTTTTGTTTGTAATCTAAATTTGGAGCGGAGCAAAAAATGTTAGAGGGGGAAAAGTGGAGTAAAATTCAGTTTTTCCAAACTACTCGAAAGCCATAGGTTATTTTGCTTTTTTTTTAGGTACGCATTGTACATCATGTCATTCGACACAAAAAAAGTTAAGACCCTTTTTATCGTACAATCGATAGATTTAAAAAAATCGTCAAAAACTTTGTGGTCATTTGTCAAAAAAATTTAATACATTTATTTCTTTAAGTGGGGATTTTTTTTTTGTTGATTATGTATGGAAAAACATATTCTATTAAAAAACAAAACAAGTTTTAAGATTTTTACCGAACGGGAAATGCTGCCATCATAAATGCACTAATTTATTTTATTTTGTTTAAAAATTCTTAAGAAGATTATTTTTTCTCAAAATGACCTAAGAACAACTTATAGACACTACAAAATGACATATTGCGGACATTTTTACGACATATAATTCTTGAGTTTAGTGTTCCAAAGTTCAATTTTTTCGTGAAAATGGATATATAGATATTATTTATTGGTTAAAGCAACCAGACTTGATAAAGCTGCAAAATTAAGCAATCTACCACCCACATTCAAATTTAGGGTACTCTTTAGGAAATGCTTAGGACGAAAATGAATCCCTCAACCAAAATTCAGCTTTGTCGGAGTTCTTCAAAGAGATTATCTAATTTTCCTGGACCATTATGAATAAGTGAGGAATTAAAGTAGATATTTCCATTGCATTTTTAAAATTCATCTCAGCTTTCTACATATACTTATACTTTAAATTTTGTATAACATTTTCTGAAGCTAGTGCATGGATCGTGGTTGTAAGTTGTAAGGCGTAACCACCTGCCTATGTACATCCTCAATTCTCTAGTCAGTGTAATTTTATTTGCCAACATCAATCGAACCGGTGCGGTGCGGTGATAAGCTGTTCAATCTACAATACAATAAATAAATATTTTTGTAGAATATATGCAGGATGTTAGGACGCCATCTATACACTTATTTTTGTTTTCTGGCTTAATTGTTTGTTAATTGTGGAGTAATCATTTTGTGTCAACATATAATATGGTTTTCGAAATTTTCGTTAAGTATATCAAATCAATCCTTTGTTGGAACAAATCATTGATTTATTAAAATAAACGTCATGCACGTATAAGGATTTAAAATGAATTGTTTCATTAAATGAATTATTTCATCGACTCGCAACCCGGCTTACTGGCGGACTGATCCATCGAAAATACCTGGCATTATTTACTTGTTTGTGGTCAAAGGTCAAATAAAATTATCATAAGAGAAAGCTTTGATCTTTTGTCAGATCATTCTGCTGTTATTCTCACTATAAGCGAAAATCTTCTTAAAAATGAAGAACAACCCAGGCTAGCCAATAGGAAAACTAACTGGGAAGGCTTTAAAAAAGATATAGAGGATAACGCGTTAAATTAAGGGTATCACTACATCCGCATCTCGAACCTGAAGACGCAGTAGATAACTTCGATGATATCGTACAACATGCATGGAACAACATCCCGTAGCAAAGAGAAATGCCCCGCTTTAAAAACCTAAAATATCCGCAGGAAATAAAATATTTAGTAAAAGAGAAACGAAAAGCACGTTAGAAATGGCAGCAAACTCGAGCTCCTCAACACACAAGGTAAACTTAAATCGCTTGTGTAATTTACTAAAAAAGACGATAGCTGAATTCAAAAACTCTGAAGTTGGAAATTATCTTGAAAGCTTGACGGCAAGAAAAGAATCCAACTACTCACTCTGGTAAGCTGTTAAAGTAACAAAGAAACCAACGCTCCCAGCGCCTCCGATTAAGAATGATCAAATCGAACGTTCCAACTCAAGCGATAATTACACAACAAGAAATGTTACCCTTGCCGAATTAAGTATAGAAATAAGAAAGCTTAAGTATAAGAAAGCTCCCGCAAGGGTTAATTAATCTTCTTTATATAATAAATGCCACACTAAGGCTAGAGTACGTTCCGCACCAATGGAAGGTTGCGGAAGTTATAATGTTTCTCAAACCAGAAAAACCATCACATGATAAGAAATCTTATAGACCCATTTCGCTTCTGCCCGGAATATCTAAAGTCTTTGAAAGAATATTACTTCTGCGCCTGCAGCCAATAATAGATGAAAGGAGCCTAATACCGGATTTAGAAGCAAGCATTCGACAAATGACCAAGTGCATATGATCCCTGACATCATTGATAAAACTCTTGAAGAAAAGAAAATTTGTTCGTCGGTCTTCCTAGACGTGTCGCAAGCTTTTGATAAGGTGTGGCACGAAGGCCTAAATTTTAAATTAAAACACATTGTGCCTGAAGCACTTTATATGCTTCTAAAAGCATATCTTGAGGATAAACATTTTAGAGTAAGAAATGGAAACGATTACTCGGATCTCAAAGAAATAGTGGCTGGGTGGGGTACCACAAGGAAGTGTTCTATGTCCAATATTGTACCTATTATTTACACGTGATAGACCTCAAACAGAAGGCACTATCGTAGCTACGTTTGGTGACGATACTGCAATACTAGTAGTGGGCCAAAAGATAAATGATTCTACGACAAAATTACAAAAAGCTCTGAATAATGTCAATGCTAGACAGAAGCATGACGGATATTGCTCAACGAAGTAAAATCAATCTATATAGATTGTACGTATAAAATAATTAATAGATTATTATTACCGGTATTTGTTAATACGATTCAAGTTCCGGTTGCTAATGAAGCAAAATATATCGGAATGACTCTAGAGTTTAGACGTGAATTTAAAATGGAAACCACATGTTAAAAAGAAATGGGAAGAGTTAAATAATAAACTCAGAGATATGTACTGAATGCTCGGGAAACACCCTAAGCTCGAAAACAAGCTAATTTTGTACAGGCATGTGCTTAAGCCTGCTTGGACATAAGGTATACAACTCTGGGGTTGTACGCGAGATTCAAATTTAAGCACCTTACAAACATTTGAAAATAAACTGCTAAGATCAGTTGTAAGCGCACCTTGCTACATTAGAAACGAAGATCTCCATAGAGATATCGGGATTCCCACGGCTTCCGATGAAATAAAAAAACATTTGCGCGAAATCATAGAAAATGGCTATTACAAAACTGTAATAGAACTATAATCGAAATTATCGATGAGGCGAATTTAGATCGCCGAATGCGAAGGTCTAAGCTTTCCGATCTGGTCCATACTAAACGAGAATCCGCCTTAAAGTCACGGTATAAGCGGGAACTTTCACGTGCAGTAAGAATCTCACAGTCCATTGAGAACGCGTTTCTCGGTCTTCATAGAGCATTTTGAAGGTTTTACACATAGCTAGATTTATAAAGTTCATCTATGTCTCCCGATAATGTGAATGAAATGAGGAATACCATAACAAGAAAAATCAATTCAAACCTCATTCCATTCGCCACGAAAAAGATCAAATCTGAATTTACCAATCAAAAACTACATAAAATACATACATACAAAACAGTATTACTCATGGATAGTTTAACTTTTTATTTATAAAATATTTTTTAGAATGGGCTTAGTAGTTTCAGTAATTACATATCCCTTTATGCAAAGAAATGTTAACTCTTTGATATTGAAAAATGAAGATTAAATGAGAGGATTAATAAAGAGATACAATATTATTGTTTTTTGTTTTAACATATAGTGGGCATGTGAGATGCGACACATGGCGCAGTGCCTAACTATTAGTTTATTTGCAATTTTTCTTATTATAGCTCTAATAGAAAATAGAATTATGCTTTTTTTCTTTTATTTGCCCTTCAACTATAATTTTACTCGGTGACTAAGACATATGTTTGATTTTGTAGGTATGTACCAAATAGTTATATGTATACAAAATTACCCACGAGTTGTTGATTTTGAAATTGTCAGTTTTTTTTATTGATTAAACAAACTTAGTTTGTTATGGTTGCATCAACAAAACTGATTTTTAAGAATATGATTAAGTTGGTACACAGAGTAAATCGCATAAGATGCAATTAAATTCCTTCAGCCAGCAGCAAAATTCTGTATTCCTAAATTCGGTTTCAATATTCACCTATGTTGGGTGCCAGGGCACAGGGATATTCCAAGGAATTGTAAGGCTGATGAACTTGCCAAAAATGGAACGACACTACCTTTATTAACTTAAAAGGCAAATATAAGTATACCCATCGCTACATGTAAGTTAATGCTGAAACAAGATGCTATAGAAAGGACAACCCGAAGATGGAGAAATGCAACAACCTGTCAAACTGGAGTGTTTGATATCATTGATCAGATTGCATATCAGCTCCTTATATTGGTGTGATAACCGGATACTGCCTCATAGGCAAGCACGCACCAAGGGCTTGGCGTTTATCCAAAGATTTTTTGCAGAAGCTGCATGGACAAAGAAGAGGTGGAATATATTCCTCATCATGCCCTGCTCTATCTCAGAGACGTAAGTTCCATCTTGGAGCCTTTTTCTGCGATGATCTCAGCGATCTATACAATATAGACATCTTCGGTCTCTTACGCTTAATTAGGAGCTCCAAATGGTTCAACGAATAGGGTGTTTATCTAAGGATTTATGTGGTACCATACAAGAGAACAACTTTGGTCTAACTGACACACAGTTTAAGCAAGTCAAATGCCGGACCTCCACCTGGGGCACCTTTAATAAAAAGTTATTTTCAGAACTTCAAATTTTCTTCAAAGAGATTTATATCTTAATTAAAAAAATAAAAAAAAATGAGTAAACAAGTTTTTTTTATAATAATAATAATAATTTTAATAAATAAATAGAATATTTTACAATAAGTACAATATAAGCCGTGTTCTCGTGCCTATCAAGTACAGCAAACTAAAAATTTTACAAGGAAAACAACAATAAGAACATGGAATTACTTTTCCTTTTCATCCGAATTATAATTGAGTTCCGATAATTAGTAAGTCTATTCAATCATAGAGGGCATTGAAGTGATTTTCTTAGTAATGTATGTTTGTATTTCTTTTTCTCCTTGTATTTTGTATGCTTTTTGACAGAAGAAAACACAGATGTGAAAATCCCTCCATATTAAAATAAATAAAATCAAGTTGGAGTGTGTATCGTTTTCGTGAAAATGTTTTACCTTGCTGTACTTGTTAGTCACGAGAACACAGCTATAGTATTACCTACATATTAAAGTAATAAAAAAATATTTTTAATAAGTGCGAAATAGAATTTTAACCTTTTCCGAAATTTCTGGACAATCATGAATTAATATTTCTTTATACGGCAAACTATTCTGAAAAATTCCAACAAATTTCGCGGACAATCGGTATTCGGGTAATTCTTTTCCGGGAAAAAGTTACTACTATTTAATACATCAGCGTTTACTTCATAATTGCCCGTTTGAATAATAATTTGTGGCATGTAAATACATGATGTTTGACAGGACAATGTCTGCCTAACGTTTCCGCTATAGTGTAAGTATAAATTCAAACCCGCTGTTATAATTTTGGTTTTTTTTTTTTCTATGTTCACATTACTTCCCACAAAAAAATCTGTTGATAGATTTTTCTCCCAATATGTACCTACCTATTAATAATTTTGTAAAATTTAAACATTTAATTAATATCCATTTTTTTTATTGTTTGAAAATGTGTTGCTACAACGTATTTAGTAGGTATTGAGACTGTTTCGAAAATGCAAAATTCTTATTGGGTATAGAAAATATTTGTTTTCTCTCCGAGCCTTTAGTATTTCCTAATCCCGAATTCTCAAGAAAGGCGGAATACATTCATGCTTTTAACGTCAAATAAAGTTTCTTAAGTGCCTGTTAGCTTGCAATGCTATCATTTCTTCACAGCATAAAACAGCACCAAAAAAATTACCGAAAGATAGAAATAGATAATGAGTTTTACTCAATTCCAACAAACGGCTAACCACCTATGGTGTACTGAACTTTTTTTAAATTTCGTAAAATTCAAGTACCTCAACCAATTCTCCGTTCCATTGCATCTTTATTTAGACGCGAGTACATATTCAGAATATCTATAGCAAAAATAAAAAAATCTGTTGGCCTTTGAAGACGTTGTAAATTTGTGTTTCATAACGGTTGATCCTTTGTGCATGATTATGTATTCTAATGTTTCATAAATCAAAAGCTATTAAATGAACAAATATATACCATGATTTTTGGCCCCTCTCACTGGTGGATGCATATATGTATTATGAGTTTTTATGCATTAAATTTTAACAATGCAAACATGCGCTTAGGTACAGTCGTGTGCAAAATAACAGATGTGTACTAAATAAAATCCAAGACTGGATCGCACGTACTTGCTCCTATGTTCGATTACATTATATGCTAAATATTCTTAATAGAAACGGCAAAATGTATTTTTAAAGTCGATTTTACTTAATTTTTTATATATAAAAATCCTTAAATTTTTTTAAAAAAAAATTGGTATGAAGACTTTAAATATTTTATAATTTAAATTCAAAATCAAAATTACAAAAAAAATCGTCCACCCGTTTTCGAAATATTAAATTTCAAAAATCAAAAAAAAAAATGTTTTCACAAATTTTTATGCAGTATTATTTAAAATTCGAAGGAGCTCCTGTATGCGCTCAAGGGATTATGAATACACTTTATATGTCCTTAACACAGCACGGCACACGGTGAAAGAAGAGAAAGAAGGATACGAAAGATATGTGGCGCGATGTTCTGAGACTAGAGCTGGTTGTTGTCTATGATTTATCTCCAGGGATGGCCGCTGAACTAATGTGGAGAGAATTACCGTGTCTTATTTATTTATGTCCCTTATAATTCGCATTATTTTATTTGTTTTGTTGTCAATTTATGAGTATACTAGTTTACTCAATCACATGTTGTTAGGGTTATGCCTGAACAGCATGTAATGAGTAAACCAGCAACTCATTTTATGACAATTTTTGAGAATTGGTTTTTTAATGGAATATAAGAAGACATAGACAACGGCAGGAATCGAACCTGCGACCAAGAGGTTAACAGGCGAGCACACAACTATCGCGCCACGGCCACCCCCATCGAAATCCGTTGAGCTGTTTGTGAGGAAGTCGAAAATCAATGAAATGGTTGTATGGCAGGTAGGTGAAACTGGGGCACATTTGACACTTAATTTTGAATGGAATGTATTTTAGAAAATTATTGATGAACTCCAATGCTTTTTTTTAATATAATGCATTGACTATTCTAGATAAGACTCAGAGATACATTTTACTTCGACAACTTCATCAATTTTTTAAAAATTGTTTTCTAAGAAAAAGAAAAGTCGTGCCCCGTGCCTGGGGCACCTTTGACTTTGCATTTGACAATTGCAGTTTTAACTCATAATTGTATGCATAAAAAGTATAAGCAAAAAGACACATAAATGAATAAATCCAATTTCTTAACGTGGCCGGAAGAGATTCGACTAAGTTTTCTTCACCTGGCAAAGTGTCCATTAAAAATTCATCATCTTCGAAACTCTGGGTCTTGTAGGGATTTATTCCAGTTGTTTGAAAGCCAATGGCTGAAGTCGATTCGACATGTGGGGTGGAAAAGATAATAAAATAATGCTTGGAAGACTGCAGTGTGGTTATCAAGAACAATCAAAACTGGTCGTTCCTTGAATAATTGGTGAATTGATGGATATGGTCTAAAAACGATTAGTTGGGAACTCATCCATCCAGATTTCGAATTTAATACATTGCCTCCACCTTCTATATTTTATAGTATACTATCTGTCATTTTGATAGAAATAAAGAAAATAGAATGCTACACAATTTGGCATTGGGCATGTCATAGCATACTATTTTAATTTCACAAATGTTGCGAAGGAATACGAATCGCTGTATTCTTGCTCTAGTAGCATTACAAGACTTAAAAAACCTTCAACAAAAGGAATTAAAGAAAAAAAACAGGAATTATAACAAAACACACACCACAAACGTTCACCAGGCACAAACGCCAACCTCAAAGTGAAGTGGCAGCCAAATAGTATACTATCGATAGATTGCATAAATGTATGAAATTTTTTATAGAATACTATTTGTTGCCTCCATGGCCAATTTTCATAGAATGCGACCTAGCTTACCAGAAAATCTAGATCGTGGAGACCCCATGTTAAATAAGCGATTCAGGAAAGCAACCATTTGAAAATCGTTCGTTAAGGCGAATGCGAGGGAACACATATGCTGGTGACAAACGATATCCACAGTCATTCACTATATGCCTAACATTGTCACCAAACAGCCACTGTCGGCTGATAATGCCTGAGCAACATCACTCTGACCCTTTGCTGCGAGAAGCTGGTATATATTGGTAGAAATAAGTATCTAAATGAATTTATGGTTTCTAGTTTTAACTTTGGTGAATCCATGAATTTTGTTATTCCCGTCTCATCTAAGTTGTAAACGTCAGCTTCGTAAGCGTTTGACGTGGCGTTTATTTTTATTGAAAAGTGAAACCTTCGGCAGAGCTTCTTTCATTACCCGAATTTTTCCACATTTTAAGGGGTGTTGCAGTTTGATACGCATTATCAATGTGGTTCTATTTACCTTTAATACTAGTATAACAGATATGGGGCATATCTAACAAATGTCAAATGTACCCCTGCAACATAATCAAATGTGCCCCATTTGCAAAAGTCAAAGGTGCCCCAGAGGTTCTTTATAACTTGTTTACTGTTTTTTTTTATATTAATGTTTTACTTTCACAGAACTGGTTTTAAAATATTATTAGTTAAGGAACAGTGCTATCATAATAATAAATCAGAATACAAAAACTCTTCTATCTTATTCGCAAATCTCTTACATACCGATGGTCAAATATTACATCAAAAATCACAAAAACAGCTGTCACTCGAATAAGAGTTGAAGCATAACGGCCAAAGTTCATAACGTTTCTTTATATTAAATAAAGGTTCGTTCCCCTTCCCAACTTTGTTTCTTAAATGCAGCTTTCACACCGAAAATCGCAAAGTCATATGTGCCCCGGTGCCAAATGTGCCCCAGTTTACCCTACCGTTAATTACTAAATATTAAAAAAAAAAAAATTGTTGACCATGTAGACCATAACCAATGTAGTACACACACCAATTTTTATCAAAATCGTTAAAGGTGTTTTCGAGATAATTAAGATGGTAGACAAATATGAATGTACGGTTATTTTTGGGGCTAAAACAACGATTGAAAAATCTATTTTGGACAATCACCTATAACGCTTAAATACCAAGTTTGAAGAAAATCTCTTCAGCCGTTTAGGATGTAGAGAGTTGTACAGACAGTCAGACAGACGGAGTTGCGGGACCCACTTTTTTGGTGTTCTCTGTCATCGTAATGTCAACTTAGATTAAAATTTCGAGTTCGATTTTTTTTCCAAATGCAAAACTTACCCTATAATACCTACATATATCGCAAGTAAAAAAAGAAGTAAGAACAATTGTAAATGTTGGGTTGGTCTTAACAGCTGTTGTAATCTGTCGATTAGTGGTTTTTAGTTATTTTTCTGAATGGCTTGTCCATTTTAAGGCATTTGTGAACATGTTTTGAGAACAACCAAATTTTCTCGCGATCAGAGCCATCTTTCCCACTGGACACTTGCCCAGGGCCCCGTAATCGATAGGGCCCTGTAGTTCCTGCCAGATCACTAAACGATAACCGATATTTATTACCGAAAAACTTTTTTAATTCGATTAAATCGAATCTAAATTACTGACGGCAATACCAATTTGCTTATTATGTTTTGCATGCGCGAAGCTACCCTACTCTCGCCCAAAAATTAGACTTTCCGATTTCAACATACTAAGATAAATTTAAATATATAAATATACATTATTGAATGGTAAACTTAGTACGTACAGTAGAACTTCTATAAGTTCGAAGCTACATATAAGACCACAAATGCTGAGAGTTATAAGAATATAAAGGGAGAAAAGAATATCTTCCTTTCTCTGGAACACTTTACTGGTTAGTTTGAAAAAGTAATTGAAAAACAAATAATATATTTATTTATAGTTGTTAATAATTTGTCTTCATTTATGTTATAATACATGTTAAGGAGTGGGGGAATCTAATATGGCGTAAGTCGAACTTATAGGAGTTTTATCGCACACGGTTTTAACGAAGAATTATTAGTGCACTCATCAGTGTGTCTCTGACACGTGTCATTTAAATCCAGAAAAATGGAAAAGCTATAGAATATGTTATAATAACGAAAATTTGGAATTCTATTTTACAAAGAATAGACAAAATAAGTAACTATCTTCAAAAGGAAACAATAACACAGGAAGTTGTATCTAATAGGTTTACTTCACTTGATGATTTTATTATTAAACTCAGAAATACATTTGATAACTTTGAATCCTTCGCCAAAGAAAACAAGCCGGGATCTGACTACATGGGCCTATCTCAAAGAACAAACCGCAGAAGTTCTCGCCAGAGTTTTTTTGGCGGCGCGGCGTCAGTCTAACTGAATGGAAGAGAGAAATTTCAAGTGGAAATTTTTTATTCCCATAATTGATACGCTGAGCGTTCATCTAAAAAAGCGAGTAAGTTCGTATCAGAACATTTTGATTTTTTTTTTCGCTTGGAAACTCTAAATTCTGATTAGATGAGAGAAAATTGCAAAGAATTTGCTGAATTTTATTATGAAGATGTTAATGAGAAAGAGTTAGAAATGGAATGTCTGCGTTTAACAGAGTACTTGAACATTGTTCACAGTGAAAATGAGGGAACTAATAGTATATTGAAAATATTGAAGGAAAATAAAATTGAAGACACATTTCCAAATGTAGAAATCGCATTAAGAACATTTTTAAGCATGATGGTAACTAACTGCAGTGGAGAACACTCCACTTCAAAATTGAATTGAAAAGAATAAAGAATTAATTGAGAAGTAGAATGCTTCAAAAGAGATTAACCAGCTTATCGCTGATGTCCATAGAATATGACGTGCTCAAGAACATCGATTTTGAAGGAGTAATTAACGATTGTGCCCATCGCAAATCTAGAAGGGTTCTTCTTGAATCATCATAGATTTTTAAGTACTAACCCTTGAACGCTAAAAAAGTTACTTTTGTGGATTATATTATATTACCTATTCATTTGATATGACTATCAATAAAAATAAATGTAGAAGTTTGCTTATCTACTTTCTTTGTTTTTTCCAACAAGACAGTGTTTTGTCAAGGTCATAGGGGCCCCATTATCCTAATATGCCCAGGCCTTCAATAGGTTAAAGACGGCCCTGCTCGCGATTGTTTTATAGGTGTTTCCTTCACTTCGAAGCCTTTTGATAATTTCTCTTAACTGATGAGAACAATTTTATTTACGACCTAGTTTTACTCCTACCAGTTTAAAAATAGTTTAATTAATTGAAATATTATAAGTCATAAGAAAACTTCTCTTAATTTAAAACCACGAATGAAAGTATTAGAATTATACAACAATTTTTTTGCACGGCGAAATTTAACAATGGCAATAAATCAAAATCAACAGCTAGATCCACGTAAGCCAGGAACAAGTGGATACAAGAGTGGTGCGACATATTTTCTAAGTCATTTTAGTAGCACTTATTTCACTCTTTCTTAAGAAAACTAAAGCTTTCAAACATTATTTTGCACACCACTGTAGGTAATTGGATTTGCTCTTGTAGCTAACTTGCAAATGTAGCTAAGCATTGACGCTGTTTATGTAGTCTAGTTATCCTATGCAAGTTTAAAGCCGATGTAGGTAACCATACCTTGATTCTCGGTATAATGAATTGTCGAATAGATGATTCATGGAATAGTTATGGAATTTTCGATTGGTCGTCCGGAACGCTTTTCGAAACTGTTCGATTGGTATAAAATGACTGCCTTCTTGATTCCTGATTTCCTATGGATTTGAAGTCAGAATCAAAACCAGAAGCACGCACACAGTCACACCAAATATGTCAAACTCGAAATGAATATCAACAACAATATTGTGTAGGGATAAGTGATATTGGAAAACATCGATGTTAAGATCGAAAAAACAACATCGATGTCAAAAATTATCAAGTCAGAAATATTGATGTTTCTTAGCTTCGATGTTTTTTTAACGCATTTTTCAAAATCGCACGTTCAAAAATCGATTAAAAATTCAATATATTATAAATTTAAAATAACTTCCTTGTTTTGAAAATTGTAGCAATGTTTTTTATAGTTATTTTCTGTTCCCTTTTCATGTGTATGAGCTAACTTGTATATCGCACTAAGCGGCAATTGAACTTCATACAATTTCACATAAATAGTTGTGTTGTCAGCGTAGTTCCGCTGAAGTGCAGTTACGTTGAGTGCCGTCTAACCTTTATAAGCATGTGTTCATTGACAAAAGATTTGAGCTTATTTTAAGTCGATTTGAATCTTAACATCAATGCTGCGATGCTTCAGATGCTTCAACATCGATATTTTTTTCATCTAACATCGATGTATTGCCAATATCGATGAAAATCGCCCATCCCTACATTTTCATGTCATTGTTTTGTTTTTCGGGCTTTACACAATACACTTACGAGTACATCAAAATTCAGAATCAAGAATCGAGTATGTTAACTTGTTCGATTGCGGAATCCTGGATCGGAGAGTTCTTTCGGATTACCAATCGAAGAGGACATTACATAGGTAACTATCTACAAATATTTATTTAAATCTAGATTATAGATTTAATTATATAATTGTAATATGTACCTACCCTACATACATAGATGGAACCTAGGTATGTAAATAGGCACATAATTTGTCTATCTCTTTTAGTTTCCTGTTTAACCAATAAAAATGCATGTACATCAATTTATTAAAAAAACTAAGTTCACAAAGTTCTAAGTGGTAAAAAGAACTTCGTGTAGATAGTTAGCAAAATAAAAAAAAATGCACATAAAACTTTGTTACACAACAGGATGTATATATTGAAGTTTGTTGCTTTAAAATATTCAAAACTTGTTCCTAGTTAAAACAAGGTAGGGTATGAATTTTGTGTTATATTTGAATTTTAGTAGAGCCAAAAAAACTAACTTTATTTCCATCCAAACCTAAATACAACGAAAATGTATAACTTATATTTACAAAGATACTTTTTTTGTTCCAGAAAGCCTTTACGTTTACAGGCATGTTTTCAATACGAACATTAACCGTGATTTTCACCATCCCAAGTCGGATAAATGTGGCCAATGTGAGGCCTATAATTAAGAAAAGAAAATGCGTAAAGTAAAACATTTAAAAACGAATATGAGGTCTACTTAAGCTTAAAGAAGATGATGAGCGAACAAAAAGCCTATGATAAAGAATTAGGCATTCCTATTTTAACTTTTGATATGAAAAATGTTATATCATGCCCAAGACCTGAAATTGGACCTATGTTTGATTCTTCAAGACTAAAGATTTACAACTTAACAGCTTATTGATCCACTACAGAAATTTACTGCGCCATTAGGACAGAATACACTGGTGGGCGAAGTGGAAACGACACTGCCTCTGCCTTAACAAACATTTTAGAGAGCGTCTTCGAGAAGAAAATGTTATTACAAATTTGATAGCATGGTTGACTCTTGTGTAAAACTTTTATGTCATTCGCTGTCCAAATTAAAAAAGAACGCCCTGATATCGAAAAAATAATCATGAAATACTCCTTAAAAGATCATTCGGGATTACTGGAGGCTGACAATGCTCATAGCCAAATCGAAAAACATTTGTTTGTTAATGAGTATTTTTCATCAATGGGACTCATCCGATGATGCAAATGAAATCTACTATTTTCAAGGACTTCGCACAAGTTTCAAAAATTTATTTTGAACATAGGAACGTAGCGTTCACGAAACTTAAAATGTTAAAAATAACCCAAATAGAAAATGAAGTCGGGTTTCCATCGACGTACGATGATGACGAAAAAGTGATTCAATACGAAAGGAAGAATTAAAAACCCCAGACAGAAAACAACAACAGCAACTGCAGATATAGGAACATTAACTTCCTTAAAGTAACCATTCACTATGCGACGGTCGTACGGATGGTCGCATCAATCGCCGTATCATAGATCGCAGGTACCCGTACACGTTACGTCTGAGTCCGGCGGACCTTGCGCTGATGAATCTACCAAAAATTATCTCATTCACTTAAGCAATCTTAAATATGTCAAGTTGTGTGTGTGTGTGTGCCGTAAGAATTCACATTTTAACCTACAACCGATTGGTCATGTCGCAAGGTCGTAGAAAATTTCAACGACCCATGCCACCGTCTATTGTCGCGTAGTCCCATGTACGACCAGTCCATTCACGGTAGAAGATATGTCGTATTCGACCAAGATTCTTGCGACCGTCCGTACGACTGTCGCATCGTGAATGGCTACCTTTACCCATACATGATATCAGAGGGGGAATCTCGAAAGCAAGGAGAAATATCATTTGCCCATGTTTAAATACATGAGTTCGTCTGATAAAGCTTATTACAAGGTTATCGTTTATACTAAAATAATGAAATGCAATAATTTGATATTCTGTGCTGTGAGCTTTATTTTAAATTAACTTTTCTTTAGTAACCAGTTGTTAATTCACAAAATTATGAATTATGTGTAGATTTTTAAATTGAGATCAAAATATCATAGTACAAAATTTGTGATTTCAAAAAATCGTGCAGACACAAAACTTAAACTTAAACTTAAACTAAACGACCACATTTATAGGGTCGGTTGGGGTAAATGTAAACATGGGGTAAACGGAAACGGCCGTTATTTTCACATTTTTAAATAAATTGTGGCAACCCAGACGGAACAAAAATTAGAATATGAAATGTCGCGACTCCGTTGCATGAAATATCATTGAGTTATTGTCCGTATTTCGTTGAAAATTTTAGTTATGGGAAGAACCTCTATTTGAAATCTGAAATTCAAGTTTGTGAGTGTTTGTCACTGGTAAACAAAGTTGATTATATTGAAAGCGTAAGAAAAATGTTCGTGTAATACTATGTAAATAAAAGTGCATTGAAGTTAATTCTGTGATTACACCGCACTTTTCTTATATTCTATGCAGTTTTTCTTTCGTGTTTACATTTACCCCAGTAATATAAGCATATGGGGTATATGGAAACAAGTTTTTGGGGTAAATGTAAACGTCCATTTTCCTAAAGTTTTCTTTTCGCATAACTCTGTTTCTAGTGCTTTAAATACCCCCAACTTTTACAAAAAAGAAAGCACAAGTCAATTATAATATGTATTAACGATGTTAAAAACGCTGTGAGAGATGTTTTGCATATCTATAAGCTGGAGAACACTACAATGTCCCTAAATCTGTGATATTTCATACAATTAAAGGTCGACAAACATAATTGGATGCAATGGGGTGAGGTCGAGGACCCTCCCTGCCAGCGGGAACTGAAAACGAAATACAGTGAACTTCTTCATAACCGGACACTGACGGTAACGAGAAATTTGTCCTGTTATGGAAGGTGGCCGGTTATGGTAACACAAAAATTGACATCCTTTAAAAAAGGACTATGTACGAGTAGTACATACAATAGACGAAGTATTAAGTTTAATTTTTAATGTATTTTATGCCTCCTTGAAGTGGGACCGCTCAGACTGCTACGATTTATGATCCGAAATCCAAACAGGTTCATACTTATACTTATACTAATGCACAGCTCATCAAACCCGACTGTATATGTACAGTTACGGTTATATCACCCATTTTCCTGTCCCTGCGATCAAAACAAACATGTTTGGCAGTTTTTACACAACACAGGATGAAGTCTAGAGTTTCGTGCTCGTCCAGGCAGAATCTACATGTGGCTCTATCTACTAGGCCAAGAATACTTAGATGTCTTCTGAGCTTACAGTGACCGGTGAGGAAACCCGTTATGGTTCTAAGTTTGTTTCTAGCTAAGCTGATGCAGTCCGTGAACCGTTTTTGGTTGTATTCACCAATCAACAGTTTTGCCTGCCTTAACTTGGGGAATCCTTTCCAATTTCTTGGTGTTCGGGTCTCCTCTTCTTATTTGATTTAATTTTAATAAAATGTTCCCCTATTCCGAAGTATGGTGTAGGACCCGTTAAGGGCATTGTTGCCCCTATTTTCGCTAAGTAGTAGTTGGAGCGGGAGGTATACAATAAAGTGAGACCTTATTGTTTTTGCTTAGTTCGTTCAGTTTGCCTACACTTTCCCACACCAATTTGGAGATAATGACATAAGAGCTTAATGCTTTCAATGCATCTTGACTGTTTGATATGATGACAATATTTAGGTTACGATATTTCCTTTCAAGATTACGGTCCGCACATATTGCTATGACATGAACTTCCGCCTGAAAAATGCTTGTGGATTGCCCCATGAATTGGTTTGTATTTGAAAAAAGCAGTAAGGTACTTTTCGGAGTCTTCTTTGATGGGTGATATGCATATATGGGGTAAATGTAAACATTGAGTTAATCGATTTTCCAACCGAATAATCCAAATAAAATTCATGTTTGTTTACTTTAGCCCCATAGACGAGGTCCTAGCACTTAGAGGACTGAAGTAAACTATCTGGTAACTTTTTATACAATAGTTGTTTTCAAAAGTTTATAAAAAAATTGTTTTAATATTTTTAACATTTCTGAAAAAATGTGTCTTTAAAAAATACAAAATATGTCCCCATTTACCCCAACTGACCCTAACTCAGTTTTGAAAAAATGTCAGTTAGAACCCTATTGTTCCATGGTCGCGATATAATAAATTAATAAAAGTGAAGGATTTTATAATTTAGGTTCATAATATTATATATTATTCATATGATTTTTAAAAGTACATACATATATGTACATGATATATTTTTGTGCCAACTTTCCTTTGACTTGCTTCCTACACAGTCCAAAAACTAATGAACTCCAGAAGTACAGATTCTCTTTTTATATAATTTCGAGCTGACATATAAAACAAACAAATAAACAAAATCTCACTGATGATTTTTATGTGATCAAGTAAAGTTAATAAACACAAAGTAGATTTCATCTATAACATATATGTAAATGTATGAGGACCTACATAGTATGTTTGTATGCTAGTATTCAGTGACGTACGCAAAATTGCGTAAAATGAAATAAATGGATACACATAATAAAATCTCTCTAGATTGCTTAGTTGAAGGAAAACAAACATGCCATTTGAATTCGGTTTTTTTAAACTTATTTTTTATGAATAAATATTAAAAACATTTTTAGAAAAAAAAGTTGAAACGCCATTTTGAAGCAATTATTAATATACACATGAAAATTTAATTTAAGAAAAAAATTGTGACTGGTTTTTGAAAAATCATTTTTTTTGAAAATTGGAAGATGCAGTTTGATTTACTCTTTTATGCAAATAAAAAAAATAATTTTAATAGGTTCATGAACAAAATACCATAAGTCAAAAATATGAAAAGTGGTTCTATGTGAAAATCGATTTGGTACTTTTTGGAATTTTGAGTTTTCAAAAAAAAACATTTGTTTATATTAATGTTTAAACTTTCTAGAAGCTTCTGCATACAACATTTAAAAAATTAATCGTTTTCCAGAAAAATGAAAACCAAAAAATGGTTCTACTTGAGGTACCAAAATTAACCATTTTTCAAAAAAAAATACCGAAATGTAACTTTTCCCTTGATTAATGAACTGATTTTTTTATAAGAATCGTTGTAGCCGTTTTTGAGAAAAAATAAAAATTATCTTTTTGGTCGAAAAATATGTATGGCCGGTACCGTTATTTTTCGTCTTAAAAAAATGAAAATAAAATACTGACAGACATAATTGTGAGACCCACTCTTTTGGCCCTCCCTATCATCGTTTTGCCAAGTTTGATCAAAATCTCGAGATATTTTTTTTACGAATTCATAACTTGCCATAGAGTACCTACATCGGAACTAAAACAACAAGCTCCAATGTAAATACCGTTGAAAAATTAATGTTATAACGTATAGATATTTAGGAACCCTTTTTGAATTAATAGTTTTAATTCATTCAAATTGTTTTAATTCGTTTAAATATATTATTATTTTTTTTTCTTTTTTTTTTTTAAATCATTTTTAAACATTTTTTTTTTTGAAAATTTGAAATTTCTTCGGAAATTTTGGATTATTATGAAAAAAATGAAAAAGCGCCAGCCGAAATTTATAAGTAGATAAAAAAAGTAGTAAAAACGTACATATGTATGAAGAGTTTGTGAGCTTATTTATTTTTTTTAAGCAATTTTATGGCCGGTTGCCAAATTGTTGGTGGGGCAAATGTTTCTTGATTTAAATAAAATAACTTTCATTGGTATTTTATAATTATCCGCAGAAGGAATTATTTAATTTGATAAGATATTAAGCCAGTAAATTGTAACTAGAATCAATGCTTTTTCTCTTTGGTAAATTATTCCCAAAATTTTATTTTTTAATAGAATATAAAAAAAGCTTAGTGTTTTCATGTTCTTAATATAAAAACAATCCAACTCATTAAAATTAAACAGCAAGTGGTCGCGAAAAACAATAACATCAAAACGATTATCAGAGGTGACTCGATTAAAATGGGCGAAAAAACTTTTTATTTCAATTCGAGTAATGTGCTCACATGTGATGATGAAGGAGGAATGACGTTTCTCCAGCAGCTGATCAACGACAATTTTGAAGTGACAGCTCAAAAAACACAACACAGCAGCTCTCAAACTAGCAGAAGCGAGGTGCTGCCAAAAAATTATATGTAACAATATTACCGTCAGCCAAGTTCACAATAGTTGTTCTCATAAAACTAAATTATTTGATATTTCTCTTAAAATTACATTATACAATAGCCGTGTTTTATTGGGAAATTTATCCGCCGTAAGTTTATCCCTCGTAGCAATTTACATACAATTCGCTACGGTCGATAAAAAGCTAAAGCAGAAGTTACGGTGGATGGCTGGTTGACGTTCAGTCGAGTCTCGATTCGGATTTTGTTAGTTTTGTTGGTAGGATTGACAATTGAATTGAATCTCGATGGATGTGTTCATGGAGTGTTACAATTATTAATTTCATTCGTAAGACAAATCGATCTTTTTGATTCTTTTTTTTAATAGTTGGCCAGTTTATATTTCTCAAATCTTAGATAACTCCATTTTTTAATAAATTATAAGCTGTTCTTCTGAAAAGTTTCTTATTTTTACTATTAAAAACTGCATTCTTTGCTCAATTATTTTCTGAAGTAAGTCTAAAATTGCACCTATATCTGCAATTTTGCATACCCCTAATGTCAATTAATCAATTTTAACAAATTTTGATATCCATTTTGAAAAAGAAACCAATATTTATCGAATGAATTCCGTTTTACTTTTATTGACTAACCAAGCCCAACTTTCGTTTTGTGTTCAATTTTTATTGATAGTTGTAAATAAACCAAGTTTGGTGAAAAAATCATCTTTTTATTTAGATCTACAAAAAAGCAATTTGAGAAGACAAACCGCATTGGGTGGAACTACACTATAGAAGAATGCTCCACAGTGCGCCCCAAAATATTTATTCGTATGAAATTCTATGAGCTATAAGGCTAGGCGCGAAAATATGCAACTTTCAGTTTTGCAACAGTTTGGTTGCTAAAGTGAATACCATGAGAGTGCACGCAAATGCAGTAACAATTCAGACTACGATTAGAGCAACTTAAAAGTTTGCGTTTTAGCACAAATCGAATGATCGCCCCAAATAAGTTCTTCAGTTTGTATCACACCGAACTATAATGTAACTGCGCGCACATTAAATCAAAATATTATTTGTGTGATGGTTTATCTCGTTGATTAATTTTAAGTTGCTAATGTGCGCGATCACTAGTGATTAAACTATTTCATTTCGGAAAAATTGCATGTGCGCGCCTAGCTTAAACACACTAAGCGGCAACTGAACTTCACAAAAGGTGCTTTTTCTTCACTGTTTAATGGACGTTGGCCATTGACGGTATTCGCTTCACTACATGGACATGGACTGGGCGTACATTTTTGTGATCCATTGTTTTTTTTTTCTGGACATGTGCATGGAAATGGCAAACCAAATGTTAACTACTTGTTCCTTACCCCGCGTTTGTTAAGTGCAGTCTGATGAGTGAATATTGAATTGAAAGCAAAACATAATCAGAAAATAAATTTATAAATTGACTTGAAAAATAAAATTCTAGCTATCGATCTACTCAGAAAATAAATAAAAGCATGAAATATAAAGGTGACATGTAATGGATTGAACAATTTAAACTACGCTGTAGTGTGCGTTCAAAACCAAGAAACATTTAAAGGAAACAAGCAAATCTCCGTCAATTTTGTATTCTCGTGTGAATGGCAGAAGATTTTTAAAGCAATACAAAAATAGCCTTGTGTAAAAAGGGACTTGACCATAGTCTATGAACAAACCCATTCACTTATTATTTCCTTTCTATTGGTGGAAAATGAATGTTCGAATTTAAAATTGCAAATGCAGAAAAAATGAAAACAAGAAATAGGTCTGTTACATAAATTAAATATTGGTACGTTTTTCTACTTTCTATTTTATATGAATAAAAGCTAATTATTGGTCATTATTTTGATATTTTCTTAATTTTACTTTGCAAAAGACTCTTTCATTACTTGTGACTGCTGTACAGGGGTACCATTTTTACAAAAATAAAAAAGCTACGGTCCATGCTACGGTCGATGCGTTTTTTGGGAATTACTTACGGTACAATGGATAGATTCCCAATAAAACACACCTAATATATCAGGTCTAGGAAATAAGTTGATTTTTAAAAATTAATTTGATATTATAAATTAGAGTGATATTTTTTTATTATTTGAAACATTTATTGAAAGAGGAACAGAACACTATGAAACCTATCTTCAAGAATTTACTTTAAAATGGATTCCAGCAACAAGAAATCATTTACATGGTAGAGCGAGTGAAGGATGCTTATTCGGTATCAAAAAACAATTTGGAGTATCTACAAAATGCCGGTTTATAAATGAAATGAACAGAATAATAATTGAGATAACAGTCAAAAATGAACAACTTTATATAGTTCAAGTTTATATTAACTGCAACAAATGGACGGAAGAATTCTCTAGCCTGTACGACTTTATCTTGGAGATGCATCATGAAAATCTTATGCTATTCGGACACTGTAACGCTAGGGTAGGAGATTCACAGCTTCTTCAATTAGAACCAGAATTTATCCCAGAAGTAGTGAATATCACAAGATTGGCAATGGATACAAAACTTGATGGGAACGGGAGAAGGTTCATAGAAATGTGTGAGACGATTGGACTCACTTTGTTGAATGGACGAACTAAGAGCGATTCGAATGGACACCTTACATTCATAAAAGGAACTTCTTGTTCAACAATAGATTATTGCCTGGTGTGTGGGAAATGGCTGGAGTGCGTGGCAGACTTAAAAGTGGAAGAGCTTGTTTATTCGGATCATCTACCAATATCTGTAAAATGCCAATACACTGAAAACGAATCTGAATGAAATATCAGCACAATGAAACTGCTACCGAAACTTCAATGGAAAAATTCGCATATTTACAGATATAGAAGCAACCTCGACATTTTAGTGGATTCGGTAAATAACAGCCTTTTCAATTCTAGCGCTGGAACAGATATTCTAGTGGCTTGTATATTAGAGGCAACAAAACCCTTCCAGTCAACTCGTAAAAGGAAATGGAAAGAACCGTAGTTTGACACGGAATGTGAAACAGCTAGAGCAAAATCTTTTAGATTTCTGAGACTCCTGAGAACGGCAAATACTAGTTATGCGAAAAGAATGTACCAAGCAGCGAACAAAGATTACAAAAGGATATGTAAAATAAAGCAAGCAAATCACTCTCAATATATTATGCAAAGCTATCGGAAGTCAGAGACAGTAGTTCATTTTGGAAGCTCGCTCGTTTTCTAAATGGGGTGCCTTTAGCAAAAAATTTAAAAATTGATGTAAGCCTTTTAGCAGACCACTTCAAAAACCATTTAAACTCGCCGACAAGCCCAAACCAAATCCTATATGCCTGTCCATATCTTCAAAATTATGCTCTTGAACGTGATATCTCAGTTGATGAAGTAATCAAGGCTAAGGTCAACAAGGCTCCTGGGGAAGATAGAGTGCCATATGAGTTTTTCATCAACGCCACCGAAAGCTTTATAGAGAAACTAACTACCAGGTACAATTATATATTTAGAGTAGCTGAGGTGCCAGAAAGTTTCCGTAAAAATATTATTTTCACATTGTTTAAAAAGGGTGACTCAAACGAGCCAAATAACTACCGAGGTATATCATTCATCAACACAATCGCGACATATTTTCCGGTGTCATCCTAGAAAGATTGACAAGCTGGGTGCTGCAAAACAATTTAATCAGGGAGTATCAATCAGGTTTTAGAAAAGAATTTTCAACGGTTGATAATATTTTCTCACTGACATGCATTGCCAAATCATATCTCGACAAGGGAAAGAAGTTATACGCATTCTTCATCGATTTTAAAGCGGCATTCGACTCAATTGACAGGAACGCGCTCTTTTATAAACTTAGCTGTTTAGGAATCTCCTCAAAGATGCTAACTATACTAAAACACCTTTACGAAAATAATATGATAACAGTGTGGAACGGAAATGTAGTATCTAACTGGTTCCAAACGTCAACTGGAGTCAAACAAGGATGTCTGCTAAGCCCGCTTCTGTTTTCACTCTTTCTGGATGACATCTCATCTGCCCTTCCTGGAGGAATCACCTATGCTGGTGTCAACATAAAACCATTGATGTACGCGGATGATATCGTCATTCTAGCAGAGTCACCACAAATGTTACAAATGATGATAAATAAACTACAAATATACTGCGATCTTTGTAGTCTCATGGTCAATACCAGTAAATCAAAAGTAATGATCTTCAGAAATAGAACAGGTAGATACGCTAGAGAAGATAAATTGACCTGGGAAAATAGAAACCTCGAGTTGGTAAAAGAGTATAAGTACCTCGGAGTTATCATCACTCCTCAGCTTTCTTATAAGAAACACCTACAGGGAATTCTAGTAGAATCAAAAAAAGCCATTAATTCGAACTGGAAGGGAGTGCTTGGGAAAAAACATGTAGAGCCGAGTGCCAAGTTCAAGCTATTTGAAGCGGTGATGAGGTCGATTATGTGCTATGCAGGACAGGTTTGGGGCTTTCTTCAGTATGAAGAAGTAGAAAAAATCTTGAGGTACTTCATCAAATAAATATTTTGGCTCCCAGAAAATACCCCTACTTATATGCTGCTTCTTGAAACAGGTCTTCCGCCTCTTTATATATTTTCCCTGAAGCTGCATTTCAACTACATCCTTAGAGTGATGACCCTTGGAAACCATCGATTACCCAACATCATTGCAAGGCACCTACGACAGGAAAAATTACAATTTTTCGCAGAATGGTCGCGCATGGAGGTGCAACACAACGTGCAGATAGTGGAGAGTGATTGGAGTACTTGCGGAAAAAACTTTCAAGTAATGCTGGACAGGATAGAGCAGACATGTTTTCGCAGATGGCGCAACGTAGCTCCACCAGAAATATGTACAGAACTCTGCAGCACAACCTAGGTATAAATAAATATTTTCAAGATCGGCACTCCATATCAACCATCTCAACTATTTTTAAAACCAGAGATGAACTCATTCGGTTAAACTATCTGCCATATAGACCCGTAGAAAATACTGAATGTACCCTGTGTAACCACAGAACGACCGAAGATGTCCTACATTTCTTAGGAACGTGTCCTATCCTTGCCACTATACGTCAAGATCATATGGGAAAAAGATCTCTTACTGCAAATGAAACCAAAGAATTTAATAAATAGACCAGATTGGAATCGTCTATGCAACTTTGTCAAAACAGCGTTAAGATATAGAAGTCAAATTGTAAATGAAGCTTTTTAAAAATCAGTTATGTCCTCTTGCTATAATTCCTTTTAATATCATTTTTATATATGTATATTGCAATACAACCAAGAAATGCGTTTCTATTAAAAAATGTGTAAAATTCAATAAATTTACATTATATTTGTTCAGATATACTCTCTATTTCTGGCTGACGGCAAAAGCCAAAGCTTAAATTGTGAAATTGTTAAACAAAAACAAGAATTCTTTAATTGTTAAATAAAATCACTACTACTACTACTACTATAAAAACAATCCAACGAAGTACATTTATTTTATTTAGTCCACATCGCAAAACTACTCTCGAGAATAAGTAGCGGAATCTAGGAACTTCACTTAATTGTATTCTAATAAAAATGTTGGACTAAAGGTCACAAAAACATTCAATTGGCTTTAAATCCACACAGTCCATTAAATCCACACTTCAACTAAATATAAAAAAATGATGTGTCTTTCATTCATAAATTCGACAAAAGTCCAACCAATGTGTAATTAATTACCAAAAAGTTTAATACAAAAATTAAGAGAATATTTTTCATTTACAAAATTTTTACTTGAGCACATAAATATTTGCATATTTTTCAGATAGCACTCCGACGACTTTTGCAATATTTTCACAACACAATTGTTAACCTTTTGTCAAGTTCAAAAATATATCTCAGACTATTTGAGTAATACGTATAGTATCTTAAGACAAAGAACTAATATCAAGTTTGGTACATTCAACTGCTCTCAATGAATGCTATTCCATAATTAAATAACGATTTAATCATTATTTTTTCTCACCGATGCGGTCAGGGGAAATACCAGGACCACTCTGTGTCATGGATTTAAAACTTCTATTGCAAGTGTGGATTGACTTTCTAGAGCTCGCTAGATTTACGATATATGAGTATTTATAGAAAATTTTCTACCACATGGTTCGGGCAACAACAATGTTGAAGTTCGATACGTGATAGAGTTGCTAATTTATGTGTTCCAAAAATGAAGATGGATTTCAGTAGAGGATTAATTGGTTGGCTTGGTATTTCAAACTTGTTTCGACCTAGTGCCTCATTTGGGAATCGAATTTCGCAAGTTTTGATATCTCTTATTAGGTAGACACGTTTTGTTGAATCTGTGCTAAAGAAATCTTACAATTTGTTCTGTAACATTGAGCTATTAGTTGTGTATTAGTTACTCTCATTAAAACAAAGGAAATAGTTAATTCTAAAAGATAATGTTTAAAAATAAGGTTTGTCACAACTAGTTCTTGATGGACTTATAAAGAAAATATATACATAATACATATACAAATATGTATATTTTTCCGGGAAATATTAATGTGAAATCACTCTACGCACAAGCAGAGTAGTTTAGAAATAAAAAGTATCGGTTTTATGCATTTATTCATGTTTGATGCATTTGTGTCTCAATAAAAAAAATAAATCATTTGAATATTAATCGAAAAATAAATATTTTAAACTCTATCTTGATTCCATGGATGATAATAGCCGTGTTTTTTTCTAAGCCCCGGGGAAATTGGACGAAAAAAACGATGAGTAGGATTAACAATTTGCATACTAAATCCAACAACAACTAATCCCCGGGGGTGCTTAGCTTAAGCCCAGAGAATTCTCGGGGCTTAGCTATTGGAGAGGATAAAAACTGTGCTACCAAAAACTTTTTCACAAACTTATCGATAAAATGTATAGAAACTTCAAAACTGACATTTTGATATGTCAGATAATTATCAATTTTGTTTGGTTTGGTTGAGCATTTGGTCTAAGTGTGTCAGTTGTTTTCCTGACGGCCATGTCAACCTAACCTAATCTACCTTTTAATATAAATTCCGCAACACAACAACAAATCAATTTTAAGATTTTTCGCTTTTGTATTGCCTCTATGGTTTTTTCCACCTCGCCATGAGCACAACCTTCTACAGCGATTTTAATTTGTGCGTATATTTTTATTATAGGTACTCGTATATTAAAACTTGACCGTAAAATTATTATTAAATAAAAAAACATTTCCTGAAGTTGGTATTCGTTCAATTAACAAGAATTGAATGAACAACAAAACAAAGGTTCCTCTGAGAAGATTGTTTTCGGCTGCGTTTTGTTGTACACGGGAGCAACCCAATACAGATTCTCTGCTACATCCTTGGCATACTTCAATCTTCTGGATCGTCGTGTGCTCTTGCTCAGACTTATATTCCTAATGACATAGGGCCTGAGCGTCCCGCCCGAATAAGCAACTCGTCCACTAATATCATGTCACCAGTGACCGACGAATGGGGTAGTTTTCAAGTATTTGTGAAAATTAAATTAAAAGAAAATCACATCGGCTAAAAACAATTTCCAAAATACTTGATTTCAATTTTCAAATAACTTGATTCACATTTTTTTGTATAAATAATAATTAACTTGGTTCTTTTTATGATTTTTTTAATAGAAAAGTAGTTTAAATTCAATAAATATATCGAAATTACACAAAACAAATCAACCCGATGATTCTTAGAAGAATGCATTACAGCTGTTCTTCAAATGTCATCTTGCAAACTAATAAATAGTGCTACCAAGTATTTCACTAAGCGCCTTGGTCGTTTTTTTCAACCAATTCCCCCGGGGATAGCAAAAAAACGCACCTAATGTTGAATTATCCAATCTTTTTAAAAAATCTGTTTGCTTTTAAATAGGTATGCAACAAGGCATATTCTACCGGAAATCCCAATTTAATTAGATATATTTAGCGTAAGCATATAGTGATCCGGCAACTAAACTGTATAATTTATTTGCCAACTTTTTCCTTCGCTTTTTTATTTAAACCTTACGTAATGGGTGTTTTTTACTTGCGATTATAGGTACTATAAGGCAAGTTAAGTTATTATTCGTAAAACTTTTATAAATAATTAAATAATTCTTTTTCTAACAACTAAACATGGCATTACGATCATAGAGAACACCAAAAAAGTGGGTCCCGCAATTCCGTCTGTCTGTCTGTAGAACGATCTACAGCTTAAACGGCTGAACCGATTTGGTTGAAACTTGGTGCTTAGTCGTTTTAGATGATTGTCCAAAATAGATTTTTGAATCGTTGTTTTAGCCCCAAAAATAACGGTACTTGTCATACAAATTTTTCTACCATCTTAATTATCTCGAAAACGGCTGCAACGATTTTAATAAAAATTAGTGCGTGTACTAATTTGGTATGGTATACATTTTGGCCGAAACAAATATAAAAATATTTTGTTATTAACGGTACCTGCCATACAAGCATTTTATTGATTTTCGACTTTCTCATAAACGGCTCAACGGATTTCGATCAAACTTTGTATACACGATCTCCTTAAAATTCTACTGCATTTCAAAATTTTCGAAAAATAGTTTTTTTTTTGATTTTTGAAAAAAAAAAACATTTTTTTTTTTTTGAAAATTCAATATTTCGAAAACGGGTGGTCGATTTTTTCTGAAATTTTGTTTTTAAGTTTTCATTCCAATTTTTTTTAGGAAAAAATTTTTATATATGAAAAATTAAGTGAAAAACGACTTTAAAAATAATTTTAACCGTTTCTATTAAAAATCTTGTGCATATAATATAATCGAATATAGCTGCATGGGAAGTTTTGATGGATATTGTCTATCGTCTATGGTTTGAAAATTGAGAATGTCAAACTCTGCTGACATTTCTGTTCAGTAAGGTTTGCAAATTCACCATGAATCCTTTAACGCCGGAAAAGTGCTTCCAAATCGTGAAAATTTCATTTGAAAAATATAGATCTGTTCCCAAAGTTCATAGAGCACTCCTTCCATTTTAAGGTCAACATAAGGTAGTAAGCAAGCAATTTGTGCAGTTATTTTTGCGTATATGGAGCGAAAACAATCCTGAAGCCATTAACAAATCATCATTACATCCATTAAGAAGGACTATTTGGTGGGGTTTACACGCTGGTCGCATCATCATCGGTCCTTATTTCTTTCAAAATGAGGAAGAATCCGCCGTTATGATCAATGGCGAGCGCTATCGAACCATTTGGTGCCAACAAGATGGCACAATTTGCCATACCAATGCCATAACCATAAATTTATTGCAAAATCAATTTGGTGACAGCTTTATTTTCAGAAGTGGACCTATTAACTGTCCCTCGTTCGTCCGACTTAACTATTTATACTTGCGATTATAGGTACTATAGGGTAAGTTATGCATTCGTCGAAAAAAAAGTATTGAGATAACAATCAAACATGACATTACGATGATAGCGAAGACGAAAAAAGATGGTCTAAATATTCTGTCCGTCTGTCATTCTGTCAGTCTGTCAGTCTGTCAGTCTGTCAGTCTGTCAGTCTGTCAGTCTGTCAGTCTGTCAGTCTGTCAGTCTGTCAGTCTGTCAGTCTGTCAGTCTGTCAGTCTGTCAGTCTGTCAGTCTGTCAGTCTGTCGGTCTGTCAGTCTGTCAGTCTGTCAGTCTGTCGGTCTGTCAGTCTGTCAGTCTGTCAGTCTGTCAGTCTGTCAGTCTGTCAGTCTGTCAGTCTGTCAGTCTGTCAGTCTGTCAGTCTGTCAGTCTGTCAGGCTGTCAATCTGTCAGTCTGTCGGTCTGTCAGTCTGTCAGTCTGTCAGTCTGTCAGTCTGTCAGTCTGTCAGTCTGTCAGTCTGTCAGTCTGTCAGTCTGTCAGTCTGTCAGTCTGTCAGTCTGTCAGTCTGTCAGTCTGTCAGTCTGTCATTCTGTCAGTCTGTCAGTCCGTCAGTCCGTCAGTCTGTCAGTCTGTCAGTCTGTCAGTCTGTCAGTCTGTCAGTCTGTCAGTCTGTCAGTCTGTCAGTCTGTCAGTCTGTCAGTCTGTCAGTCTGTCAGTCTGTCAGTCTGTCAGTCTGTCAGTCTGTCAGTCTGTCAGTCTGTCAGTCTGTCAATCTGTCAGTCTGTCAGTCTGTCAGTCTGTCAGTCTGTCAGTCTGTCAGTCTGTCAGTCTGTCAGTCTGTCAGTCTGTCAGTCTGTCAGTCTGTCAGTCTGTCAGTCTGTCAGTCTGTCAGTCTGTCAGTATGTCAGTCTGTCAGTCTGTCAGTCTGTCAGTCTGTCAGTCTGTCAGTCTGTCAGTCTGTCAGTCTGTCAGTCTGTCAGTCTGTCAGTCTGTCAGTCTGTCAGTCTGTCAGTCTGTCAGTCTGTCAGTCTGTCAGTCTGTCAGTCTGTCAGTCTGCCAGTCTGTCAGTCTGTCAGTCTGTCAGTCTGTCAGTCTGTCAGTCTGTCAGTCTGTCAGTCTGTCAGTCTGTCAGTCTGTCAGTCTGTCAGTCTGTCAGTCTGTCAGTCTGTCAGTCTGTCAGTCTGTCTGTATGTATGTAAAGAAACCTACAGCCCAAACGAGTGGGCCGAATTGCATCAAACTTGGTCTATAGAGTTTTTTAGGTATTGTGCAGAGGGGAAATTGAAATTTATTTTAGCTCAAAAAATAACGGTACCTGCCATATAACCGTTACGTTAAAGCCTATTTTTCTCGGAAACGGCTCTAACGATTTAGATTTTTAAAAAATCAGTGTAGCTTTTTAGATACGACCTATCATATGGTTGAAAAAAAAATGTTTAAATGTCTAAAAACGGTACTTTCCATAGGACCGTTTTTTTTGCTTTCGACTATTTCATAAATTTCTTTCGAAATTTCACACATACATAGCCTTAGGTTGCCCAATTTATTAATTTAAAATTAAATATTTTGAAAACTGCTCATTAATTTTTTTTCAAAATTATATTTATTATGTATTTGCTGAATACCTGAATTTTTTTTTTAATTTTTTTTCAAAAAGTTTAAAAAAAACTTTTTTTTCTCAAAAACCGCTTCACAGATTTTTAATATTTTTTCTCATAAATTCAAATTTACCAAAGAAATAAAATGGCGTACATTTTTTGAGCTCAAATTAGTTTAAGTATTTATTTCAGTATTTTGAATTATTTTTTCTTTGATTAATCCGATTTAATTTTTTGTTTTTAAGTTTATATTATTAAATATTGAAGACTGTCATACCAATTTTTTTTAGAAAAAAATTAAAGAAACTTTGTGTATAAAAAATAAAGTAAAAAATTACTTTAAAAATATGTTTAGATTTTAAATAGAGATCTTTTGCATACGTGTGATCGAACATAAGACCAAGTTCGTGCGGTCGAGTCGTGGATTTTATTTATGGGGTATGTTAAGTCATTGGCTTATGTCGACAAACAAGCAACTTTTGAAGCATTGAAAGCCATTGACTACATAGTCAGATTTATTCGGAAAAGTTTAAAGAAGAAAATTGGTCGAATGGACTATGTAACTCGTAGCTACGATGGGCATATACTAGAAATCATATTTAAAAAAAATAAATGTCATGAAATTATCTACCTACATATCTGTTAGATTAAGGTAATGAATACAGTTTTTGCGTTTAACGAGATTATAAAGAGAATGGCGAGTATACAGGATAATTCATATAAGGAGTATAGGTTAGTTAGATGCAATGGGAGGGGGTTTATTCGCCCTGTTTAGCCGGGAGGGGCATTTTTTTAAGACAAAAAAAATGAAGTAAAATTTGTCAATAAAGAAAGTTGCGTTAGTGAACATTTCTTGTAAAATAGTGTCACTCAAAATTTGGTAATAAAAACTATTTTCTATATCCAAATTCAATGCTCTTTTTAATTAAAAACAGAAAACCTAACGCTCAAAAGTCTTTTACTTTCTGAAAAAGTTTAAAAATAGCCACTATTTTCAATTTTTTTAATTATTATTTTTTAATTTGCGAAAATAGTATATACTTTTTAACCCCAAATTTTGAAATCATTAGTTTGTTAATTTTGAATTTGAAAAATATATTTTTTTTAACTGTTTCTAAACCTCTCCCAGCTTAACGATTGTGAACAGACGGCCCACCATATGACTTTTATCTTCTTTTTACCCAACCTACACGCTCTAGCTTATACGTTACACCTTATGCGGATCCCCTGTTATAACTACATAAAACTAAATACATTATATGCTAATTCGAAAAAAAAATGTACATGCTTGGGCAATTCCTGGCATAATTTTATTATTTTCTAATTTGCATTTTAAAATAAAACTATTTTAATGGAACACTTTAGAATTAAAGTGCACTAAGCCTTCCTTGAATTAAAAGTAAAGCAATAGAATGGGAAGTATAGACAAACTAATGGAACTTTTTTTTAAACAGGAAATATGAGTTTCTTTGCACATTGAGTACCATTTCTTCAATGAATTTTCAAATTATAAATTATGCGTAGCATAATAAATTTTTTGATCAACTTTTATTGCTATAAATAACGCAAAGCAACGCAAGACGAATATTAATAGCAATTTGAATTATTAGCCAGATAGATAAATAAATAAAATACGCAGCTGAATCGCTCGTACTTGCTCTAAAGTTGCATCACAATTTATAGCAATATATTGTATGCCTATGTATTTCAACCCATTAAATACCAAGCACCTTAAAAATAAAAATAAATGAAAAACCTTTAAAATCCTGTTTAATGAGTTATATTTATGACTAAAAATAAATTTTTTTTTTAAATATTTTTTTAAGTTTGGTACTTAGAGGGTTGTACTCAAACGAATACACTGGCCAGATATGGGTATTTTCATTACCTAGTTAGGAAATATTTTGCAACAAACTTTTCCATGCAAGGAGTAGTTTTCGGCATATGTCACATATCCTTCGAACTCTTCTGTGACATTTTGTTTTTTTTTTTGGAAATATCCGTCTGCATTCTTCAATGTGAAAGCATTATTTGGTGCTTTTGTTGACGGACCTGAATGTATATAAGACTTTGCTATGACCCTGACAAATGGGAGTAGATTCCGATTTTCTTTGGTTTGCTAACAATGAATCGGCCAAGCATTTAGGACATTTGTTTTTTCTATTGTCACAAACCGTTCCGGTTGCAGAATGATAGCCAAAGTATTTGACCGTAGCTACCATCTAAGCGCCAATACAATGGCTCTTGAGGTAAACTGTGATATCCTGGAAAAAACATTACACGGGTGGCCACGAATTACAAAAAATAAAACGTAATAACTTTTCTTCAGTGTGAGTAATCGGCTTATCTTTTTTTTATTTTATAGGCTACTATTTAGATTTATCAAAATGAATGCTTGGGATACTGAAAAAAGGATTTGGATAGAGCAGCGATAGCATTCTTTGCAGTCCGTCATTTCCGTCCAAGGGGAATTTAGGCTGGAGTTTGAAGGTACTGCCCCGAGTAGATGGACCATTATGAGGCTGGTGAACATGTTTGCCGAATCTGGAAGCATCGAACGAAGACCGTATCATCGAGATCCCAATGTTCGGGTTCAGGATACAATCGTGGCTGTTGCAACGGCAATACAGGCAAATCCAAGTTTTTCGACTCGAAACTCATCGGGCCAAATTGGAGTTAGCAGACGGTCATTACAACGGATACTTCATAATGACTTAAACTTGTTTCCGTACAAAGTCCAAATTACAAGCAAGTTAATCCCTCAGGATTTGTCTGCTCACCTGGAATTTTGCCGAAAAATGATTGCAATGACCGAAGAAGACAACACATTGATAGATTGTACATGTCTGATGAGGCCCATTTTGACTTAAACGGCAATGTAAACAAGCAAAATTGCAGTATATGGAGTGAATCTAATGCAGAAATGCTCCATGAGACGGAACTCATAAAGGTGTATTGTCAGGCCATACTTCTTTGAAGAAAACGGTGTAACACAAACTGTCAATGGGGACCGTTATTTAAAGATGTTGAAAGAGTTTTTTTTTTGCCCAGAACTTCGCCGCAGACGTATCCCTTTCAGCAGGATTTGGTTTCAACAAGATGGAGCAAGTGCACACGTAGCCACACAAGTTATGGCGGAGCTCCAACGAAAATTCCCAAGCAAATTGATATTCAGAAACTCCACTTTCCGCTGGCCCCCAAGGTCACCTGACCTGACTGCACTAGACTTTTTTTATGGGGTTATGTCAAGCAGGAAGGAAACAAAACGAAACCCAGGAATTTGACTGAATTGAAGCAGTCCATTAAAACAATAATTGAGGCGATCCCAATTTCAACCCTTCAGGCCGCAATGAACAATTTTCTGATCAGGAGCCGCATATGCGTGGATGAGCGTGAAAGTCATTTTATGTTCTATCATCTTTAAGACCCATTAGTTATTTAAAATAAAATTTAATTTTTAATCCAATAAAAAAAAAATTAATGAAATACATCGATTAAAAGTTATTTAAATTTCTTATTGTAGCACGATTCGTGGGCCACCCTGTACCAAAAAACTATTTCAAATCTTTCGTAAACACGAACGAGTGACAGTTTGGGTCAACTGCGTATATCCGGCTTTGACCAATAATCAATTGCATTACCTCATCATCGAAAAACTGTTCAAATATTTGAACTTCGCTTTCCGATTCTATCTTTTCTTTTACTTTGGATAAATTTTCTAAATAGTAGACAGTTTCGTCTACTTCAGGTGGCTGAGTCTTCTTTCCTTAGATAAGCAAGTAGAATATCGTCTTCGCTTTCATATCCATCGTTGCCCTTGATCTCCACTGCTCCTGGGTTGCTCAAGCAAGTCATCGTCACATATATCCTCCCCGTCCGTTTGAATATTAACATCCGATGGGATAACCACTATATCCTTCATTTCTTTCATTTCCATCATCCGGAATATCATTAACAGCCATGTCGAGATTGGCGTAGCGCGTACCATAAGAGTTGTTGCAGGTATTTGTTGAAAACCCCATTTATCTGCAAAACCAGTGAGAAAATAAATGAGTATGCCTTTGGCCAGTGTACTCAATTGAGTACACCACTTTTGTTGTTTTTTGAACAAAAAAAAAATGTTTGAATGAGAATTGTTAACAATACAAGTACAGTTCTTTGGCAAAAAATCTATTGAACAGAATTGGTTATTCACAAATTAGCCGACAGTGTACATTTTAACTAACATTTTACTTTAACAAGACACAAAACAGTTTAAAACAAAAAATGCACGATACAAAATTTGACCAATTTTTTGAAAATGGCTTTCGACCTCAACGAAATTCTTTCGAATAACAAAAAGACATGTCCATGCTTGCTTTCAAATCGGAAGAAATTAAAATTAAAGCCTATTTACAAAAAAAATATAACTGAAATTTTCAAATTTGTTCCACAAGTATTATAATAAAAATCGAAAAATTAAATTTAAAATTAAATTTAATTTTAATTAAAGACAAACATTATAACCCCCAAGGCCAATTTCCTAAATTGCTTTAATGTTCTTAGTAGCCCTTACAGTTTAAAAACCTGTTAATTAATTCTCATGCTTCCAGCAGAAGCCGGAACATGCGAAAAGTCAATGTTTAAATTGAATTGAGATCCAAATTTACCAAAAAAAAGACAGTACATACAATTCAATAAAATTTATCATTGATCCGCAAAACACTAATTGCCAAAAATTGATCGCCTGCCGCACGCGGTAAACTTATATTAAATTTTGTTCAAAAAATGATAGGTACCTGTGGAAAATGTCATGAACTGCCGGCCGTAGAGTCAGTCACGCAACTTTCATAGTATAGTGCATGTTTGCAACCCACATATCGCGTTAAAATGGTGTATTTCAATTGATTTATCCATTGTCATCAATTTTGTTATCGTGATCGTCACTGAACTCGTGTAGGTTTTATTTAATACTTTGTGGAATAATATCTTATCTAGGTTAGGTTAGGTATATGGGCGAGAGTTGATCTTGTTATCGGCACACTTAGATCAAAATAGATCCATTGTTGTACCCTGAAGTGTTGTAATGTAACCAGTGTGGCCAATTTAGCCAATATAGTTTGCTTTTAGCATTTATTTTTTTCAAATCCTGCCGGCAGATTTTTTAGCAGGAAATCTAGCAGGTTTTCATGTTTCTCAAACCTAAAATAAGATAATACCTACTTTAAAAAATAAAACTCAATCAATCATAAATGCCATTTTTGCGAGTCTAGGTAAGGCCACGGGGGCGTCTTCGGTGCGGATAGAGAGTAAACGGCTCAGCTCGACGGATTGGGGGTAGTTCTTGCTCTCTACCGTCACACCTCCTACTCAGCAAACAAAAAATCTCGTATAAGGATGTGGAAAAGGAAGGTTGTGAGAATAGGATAATAAGGACTTGGAATCAAAATGATAGGGATTGCACAAATCTAGTTACCTATGCCACCGCATTGAAGAAAGGATGGGGTTAGCTTTGAAATTCACGGCGGACACAAATCCCTTTCTTTGATTTTGAAACTTAAACTAACCTATATACTAAAATTCTAAATGTTGTACATTTACATATATACAAATGAATAAAATGCTCATTACAGAGCTTCAATCGTGAACTATACAAAATATTTTTGAAGATGCTTTAAATGAAGCAGAAACCTTTTCATTTCTATAAATACCTTTTACTTAATTAAATTAACAAACTCTGATATCTGATTTTTTTTTGTTTCTTTAGTTAATATGTATTTGTAAGGTTGTTTCCTTTTTTTAAAAAAAAAATTAAAAAAATAAACAACTTCTTTTTTTGTGTTTGATTAGTTATTTAAAATCCAACATAGGGGTAACCGGGGCTAGTTGTCCTCAGGAGCATGTAGACTAACTGCCCATAATTTCAAATCTACACAATTTTATGCATGTTTTTTGTTACCCTTGTACCAGAGCTATCTGAATAGCCTTACATTGTTTTTTTTTTTTAATTCATTTTTATTTAATAATAACTTATAACTATGTTAAAGCTAGACAAAAATGTTTAAACTAGCCTAAGTATCAATAACTAATTTACTGGCGCCCTAAACTAAACAATAACTCTTAGAACTAATATCTTTCGACCTAAAAACTATATTAATTAAATCTAATTATTTTTTTTTTAACCAAGAAAACCTATTGCCAAAAAACTCGATATCTTATCATATTTTTCTTTTTTACTTATAAACTAAACCTAAGGATAGATTAAAAATAATTAAAACTAAGTACAACTAACTTATACTAACTAAAAATAATGTAAGCTACTTAAAATACCTAATAATACCCAAAACCACTTAAAACTACTTAAACACTAGAACACCCACAGCAGCATTTTTTTCGTTTTTAAAATTTTTTTTTGTTTATTTTTTATATGCATGCAGACACACAACAACATGCAACCTACACATACATGTACATACGCACATACAATACGTACGCACATACATGCACAGACACGCAGTTACATGCACATATGCCCCCGCATTCATACCTATTTTTAATTTTTTTTTTTGATGCCAACCCCGACTGTTCCCTATGCCTAATTGCCCTAAATCTATGTAAGTCGGCCAAGACATACCATCTTCATCGACATTAAATATGATGCTGTTTAGAGAGCCACCAAAACTGGTTCTCATGTTTCGCCCTATCCCTCCGATCCCGATCGGACACAGTCCTACTGAACCGAAGGCGCTCTTCTCCACCTTGAGCGATGACGTCTCGACCATACAGGAGTCGCCTATCCACAGTTTTCCGGCTGACGTGGTAGATGAGCGGGACCGCCCCTCCATCCTGTATCAGCCCTCGACTGTCTAAATAGAGGAATGCCTCGGGAGGGATGTAACCACTTAACCGCGCACTCTCAATATATTCGTTATTGGGGTAATAAGCCCCAAAAATTAAGCTGTTAGTTGAGGACATCGCTCTTGCAACGTGACCCCGAATCAGCTTGAACAAAAAATTATCTATTCTGTTTATGTTGGCTCCGTTGTATAGAACCTGGTTGGAATAATATCTTGTGTACTCCGACTCTGGTGTTCTGTGTAATCCAAGGCAACGTCTAAGACATTGCCTCTCAAACACGCGGATCTTTTCCATTTGAGATGGGGCAACGTTGAACCAGACCGGGCATCCGTAGGCAATCATCGGCCTGATGAGGGCCATGCAACAAATCACCTTCACCCTGCTGTCAAGACGGCTGCTATAAAACAGTCGTTTTGTCAAGGCAAAAGCTCCCCTAGCCCTGGCCAAGGCAGCACCTATATGTCTGTCGAAATACAGGTACTGATCCAACCAGATACCAAGGTACTTTACTACACTTTTACTCGCCAGTGGATGTCCATGTGGCCCTACGATGCTTGCGCCAGTTCTTTCTCGTATCCCTTGTGGCGCTAGACAACGGAGTCCTAAACAAAATAGTTTCTGATTTCTGGAAGTTGATTTTCAACTTCCAGTCATCACAATATCGCTGAATCTTGTCGAAGTCACTCTGCAAGAGGCTTTTGATGACCTCAACTGTATTAGCTGTTCGGCGTACGCAATTGCCTGAGTTAGACTACCTATCAGATCGCTGGTGTAAATTCTGAATAGAATCGGCGAGTTAACCGCTCCCTGCTGAAGACCATTATTAATATTAAAAATTGCGGTAGAAGTTACATTGCCACTCTTGACAACAAACTTTCTACCATTTAGTATGTCATAAAGCATATACAATAGAGGTTTACTTATACCTAGTCTGGTTAGCTTTAGATAGAGACCTTCTAACCATACAGTGTCAACCAGACAGGCACCCGTACACTGCTTTTTAGTTTTGTTCCATTGGATATCAGAAACTAGTTTAGACGCGGCATGAATTGTGTCATGTCCCGCCTTAAAACCGAACTGATTATCCGGGATGATATTTTTGTCCTCCGCCCACTTGAACAGGGCTCTATTAATAACCTTTTCAAATACTTTGCGCTGATACTCGGAAGAAGACTTATCGACCGGAGATTCGCCGGATTGGAGTTGTCCTTTCCCTTTTTTGGGAGAGGGTGCACCACAGCTGTCTTCCACCGCTTGTTAAACAGTGTGGTATAAATGTCAACTGCTTCTTGAGGCAAATGTCGTAGTACAACGTTGCATATACCATCGACTCGTAGGGGCTACCGTGATCATAAACTTGTGTTCTCTAAATCAGTCAATTCATTTGGAGGCAATGACGAAGTTCGATATGTTAGTTCATGAAATATTAGAAAGCTCTTCCAAATTATTGAAGAAGTAGCTGCCTAACAGATTCTTCCTCTGGTGACAGATTGCAGGGCAGTGGCAGAGAAAGTGTGAGGTGTCCTCATGCACCTCTTCGTCACCACATCCCCTTCATAGATCGTCTGTACTGAGTTTAATTTTGAATTTATGATATCCCAGAAGGTTATGCTTATAAGAGAGGAAAGGGATCTCTTGTCGAGTTGCATAATTTTGTCTGTCCTCTGCTTGTTGAAGCATGGCCATATTTTCCTGGTAGTATCACAAGTGTCAAGAAAGCTCCACCTTGTGTTGGATTTCTTAAGAATCCTGTCAGAAATTTTCTGTTTAATGAAACAGTGTTGGATATTTACCAGCTCTGCTTGACAAATTTTGACTGTGCTCTGAACTAAAAAAGAAATAAAATGCACGAATGGATCGTACGAACTTGCTCTCGTAGCTAGCAACTATAATGTAGCTAAATATTGAGGCTGTTAGAAGGAAGTCAAGGTATCCCATGCAGATTTAAAGCCGATGTTGGTAATATTACCTTGATTCTTAGTATAATGAATGGTGAATGGATGATTCAAGGAATATGTACATAGGCACTTACCTACAAATCGTCGGCGGAAAGCAAAATTGTTTTTAGTCATAAAAAGCAAATTTTACAGGGAACGATTTTTAAGTTTCAAACTTAATAATAGTCATGTTTTTTTGTTCATCAGACATTCGATTTATATTTTTTTATAAAGTTAGTTTAATTCTTTTAAATTAACCGTACAATTTTTTTTCACTAGTCAATAATTAATATTTTTTAATTTTTTATAACAAAAAACTCAATAAAAATTGTGCGTTGACTATATGCTGTTAATAATGACTTTTAAGAATTTAAGAATAGCTTTTATTTAAGAACTGATTTGAAAAATTCTTTCATCCGAGGAAACACTGATTCGATGTCTTTTTGTTTCTCTTTAGATATTGATCCTCCGGCAGAACTTTTTGCGACCTTTGGTAATTTGGCATTTTCTAGTGTATCTTTTTACTTGCAATATACGAGTACATAGGTACTTTAATATGGGGAAAGTTTTGTATTTGCAAAAAAAAAAAACAAACTTGCCATTAAGATGATGGAGAACACCAAAAGAGTGGGTCCCGCAATTCCGTCTGTCTGCCTTACCGGGTGAAGCGATTTTAGTCAAACTTGGTACTACAGCGTTTCAGATGTTCGTCTCAAATAGGTTTTTTAATCCTTTGTTTAGCCCCAAAAATAACTGTATTTGCCTTACAATTTTTTCTACCATTTTAATTATCTCGAAATTAAAAAGTGTGTGCACTACTGTGGGTAGGTATAGTCTAAATTTTGTTGCTTTACATATTTTGTTATTAACGGTACCTGCCATACAACCATTCTTTGATTTGCGATTTTCTCATAAACAGCTCCACATATTTCGATCAAATTGTCCTTAGAATTCTTGATAATACTACATACCAAAATTTTCAAAACATTTTCTTTTGAATTAATGGATAAAATGGGTGGACGATTTTCTTTGAAATTGTGTTTTTAGATTTATATTATTAAATACATAAAATTGTCATACTAAAAAAAAATTGGAAAAAAAAATTAATTAATTTTGTATATAAGAAAAAAAGTTTACTAAAAATCTTGTGCTTAAGATGTTATCGAACATAAGAGGACGTATGTGCGATCCAGTCGTGCATTTTAATTTATTTCGTTTAAGGAAACCGCCTGCGAAATTCTTCGTTCACTAAAATTGTCATGAACTATTTCTTACATTTTGAGTAAGGGATGAAATATAATCCTTGTGGAGCAAGACTATATAATTAAAAAGTCGGCTTTCCTTAGCTCCATAAGCTTAAATTTGGCATTAGGATAATCCATAATTTTTAGGTTACGCACAACAGAAATATGGCTGATATGTACATACTATTTTTTAAATGACGAACAATTACGCTGTGAACATCATCAAGTTCCTGTATTCTAGTTTTTTGATTTAAGTGCACTTGAACTTTTATTTGAATTATATACAACTATTTCGCTAAAACACTAAATGATTCAAAATAGCTTTTAACGGGCTTTAGTCCACAAAATTTACGTTTCATCCCGGCAATCTCACTTGCACTCATCAGTTAGTTAGTGAGCGCATTACCAATACGCAATTTTTGTTAAGTTCAGTTCAACTTACTTGCATTTTTTGACAAAAAAGCAATGTGAACTATATCCAACAAGATTAAAATTTTAATCATTAAAATTGTAAGATTTTGTCCTTGGCCAGACATAGTTAATAGTATATAGAATTGTAATATAAAAAAAACACCTTCTTATTAAAACACTAAATATTTGTTGTTTTTTTTGCAGATTTTAATCAAAACCAACACAAACACCGTTTTTAAAAAGAATTACATTAATACAATCAAACTTGAAACATAAGAGCAAATTTTCGCATTAAATTAAATAACATGTGTAGCGAATATTTCTTTTTTCAATAAATTTTATTTTTTTTTCTCAAAATTGTTTCAAATATCATTGGAGATATTTACTCTCAATCAATCAATTGAGAAATGTAAAAATTGGAGAATATAGCATCAAATCAATGGATATAGAATATTTTTGAATGTTCTTCATTGAAATTCTGCAAAATTGTTCTTTACAAAAATGTCTGTTTGAACAATTTGGAATGAATTTTATTTGAAAAAATGTGCACTTAGACTAAAGTGGCTTAATGAAAATTTTCAGAAAAAAAAACTAGTGCAAATTGTATGAAAACCAACCAAATGAAGGAAAAGTAGTCGTTATAAGTGGCTGGTCGTTATAAGCAACGTCGTTATAGGTTTTTAAGGATATACAAATCGAATTTCAAAAAATTGATTTAAAAAGTGTATCTATTTTTTAAAAATTGAAAAACCAACCTTTTTGAAAATTTGAGTATTAAGTTTTATTAACACTTCTAGGGAGTATTTGCATATAAAATACTTTTAATCGGTTCATCCAATAGTGAGAAAGTCAAAAATATTAAAAGTGGTTGGTGGGAAGTGCCGATAATAAGTAAGCAAAGTAAAATATATTTTACTTCAAAGTGGACTGCACTAATTTAAAACACACACATTTTTTTAATCAAAATTCTTGTAGCCGTTTTTGAGAAATACATTTTTTCTTAACGTTTTTTTAACCTTTGTACCGTTGTTTCTTTATTTGAGGAAAATTGTTTTTTTTTAACTATTCTAGATAATCAAAAAAAAATCCATTAAGTTGTTTTCGAAATTTTGATATTTCAATTTTGACTTACATTAAGCTTTCTAGGAGCTTCTGCACAAAAAAATCGAAACATTAAAGGAACCGTTTTCCAGAAAATCGAAAACAAAAATTGGTTCTATTAGACCTAGAGGTACCAAAACTAACCATTTTTTTGAACAAAAAAAATACCCTTCCCTGGTTTTTTTCATAAAAATTTTTGGAAGCCGTTTTTTCAGAAAAATAAGATTTTTCTTTTTAGCTAGGTACCGTTATTTTTCGTCTTAAAAAATAAAATGCACGACAGGATCGCACGTACTTGCTCTTACGTTCGATCACATCGTATACAAATGGTTCTTAATAGAAACGACTAAATATATTTTTAAGGTCGTTTCTTTACTTAATTTTTTATAAACAAAATTCCTTTAATTTTTTTTCTTATTTATAATTCGAAGGACCCCCTATTTAAAAAATTTGATCGAAATCCGTGGTGCCGTTTATGAGAAAGTCGAAAATCAAAAACTATACATAAAGGAGTGCATACACTCCTTTATTTCTATAAAAATCATTACAACCGTTTTCGATATAATTAAGATGGTAGACAACATTTCATGGTAAGTACCGATTCAAAAAGCTATTCGAAAGAATCACCTAAAACGCTTAAGTACCAAGTTTGAAGAAAATCTATTCAGCCGTTTAGGCTGTAGATCGTTCTACAGACAGATCGAAGAAATTGCGGGACCCATTTTTTGGTGTTCCCCATCATCGTAATGTCAAGTTTGATCAAAATCTGGAGTTCGATTTTTGTACGTATCCATAACTTTCCATATACATAAGGAAGTACCTATATGTTTATCTGAAGTACTACACATATGTATTTGTATCAAGATATCATAAGCGAAAATAAAACATAAACAAAATGGCTATTTTCCTAGGGAAGTAAACGTTTTGGAATCTAAGTTACGTATACTAGAGGGAGATGGCGCTGGTGTAGTTCATAATAGATAATAGTGAAATCTTTCTCAAATAAATATAGTGAATAACAACCATATTAATTTAACCAGGTACATATTCAACAATTATTTTATTTTATTCAACAGTGGCACTATAACTTAGAACAATTAAATTTAATTATTCAAATTGCATAATAAACTTACATGGTTCCTTTTGATACGATATAACCTCCGTATTTCTATTTGATACTGTTGCTGCATATTCACTGTCCATGCTTGCTCCTCCTACCGCTCTTATTGCCGAATTTTATATAGTATCCACAGCATTAATTGGTTTTAATTGGTCAATCCGATTTGTTTAAAATTGAGTCAATTTGTTTTATTTAAGTTAACGTTAAGACACATCCACGTTTATTTTTTTAATCGATTTTTCTTAAACTGTTTTTTTTTTTATTATTTATGTTTTATTTCAATAAACAACATTTTGCATTTACAAATTAAATAAAGCCAGTTCACGAGTTTACATTTAAAACCTCAACCCCTGCCTTATGGCAAACTCTGAGCAGGGCAGTGAGAATAAAGCTATGATGTCATGCTACTGAATAATACACACTCTGGGTTTGGTTGATTGAGTTTGAATGTTAAAGTGAATTTGTAAAATATCTACTAAAACATTCACCCTAGAGGGAACTTAGATATGACGATGACGATTTTATTATGCACATCAATAAATAACTGACTTCGAATGCTTTAAGACATATTTTCACTTAGGTCTTGTGGGAGCTAGATTATAAAAAATTTCATGATGGGATACACCTAATGATCGAGTGGAGTTAAATTTGATAACTCGGCTCAGCAATCTTCGCGTCGTTGTCGTATTGTCGGTCGTGAAGATTACTATCTAAAAGCTTTGCCATTTTCCATGTTACTTGAATCGTTGTTGCGAATATCTACTTAATAGAAAACGACGCAGTCCGACGTAATTATTATGTTGCTTTTGTATAAAATATTAGATCATCATATTCTACTGTACTGTGTATTAAAGATACTTTCAGTTGAAGCTACTTTCGCTGTGACTTTAAAATTGAGCATGTGAATTTTTTTTTAATTCGTAGCGACAATAATTTATTGGAGAGATACATTATACATACCTACATCACATACATTCATTATATCTTGGTTATATTCACGAAGGTAATTTTTTTATAATGCCTGGCAAAATTGGAACTAAATCAAAAACTTTGTTTTGCTAATATTATTTTTATTTAGAAATCTACGATTCTACGTCACGTCTTTGTTTAATATATTTACAACAAAGAATGAAGGCAGAAATGTTGTACTTTATATGTATATACATACAGTCGAACTTCGATAAGTTGAACTTCGATAACTCGAATAAAATTGGTTGGCAATAGAGCGAAGTCTGAAGTTTATATGTAATTTTTGTTTGATAACTCGAACTTCTATAAGTCGAATGTCGCGATAACTCGAATGTCTCGATAAATCGAAGATATTATTTGGCGTCACCTTCGAAAAGTCGATTTTTTAGGTAAATTATCAAAATCTGTGGACTTTTACAAGTTCATTTCATAATGCATTGCGTTTGTGGGCACTGAGTTTATATGTTCTATGACCTTGTATACACATGTGTGTGTTGAAAATTGTGATTCCGTTAGGGGTGAGTAAAAGCTGTCATGTTCCGGTGTTAGAACACACACTATTCGGTTGATATGCGTATGTTATATAATACGAATTCAAAGTCATATTTTAAAAAAAGACGAAATAAAAAGTGAAAAGAAACTGACGTAGATATTAACAGTGCAGTGTGAAGTTTTTATTAAAAGGAAAGCTCACGTGGATATGTCGTTAAACGATAAATTTAAATTAATAGTGGGTCAAGAAAAAAGGATGTGACTATTAAATATAGCATTCCAGCAAATTCATTCGGCAGTCATGTATAATAGAATACTTTAAATAATCACATCCGTACTTTTTTATTCGCTAATAAATATTACGTAATTTATATTAATTTTCTGTTTTACTTGATAACTCGAAGTCTGATAACTCGAATTATTTTTGTGGCATGTTATCGAAGTTCGACTGTATATGTTATATTTATATGTTTGTACATTATAGTGTACATAATCTTAAAAAGAAGTAGTAGCTAAATTTATTAATTAGATTTTGCAAAACAGATTTATAATTAACTTTAGGTTTCATAACGTTGGTTAAATTTGTATTTATAAAACATTTCATTAACCATTAGAGTCAAATTAAGAATCAAAAAATTAAATACACCTATTCCTTACATTGATAAACAAGCCTAACCTGTTTGTGACATTTTAATTTAAAAAAAAACTACAAAATTTCATTCACCACTTTAGCCGTTTCAAAAAACAAACACTATTCAACCGAATAATGCGTTTTGTTTGGAACGCTCAGAAGAGCTACAAGGAATCTATATATTTATATAGGGGAGAATGGGGCTAGAAACAACAGTGGTAAGGCGTAACAGCCGAAAAAGCAGGGTTACTCGTAAAATTAAAAATAAATAAAATATTTGTCTTCTCCAAAGCTACCGGCGAGAATGTACATATGTGTCTTGGCTAGAATTGTGTAAAAAATTTGTTCCTTGTGTTAAATTTTATGCCGGGACTAAAAGTAACATTTGCCGGGGTAAGTTGTAACTTAATAAAATCCAACCCCTTAATTTTGTTTAACTTATCGCCATGAACAGCATTGGTAAAGAAGGGTTTTTGATACATTTGTGCTTCATTTGACCTTTTCTCACTGTTCACCCGGCCCATTGAAGGATTCCGTATTTCATTTACTCCGGAGGAGTAAAGGCCCTATCCAAATGCCCAATAAATAAACTTAACGATGTCCCGAATATCTGGTTTTTAATATTTGAACGGTACAGTGGTTCTTTGTTTTAGGAAAATGAATCGAAAAAACGTTCTTTTTGGAAACATGGAGATTTCAAAGAGGTTTTTGAAAAATGTTTGATTATTAAACCTTTTGGCCTGCTTGGTCAAATATAGGATACCCCCTTAGGCGACCGCCGCACAGTGGGGCAAACAGGGAAATAATTCCATTGTTTTTAAATTTATTTTTTGCAGTGTTTGATATCGTATTGTTTCCATTAATAATCAGAGAAAACAGTTCTAACTCGTTTTCTTCATTTCATTTTTTTGTGTGGCTGTGAGGGACTTGGGAAGTTCGACAATATTATTTTACCCAAAAATCATCTGTTTTTACTAATGAATAGTTTGGCTTATTGTGGTTTTATTTGTAAAGATACAATTATGAAACTTTCTATATTTGTAGTTCTTTTACAAAAGAAAAATAAAAAACATAAAATAGCCCAATCTTTTAAGATATGACATTAAAAAAAAATAATAGAGCGAGTAAGAAAGAGTAAGCAGATAATGCGAACTTTTGTAAGCCTTCAAAAAAAGCTCCGCTGAGCTCCGGTCTAAAATTGTAATTTCTTAAAGCGTATAATATTGCCTAATATTCCTATAAATTTCATTGACAACTACAGACAACTGTCGAACAAAGTAATAAAAATAAGAGTTAAGGAGGTACTTTTTACAAGGCTATAAAATCATTTTCTCCACATTCTAATGCTCATTTAAGGTGGTTGAAGTTAGTTTAAAACAAAACTGAACCCTGTAAATCGGACTTTGAAAACAAGCGAAAACCTGTAATTATATGGAAAATCACAATTTTGCTTTTGTTTTTTTTTTCAATTTTCTGAGAAATGACTATAAGTATTTAAATCCTCATTTGAAAACTCACTTAATAATTATAAAAATTAAATTGCAGGCTGCATTGCTTTCTCACCGTTATATTAACATAGAAAGTTTTTAATGTCACAACAACCATTTGATGGTCTATTACAAAGAAAGTATGCAATTCTAGTAGATCACCAAGTTGTTGTTGTTGCATTAAAAACGTTCAATATTAATATAACAGTCCGAAAGCAATGCGGAAGAGAGTATATCTGGTTGTTGTTATATTCAGCATCTTCAACAACAACAAACAAAATTGTTTACACCGGTGATTGGTATAGGTCAAGTAAAAATATATTTGTTAATTTATATAATTATGATTCAGGCTTGTTCTTGAAGAGTTTGAACATTAATCATTATGGAAACAATTCAAATAAAAATGCTGATCTGTGTGTGAAATTGAAATAAGATAGAGTTTAATTGATTTAAAATTAAGTTTTACTTAATTAAAGAAGTAATCAAAAATATCAGTATTTAAGTTGTAAATATTGTTATAGAATAAAACCTTTTTTTTAAAAAGTAGGTTGAAATTTTCACTGCTTGCTTTTTATACTATCTATTATAAGCTCTGTTTTTAAACGAAAAAAAACTAGGAGGGGAAGAGGGCGGAAACTAATAGTGTAAATTTGTCTTATCATTGACTATCATTCGTATAAATTTCATTAAAATTGGTTTAGTGATTTAGTTTTTTATTAAAACGAGCAAAATGAAGGCGTGTCAGTGGGCGGAAATTGATAAACAACATTTCTTTTGCCATTGCTTATCATTCCTAAAAAATTCAACTAAATCGGTAGAGTGGTTTCGTTTTTATGGAGTTTTTTCCGCTCTCCCATACAAATGGCTCCACTGTGCGCCGCGTCGCCGCCGTGTGGATTTTCGGAGCTTTGAGGTGTTTTGGGATTTTGTTTTCCGCGTTGTGCCCGTCTTCTTAGAATTAGGTCTTAACTGTCTGATTATAAGCCTCGGGCGGTATCATTTTAAAATTGAATGCTGCCTAGCGTGGGAATCTAAGCCACACGTCTGAGTCAGCAGTCAAGCACTATATCCACTGCGCCATTGCTACCCTCGTTTTGTTCAAAATCTCGAGTTGGATTTTTTTACGAATCCAAAACTTGCGAAAACCTTAATTCAATTATGTATATCGCAAGTAAAAAAAAAGAAACGAAAGCGTATCTGATATCGATATAATAAATAATAATCATTCTTTCTTGTTAAAAAGTAAGAACTGTTTTATGATATCTAGTCTATAACAGTATGTATGTACATATCGGCCGGCACTAAAGTGTGAACCCACCCTTAGTATTATTATATTATCTAGCTCTAGCATTACCAACTAAACTGACATTTATACTGTTTTTCAATGGCAACTGATAGTAAAAGTTGGCATCTACATGGAATGAATTGGCTCAGTTATTCATTCATTCGTTATGAGAGTTCGTGTTACATATGTTTCTGTTATTGCCCCAATAATTCGCAAACAACATATATCAGTATTATATGTTCTGCAAATACCGAACAAACTAAATGTAGATCCAAGCATAGTAATGGAAATGATGGTGGAACATACCAAAAACTTTTAAGCGTATCGATCTTCGTGAAGAAATAAAAAATAGTAACATGTCAATCCACTTTTGATTTACAACAGTTTACTTTCAATTATTTAAAAAAAAAAGTCTTATAATAATTATCCGACTTGTACGAGATAATATATACATAATAATGTGTTGCATTTGAGGTCTTTTGACCTTATTCGTAGATAATATAAGATTTGTATTGTATATCACTGTACTACTATTAAATGACTGTCTCCATTTATGCTCAGAAACAGAATATAGGTAGGTACACACACAAGCGACCTCTTTGGCCGATGTTGGCCGATGTGGTCATCAGCATCATCTAATGCCCCTTATCTTATCTAAAATACTAGAAAATTCAAATATCAATACTTGTAAATTGAAATATTGACCGAAATACATGATGGTAACCGAATTGAACAGCAACTACAAGACGAACAGGAAAACGATCAAACATTGATTCAAACAGGAAAATATTTGTAATTGCTTTTTATAAAATAGACATTGATTTACCTACAAAAAAGTTGCTGATGCAATTAATATTAAATACAATGGCGCAAAATTTTAAACATCCTGATGTTAAGAGCTTAGCATGATACTACTTAACAGTTTGACTAAAGCACTTTACTAATATTTTCCTAATTTTAAACACTTTTTAACTAGCACCATACTAAAACTATTTTCTTAATAAACTACAACTAAACACGCAAAAAAGTAAGCGAACATAACTTTTTGACGTTTGTAAATGTCATACGATACTTAAAAAAAATAAAGTAGCCATTTTGCGATTTTAACTTTATTAAAATGTTAATGTTAAATGTTGGTTTAAAGTTATAAAAATCCCCTTTTTAGCCTAGTATCATACTAAAAATTATTTAACATATATTTCTTAATCGTTTAAAATTTGGCGCCAATGTTTTCACCTTTTAACAGTAGCAATGTCCTATTATCAATGCTGTGCGCAATTTGACGAGTGTCCTTTTGGCATTGTCATTTTCCATTGAGTAGTGCTAGTTTTCTTGCTGCAATTGATTCGAGTTTTGCGTATTATTATTACACTGATTCCGGATAATCTTATATCGCGCATCACATTCGCAAACGGTACAAGCATAACGATCAATTGAAATTGAATAGAAATTTATCAATTCGATAATTTTTTTTTAGAAAATAAGTTTGCTTGTAAAAAGTGAGGTTATCCATTGGGTTACGGGTCAGAATAGGATTAGTCAAAAACGTTATTTGCTTGACTAATGCTACCTATTAGGCGATCAAACCTCGGACGACGTACACGTCGAGCAATAATTAGTCAGAATCTCCGTGATAATCAAACCCCAGAGAAACGTGCAGAAGAAAATGAATGGACCCGTGCCAATATTACACAGGTTCGCACTGCATAATCACTACATTAAATTTGACTAAATGACGAAGACTAGTCCTAAATGTAGACTTGAATCGCGCTGCTTTCAAATACGATTCCGCAATTACCAACAAAGATCATCGCTGCGTTGATGTCGGTTCATTGTCCGTCGTATGTCAGCATTGCAATGCATTGAAGTTTCATTCGGAATCCTCTGACTTATGGTACGCTGGTGGCGAGGTGAAATTGTTTGGTTTGACAAGTCTGCCAGAGCCAATACAATCTAATCAAAACGATTCTGCGCGAAAAATATAACAGATGCTTTCAAATGACGTTATTTGGAGATGAAGTTGTTGATCAACCAAGTCTACAATACGAGTTATACGGTAATGGCAATGGCTTATTACATGCCAGAAGTCTATTTGGGTAAGCGAAAAACTTAGGCACATAGCCCGTTACAACTTCCGTAATACATTCCCTCATGGCGATTGAAGAACGGTCGAAACTTGATGGTCAGTAAACTAGGATATGTCATCAACAAACGAAAAAATAACTTTCAATTGGCTTGGCCATAAAGTCACTATATTAATAGCAGCAACAATATGAGGACTTCATTTATAGCCCCAGTTATAGGCTTTTCACACCAAACCCAAAACGGGGTTTTCACCTAAAAGTTTACGAAAACTCGAAAACCGTTCACACTGAACATACAAATTTTGTTTGAATTTGAATTATTTTGACACAAACTGTCAAATTTGGCATCAATGCAATATTAGATAAAAATTTTGTCGTGCTAATATTAGATTTATTTAAGTAAAATGAATTCTACCCAATTAAAAGAAATGTTTAAACATCAAAAGAAAAATAAAGAAAATGTGTTTAACTTCTTCTTCATATAGGAAAACCGTATCTTGAAGAGAAAACATGGTTTTATTATGCGAATTCTGCAACTTCAAAAGAAAAAAGCTTCATGCAGAAAATAACAAATACATTGAAATTGAAATTGTAATTACCCCAGACAGCTGGTTTTTTGTTCGTTTTTCTTGGCAGCAACTCGTCAGCTATTTATGTGACGTTTAATTGAGCGCTGAATGTTTCACAAAGTGTGTTTGCTTAGTTTATCTTGCAAATCCAACATGATTTCGACACGTTTTATTTAAAACTTGTAGTTTATCAAAACTTGAGGTTTATCAAAAATGTAGGGGAAAACTTGTGTTTTCACTTTAGGTTTTCAGCCAAACCCGATAATTTCTCGAAAACCGTGTTTTGGGTGAAAAGGCTATTACAAACAAATACACTAGGAAACTGATACTACTTCTTTTCGTGAAGAATTTTCAATACATTATTAAACGAGACTAGCTCACATATAAGCAGAAAAGTTACTTTATTAAAAATTAACTGTGTAGATAACTAAATATTTGTGAATTAACAGATTCAAAAATTGGTTTTGGATTCAAGTATGTTACAAGTTACAATGACAATAATAACATAATCATAACTCAATTAGTCCTCCAAAATCGCTGGATTAAAATATTTAACCGATTGTGATCTACAACTATTCCTACAGGGTGTTCTTTTTGGCAAAACGCAAATGTGATAATAAAAAAAATATTTTGTAGGAAATTAAATTTTCGACAAATTTGTAAATAGCAGCCTACAGCTTTATATGTAAATTTTAAAAATAATATGGCGCAAAAAGCTCCCGTGTACTAGGCTTCATATAGTGAAATCTAAGCACTCCGTACTCAGCAATTACCAACATACAGACTCCTTTCACAACACTTACCCCCAGTTTCACAGTGGGAGTTTAAACTTAAGACCAATTGGCAGCATTTTTCGTAAGTTCGGTGCTTAATAATACGTTTCCACCGAACTTTAATCTCTTGTAGATTTACTAATCTCAAAAAGTGTTTCCACCTCTCCAAACGTGCGGTGGAAACACCCCCATGAATGTGTTCATTTTGATATGAAAATCGGGTAGTTCGATTGAAGATTTAAATGAGATTTATTTTAAATCTTCATCTGAGGAGATTAAAATTTGTATGGTAAATCCTCAATACTTGTAGGAGATTTAGCTAAATCTACTTAAATCTCGGCTTTAATTTTAATGGGTCTCTAACTTTCTTTCCTTGTGTTTCCTTGTTCTCTCTAACATGCGAAACAACAACAAATGTTGTGTGCTGTTAACAAGCGAGGAAAGATTTATTTTCTTTCAAAGTACATACCGCCATTATTCTGATTTTGGTTAGCGATAGCGAAACGAAAATAATAAATAAAATACATAATATGGATACAAATTTAAAAAAAGCAGTGCATGTTAATAAAAAAAATCTAACAATTTTTCGTCAAAAGACATAGACTTGCTGATGGAATTAGTGACAAAAACATAAAAATTATAGAAAATTAAAAAAAAAACTGACAAGGTGCAATGAAAAGAAAATATCGCAGTGCATTGCAAAGCAATATAATTCAAAGATTGGATCACATTACCGGACATCGGATGTACTGAATGCGCTTTAGAAAAGCGAAAACTCTATATATACGTAATTGGTTGTGGTGCCCAAAAAATAATTCTTGCAGATCATGTCCAAGGGCTTCCATCCGCTTACTGTGATACATGTACTTCATCCAAAAAGTAAGTTGAAATTAAAAAGATCTTTCAAAAGCTGTACTGACAGCTTCAATTAAATTTAATCCAGACTCTATCGTAAATATTTAAAAAGGAAGGAATTTCTTCGCCTCGGGAAAAAATGAAAACCAAAGCCCAAGTATCGTGAATGAACCGTCTACAAGTAAGAACATTTACGCTACCAGAAATTCAAGAGTTCTAGCAAATAGAAACAGAATTTGGTTGCTGACAAGTGACTGGAGCTTACACTAGAAAAGTGCAAGTTAACCAGGTTGCAACAAGAAAAAGAAGCTCTTCAAATGGAGCAGATGGAAGAAGAGCAAGAACAAAAATACTCCAAAATAATGTAGCCCGAATTCTTTGACATTCTAAATCTTTCGAAAAATTCCAGATCGTCCCAATAAGCAAATGGTCTGTTCTCCATTGAATCCGTTTTCCTCTTCTCAATACAAAGTTTTACTTATCACTTATATTTTCAAAATCACTTTCATAACTCTAAACATTTTAATACACAATTTGTTTTGTGTTAATAATATTTTCTGAAAAAAACAATGTTTTGCGAAGTTGTAAATACTACTCCGTCTTCAAAAGCACAATTCTATAAAAGCCAACTGTCAAATTGAAATGTCACCGTAGTGAAAAGTGGTTACAAACGTTGAACTGAAGTTTAAACGGCAGAATAATCTCGGGTTACTTTAACTACAAATTGAACTCAGTTCAAGGTTTAAACGACACTGAAATAAATTTTTGATCTGAAGTTTAAATCAAAAGTGGAGTTTAAACTTGCGCTATGAAACTGGGGGTTACAGGTTGTTTTTATGTATGTGCATACATACATACTAGGTACGCAGGTACCCACTTAGCATACTTACATATGGATATGTACGTATATAGATATGTACATTATCCGCATTGATGTGTTTCAAAATTAACTGAAAGCTTTATAACTGCATTTAAAATTTGATTATTTATTTAATTTTTTATTATAGTTATAGGTAGGATTTTACAATTTTTTTAAGTGGAAGTTTTAAATTTATTTCAGAGGAGGTGTGGAACTTATCTGGGTATGTACCTTATTTAATATCCTTGTACCATGTCATTTTTCGAGTTTTCTCTCTGCTTTTATTTTGTGTTTAATTAACTTGACCGCGTTTACGACAAATCAAATTCAATAAATAAATTGCAATGAACTCATCGTCTTCATTTCCATTTCCATATATCAAACACAATACAAAAAAAAAACAGCTGCTGATGTCATATCACACAAGTTGTGGTAAAGGAATGTAAATAAATAAATAAAGCTTGCCCACCTTACTTACTGATTCGTTGAATTTAACAATAATCACTTCAAGGTTATCTATAGGTAGGTAGATACGATACACACATGTACCTATTCATAAGAAAGAAGATAGATATTTAAAACCGTCAATAATATCCGAATAGCCATACAAATATTATGTACATACCTACATAAAAATAGGTTGACATTTTCAAAACAAATTCATTAAAACAGAAATGTAAAAATCTATGGCTATTTACTTCACATACATAGGTATCTATTTAAAAAAAAAATAGAAAAACCAGGTGATTTTGCAAATCCATTAGTGGTGTTGCACATTCATTCTGGTTACCTACCTACCTATACTAGGTACTTGTTTACTTGACTTGTATCTATAGCAATTAATTGCGGTCGATGAGGTTTTATCGATTAAAATACTTAGTTTCCACGCATGATTTACCTAGGTATTCTAACGAACCGGCATTTAACCAGTTAACAATAGGTAGGTATTTTATTATGCAAACTACACAACAACTATCGAATATGTGTGCGTTTATTTACTTATAATTGTATCTCTTTTTTACTAGTCGTAAGTTGATCTTATTTATCCGAAAAATCATCTTGAATAATATAAAATCATAACGAAATATGTTAAAAATTACAATTCAGCACATCACAAAAACATTTCTTGACCGCATTGTTATTTGTTTTTTTTTTTTTAATCCAAGATCACCATTTATTTTTTATCCGTTCGAAATATTCACTTGAGCGTCGAATAAAAAATATCTAAACACAAAAAGATACAAAACAAAACTGAAGTATCCACTCAGCGCATGAAATACACAAGGTATCCATATCCACTATCCAATCGGAACGTACCACAGTTGTTGTTAGTAACAAGAACGCCGAATTCTGACTGCGACTGTAGTGACTGACTTTCTTATCTGGAGCTGGGCTGGGGTGGACAAACGAAACAATAGGTATCCGTCGTCGACACATCGTCAGTCAATTCGTCATAGTTCAACTTTATACACAAAAAAAAAACAAAGATGTTTGTATTGTAAATGAAGAAAAACATGTCACATTTCACATATGTATCTACAGTTAGTTAGGATTGGAGGTTTGACTTGCATTTGAAATATTTCAAAGGCCTATCATCTCGTATCGTGGTTATAGGTGCCATTACGCGCGTGTCACCTCGAGTTTCTCAGTTGATCTTTTCAAACTCAACCAAGTAAATAAAATTGTTGGTGCTGTAATTGTAAGGGCTGTATTTATCGTACTCTTATAAAATGAATACCTATTCTTAAAACTAGCTCTAAGCTATATTCATCAATATTTATGAGCGCTAAAGAAATTATTGAGACAACCACTTCTTACCACTGATCTCTATAATACACTCAAATACATAAATTTACATTTTTTGAAAAAATGATTACACCCAATGTTTTTGACCATTTTTTTCTAAATCTATCAATTGTATGATAAAAAGTGTGTTCACTTTTTTGTGCAGAATAACATTAGCTATAAAGCGTGCCTACAACTTTTTTCAAAAAGAACATATAACTAGTTTTCGAGTAATTTGGAAAACACGGAATTTACTCCGCTCCAAATTTAGGGTACTTTTTAGGAAAAGGACATAAAAATGAAGCTCCACAAAAATTCAGCTTTGTCGGAATTTTTTCAATGTAAATGTCTTTTTTTTTACTATAATATTAGTATACAATATTTATAGACAAATAAATAATGCAATCTCAAACGATCTAACATTTTTACTTTCGATAAAATAGGTAGTAGGGCAAGTTTTGCATTTCGAAAAAAATCGACCTCGAGATTTCTCGAACTTCACATTACGATGATAGAGAACACTAAAAAAGTGGGTCCCGCAATTCCGTTTGTCTGTCTGTAGAACAATATATAGCCTAAGCGGCTGAAGCGATTTTCTTAACACTTGGTGGTAGTTAAACGCGTTTTGGTGATTGACTCAAATAGATTTTGCATTCGTTTTTAACCCCAAAAATAACGGTACTTACCATACAAATTTTTCTACCATTTTATTTATCTCGAAAACTGCTCTAACGATTTTGATAAAAATTGGTGTGTGCACTACTTTGGGTATGGTCTACAGTTTGACCAAAATCTTTTTTTTTTAATATTTTGTTATACGGTACCTGCCATACAACCATTTTATTGATTTTCGACTTTCTCATAAACGGCTCAACGGATTTCGATCAAAATGTTTAAACAGGAGCTCTTTCAAATTTTAAATAATACTGCATTTCAAAATTTTCGAAAAATTGTTTTTTTTTGGATTTTTGTAAATTCGAAAACGGGTGGACGATTTTTTCTAAAATTTTGTTTTTGAATTTATATTATTAAATATTTAAAATGTTCATACACATTTTTTTTAGAATTTTTATATAAAAAAAATTAAGAATTTTTATATATAAAAAATTAAGTGAAAAACGACTTTAAAAATACATACAAATATTTTTCTATTAAGATTATTTTGTATATATTGCAATCGGACATGTACATACGTGCGATCCAGTAGTGCATTTTATTTACTTGCGATTTGTAGGTACTATTAGGCAAGTTATGCATTCGTAAAAAAAAAATTCGAACGATGAAACATGATATTTCGATTATAGAGAAGCCTAAAATAGTGGTCGACGCAAAATGTCTGTCTGTCTGTCCGTCTGTATGTATAACGAGCTGCAGCATTAGCGGCGTAAGCGATTACCTTCAAATTTGGTATGTGTGATTATTTTGGCATTCCTCAAAGAGGAAATTGAAGTTTTATTTTAGGCCTAAAAATAACGGTGCCTGCCATATGACCTTGAAGGAAATCTTATTTTTCTCGAAAACGGTTCCAACGATTTTAATAAAAATTTCTGAGAATTTTTTTGTTGATATGTTTCATGTTCAAGTTTACGGCAAAAGTCTATTACCGGTTGTTTTCATATAACGTTTCTTTCTGCTTTCTCAGTAACTGTACATTGGATTTCTGTCAAATTTTATATCTGAGAAGATCTATGTAGCCAAACCAATTCTGCATATTAAAATTTTAAATAACTTTTATTTATATTTAAAATTAATTTTTGATTTTTTTTTTTAAATCAATATTTTTAAAACTAATTAAAAAAAAAATATATTCTATAGTCGCATGTACCTATATTAATAAACTCTAAAAAACTGCATACCAAAATTTCAAAAAAAAATTTTGTTTTCAAAAAACTAAAAATAAAAAACCGGATTTCATTAAAATCCGTCCTACAATTTATGAGATACTTTTTTATTAAATTTTCATTGATCCGTGGCATCTAATGGTGTTCTTGGTTTTTTCGAGAAACCGGTTAAAGTGATGGTTTTGGCAGTTTTTATAAGCTTAAAAAACGATTTTTACAGCATTCACTTTTATTTATATAGGTAGGTACATATTACCCTCCTATTTTCATAATTTAAATACATTTAAATATACATTTGTAGGTAGGTGCCTATGTAACTATTCCTTGAATCATGTATTCCACAATTAATTATATTCAGCCCTATCACGCATTCTATCGTAATCGGAAATTTGTTACGAATTTGGAGCGGCCTTCTATGTCGACCATAACGTGCTCAAAAAAATGGATCTAGACGAACTTCTGTAGCTTGAGGGCCACGCTCTCTTTCCAATAATATAGCGGACAAGGGGAAATGGCACGCACCATTCTAATTGACCGACTTATGAAAAATAAAATGCACGACTGGATCGCATGACTTGCTCCTTTGTTCGATCAGATTATATGCAAAGATACCTAATAGAAACGGCTTAATGTATTTTTAAAGTCGTTTTTCACTTAATTTTGTATATATACAAATTCTTAATTTTTTCTAAAAACAATTTTTCGAAAATTTTGAAATGCAGTATTATTTAGAATTCGATAGACACCCGGCATGAAAATTTTGATCGGAATCCGTTGAGCCGTTTTTGAGAAAGTCGAAAATTAATAAAATGGTTGTATGGCAGGTACCGTTAATAACAAAAAATTTTAAAAAAATAATTTTTTGCCAAAATGTAGACCATACCCAAAGTAGTACGCACACCGATTTTTATCAAAATAGTTAGAACCCTTTTCGAGATAATCAAGATGGTAGGAAAATTTGTATGGCAATTTTGGGGCTAAAACAACGATTCAAAAATCTATTTTGGAGAATCACCTAAAACGCCTAAGCACCAGGTTTAAACAAAATCGGTTCAGCCGTTTATGCTGTAGATCGTTCTACAGATAGATAGAATTGCTGGACTAACTTTTTTTGTGTTTTTTATCATCGTAATGCCAACTTTGATTAAAATCTCGAGTTCTATTTTTTTCCAAATGCAAAACTTGCCCTATGGTACCTATATCGCAAGTAAAAATGTCGAGAAAAGTACTAAGTTAGTGAAAGCGAGTTAATTATTAGCTTATACGTTAAACATAGAATGTCCTTCAGTGAAATTTCTAAGCAAACAGAGCCCGGTCAACGATCCAGAGAACCATCGATCGCTTTAGGAATTCAGGGCAGGTTGAATCTAAGGCAAAATCCGGCCCACCATTGAAACTTTCTGTGAGACATAAAAACGGCGTCTTTAGGTGTAGGAAAGTTGGACAGATTTGAAATCTGTATTGCGGTTGTCGATTGCGTTCGACAACTATCGAAAATCCGAGCGCTAGTTTTCGACCGCATTTTTGTGATCGACGCGGTCTATTTAACAAGTTAAAAATTGTATCAGGAACAAAATGAGTGTTTTTAATAAAAAAAATGTTTGTTTGTGAATAAAATGGTTTTAATTATTTATTTTTAATGCAGGGCGAAACAAGTTTCAACAAAAAAAAAAACAAATAGAAGCTCTCGTGAATCTCCTGGTTAAGAATAGGGATACCGCCGCGCCGGTTGCAATAAACATGTTATATATATATATATATATATATTTTTTTAGTTAAAATGTTGATGTAGGTGCCGTCAATGGACCTAATAACTCCTGGAAATCCAATCCAATTTTTCAAAGAAATACATTTCGTACAATACGTATTTCACTTTCGTCGGAAGAAAATTGTATACAATTTCGACATACATATGGGTGTTTCTATTACACTAAGCACTTTCTTTAAGACTATAGATACAGTCGATTAACCCATTCCAACGGAAAAATTATTTCAACACTTAATTGATATGATCATTGGGCACAATTTAAGGATGTTGGGAATTGATGATCGTCTAATTCCCGGCTTCAGTTTTCCATCGCTTTCGGAAAGTAAATACATAAATGCTCGCTTCGATAATTGAAAATAGTTAACAAAGCTAGGTTCGAGAAAAAACAAATAAATGGAAAAAAACTACCGAATCATTTAGCCGTACAATTTATCATCTAACTCCAAGCAATTAAAAATTTCATCACTTGTTTCTTCTTCCGAATCTGTGTCACGATTCGACTGTACCCATTTTTTTATATTTTAAGTTTTATTTTTATAAAAATAAACAACAAACTAATGAAATGAAATCTTTAATTTATAATAAAATCTCCACTATCATATTAACACCATATAAACTTTTTTACTCACAATAACTCATATCCTAGTCGATCAAGTTACGCAATATCGATTGAGATATCTGTCGATGGTGATGATCGTTAAAAGAGCGATCGCTGATCGACAACCGCAATATGGTCCAGTATGTTTACATTGACATTTTGAAAGGAAACTTGATGTCAAGTGCCGAGATGCTAGGTATTTCCAATGATTGCTACTTCCAGCAAGACAATGACCCCAAACATACAGCACATAACGATCGTACGTAGTTTCAAACCTTCAACGAACTCCACCACAAATCCCAGACATGAACCCGATAGAACAATTAAGGCAAAAGTAAGTCCCCTTTCACACAGGGAAACCAGTTGCTGGAGATTTTTTTGACGTTTTCCTTTAATTGCCTTGTAGCTTTCACACGAAGATATTGACGAGGAAACTGAGTTGCTCGTTTTTTGAATTGCTTTTGATTTGACATTCGCTTTTTGTAAACAAACAATTTGTTTCGCGGCTGGAAAATTCTACACAATTTTGAGTTATAAATTAACCGCAGCTTATTTTTAGAAAAATTAATTCAAAATAAAGAAACCTGGTGCGATTATGTAGGTAAATGTTGTTTTTTTTTATTGTGGTTGTTAATAATGGTTTGCTAAATTAATATATTAAAAGGTCACGGAAAAACAATGAACCAGGAGAAAATTGATTTGATGTGCGTTTCTCTTGCCATCCAAATCTTGGGCCCAACAGATGATAGTGATGATGGGAACATTATATTGGACTTATTGGAATGCACCGAAGCTTTATTGGTACAGTTGGACACATAAGCCACTGACAGGATGATATGACTGATACCTGTGGTGCTGCCTGCTGCTCGCTAATACAGGAACATCATTATAAACCAAATGTGATGATGAAGCCGCAAGCTGAGAGCTTAGTTGGTCCGTGCGTTTTTGTTGTCGTGATGGATTATGCCTTGCCTACAAGAATTAAAACTTGAAATTTTCTTTCACAATGAATTTATTTAAGTAGCTCACTTGGCTTGGTTAATGTAATAATATAATTGTAGGAAACAATTTCTCTTTAAAAAAAAATATGTTTGACATCTATCAGAGACAGAAGTCAAAATGGAAACCTAAAAAAATTTCAAAGCATAACGTCAAAAAATCTCTTCAAATCGTTGACCGGGGAGATTTTTTTCATTCCCCTTACTTCTTGCCCTTTTCACCTACAAACTCCCAGTTGCCGGCAACTCAGTTTCCTTGTGTGAAAGGGGTATAACATGCGGTTGCGCATTTGTTTAAATAATTTTCTTTTCATAAAGACGCGATTTTTCGATTTTTATAGAAGCAGAGCCTAAATTTAAAATCAAAAATTTGTTTAATATGTTGTCAAGTACGCACTTCACAACCTCCAACGCGTTTTTTTCATCCACTTTCATTTCGTATGCCCTTTCATGACCCTATCCATTCCCAATTCAACTCCACTTCAAGTTCCCATAGTCATCATTTCCTTTTGATTCACCAATATTCCATCCAACTCCAAAATCGTCAACCTCGCGGTCAACGATCGCTCTACTTAAATCCTTTCTCCTTACCAACCCATTAAACTTCTCCAATTTCATTGCCTGCTTCAGTGAAATAAAACCCATAGTTCCAAGATCAACATTTCCATTTTTTTTATATCCAATCAATAATAATCAATCCCTCCACTCACTGTTGCCATTGGGACTCATTTGAGTCAAAGCGGACTCATTTTTTTTAGGTTGGCTCAGGGACTCATCTTTTTTAGGTTTGACTCATTTTTTTAAGAACGCGTTAACTTATAGTTTAAAGCACTTTTATTTCATTTTGCAGAAAATATTTTAAAAAGATTGAATAGTTTGAACTACGCTTCTGTGTCCTTTCCTTCCTGTGGATAAAACGTATAAGAGTTTTGTATGGATGTCTTAAAATTAAGATATGGGTGTGAAGGGTCTATTTTTAAGAGCATTTCTAACTTTATTATGATTTATGAAATTGATGACGTTTCCTTAAGCTCTGCAGCCGCAAAAAGAAAATTTTCAGATCTCAGCTAATCAAAATAATAAAGCTTAATAGATTTAAATTAGAAACACTGTTGAAGCAATTATGTTTGCAAAGGAGTTTTAAAAGATTAAAAGAAGATTAAAAGCTATGTTTAATTTTTTATTTATTTTCTTACTTCTGCATTAAATTTATTTGTTAAAGCAACCAGACTTGACTTAATATAGCTCCAATTTGTGTAGAATTACATGATCTACAATGTGTACCAAGAACTGTTTTCAAGAAAACCTATGGTTTTCGAGTAATTTGATATAAAAACTGGAAGTTACCCCATTCCCCCCCCCCCCCTTTTTTAATTTGTTTGCTTCATTACGGCTTTAGGGTGTTTTTTAGAACATGCTTAGGACGTAAAAATGAAGCTCCCCACCAAGATTCTGTTTTGTCGGAATTTTTTCGAAATAACATCCTTTTTTATCTAATTGTCTTGGACTAAATGAATTTGATATTTTTTATGCTTTCAAAGTACCTTATTTTAGTTATTTAAAAAAAGGTATTATTATAATCTTAATAGAGATTTTTTATTGGGACTCATTTACTTTCAAAATGACTCATTTTTTCAGCCTCTGGGAATCATTAAAAATTAAGCCTGTGTTAACACTGCCTCCACTCCATTTTCATTCTCAACTTTTAACCTATAAAACGTCCATTGATCCCAAAAACACAAACAGCAACTACACACGAGCACACTTGTGCCGATGTGGTATTTTTTTCTGTTTCGTCGTGTCAAGTGACGAGAATTAAAAGAAGATTCTGTTTCGTGATATCGGATGAGTCGAACGACTTCTTTAATCTTTAACGAATTCAAAAAATCAAACGATTGTATATCTTCTTAAATCTTTAAAATATTCAAAAAATCAAACGATTGTATATCTTCTTAGGTTAGGAGGGGCGTGCGCAGCTCAAAGGCTAGCTGCGTACACGGGGGCCTATTGGCCCAATGTGATCTCCTTCCACACAGAGATATTTCTAACTAATGCTTCATTTACAAACCAGCCCGAACTCTATATATTTTTCATATTTACCATTGGTATATGCATTAGGTCGTCTAGCTCGTCAACGATTTGTTTGTAGATTTGGACAGAGCATGTGTTTAATGGTTCTGTTTCATCAGAGTCTTGTCAGATCCTGCAGTAGTCGGGTGCCAATACACCCAGTCTGGTGGCCATAGTACCTATGACACAATATCCTGTTAGTAAACCTATCAAGGTTCTGATGCCTTTTTACTCAGTGAAAAAATATACTGGGTTTTCTTTTCATTGATTATTGGCCATAAACTTCTAGAGATAACACAGTCCCTCCTGGATATCCAGGAGTTATTTATTTGCTCCTTCATTTTATGTCTATTTTCCTTTTCACTCCGCCAACCGGGACCTTCAGGACCTATACCCAATAAGTTGCTGCTGCCCCTATTTGCCATAGAACCATTCCTTGCCAATTCATCTGCTTTCTCATTTCATTCTACATTGCTATGCCCAGGAACCCAACAAACTTTGACTCGGTTGGAGTTACCGATGACATTCAGTACGCTTCGTCATTTTGCCACTGCCTTGGATCTTATTGTATCGCTGGATAGTTCGTTGATAACTGCTTGGCTGTCCACGAAAAATGTGATCTCTGATGAGATCAGTTTTCTCCTTTGGGTCATTTCAGCTGCTTTTTCAATAGCGTAGATCTCAGCCTGAAAGACGCTAGATTCATCTGGGAGTTTATGATTCCTTAATATTAAGGGCTTCACAAAACACCCTGGCTCCTGTTCCTTCTTCTTTTTTACACCCATCAGTGTAGATGGGAATACCCTGTTCTCTTACTAGTGAGGTAGGTTCCCATCCATGTCTTTTGTGTATTACCATCGTGAAATTTCTGTTAAAGTCAATTTTCGATGGTAATTAGTTAGTGGTAACATCAAGTTCAGCCATGTTACCGTACCTTTGCCAGTTAGATCCATGATCTTTGGTACTGCGCTTCTAAGAGCCCGTTTGTTTAAGTCGAAGTGCACTCTTGGCCGCTGAGGACCTTATGTACTCGTCCAGACCTGGAAGATTTAAAATGATTTCCAGGCCTGCTTGTGGCGTAGACCTCTATGCCCCCGTTATTCCCATACAGGCTTGTCTGTGTACCTTGTTTAGGTTTTTGATCCAATGGATGAATTGCGGTCGCATGCCTTATTGTGCCCCAAAGGTTTTTTTTTACATGTGTAGAAGGCGCAGAGTGCTCTTTTCATACTTTCCTCTGTGTTCCTTTTCCAAATTAGCTTACAGTCTAGGACTACTCACAGATACGAGTATTTGGCTTCTGTGGAAAGTTTCAGAGGGATCTCATTCAGCTTAGGAGGTATAAAGTCCTCCAGTTTTCTTTTCCTCGTGAACAGAAGTAGTTCAGTTTTTGCGGGGTTAACCTTAAGACCGTTTTGCTCTGCCCACGAGGATAATTCCTAAAGCGCAGATTCCATTATAACTTTGATGGCGGTAAGGTACTTACCCGATATCAGACTTACTATGTCATATGCATAAGCCACTGCTTTAATTCCTTTGTTTTTAAAACTTGAAAAAAATGGTGTTTACTACCAGGACCCATGTTCTGTAACTCAGGTGATAACGTTTCCTCACTCAAAGCCTCTAAAAAAATCAGTTTCTGTCAGTTGAGGCGATATCTTAAATTTTTAATTTGTTTGACTGGGATTTTCCAATGAAAGGCGATAAATTGAAAGTCATTTTGGGATCTTAACAACAAAACCAAAAATTCTTCTTTTGTTTCTCCACTATTTTCATCGATTCGAAAGTTACAGAACATGGCCCCAGGACCCATAGAAGAGGTGAGATTACTCTTCCTTGTGGTGTGCCTCTTGCAACTTTTTTCTCTACAATAGTGTCCTCAAATTGAGTTTATGATCCTACCATTCAGCATGGAATATATCCAATCTACAATGGCCGGTTCAGCTCCAACCTTCTCCAAGGCAGATATAATGGAATTCGTATAACGTTGTTAAACGCACCTTCGATATCCAGAAATGCTGGTAAGGAGAGATCTTTGTGCTCAAGACTCTTCTCTATTATTGAAACGACTTCGTGCAATGCAGCCTCCACTGATTTACCTTTAAGCTAAGCGTGTTGGTAGTTGCACAAGTTGTTTGGACAGAGAATGTCTCTTACATATAGATCAATGATTCTCTCCAGTGTCTTCAGAAGGAACGAGGAGAGATTTATCGGTCTATAATCCTTTGCAGTCGAGTGTATCGGTTTTCCAGCATTTGGAATAAAAACCACTTTGACTTTCCTCCAGCTGATAGGGACGTATTTATGTTCTATCCAACTTTTGAAGATGACCCTAAGCCATGGGGTTATTATCTGTAGACCATGCTGAAGAAATGCCGGGATAATCCCGTCTGGTCCAGCTGATTTATAGGGTGTGAACGAATTTAATGCTCACATAATCTTCTGCTCTGTGATAATATTATCCAATTCTGGTAGTGACTGAATAGAACCTAAAGGGTCTGATTGTTTATCACCTGTCTCTTCAGGATCCAAACAGCCAGGGAAATGTGCATTCATAAAGAGTTCAAGTGTTCCTTGGCTCGAATTCGTCCATGCTCCATCGGGCTACTTAATAATTTATCCCGGTGCTGTGGGGTTTGCCGCCAGGACCTTACGAAGTATCGCCGCCTCACTTGTTTTCTCAATAGATTCACAGTGTCTAGCCCAAGAATCCTTCTTGGCCTTTCTCAACTCCTTGGTATGAGTTGAGTTCGGCCCTGTATGAATGCCAGTCTATCTCTAATTTGCTCTGTTTTGCCTTGTTGAAAAGTTTCCTGACCTCTGTTCTTCGCTTTTTAAGCTCACCATTCCATCAAGGTGGGTTTGTTTGCTTAACATTGCGAGATATGGGACAGTGTTTTTCAAAGGCCATTTTCATTTTACTAGAAAGATTTGGAACCGCAGTGTCAATGGTTATCCGCCTCTGGTGGCATGATAGGGATGGGAAAAACCGGCCGGTTAAAACCGAAACCGGTTATTTTGTTTCGGTTAACCGGTTTTCACCGGAGATTAGTTTGTCTCTGTTAAACCGGTAATTTTCCAGAAATCCAATAACCGGCAGAAAAAAAAACAGTTATATACATTGACACTTTTATCACCACAGAAATATAAAATGTCTTGCAAAAAAATTGTCTTTGTTTCATAAAACATGCATTTGTGTGTGTGCAACCTTTAAAGTTATTCACCCCTGCCAACTTTTCTTTTATAATTAATAAATTAACTATAGTGGAAGGAAGGTGAAATTATTTTGAACTACATACACTTTCGAAAAATTGAGTTGTTTGATGTCGAAACCTACACTATTTTAAGGTAGGTAACCTATCATCATGGCTTTAATTCAATGAGATTTACAGACGGTTTACGAGTATGTTTACTTTCCTATCTGTCAGCTGATTTCATCTCATTCCGATACGGTATTTGTTGACCGGTTAACGTTTGTGAACTTGAACATAATTTATTATTTAAAATAAAATTATTTACTGAAATATGTTGTCGCATCTGCAATTTTCGTTTACATTGGAGTATTTCACGAAGTGTAGTTTTGTTCGAAAATAATACTTTTACATGGTCGTATCTAAATATATTTATAAAACCGTCCGGTTAAACCGGGAAGGAAAATAACCGGAAAAACCGAAAACCGGTTAATTTCGAATAAGCACCATCCATATGGCATGATACGTGTATCTAACCATTTAGTGTATGCTATCCAATTATTACTCATTAGAGTGATGTCTAGAATGTCTTTCCGGTTTCTGTGTCTAAATGTTGGCTCATTGCCTTTATTACACAACACTAGATTGGAAAATAAAATGCATTCAAAGATTGATTCACCCACTTTATTAATACCCTTGCCGTCCCATTGAGTGTGGTCAGCGTTGGCATCACATCTCATCGCCAGAGGTATCCTTCTTTCTGCGCTTTAGTCAACAAGATAGCGGGCCGTCACATTATCTCCGTTGCTGTAATAAATAAAGAGAAAGCATTAATTGATTTTTTTGCTAGAATACAACTTGTAATATTACCTGCTGACGTGGAGTGGAACAGATTATAGTATTTCGACCTCAATCTCTGAACCTGATTTTTGTTAATCCATGGTTCCTGGATTAAGGCCACATCCACGGACTCTTGGGACAAGACTTGCACCACTAGCAGCTTTCGATTCCCCTTTGCCATCATAAATTCTTACATTGACGGTTCTAAGACCATACCTCAGCACGTCCGTTATCCCTTTTAGGATACGGTCAGATTTTTTGTCGATACCGAACAAGAGGTCCTTTCTTCCCCGCTCGAACTCTTTCTGGAGTGTACTAGTTTCCATCCCATCATGAGAAACTCCTTGTTTTGTTTAGCCAGCAGTTTAATTATGGAGGTTTTCTCGTGGGAAGCAGGAGGAGGGAGCCATATTTCGATCTGCTGCCTAAGTGGTAGATCTGTGACAGAAAGAACCCCGAGGGAGGCTCCCCCACAGTTCGCCAATATTGGTGATTGTGTGAGTAAGGAACCCCAGGGATTTCTTGTTCCCGGAACAGACCACTTTACGCCATTCAGACCCATCGAATACGTAGTCATCAGAGCTATGTTTCAGATGTTCCCATCATGGCTTTAAGGATTTCGTTTTCCACCAGTAGCCAATTTTTGGCCGTGATTTTCCCATCTGGGTTGTCTCGACTTGTTATGGCTACCTGTAGATCGATCGGGGTGGTGTATTTTGTTAGGGATAGACCTAGATGTAGCAGCATTAACTCAGTCAATGCTCGGTACTTCATCATTCATCTGTTAGGAAGAGATATGTCAGCTGCCGTTCGTATTTTTTCACTAACTTCTTATGCTTCTTCAGAAGGGCCTTGCCCCTCGGGCTGAGAGTAGCAGGGTCTTTTTTCTCCATTTTGCTCACGAACCTCTTCCAGGATCTGAAGTTACTGCGTTCTCTCGATTTCTTGAGGGGTGAAGTGTGCTTCAGGTTAGCCTCTTTGGGACTCGAGTCTTCCAGCAACTCGTCCTCGGTTTCACTACCTATCGAGGGAGGTCTGTCCAATATCTCTCTACCGTCAACAGACATGCTATCACGAGCAGGGAGAAGAGTCGCTGCAAGATTGAGCGCGTTTTCTCGTCTTTCCAGACGTTTTTTATTTGTTATTGTTGATGTTGTTGTTGTTGTGACTGGCGAATTAGCCTCTTTAGTGTATATCCCCACGAGATGTGTTTTTTGGTCCATAACTATTTTCCATGTTCATTTTGTTTTAGATACATCTCTGTTGTTTGTTTTTCTTAGTTGTTTGACACTGCAGCTGGGTTGGTGGAGGGTCAGACGTAAGCCCCGCCACCACTTCAAGGTGAAAAACATGGTGGAGGGGTATATCTTCTTAGAATTTGTAACAAATTAAAAAATCAAACGATTGTATATCTTCTTAAATCTTTAACAAATTTAAAAATCAATCGAGTGTATATCTTCTTAAATCTTTAATAAATTGAATATCAAACTAATGTAAAAAGGTAAAAATAATAGTGTATAAATAAACATAGAAAATAAATAATAACGGCCGCCTTTTATTTAAACACAAGAAAAAATAACACTAAACAAGGTAAGAGCCCAACTGGACGAACGAACAAAATAGCACAACAGATATATAAGAGTAAAAAAATCACTTTGGATAGAAAATTCGAAAAAATCTATGAATATGCAGCTAAGAAAACTGACTGTCCGACTACTAAAAGAATAAAATTAGCCAAAAAAAAAAAAAAACAAATGAAGGCGGAATTTTTGAAGTATGGAAGGCATCAAAACAGGTTCCTTAAAAATGAAACAGCTGGCCCAAGGAAAGTTTGGAACTCACTCTTCACATCTCAAAAAAAGTGGTAGACCAACGCTTTCTTTTAATGAAAGCAGCGACAATTCGAAGCGCAGAAAAACAGCAAGCGTTCGTTAAAACTATATCTATTGTTAATTTCGTAAATAAGTTTAATTAAAAGTTACAAATTTTAATGATTATATTTAAAACAATTTAATGTAAACGATAATAACATGAACATACATTTTTCAACAATAATTCTTTAGAAATACAAAGATGGCAGTTGGCTTGTTTTCGGAAAACCTTAAAAATAATAAATGCTTTGTTCGAATTACAAATGGTGATTATTCGGTTTCTAATTTTCCGGAATGTAATAGGGAGCAGAAAGGAAATTTCGTGTCACATCGCCAACGAGGCTACGATCCGATAAAGTTTGTGCTGCACCATAAATAGCCAATTTGCCCTCCACTGGTCGACCAGGGTCTTTTAAAATTTCCTCAACATTTGCAGCGATATCAGCCAAAAATTTAGATGCTACTCCTTCTTTAGTATGCATATCAGTTACACAGATGTGGATTCTATGAATAAAAAATATAAAAGTAAATAACTAAAAATATAACAACATAGATTTACCCAGAAGGAAATTGTAAAATATTTAAACTCCACCCTATTTGTGAAAGGGCATCCGAAAGGCGAAAAATTTCAAACACATGAGAACCTATGGCAATTACCGTTGTTGCAGGTTTTCCTATCACGTAGATTCCTTTAATTTTTCGCAACCTTCAAAGTATTTATTTTAAATGAAATTAAGTATACGATTAGTTAGATTAACAATTTACCCATCTTCTATTAAGCGGGATGTATGCAAAATACGTTTAGTTGCTTCTAGATATCCTTCTTCACCGAACAGCATCATTGTTGCCCAACATGCCGCAATAATACCGCCTGCTCTTGATCCACTGACTGTTGGTGACCCATAAACACCACCTGGCCAATCTGTGGTAACGGTAAATTGATGATCACGGAACTTTTCTTCTGAATAAATAATGACAGAAGATCCTTTTGGGGCAAATCCATACTTATGAGTATCCACTGAAATACTTGTTACCCCTTTCACACTAAAGTCAAAAGGTCTCACACTATAGCCGGCTCTCTTCATGAAACCAATGATAAAACTACCAAGGCACGCATCTACGTGGACTGGAATATTATATTGAACTCCGAGTTTTCCAATTTCTTCAATGTCATCAATTGTCCCGTATGGAAAATTAGGAGCTGACCCAACGAGCTAAAATGTATATTAAACGTTTCTTTTTAAATTCTTTATTTTTGGACTTATGGATATGTGTGTATAATATTCTAAAAAAAACTAGTCTGTTATTGAGTAGTCTGATATAAGGTCCTCCAAATTAGACAAACACTGAAAATTGGTCTTACTTTTCTTTGGAAATAGAAATGAACCCATATGAGTATTATTTCCATTTTGAAAACGATTGGTCTGGAAAGGAAGCCAAATTTACGAAAGTACATTCATGTAATATGATTAGTTGCCAGCCAGGCGCCAATGTACAATGAACGGCTCAAGGAGTTGAAATCATCGGGAAATATTGTTCAAAATGCAAGCGAATTACTTCCAGGAGAATCTTTGTTCAAAGCACCGATTGAGGAGTTTAAAACTTATTTCTATTTTTACTGCTATCACTGTCACTGTTTGAGTCAATTTGATTGATTTTAAATATAAGTACTCGTAATGTGGAAGAGACATTTTGGAAGCAAGGATTCACCTTTTTTAGGGACAAGCTGCACTCGGAAAGAGACCAGTAGAGTAGGACAGATGGCAAAGCTTACGTTTACGCGGATTTGTGTATATATCGCTAATTGTAAGAGTTTTAATTTCTTAATGTGTTTGTTATAAATAAATAAATTAAATAATAAATAAAAAGGTATTTACGGACTGTAACAACTGCACAAGTGGGTAAGAAGATTCGTCCCATGACGAGGAGGAGTCAACACTTTCTGGCAGCGTCGAATTAACAGTGAACTGCGCTGCAAGGAAATTGGCTTTTTCACATGAGCTGACAAAAGGGGTGTTATTAAAGACGAGCGTTGAAACCGAAAACAAAAGTTGAATTTCGAATATTTTTTACAAACGACAAAAAAATTCTTACTACCTTTGGGACATTGTAGTATTTTTTGTATTAATCCTTTGTCATGCCAAAAATTTGTTTCTTTCTAACTTTCTAACTTGTTGAAGCTTATTCTGGTTTTCCTCAGTGGGGTTGGCATAAAATGTTCATTGTTTTTTATTATTATTATAATAATGTATTAATAATCTGTAAACATACTTTTAACTTTTATAGTTCACTTTTGATATGCTTTTATTTCGTGATTTTAAATTTAATTATTTTAGTTGTAAGTGTTATTGCATATGTATAATTTTATACAGAATCTAATTTGTTATATTTATCAATAAAAGGCCTGCTGAAGAGTGCATTCGCGCTCGAAACGTTACACACAATTACCATATAAAATCTGTCATTTTATTGACCTGGAGCCTACTAAAAAAACTTCTATTTGTATATTAACTAGAGAGGTCACCTATAAATTCCTACAGTTAAAACAATCGTTTCCTTACTGAAGAATATACATTTATTACAATATTTTTGATTAAATATACTAAACCCCAATTTTTTTGACCGATTTTCTCAATTGTACGATAAAAAGTGTCTTATAGAGTTTCATTCAAATTTCAAAGATCTCTCAAAATCGAGATTTGATATTTTTAATAAAACTTTATGTCCAGATTTATTTGTAGTATTGGTTAATGACTGATACAGGAATTTCTGAAAAAAAAAACATATCTTTATCATCAGATGATGAGGAAGACGAAGACGAAGCAATCAAAAACTCCACTAAATTTATAAATTTAAATTTTAAATTATTAACTTCTTCGTCCATTATTTTTCATTTTTTAGCACGGACTGACACAATTGCACAACAAATTAATAACAAAATATTTTCCATTTGATGTTTGACAGAAAATACGTTTTACATGTATGTGTGCATTCAGATCAAATCTACCAACCAATTAGAGATCAGATCTTTATGTGGTTATCGTTTGGTAACACAAATCAATTTATTTTTTATTTAGATCTGTCAAAAAACTGATTTTGACAATTTTTGCCTTCGATTGGCCAAATAAATTGATTTTTTTTTTGTTTTTAAATCAATTTTGCAGATCTGGATTTTTCGGCAGATCTACCCCTCTTTTACTAACACCACTATACATTATAATTGACAGCCATCAGCGTGACAAGACAGCTGATACCGATAGCTATGGCCTTTTCGATTGGCCGTCCAGAACTGTTCTGACCCCCACAAAATGACAGTTGTTACTCTAAATAGAACAGAAAACGATTCTGGATTTCATTTCAGAATCGAAAACAGAATCACTAATGCACTGACAGAATTAAAATGTCAAAATCATCGGGTTGTTTTGTTGTGTAATTTCGATGTGCTTATTGAATTTAAACTACTTTTCTGGTAAAATAAGGTAAAAAGAAGCAAGTTATAATTATTATTGATACAAGAAAATGTGTATCTAAATTGAAATCAAGTGTTTTGGAAATTCTTTTTAGTTGATGTGATTTTTTTTAATTTAATTTTCACAAATACAGTGATACATACAATTCAGAATCAGTCAAATTGTGTCCGGGTGTTTTATTGGGGGAAAGTCCGGAACGGCCAATCGAAAAAGCTACTAGTTCAAAGACACAAATATACACCAATACTGTAGCAAATAAAAATCAATCTGAAAAGATATTCGAATCGTTACGAAATAAATCAATTTATTGATCAAAATATAAATTTACCAAACGAAAACCCCCTTAGTGTTGAGATCTGATCTAAATTAGCTCTTTTTGTTGGAATGAAACTCTCAAAATCCAATCTTATGACAAAAAGAGCCAATCTTTTTTTCATTGAACCTCGCTATTAATTTTTTTTTTATAAAATGACATGAGCTAAAACGTGAACGTACAACTTTTTTCAAAAGAATCTATGGTTCTCGTCTAATTTGAAAAAAATCTGCCGCTTTTTAGGAAATGGTATATTATCTTATTTTCCTGGACTGGTATTGAAATCGAAAAAATTTGTATCTAATTTCTTAGTTTCACGGTCTAAGATGCAGGTGGTGATATCGATCTTTCATTTTACATTTGTTTAACTGAGTTATACTAATGGCGTTTTTATTTGGAATTCCGGAATCCCAACTGAACACTTTTTTTGATTCTGGCGATTCTGAATTTTAATGTGATTGCATGTGTGAAAATACTTGTGTACGTGGAAATATTCAAATTAAAAAAAATTTTGTTGCACATTTATGATACAAAAGTTATATGAATGTGTGAGTGCTTCTGGTTTCGATTCTGATTTCAAATCTAGAAGCAAAATTCTCTTCTTTTCAGAATTAGAAGAATCTTCAGAAGAGTCCAGAAGGATTCCGGATTGCCAAATAAAAACGACATAAATGTTTATATTCTTTAAAATTAATCGGAAAAAATAATAATACATACATATAGCTTTGCTACTAAAATTAATTTATTATTTATTATCATCTTAAATTACTTAGACCAATTGCTGTTCATCAAATACTAGCGGGTTTTAAAATAATGTACTGCACAATATGGCTAACACGGGTGTTTTATTTATATTAATATGCACTTGCATATGAACTTACCATAATAGTATTACTGTTGATTGCGTTTTTAAAAGCGGTCAGATCAACTTCAGTGGTATTTTTGTTTAGTTTTATTGAACGCACGTGAATTCCTAGGAACTGCCCAGCTTTATCGAAAGCAGCATGCGCACTGAATGGAACTATCATATTTGGTTTTGTTATTCCTTTTGTTTCACGTGCATAATCTCTATAAGCCTTGCATGCCAATAATATTGACTCAGTTCCACCTGTAGTCATCTATGAAACAAATTATATGAATTTACAAATTTTAACTTATCAATATCATAAATCATACTGTGCCAGATGTGTTATCATCGCCATTGAACAAAGTACTTATCATTTTCACAACTTCAGCTTCCATTTTACAAATTCCTGGAAAAATATCAGGATGAAGGGGGTTTGTATATGAAGCTTTTCCATATACTTTTGTTATTAAGTCAACAACATCGGGGTCATACCCATAAACAGTGCCAGAAACACGCCCATCTTGCCATTCGTAGTTTCCCTTTTGTATGTGTTTGTCAACTAATGTGAAAATTTGTTCTTTGGAAAAACCTTTCTTAGGTAATTTGCAGGAATACAAAAGTCCATCGCACCTCTTTACCATATCTTTCCGGAATTCATCACGAGTACTACCAATTTCTTTTTGAATACGTGCTTTAACCATTGGTATTTTTTTGGCGATGCGAAAGAATTGCTTTTTGGTGCGTCTGTAGATACCTTTGAATAAAGTTTATTACTTAGTTTCAAATTTCTGCAGTAAAAATGCAATTATTCTATGAATTTAACATGTTTCCAGGAAAATATATATTAATTGACTTCCTAGGAATAATGGCTGTTTTCACGAAAGGCTTCTAAGCGGGTTGGCTACGTTTTATCGCGTCACGTTTTACCGTGGCACGTTTCACCGCGCAATCCTACTTTTTCAATATGAATTTAATACGAATTCAATACGTTATACCGGCCCTGTATAAATTGTTGCTTGCCATACATTTGGTCACTCGATTGCATGAAAATCTAGTACGCAGACGACTTCCCTGATTTAAAGATCAGCAGAATAGTATAAAAGGAGGAATTATTTTGTAATTTCTTCAGTTCTTATTAGAACTCCGTAGAGGCCGAACCTATGCATTTAAAGAGATATAAATATGTACGTTTCTTATTATTGTAAGTTGTGTGGTTTAGTGAAGTTTTGGTAAGTACAATTTGTGTTGGTGTGTTGGCGGATCGGATGCGATCTATCTTGTTGGAATCATGGATGCAGGAAATAATTGTTCTTTTAAGAATACACAAATAAGTATATAAGAGATATAAATTGATTATTATTTTTTTTTTTTTTTTTTTCAAAAATACGGCTATTTTAAAGCCTAAAATCGATATTGATGTTTTTTACACTTAAAAGCCACGTTAAGCGTTTTCAAAATAAAAAAAAATAAACAGCTCAAAGGGCTTTCTAAGCAATTTTGAATAATATATATTTGAATAATAATATAATATATAGATCGACCACCGACAAAACGGCCTTTTTACAAAATGTGACATCGAATATTAACATCAGTTAAACATAAATTAATATTATTTTTATTAATTTACCAATCCGTCCTTTCCAGGACGACCAAACATTTGTAAAGAGATATTAGATACGTTTACAAAAATTGAACATTTAGTTTCATATTAAGCTTAGCTGGAAACCAAAAGAAATCAAATTGTATTTGATTTTTGTTTACGTTTGAAGTTCACGGCGTCTTATAATAGGCCCTGCCAGGGCCTATTATAAGATTTGGGGTGGGGTTGGGTCTGGGTGTATACAAGGTTTTTGTAGATTTAAATATTTTTCTAAAAAGCAATTGCAATATATACGAGTATATACAATTTTATTCAGCTCAAATTTTTACAGTGTTACATATTTACAAATAATTAATTCTTAAGTCTAACATTATATACCTGCGAGCACAGAAGGGACTCTGCTTCGTTAAATTGTTGGTTTATTTTATACATTTTATAGTAAAAAGTGTCTTAAGTCTAACATAGGTTTTTTTAAATAAAATTTGAATTTATCTCGTCGGCTTGAGCAGTGGTGACTGTCGTTGATTGGTGTGGTTGAGATGGGGTTGGAGGGCCTTAACTCCTGTTGCTTGTCAGCTGGTTTGGTCCTGTGGTGGCTTCAACCTCTGTTGTACTGCGTTCCTGCAGCTCGTAGAAGTTTAAAAGCAATTGCAAAATCTTTGTTGAGGTGCATAATAATCTGTGCGAATCAACAAGAACGAACCCACCAGTATATAAGGAAGTATAATTTCCAAATAAAATTCTGTTCTTATTAGAACTCCGCTTAAGCGCTTAAAAAGCAGTTTAAGCGTTTCACTTACTAATCTGGTGATGGATTGCGGCTGGGGGTTTGGTTAGGTCGCTTCCAATTAAGCGTTCTAAGGGAATTTTGGGATTGTTTAAGCGCTTAAAAGCCATTTTAAGCGTTTTTAGGCGAAAAAAAATATTTTTTTTTTCAAATTTCAGTCAGTTTACATGGTGTAAGCAAGATTTTTTTTAAACCCTTAAAACCCATTTATTGTCTAGGGGTTGGCTATGATTTCCAGGAAAACAATTTCCCGGATAACGATTGCCCGCAAAACGAATTCCCGTATCACGATTGCCAATTCCCGGCATTTGCTACCGTTATCAGTGAAACTTATAATTTTTGTGCACTCAACGAAACTGCATAAGGGTTCTCCAATCATTTTTTTCAAAATCGTGATTTTGCCTGCTTAGCTCAATAAAAGGATTTGGGGTGGGGTCCAGTTTGGGTGTATCCAAAGTTTTTTTTTTCATTAATTTTTCATTTCGTAAAATATTTTTTCACAAGTTCTAAAAAGTAAAAAAAAAACTTTTTAACGCTTTTTTTTTACTTTAATTTACTAGTTATTTTTTCCAAAACTTTCAAAAAATGTCTTTTTAATAATTCGCAGTCTTTTTTTTTATAATAAACACGCACTAAAGGGGTTTTGGCTACCCTTAATATGACACGCACAGTGCGAGATTTAGGAAAATAGGGCAGGATTAAACATGTAAGGATGGGGGATAAATAGAGCCTGGTAAAGCGTGTTGTACGTCTAAAGAAAGAATCTCTGTACTTGACAGTATGTCCGAAATTGGGCTCAAGGGTAAGCTGGTGAGCATTCCTAAAAGCGCGAGTATTACGGTTGAATTGTTTAAGGGGAGGTATGCAACTGGCTACTTCGCTAGAATACTGTTTATAAAAATAGCGAAATACATTATGACGATGTTCGAGAGATGTAAATGTTTCCCCTATATTTCTATCGCCAATCATTTTTAGAGCTCTATTTTTAATTCTATCTAAGAGACTCAAATGAGTTTTGGGAGCTCCTGCCCAAATGTGCGCGTTATACTCCAGCTTTGGACGAACGACGGCCTTATAGATTACAGCCAGATCAGACGGGGAAGAAAATTTCTTGCTTCTTCGAAGAAAGGCCAAACACTTTGCAGCGTTTTTGGCGAAATCAAATATGTGTTCAGATGCACATGCCAAGGACTGAAAGCTGTTCGGTTTCTTCAATACAAGTGTCGCTCATGGATAGCGGCATGTGGGTGGGTTCTGCTTTAACGACAGAAGACAGCACTGAGTTTTTGAAGCATTAAATTCTACGCGTTTTTTTATTCCCCATTGGACAATGCTGTCAAGATCAGAATTTAATGAGCTTATCATACGCTGCCGTTGCAGTTGCACATCCGAAGAACAAGGAGGTGCATCTGAAAACGAATATGAAAAGCTGAGAGTAATATCGTCAGCAAAACAATTAAGTGGATTAGAAGATCCAGATAAGAGATCATTAATAAAAATGAGAAAGATGGTTGGAGACAATACGGAGCCCTGGGGCACACCAGCATTTATTCTGTGAATATCAGACTTGAAACCATCCAATACAACTTGTATTGAACGGTCCGAAAGGTAATTTCTATTCCAACGAAGAAGAGATTCATCGATACCGAATGCACGCATTTTCGATAAGAGAGCTTGATGCCAAACTCTATCAAATGCTTTTGAAATATCAAGCGCAATAATCTTACCTTCTCCAAAACGATGTAAAGATTTGTGCCACTGTTCGGTGAGATAAACCATCAGATCACCAGTGGACTTATTGCTACGAAAGCCATTCTGCCGGTCATTAAGGAGCTTTCGTTCTTCAAGATATTTCTTAAGCTGATAAATAATCAGCGTTTCGATAACCTTGGAAAGAAGTGACATAAATGCAATTGGACGGTAATTAGAGGGTGAAGAAGATGTGCCTTTTTTAGGGACAGGCTGGACAAATGCTGTTTTCCATCCACTCGGAAAGAGACCTGTAGAGTAGGACAGATGGAAAAGCTTATGCAGTGATTTTGCCAGCGTTGAAGAACACCTCTTCGGAACGATGGAAGGGATACTATCCGGTCTAGCGGATTTGTCTACGTTAAGGTCTTTGAGGACTCAACAACTGCACGCGTGCGAAAGAAGATTCGTCCCATAAAATCGTTTACGCTCTCAAGTACTGGAGGAGTCATAACACTTTCTGGCAGCGTCGAATTAACAGCCAACTGCGCTGCAAGCAAATTGGCTTTTTCACGAGAAAAGGGGTGTCATTAAAGACGAGCGTTGGAACCGAAGACGAGGTTGAATTTCGAATGTTTTGTACAAATGACCAAACATTTTTACAACCTTTGGGACATTGTAGTATTTTTTGCCTTAACTTTTGGTCATGGAAAAAGTTGGTTCTACGAATGAGAACGTTACAAGTCTTTCTAGCTTTAGCTCTAATAACCTCTTTACAGCTCGAATCAAACCATGCATTTTCTTTCGATTTGATAGATTTCACCCTATTCGGGATTAGATTTCTCATTCCGTGAAGAATTAAATTTGTTATCACTACCTAGGAGGCATATTGAACAGTTGGAGTTCCTGAAGAAATTATTGAGACCGTCCCAGTTGGCTTTCTCATATTGCCAAACGGTTCTGTTAGGTGACTTTTCTTTAACTGGGAGATGTTGGTATGAGAAATTTGCAGACATGACACAATGGTCTGATGTGCCTAGAGCCATTAATACATTTAAAGTGTATTTATCAAGGTCAGAGGTTAGAAACAAGTTAGAATGGTGGCGGCTTGACCTGCAACGTCAGGAATTCGAGTTGGCTCGTCAACAAGCTGAGTCAGTTGGCTTAACTCAGCAAGGACCTCGACATACCTTCCTTCGGGTGTTGCCTGGTTCGAATAGCGGATCCACCTAGAATTGTGTACATTGAAATCGCCCGTAATGACGATTTCAGTGCGAGTCTATAAATTATTGATAATTAAAAAAAAATGGCAAAAACTCTTGCTTAAATATTTTTGTATAATCGACAAAGAATTTAATTGGTTCTGTGAAAAAAAATCGTCTAATCAAAGTACTTTAGCAAGTCAATTGGCGGTCTTTCGTCCCAGATGAAGCTCTGGGGCATATTTAATAAAATGTTCTCTCAGTACTTCTAATACTATGTTCCCACCAAAGCGAAATCAGAGATTTCAGCAGGAAGCTTTCTAGATTTCAAATTGGTGTTCACACCGCCTAATCCATGATTTCGTCTCTCAAAAAGCACAAGCAACAACCATTTTTGTTTATCTAATCCATCAACCCAAGCCACGTTGTCAAATAAAAATTCATACTCTCTCTTTTTATCTCCTTCTCATTAGAGTGAAAGATCGTAATTTGCACATAAAAAGCTTTTTACCTAAGTGTGGTGAAGATTAAAATGGACTCGAAATCTCGGATTTCGAAAACCCAAAGCTACATATCCGAGATTTCGCTTCGGTGGGAACATAGTAGTATAAGAGATAAATTATTTTTAAAAAATCAAAAAAAAAGTTGGTAAATTTTTTTTACAATATTTCAAGATTTGTGATATTTCAAGATTAAATAAAATATTTTGCCATAAGTACAGCCGTATTTTATTTTCCCCGTGATCCAGATCAGATCATCTATTTATTTGCGTTACAACAACAAGAAGATTTAGTTTTGTTGTTGTAACGCAAACAAATAGATGATCTGATCTGGATCACGGGGGAAATAAAATACGGCTAATATAGTATTACATATTAAAGAAATAAATAAAATAATTTTGATAAGTACGAAATAGAACTTTTCCAAAAATCCCACATTGTTTTTAATGATTTTTTTAAATCGTTACTCGGGCAATCATGAATTAACATTTCTTTATGCGAGGAAACTATTTTAAAAAAATCAAAAAAAAAATTCCCGGCAATCGTTATTCGGGCAATTATTTTCCAGGGAAAAGATTACGCTCCCTTGTCTAGATGCACCAAACTTTGAGCACCTAGTCAGACGGACAACAAATACCAAATGCAAAATATTTCATATGCAGATATAAATTTAATGGATGTATGTTTACTGAAAAATATTGGACAATATTCCCCACTTCACCGACTTATATAAATCACATTGATTTCGAGTGAATAGCAGAAAATAAATTAGATTCTATCAAAGAATACTATCCCGGTGTTTATTTTATCCACAGGGCGAAGAAAACTGATTTCTAATAGCAAGTTTCATTCAAGAAAAGATTTGCTATTTCTGTTAAAAGATTGGACCTTATTGAGAGTTTCATTGCAACAAAAAAAAGAACATCTAGATCAAATCTCAACACGAAAGATTTGATCTCTGGTGGGTTGGCAAATTTGACTTTTTCTGTCAAACGTCAAATGGAAAACATTTTGTTATTACGTTTGTTTTAAACATGTGCCAGTCCGTAGTAAAAAAAAACGAAGAAGTTAATAAATTAGATTTTATAAATTTAGTCGTCTTCCTTGTTATCTTTAAAATTTGAATGAAACTCTATAAATGAAAGTAAATCTAGACATTTCACAGGACTTGAAGTGTGAAGGGATTAGACTAGCGACCACTTAAATCATTGTTTCATATCAAAACCATACTGCGATACTTGACACTTCTCAGAATATGCATTGCCATAAGCATTGAATATTATAACAATCAGAACACAATGCAACGCCTTTAGCGTATCCGACTCGTAGTCAATGAACAATAAAAAACAAAAAAAAACATAAGTGTTATATTACCCTGATGGCACGAGCGGCCTAAAGTATACAAAGTGCATGCATAAGAAATATTAATCGGTCAAGAATCGAAGTATGGAAACATTTCGATAACAGATATTTTTGTATAAATAGCAATAGCATTTTGAAATAAAATTGTCCTTTTACTTTGAACACCAAAGAGAAAGGTTTTTTGATTCTGTATAAGCTTACAAGCTAAAAGATTTTTTAGAAACCCTCTACTTGGCGATTAAGAACAAAACCTCGAGTGCGAATAGCCAGAGGTTCGAGCTGAGGCATTCTTTGAATGCCAAGCGATTTGTAACTAAATCTATAAGTACGTCGACCATAACATTGGGTTTCAACATCTAGCCAGCCAACGTTACAGAAGCGCTCTTGATAATGCCCTCATTCTTGATAATAATTTCATATTTATTTGACTGAAAATGTATTTAATTAGTTGGTTGCCATATATTTGTGCGCAATTACACTTTTTTAACTGGCATTTCATTTTTGAACAGTTTTGTTCACGAAAATCAAATGTGAAATTATCATAACCTTGCTTTTTATAAAATGTTCTCTACTCTTGTCCTGTTTGTTTATCTAATTAATTTTCAGGATTAATTATAGAGATGAGAGCTAACAATCAATTCTTCTGGGAATTTCGTCCGTTTAGCTTTTACGTTACTCACTCAATTTTCCAATTTTAATAGGTAGATATATCATTGATACATATGTTCATATATGCGCACAAAACTCGGCTTTAAGAAATTGACTACTTTTGTAGGTACATATGTATAGGTATACTCGGTACTGAAAATTCCTGCTATTTAAAAAATACTCAACCAAAGAACGTAAGATGGGGGGTCTTAAACTAAACGTAGCTAAATCGAAGTGCATGGCCCACAAACATAACATCAACTTAAATCTGGAGATGGAGAACCAAAAAATTAAGCAAGTATAAATTATTAAATATTTAGGTGTCGCTATTGATAACAAATTAAAATTTAATTTACATGTTGATTATTTAGCCAAAAAAAATTCTAAAAAAAATGGTTTCTTTAACAGAATAAGAAACACTTCCCTTGTTTTGACTCAGTGCTCAAACGACTTTCGCTGAAGATGGTTAATTTGATGTTGCCGAAATGCATTCGTAACAATAAAATATAAAAACACATAACAATTTTTTTTATTTAATTACGTCCTTTGTGGTAGGTATTAAATGTTTTGTGATGCTAAATTATATATAAAATTCGACCACAAATTCGGCTAATTTTCAGTGTTTAAATACAATGCAATTAATATTTATAACCACACTTTGAATTTTGTTCATCAATTTTATACCTTTGATCTAATGTCCTTTTCGATTGGTAATCCGGAAGAACTCTCCGATCCGGGATTCCAATCTAACAACTAAGCACTAGATTCCAGATTCTGAAAATTTATGTGAGTGGATGTGTAAGACGGGAAATGTCGAACGCACATTTGTGATTATTTTATTTTGTAAACATGGCTGACACAAATGTAGAAGATTTCGAAGTTATTCTTGATGAAAATGCGAAATTACAGTTATTGAAGGGAAATTTGTCTTCGGAACAGATATCCATAATTTCAATTCTCTAAAGTTTGAAATTGAAACTACAAAACTTCAGATAAACCAAAACAAAACAATGGCATGAATAAATTAATTTGAATTTGATATTTAGTGGGTGTAAGTGTGTGCGTGCTTCTAGTTTGGATTCTGACTACAAATCCAGAAGGAAATTTCTCTTCTATTCAGGAGAAGAACTGTCATTTGATACCAATCAAACAATTTCAGAAGCATTCGGAAGCCTTCTGGACGACCAATCGAAAAGGCCATAATACTGAATTGTTAAAACTACAACGTCTACAAAATAAATTTATGAGTATTATACTCAAATGTAACCGTCTTACTCCGATAATAAGAATGCTAGATATGCTCCAATGGATGAATGTTAAACAAAGAATCTTTGTTAATAGGTGTGTTTTATTGGGAATCTATCCATTGTACCGTAAGTAATTCCCAAAAAAACGCATCGACCGTAGCATGGACCGTAGCTATTTTATTTTTGTAAGAAGGGGTACCAATCTTACAAAAATAAAAAAGCACAGCAGTCACAAGTAATGAAATAGTCTTTTGCAAAGTAAAATTAAGAAAATATCTAAGTTATGAACAATAATTAGCTTTTATTCATATAAAATAGAAAGTAGAAAAACGTACCAATATTTAATTTATGTTACAAACCTATTTCTTGTTTTCATTTTTTCTGCAATTGCAGTTTTAAATTCGAACATTCATTTTGCACCAATAGATTCATTGATTGATTTTTTTATTGAGTCTTATAAAATAGTTTTACAAAGGTGTTTGTTTCTCGTTTGCTTTAGAATATTATACTGCGGCTATTAAGTGTTGCCTGCTTTGTCTGTAATGTAGTTGTTCACCACTTGGTCGATGTAATTTTGTATAGTTGAACTGCTTTGCTCATGAGCAGTATATCAGTTACATGTGACGTGTTGTCATCTAAATTAAGTAGTGGTACTGCTCTTACACAGAGGCAGTGCATCGGTAACTTGTGGCGTGTTGCCACCTTTGCACCAATAGAATGGAAATGATAAGTGAATGGCTTTGTTCATAGACTATGGTCAAGTCTCTTTTCACACAGTCCAATTTTTGTATTGCTTTAAAAATGGTCTATGCATTTCACACGAGGAAACAAAAGTGCCGGTGATTTACTTGTTTCCTTTTAATGTTTCTTGTTTTGGAACGCACACTACAACGTAATTTAAATTGTTCATTCCCCTAATATTTCATGTTTTTATTTATTTTCTGGGCTTATCGATAGCTAGAGTTTTATTTTTCAAGTCAATTTACAAATTTATTTTCTGAGTATGTTTTTCTTTCAATTCAATATTTAGTCATCAGACTGCACTTAACATACGCGGAGTAAGTAACAAAAATTTAACATTTGGTTTGCCATTTCACCATTTTGGATCACAAAAATGTATGCCCAGTCCATGTCCATGTAGTAAATCGAATACCGCCCATGGACAACGTCCATTAAACAGTGAAGAAAAAGCACACTTTGTGAGTTCAGTTTCCGCTTAGGCTAGGCGCGCACATGCAATTTTGCCGAAACTAAATAGTTTAATCACTAGTTGAACGATGATCGCACACATAAGCAACTTAAAAATCAATCAACGAGATAAACAAACACACAAACATCATTTTGATTTAATGTACGCGGAGTTACTTATTTGGGGCGATCGTTCGATTTGTGCCAAAACACAAACTCTTAAGTTGCTCGAATCGGGGAGTGAATAGTTTTTGCATGTGCGCGCGCTCTCATATAAGTCCAGGGTATTCACTTTAGCAACCAAACTGTTGCAAAACTGAAAGTTGCATATGTGCGCGCCTCTGGTCTTATAGCTCATAGAATTTCATACGAATAAATATTTTGCGGCGCAGTGTCAAGCAATTCCTCTATAGTGCAGTTCCACCCAATGCGGTTTGTCTTCTCAAATTGCTTTTTTGTAGATATAAATAAAAAGATGATTTTTGTCACCAAACTCCGTTTATTTACAAATATCAATAAAAAATTGAACACAAAAGGAAAATTGGGCTTGGTTACTCAAAAATAAATGTAAAACGGAAGTCATTCAATAAATATTGGTTTCTTTTTCAAAATGGATATCAAAATTTGTTAAAATTGATTAATTGACATTAGGGGTATGCAAAATTGAAGATATAGGTGCAATTTTAGACGTACTTCAGAAAATAATTGAGCAAATAATACAGTTTTTAATAGTAAAAGTCAGAAACTTTTGGGAAGAATAGCTTATAATTTATTAAAAAATGGAGTTATCTAAGATTTGAGAAATATTAACTTGCCAACTAAAAAAGAATCAAAAAGATCGATTTGTCTTACGAATGATATTAATAATTATAACACTCCATGAACACATCCATCGAGATTCAATTCATTTATCAATCGTACCAACAAAACTAACAAAATCAGAATCGAGACTCGACTGAACGTCAACCAGCCATCCACCCTAGCTTCTACTTTAGCTTTTTATCGACCGTAGCGAATTGTATGTAAAATGCTACGACGGATAAATTCACGGCGGATAAATTTCCCAATAAAACACGACTAATGTATTATTAAACTTAAGTTATTAATAAAAATAACTTATTACCTAAATATTTAAGTAAATATTTGAGATATGTGATTGAATCATAGCCTTATAATCTTGAATATAGGGATGATTTCAGACTTTCTAACTACATTGCAAGCTTTACAGAAAATAGTAGTATATAAAGGATGAAAATTATCGACTTTCTTTCGACTGGTACCAGAAAGACATAGCATCTGGGCGACTTGTCAATTTCCGATCTAATCAAGCCAAGCACATTCGTATATACACTGCGACGAACTTAATAAACAAAGTCTTTGCGTTGAGTGACCGAAAATTCCACTCCGCTAACGAAGAAAAAGTTACCCAAATACTCTTAGACAACAGCTTTCCGACAGAAGTTATAAGGAACTTGATACTTCCTCAAAAACACCAAGTTCGTTCTAAAAAGAAATTGGAAGAGAGAAGATGTGTTTATAAGATTGTCGTTTATGTGCCCAAACTTTGCGAAAATTTCAAAGAAATGGTCGCGAAAAACAACCCGGACGTCAACTCGGCATATGGGTCAAACCAGACCTATTCACCAACCTGATGACGAAAACCGACAAAGATCGCCGTTCAGACGTAGTTTATAAAATAAATTGCCAAGGGAAAACGGATGAATCCTGCAATCTTTTCTACATCGGCAACACCACACAACTCCTTCGGCAAAGAATGGCGAACGACAAGTCAGATATTCGTCTAAAAAGTTCTGGGAAGACGGCACTGGCTTCTCATAGAATTGATACCGGTCACACACCAAACTTCGAGGGAGTGGAGATCCTTGCAACAGAAAAACATACATCTAAACATTACACACTAGAGACACTGCATATAATTAACAACAAAAATAATATGAACCGCAAACAAGACACATAAAATATATCAGCCGTTTACTGTTCCTAAGTTTCTGACAGTAAACATCATAAAACATAGACTAATCTTCAAATGTGAAGTGTTCAAAATCTGGTTTTAAATAGTTTGGCTGAAAGGTTTGACTGAAAACCTAAAGCGAAAACACAAGTTTTCCCATATATGTTTGATAAACCATTCGTTTTGATAAACTACAAGTTTTAAATAAAACCAGTCGAAAACATGTTGAATTTGCAAGATGAACTAAACAAATAATACACCTTGTGAATCATTCAGTGCTCAATTAATCGTCATATAAATAGCTGACGAGTTGCTGCCAGGAAAAAAAAAATGAAAAAAAAACAGGTATCTGGGGTAATTTCAATTTCAATTCACAACGTATTTGTTGTTGTCTGTGGTGCCAAAATATCTGAAATGTCAAACGAAAACTTGTGAATGTTCAGTGTGAACGGTTTTCTAGTTTTCGTAAATTTCTAACTGAAAACCCGGTTTTGGGTTTGGTGTGAAAAGCCTATTAAACAAATTATTGTTCAGTAATTTAAAAAAGTAAAAATCTTAAAATTTAATGTTATGTATTTTGTACGTTTACTTATATCAATATGTACAAACATTATATATCTGTTTAATTTTGTAAATAAGGACACCCCTGAAGAAGACGGCAACCACCGTAGAAACGTTGCGAGAATAAAATGAAAATTGCTTCATTTAATCATCATTACGACCAATAAAGCCGATGAGATCACTTTTTAAAAATTCTCCAAAGTCCAAATAAAAACCAACTTGGCCAAAAACTTTTAAAATATCTATAATATAAAGGATGTAAACTTTTCAACTCATTTCCTTACGAAGCCAAAAATGAAACAAATTTAAAAACGTTTAAGAGATATGTAAAAAACGAATTCATTAAATGTAAATATACTTAAGTATATAAATATTGTATATACCTATATAATTCAAGTTCACAAATTGTAAACAAAATTGAATTTTAATAGCAGAGTTCTGCTAAATAAACTATCCAAACTAAACTATCAACCATGGACTTACTACAAAACTACTACTAATAGACATGGACTACGGAAGGTTTAGGACTTATTCCGTGGACTATGTGCGAAATGCAATTAATAAAACAAAATTTGCCATTTTTTACAAACTAGACCATTGAGGTGGTGGTTTAGTCAAGGAATAAGAATTGGCATTAAGGACAAAATTTATAGGGACATAGAAATTATTAATTACAAATTTTAGTTCGCAGACTAACTTTTATTCTATAGTTTCGCAGTCATGGACTAGTGTGAACTTAACATTTTTTTATTTAACTTAAAATATCAGAAAGTACAAATAGTTTTTTTTCTTATTTTGAATGCCAGTGGACAGTTGAACGGCATTTTTATCAGTGTTGGATCACAGATGAGTAATACTTGTTAATTATGTGTTTGGATCCATATTGCATAAGGGAAACCTGGCCAAATTATATGTTATCTAATCTAATCGTCGACTCTTCCATTCCACGGTCAAATATTTCCTTGTCCCTGAAGGCCAAGTCCAGACATGTGGTAGTTGTACTTAAAAAAAAAATTTTAAACTTTGAACATTCAGATAACACCCGAGCTTTTATCACCCCAGATAACAATGCCGTTAGAATAGTTTTCAAAATTATTAAAAAAGCACACTTCTTGAAAATGTAAGGTTTGAAATCAAATCGAATGAATTTGATAAAAATAGTGCAAATAATATATGTACTTACTCTCATCCTGATTTAAAAGGTTCCAAAGCCAAACGGTGCCAAGCACAGTGGTTGCTGTAATCGTTACAATTTGCCATGGTTCTCGATTACCAAATGCATTATTAATTCCTTTTGTTAGGACATTTGAACAATCTACAATTGATGCCATAAATATGCCTAATTTTTTGTAACGTTTTAAGGTATGTTGGTATTTTCCACAATTTAGTTATAAACTTGTTTCTCACTGATACACCTTGTGCGTTCAATTGAAAACAAGCAGAACTTTGCAATGGGGACGGGCTATTTAGTTATGCAGATGCAGATGAACACTTCCTATGATGTTTCCCATAAAAAAAAACTGATTTCTTATTATGGGAGAACAATAGAACGATAACGATACGAATACGATAACTAGATACTGGATGTATAAATCGTAGATTTTATATGTAATAAATAGAACCTGTTGTATAGATTCAAAACTTCTTCGTTTGTCAAACTGAAAATATTAATCAGCAATTTCATTAAAAATGAGAGTGTGTGTAAAAAAACATAACCAGAGATAACATAACGCATAATGGTTAACAAAATAGCCATGTTCAGTGAGGATTTAATGTTCTAATTCCAAATGGTTGTGGAAAGTGTCTCGAGCAAAATATAGCAGAAATGAAAAATCGTGAGAACTGACCACAACATATTTTGTTCTGATCTATTTATTTGTTTGCTTTGTGGTTAGATTCAATTTACTCTTGTTATGTTTTAATAATTATTCACTACCAACAAAATCAAAAATGTTCATTACTAAGGCCGTGTGTGAATTGCGTTAAACTGTTTGTTAAATTTTCTACCTTGGTTAAATTTTGAAGTTTGGTGTATGGTGGGATCGAATTTAGCTTTTTTGCTGTGTGAATTGCGTTAAAAGGGATTTACTAAAACACTATTTTGGCTAAAATTCCATCTAGATTTAAGAATTTTCCCTAAAAACATTTTTTTTGTTGTTCAAGTACATTAATTTCTTTCGCAAAATCCGACTTAGAAGATATAATGTTAATAATATGGCACGAAAAATGTAACGATATATCAGTTTTACTTATATGTTTTGGTTTTACATTGTTAATTTAATATTTTGAAACAACAATTCCAATTTTTTTCAAAACAATTCCCATTATGGTTAGTTTGTTGATTCAGTATATAAACACTAGTTTTCACAGCTGACAAGAATTTGACAAGCTGACAAATCAATCTATTTGTATTCAATTTGCAAAATGAACTACAATAAGTAGTTCATATTAATTATTTTATATATGTTAAAATATAAACGGATTATAGTATTATTTGTTTTTTCCTCTTGAGACCATAAACAAACAAAAATATTAATGTAATTTTATTTTCCAATTGAATAAATTAAAACTTACATTTATTATATGGTTTCCCAGTAGATCTGGGCTTTTTGGAGTTCATCTTTCTTTTCGGTTATCATTTATAAGTTTCAAATTACTCTATCTTGAGAAATGTTAAATTTTAACGCAAATTTAGCCTGCTCTACAGCTGCCTACGTTTTAGACCATTTTATTCACCACGCTAGTGTCAAATTTTAACCAAGTTACACAATTTAACCAACATTTTAACGAAATTCACACACGGCCTAATAAGACAAAAATTAATGGCCTTTTCGATTGGCCGTCCAGAACTGTTCTATTAAACTAAATTAAAATTCTTCATTTTAATCAAGCAAGGGAACTTTTTTACAAAAAAAAATATAAAATTTAAAAATAAATTGTCATAAAGGAACAATGGTTATAAGTTTGACCATTGCAATGATGTTACTTACATCTTAATAAAAAAAAATTATAATAATGATATGTTCGATTGTTTCCAGTGTGCTTTTATCAATTTGGCTATATTGCTCGGTACAAAATGCATTCTTAGAGCTTTATTTTGAGTTCTATCCAAAATGTTTAAATGATTTTTGGTATCTCCTGCCGAAACGTGAGAATTATACTTCAGTTTTGGACGAATGAATGCCTTATAGATTACAACCAGATCAGATGGGGAGTAGAATTTCTTGCATCTTTGAAAAAACCGCAAGCACTTAGCAGCGTTTTTGGCGACATCGAATATGTAGTCATTCCTCAATTGGCTTTCTGTTGCACAAACCAAGGACTTAACGCTGATCATTTTCTTCAATTCAAGAGCCGCTGATGGATACACGGGACGTGGGTTCTGCTTTAACGGCAGAGGACAGCATTGAATTTTTGAAGCATTAAATTCTACGCGGTTTTGTATTCCCCATTGTACAATGCTGTCAAGATCAGAATTTAATAAGCTTATCATACGCTACTGTTGCAGTTCCACATCCGATGAACAAAGAGGAGAATCTGAAAACAAATATGAAAAGCTTAGAGTACTATCGTCCATTTTTAAAAATAAAGAACTTGTTTTATTTTCCCAACAACTGTATTGCAATAATTTCCGCTTCATTTAATGATAATTTTTCTGCAATATGTTTTGACTTCTTGTGACGTGGTTCATCTTCTTCGTTGTCATTTGAATCGCTATCAGTTGCTGAAGCATTTCTAGATTTTCTCTTCTTTTCGTACAATCTGTCTGGTGGTCGGTAAACCAAACTTTCACTTTCACTTGCTTCTCCCATACCATCGTCACCATATTCTTTACAATTATTTGCATCACTGTTTACCAAATTTTTAAATCTTATCTGGATGCGGCAACCATGAATATTCCACCTCTGTTGATCGTCTTCATCACTACCAAAGTCGTCGACTTCATCTTCATCTTCGACAGTCCACTGATCTCTATAATACACTGGATAGTGTATTCACACAAAAAAATCGACCCCAATAGAAAACTGTAATAATTGTAGAGGGTCCATGTGTATTATAGAGATCAGTGCGACAGTCTTGCTTTTTGATTTTTTTCTTTTGAACCTTGTACTTGGCTTTGACAATTTCCTTGAAACGTTTCTTATCTAATTGATTCACTTCACGAAGGACCTTCTTTGTAGTTCCAATATCAATTCCTCCCTCGTCTTGGTTGATATAATCAATTGCGAAATCCGATTATAATTTTTTTCTTGTGTCGAGTACTTCGGTTCCGTCTTCATTGAACTCAACTTTTTTATTGGCTGCAGTAAGTTCAGCGAGGACTTTCTTATCATCAACTTTGGTGTCGCCATCATCGTTTGGTCTTAAATAAATCATCTTCGGCGTCGGAATTGTCACTGTAAGCTTTTACCATGGGCTTTATGACGAGCCGTCCTTCCTGCCCGATGGATGTTCTGCGTGACATCTTCATGATAATCCAATTGAATTACAAAATTTCCGGTAGAAAAGTCGAAACCACGTGAGGTGATATCGGTTGCAAGCAAGACCACATTACCTTTCCGGCAAAACTGCTGATATATAGCAACTCTGCGATCCTGATGGAGTGTCCCATACAGTGCCAGCAGACTTGTTCCAGGACGCAAATTATAAAAGATTTCGTAAATGTACTTAATCTGTTTGCAACAATTGTTTGCTCAAATCCCATATCGAGACAACGATCAGCTTCATCAGGAACCAAACTTGCATTGTTGAAACATCGAACAGTGGATTTTCATTCATGTGTTGCAATTAATATCTAGGTGTGCACATTTTAATGTTACACTGGTCCATTCTTTTTTTCTCGAACTTTAAATTTTTTTCCTCCAATAATTAAACCAGCGGAAAAATCATGATGCGCTCCGACCTTTTTGAGCGTCCCAAAGATTTGGTGTGCCAATTCCTCAAGTTGGAGAAATGATTATAGCACCTATTCCATCTAACCAGGTCAATTTTTCTGATGAATAAGTCCTCAATCACTTTGAAAATTTAAAAAGATTAAACAAAAATGTTTCAATTTTTATTATTTCTTTCTTACTTTATTCTGAATTGTATTGTTTGAAGTACTTATGTTAAAACTGACAATAAAAATAAATTGTTTGTCAATTTTTTTGTTTGTGAAAAGGAGTGCAATCTATCTCTTTCTTTCTTTTTATAAAAAAACGAGATAGACAATTGTATTGGTGCTACTGTCAAATTCAATTGGAGTCAAAAAAACTGTTATACTTTGTATTGAATACACTATCCAGTGTATTATAGAGATCAGTTTTTCTAGTGTGTATTAAATATTAAATATTAAATATTGAATTGAAAATGGTTTCGGTGCTAGCTTAATATTGCCAAAAGCGGCTTCTTAAGCCGCACCTTGTATCACTGATAACGGCAAATTTATCTTAGGCTGGCGGTGAGGGTCAACTCGTTGAAGTTCTCATAAACCATACCATTGATATTGGATAAAAATCGACCAGAAAATCGCAAAAAACAGCATAATCATTCAACTCCACCAACAAGAAAATACATTTCCTTGAAACGTTCTGTTACCAGATTTTTAATATGTATTGTAAATAAAATAGAATTTTAAAACGAAAAAAGACAGAGAAACGAACCATATTGACTTCCATTTGTAAAAGAACTTGAACTTGTTTTATATTCCCAACAATTACATTGCAATAATTTCAGCTTCCATATTTAATGATAATTTTTCTGCAATATCTTTCACGTTCTTGTGACGTGGTTCATCTTCTTTGTCGGCTTCTTCTAAATCTTATCTGTATTCAGCAAACATGACAAATCGACATCATGTTGATCGTATTCATCACTACCAAAGTCGTCGACTTCATCTTCGTTTTCGAAATTCTTGATTTTTGATTTGTTCTTTTCAACTTTGTGCTTAGCTTTGACAATTTCCTTGAAATGTTCTTATCGAATTTATCCTCTTCACGAAGGACTTCTTTGCAGTTTCAATATCAATTCGTCCCTCGTCTTGATTGATATAATCTCTTTCGAGATCCAATTGTCCAGGTTCCGTCTTCCGTCTTTCCTTTTCTGAATTTTGTGTAGTTCTTATTATCTTGATTGAAACTGACAATAAAAATAAATTGTTTTTCATTTTTTTTTTTTTGAAAAGGAGTGCAATCTATCCTTTTCTCTCTTTTTATAAAAACAAGAGATAGGCAATTGCAATGGTGCTACTACCAAATTCAAATGGAGTAAAAAAAACTGTTATACTTTGTAGGGAATACACTATCCAGTGTATTATAGAGATCAGTGTTGATCTAGTGTGTATTAAATATTAAATATTGAATTGAAAGTGGTTTCGGTGCTAACTTAATATTGCCAAAAGAGGCTTCTTAAGCCGCACCTTGTATCACTGATAACGGAAAATTTATCTTAGGCTGGCGGTGAGGGTCAACTCATTGAAGCTCTCATAAACCATACCATTGATATTGGATAAAAATCGACCAGAAAATCGCAAAAAACAGCATAATCATTCAACTCCACCAACAAGAAAATACATTTCCTTGAAACGTTCTGTTACCAGATTTTTAATATGTATTGTAAATAAAATAGAATTTTAAAACGAAAAAAGACAGAGAAACGAACCATATTGACTTCCATTTGTAAAAGAACTTGAACTTGTTTTATATTCCCAACAATTACATTGCAATAATTTCAGCTTCCATATTTAATGATAATTTTTCTGCAATATCTTTCACGTTCTTGTGACGTGGTTCATCTTCTTTGTCGGCTTCTTCTAAATCTTATCTGTATTCAGCAAACATGACAAATCGACATCATGTTGATCGTGTTCATCACTACCAAAGTCGTCGACTTCATCTTCGTTTTCGAAATTCTTGCTTTTTAATTTTTTCTTTTCAACTTTGTGCTTAGCTTTGACAATTTCCTTGAAATGTTCTTATCGAATTTATCCTCTTCACGAAGGACTTCTTTGCAGTTTCAATATCAATTCGTCCCTCGTCTTGATTGATATAATCTCTTTCGAGATCCAATTGTCCAGGTTCCGTCTTCCGTCTTTCCTTTTCTGAATTTTTTGTAGTTATTATTATCTTGATTGAAACTGACAATAAAAATAAATTGTTTTTCATTTTTTTTTTGAAAAGGAGTGCAATCTATCCTTTTCTCTCTTTTTATAAAAACAAGAGATAGGCAATTGCAATGGTGCTACTGTCAAATTCAAATGGAGTCAAAAAAACTGTTATACTTTGTAGGGAATACACTACCCAGTGTATTATAGAGATCAGTGGGATTACCCCACACCTGATGGATTTAAGATGCAAATTATTTTCCAGGGAGAACAAATAAAACACGACTTTTCGTTTTCTTGTCTATATCGGTAGTGTCCATCTTTTTTATTCTTTCTCTCTTTCAAACAAAATAGGTTTCTTTCGTACAATAGTTTTACCTTGTCACCAACAGATGGCGTTGACTTATTACATTCGTTAGGGAATTCCCGGTCGCAGAAAAAATTACCAGGTTATCGCTTAGTTTTTATGTAATTGGTACTTATAGCGAGGTTCATGAAAAGATCTGCTCTTTCTGTCACAAGATTTCATCTTTTTGGATCTTGAGACAAGAAGAGCAAATCTAGATCAAATCTTATGGCGAATGATTAGATCTCTGATGGGTTGGCAGATTTGATTTGAATTCCCATTTACATGTACATTCTTTTTTGTGAAGGGTCAAATAGCAAACATTTTGTTATTAATTTGTTGTGAACTAGTGCCCATCCGTGCTAAAAAAAAGAAATAATGGACCTAGAAGTTAATAATGTATATTTTATAAATTGAGTGGAGTTTTTGATTGTTTCGTCATCTGATGATGAAGATATTTTTTTTCAGGAATATGTGTAGGCTTGTAAAAGACAGTCTCTTTAAATAAATTAGCTACAAATAAAGAACACACAAAAACAGGATTTAGATATGTTTTTAGTTTTGGTCGCTTTCAATCTTTTGCTTCTTCTTGTTCTTCTTTTTAGGTTTGGACACATATACTTCCGCTTCAAATGTTGCAGATACTGTGCCAAATGCTGGTTTTGGGTTTTATATGTATGTTTAAAATAATTTATTTTAGTCCGTTCCTGTGCAGTCACGTCTTTCAAACTGAGTTATATACGCTGATAAATTCACTCGAGATAGGGAGTATATGCATATGTGTTCGAGAATTCCGTTTTACTATATCGTGAAAGCCTGAACATTGAGAATCAATTTGATTCTGTATGACTTTGTTTTTGCGCCTGATTATATTTGCTAAGAGACTTTGCAATTTAGCCAATTGACGACGATTTATTGGATCAAAGTTTGATGCATTCTTTAATATTGCAATGTCAGGATAGTTATAAATATTTAATTTACTTCGACACTCAGCCAATATGGCACACGATTCATTGATTGAATTGTAAAGTCATCTCGTCATCTAATATTTCTTCATTTCATCTATGTTTCCAAGGGTTCAGCAAGCCTTTCGACTGGTGAATGGGTATCACAAATTTGGGTCCAATGGACTTTAGTCGTGATAGAATTTATCCGAAACTTCCTAGATTGCAAGGATACAATTTGGCACATTTCACCACAGGTGTTGGGAGTATAGGAATCCATAGCGAGAATTGAAGCTCTAAAAAATCATTGAAATATTATAGTTATTGTTTGAGTTTGTCGTTATATTTTATTATATATTTACCGACTTTCAAATTAACACGATTGGGCTATTATTATTATTCGTGCGCCACACTGCAGCCTGGTAACGCACGAGTCGTGCTACAATAAGAAATTTAAATAAGTTTTATTTTAATCGATGTATTTCATTAATATTTTTTTATTGGATTAAAAATTAAATTTTATTTTCAGTATCTATTGGTTTTTAAAGATGATACACCGCAAATGACCTCCACGCTGACATCCACGCATATGCGGCACCTGATCAGAAAATTATTCATTGCGGCCTGAAGGGTTGAAATTGGGATCGCCTCAATTATTGTCTTAATGGACTGCTTGAATTCAGTCGAATTCCTTGGTTTCGTTTTGTACACTTCATGCTTGACATAACCCCATAAAAAAAGTCTGGTGCAGTCAGGTCAGGTGATCTTGGGGGCCATCGGAAATTGCAGTTTCTGGATATCAATTTGTTTGAGAAATTTCGTTGGAGCTCCGCCATAACTTGTGTGGCTACGTGTGCACTTGCTCCATCTTGTTGAAACCAAATGCTGCTGAAAGGGATACGTCTTCGGCGAAGCTCTGGGTAAAAAAAACTCCTTCAACATCTTTAAATAACGGTCCCCATTGACAGCTTGTGTTACACCGTTTTCTTCTTAGAAGTATATGGGCCGACTATACACCTTGATGAAACTGCACACCACACAGTAACTCGTTCTGGGTGCAGTTCCGTCTCATGGAGCATTTCTGCATTAAATTCACTCCATATGTAATTGCAATCATTTTTCGGCAAAATTCCAGGCGAACAGGCAAGTCCTGAGGGTTTATCTTGCTTGTAATTTGGACTTTGTACGGAAACAAGTTTAAGTCATCATGAAGTATCCGTTGCAATGATCGTCTGCTAACTCCAATTTGGCCCGATAAGTTTCGAGTCGAAACACTTGGATTTGCCTGTATTGCCGATGCAACAGCCACGATTGTATCCTGAACCCGAACATTGGGATCTCGATGATACTGTCTTTGTTCGATGCTTCCAGATTCGGCAAACATGTTCACCAGCCTCATAATGGTCCATCTACTCGGGGGAGTACCGCCAAACTCCAGACTAAATTCCCTTTGGACGGAAATGACGGACTGCAAAGAATGGTATCGCTGCACTATCCAAATCCTTTTTGAGTATCCCAAGCATTCATTTTGATAAATCTAAATAGTAGCCTACAAAATAAAAAAAAAATAAGCCGATTACTCACACTGAAAAAAAGTTATTACGTTTTATTTTTGTAGCACGATTCGTGCCCCACATTGTAGTATCATTACGTGGTGGGTTGCTTCTTTCCATCTTCCCATTTTCGTTTTGCAGAATTATAGGCTTTTCGCACCAATCCCACAACCGGGTTTTCAGCTAAAAGCTTACGAAAACTCGAAAGCCGTTCACACTGAACATTTACAAGTTTTCGTTTGACATTTCAATTATTTTGGCACCACAGACAACAACAAATACGTTGTGAATTGAAATTGCGGAAGTTTACTCACTTATTGGATATGTTATCTCGGGTACCAAATTATCGGAGTATATCTGTGGACGAATCAGCTAGGTTAGCGGAAAGCTGTTCATGGGAACAACTGTTTTTTCATCAGATGTGTTTTTGCACGCATTACAATAACAGAAAGCTTTCCAGATTTCTGAGAATAATTGAGTGAACGTCCCCATTGAAATTACTCTAGACAGTTGTTTTTTCGTTTTTCCTGGAAGCAACCCGTCGGCTATTTATGTGTCGATTAATTGAGCACTGAATGTTTCAGAAGGTCTGTTTGCTTAGGTCATCTTGTAAATCCAACATGTTTTCGACAGGTTTTATTTAAAACTTGTACTTTATCAAAACGAGTGGTTTATCAAAAATGTATGGGAAAACTTGTGTTTTCGCTTTAAGTCTTCAGCCAAAACCTATAATTTCGCGAAAATCGTGTTTTGGGTTTGGAGTGAAAAGGCTATTAGTTTAGTCCATGTTTAAATTGTTTTTAATACAAAAATTAGAATTAAATTTATTTTGAATAATTAATACAGAAAATGCAGAGAAAAACCAGACACCAGAAAACCCGAAACCAAAGAAAAATCAAATCAATAAAACACACACGTCAACTAAATTGAGAACGAAAATTACACATTTCGTCGTTCAGCAGCGTACTGGAAAACGAAAAGTAGATCGAAAGTTTTCCTTCATGATTTCGTTGTGTTATTTTGTATGGGATTTTTCGTTTCGCATCAGCAGCGTACTAGGCTTTAACTAGTGCAATTAAATGACAACATTTATAAAAATGTTTTTTTGTGTTGGGACTTCACAGTCCGGTATTTTACGTGTTTTGTAGAAAAAAAAACTGTAGTTGTGTTGTGGGAAACTACACACAGTTTGTGTGAAAATTGATGTAAATACAAATCTTTAAAATGTTTTTCTTTAGTTTAAATCTATTATGATACAATTAAATAAAAGTTTTATCTAAAAAGTTAATAATTTTTTTATATTTTTACTGTTCGAATATAGTAAACCAAATTTGTACGAGTTTCTTATTCGAACGCTAGTGTTCGAACCGTTTTAATATTTTATCCTTTCTTGCCTTAAATTAGGAAACTAAAACTTCTTTCAGACACAACGAGACGAAAATATCAAACTTATAGTGAAGCCTCTCTAGTACCATGTTTGGAGATTCATGATTAATGTGGGAAAATTTCAGATAGTCTGAAGCGGATGGGTCCTTCCCTACTAACAATTTAGCTTGCAGTAGGTCCGATTTTAAAATTTCGCAGGCTATATCTTGTATATAGCTTGCATATGGATTATACAAATTAAATATTTTATTGATATAACTTCAAAACTACTTTTATAAGGGCCTCTACAGGCCTTCGAAAGTATTGTTAGTTACAGCGCTAAAATCAATAGCTGTATATAGCCATCTAATACAAGCTATAGGTTGTATATAGCCATCTTATGCAATCAAGGTAGATTGCATGTAGCCACCTTATACAATCTATAGCTCGTATATAACCATCTTATAAAGGCTAAAGCGCGTCTATTTTTATGATTTCTTATTGTTGTAAATTAATTTTTATCTCATGGAAATTTCACCTAGTTTTCAATAAGTTTTTGATCTTAATATTGATATCGTTTTAACTTTATGGTTAAAAAAAAGTATCTGAGCAAAAAATCGAAAAAATATCGACTTAAAACCGAAATCACATCAAATACAGAAATCGGATAATTTCCTTCATCAAATTAACAACCAGAAAAGTTAAAGCCCGTGCATTTGTAGGTAGCATGTATTCATCTTATACAAGCTATAGCTATGTTAACATCTTATGCAAGCTAAAGCGCGTGCATTACTAGGTAGTTTGTAGATATAGCCATTTTATACAAGCTAAAGCTTGTGTATAGCCATATCTTATGCAAGTTATAACACGGTAGCTGGCATATATCCATCTTATACTTTTAACATTACATTACATTTAAAAAAGAATTCCAAAAATTACTTTGCTTAACAACATTGCTATTAATGTTTGTTTTTACAGGTTTTTTAACACTTTTATTCCTATTTTCAATAAAATTGAATAAAAACGAAATAATTTAATAAATTTGTTAATTTAAACTGAAATAAGAATTCAACAAATGCTTTTTATTATTTTTCTAAAAGTTTAGCCTATTCCCAAAATTTTGTGTTCGAAATTAGGAAACTTTATGTTCGGCTTCAGGAAACAAGTGTTCGATTACTGGCGAATTTAGCTTATAATAATAAGATATATAGATATAATAAAAAAATTTGAGTTTCAGCAAGTAATTAACTATACTTTACGTTGAACGGTCTTCTCACAGTTGAGTATTACTTTTCTGTAAGCCACTCTGTTCGATTATAGGGGAATCGACCCTATGGCTGTTTTGACAAATCAGCTGGCCGGCATCACTAAAAAAATTCACCTTCCGTTGGTGAGTTTTCTTGTGAGGTTTCTTATGAGGGTCTCAACAGAATATCAAATTGTGACGGCCTCATAAGAAGCATCATACAAAATTGTGACCTGCGAGCATCTTAACGGCAGAATAGGGATGTAAAACAGTCCAAAGGCCCCTTGATAGAATTTGCTACAGGCCCCGCGCTGGCTTAATGGGGCACTGTATTTTCCTATAGCCACATAGATAACACAGCTTTTGTAGATTGTTCAGTGACGAACAAGTTAGAACAGATCAGGACAGAACAGAACAGATTTTTGAGAAACTTCAGAACAAGATAGAACAACTTAGAACAGTCAGTCATCTGACAAAGCCTATAAAAAAATAGCGGCGTTTTATTATCTACGGGTCTGGGTCTAGGTTATTTCTTAACACGTATAACAAAAACAACACGAGATCCCGGTTTCTATCGGGGTTTCTATCTGGGTTTGCAAATATTAGTATTAAATTCGGCGAACAGAGGGTACATTTCAGTACATAACTCAGATCGTTTTATTTTTACGGGGTGACCCATATGGGTTATTGGCGATAATAAAACACGGCTATTGTTGTTTACCTACAATTCAAGTTCGTTTATTTTTGCAGAAAAATTTTTAAAAATAATCTGAAACGGAGTTGAATTTATTTAAAAAAATATTTTTCAGGAAGTTGAGATGATTCCGGCCCGGAAAATTATTTATCAACTAAATCTAATACCGTAATGTTTTTTTAAACAACAACAATTGGTTTTGACAGTTCTCACAAATCTGTTCTAACCTGTTCTACCTAAAAACCAAGTACACAAAATCCTGTTCTAAAGTGTTTCAAACTGTTCCAAACAGACTCATTGAACACCGAACCAGAACAGTTTAGAACAGAAAATTTCCCATTGAACAGCAAAATCCTGTACTTTTCTGTTCTAAAGTGTTCTAATCTGTTCCGAACAGCCTCATTGAACACACATGTAATTTGCTTTTGTTTTGTTTTTCGAATGACCATCTATTCATGCACAGAGTGTCAAAGGTGCAAATACAACAATCTACACAAATGGGTTTTGGGGGCGAAACGTTCGAAAGTTCCCAATCTTATTATGGCTTATTTGTGGTTCAAAGCTCAATTTTGAAGTTTATTTTCTGATATTTTATACGTAGTTTTCATATTTGTAGTTTATACATATTTGTTATTTGAAATGTTGAAGTTTAACTGTATTTCCAGAAATTTTTCGTTGGTAAGGAAGGAATGATTCAATTATGTATAAAAATGCGCTTATTTTACTTTATTTTTTAATATTTAGATCTTAAAGCGGGGACGTTTTATAAACACTTCAAGTTCAAAATCACCTGTTGAAAACGAAGATTTAACTATTATATCTGAATGCGATGGTGTCCGAGAAATTAAACTCAATCGCCCTAAAACAAGGTGCTTTATGTAGTCTTTTTATTTTATTTTGATTAACGAACTGCTTTACTAGGTATTTTAAATCTAAAAAGTGTTTGGCTTTGTAATAGTTAATAGGAATAATAACAATCAACATATTGTATACTACCTATACATACATATATTTATAATAAGTCGAAGGGTTAATTCATTTAGGAAATACACCTTGATATTTATATTCATAAGTTGGAATGCATAATGCACCAAAGTAATTTATACATACGTATTGTATGTATATACATAATATATTAAGCTTAATGCCAAAACTCATTTTCAATATATTGACTTGGATTATTTCCAGCCTTTTACTGTCTTAAAGGTCGTCTTTTAATCAAGTCATTTTTTATTCTAAAGCTAAATAACATACTGATGCTGGGATGTTAGGGTCGATGCTAGCAAACTTGGTTTCTTATGAGAGCATACTCAGAGACGGGTTTTTACAAATTTGTCAAAATAATTTGAATGTAGTGCCCAGAGATCAGAAATAAATCTGAACCTTTTAAAAAATTATTTAATAACTTATTTTTTTTTTTATAAAAATTACTCGATAACCTACCTACATATATTCTATAAAACGCGAGATAAACCTTTGTTCTGTTTATCTTTATCAGTCAAATAGAGGGTCTTAAATCTGAAAGAACAAAATGAATTTCATCTGCCAATGTTTCACTCATATTGTCTGTCAGTATGACCGTTAAATGACCGTAGAAATACAGTCAATTAGACTTATTTGTTATCGATGAAAACTTGTAGGTAGAGGTTGAGTACTTTTCTAATATAAACTAAAACAATGTACCTAAGTTAAAACCATCTGCGCGGCGAACTGCGCCGCACTTTAATCATTGCCGTTTGAATGAATCATATCGACATTGTTGTATTTCAGGTATTTTCATTCTATTTTCAAATAAAGAAATTGATTTGAGCGAATTGAATGAGACACCAGTCAATGTTCGGAATTAGTATATGAACGAATTTGAGCGAAACATTTTGATTTGATTTGATTTCTTTATTGAGACTTTTACAAAACGTATAATAATCAATTTTATATTTCTATTACAATGAATTGTTAGACTGCGGCTATTAAGTTTTGCCTGCTTTAAGATATGACAATTTTTATGTTTGCCACATGGCTGTTGTAAAGTGGGATAGAAAAAATACTCTTGCTCAGGAGTGTATCAATAATGTGTGACGTGTTGTCAACTGAATATGTACAATAATACTTAAAACTAGTTTATATCTATACTATATGTGTATAACATTTTCATTGACCGAGAGCGCATGTTTTGCACAGGGGGTTTGTTATATATAAAGATGACTGTGATTTGGATGGATAACTTATTCTAGTAACATGAAAAGAAGCGAACTCTTAGAAATAAAATAAGATAATATAGTTATTGGCAAGAGCGTTAATATTGTCATGTTTGTTTCTTATGGTTATTAATTAGTTAATCGTAATATATAGAGTATCACATTGGTTATCGAATGGTATACTAACCTATGTATAAATATCTTATGTGTGGTATATATAAATTCGAATAAAAGTTTAATTTATAACTTTTTTTTTTTGTTTTTTATTTATTATTTATTTTTGTTAAAGTTGTTTATCTATAATCTTAGTAAAGGAATTAGATAAGAGAAATGAGATTCTCTGGTAAGTAAGCATACATGTAGTTCCATAGAATGAGGTAATATTTAACAGTTTGACACTACAGAGACATTGAGGACAGTTAAAGAATTATGAATAATATTATAATTATATAAATAGTTTCTTATGTAAAATAGGATATTGTGGGAGAGTTTTGTCCACTCAGTATGTTAGAGTTTAGTTTACAAAATAGTATGTATGTGAAATGAGATAGAAATATGATGGTTATTGTTTCAAGTTTACCGGCGTTTCTTGCGAGGGGAGGATTTTAGCCACGATTATGTCCTTGTGTAGCTTTTATGTAGAATGTAGGTAGGGGTGCATCGGGAGCTAATGGCGTATTAATCAAGGAGACGCCCAGCGAAGATGGATAACATTCTGATTCCCAGGAACTTACCTGTATTGTAGCTAGGATTTCGTCAATTAGAAAGTTATCTGACCTGCTGAGATTAGCTATAGTATTCTTCATAAGGGAAATCGCATAGATGATAAGCGGAATGGTGTTGGTTTCCGTATGAATAAAGTTGTTGGAAAATCGTTTGTGAAGTGACTCATAGTTTTTGTCACAGCATAGTCGTAGAATTTTTCTTTCAAATTTAGCCATGTCTGCGGAGACCTTAGGGGATAATGTGAACCATATGGGAAATGCATAGAGGAGAATAGGCCGAATTAAGGTTTTGTAAAAAAGGAGTTTAGTCTTCATGGGTATTGAATGTTGCTTTAAGAATGGCATAAGAGCATTTGCGGTAGTCTGAGATTTCGATAGAGAATGTTTAGCATGCTTGTTGAATTTAAATAGGTTAGTAAATAAGACCCCGAGGTATTTGATATCTTTTCGTACTTTAATTAATGAGCCGTTAAGTCTCAGCGTGAGTTGCTTGCTCTCTTTTACTGAGCCGTAGGGACCTTTGCCGCTGGCATTCCTAAAGCAAATTAATTCCGTTTTCAAAGGATTGATGTTAATGCCCCAGGAGCTATAGTAATTGCATATGACCTGTAGGTGTTTTTCTAGGAACTTAAGGGCCGTAATGGGAGAGGTATGACTGGCATAAGCTATTGTGTCATCCGCGTAAAGAAGAGCGGTAGATTTGTCGTTATTTTCGAGACGTTCATGTGGAAAGTCATGTAGAAAGAGGTTGTATAAGTGAGGACCCAGGATAGAGCCTTGGGGGACCCCGCTGTCACAAGGATTGAGATTCGATTTCGTACCTTGAATCTGAATGAAAAATTTTCTATTATGTAAGAAGCTATCAATTAGGTTGATGAGGTGTGGGGGAAAATCTAACGCTGCGATTTTGAAAAGGAGACCGTCTCTCCATACGCTGTCGAAGGCTTTTTCAACGTCTAGTGAGCAAGCCACTGTACATTTCTTAACCCTAAGATTCATGGAGATGTCGTTGTGGAATTTGAGAAGAGCATGAACGGTTGAATGTCCTTTCCTAAAACCAAACTGAAAGTCCGGGATGGGTTCGATAGGAATGTTTGTTGGACAGGATAAATTGTTTAGGATGATACGTTCCAGTATTTTACCTGTATTGGAAAGAAGCGAGATGGGACGAAAGTTACTGATTTCAAAAGAGTTCCTTTTTTTAATTATAGGTAGAATCTTAGCAATTTTCCAGGGGTACGGGAAGTACCCGTTGTTGATACAGTTGTTATATATAATGGTTAGAAAACTCTTTCCTAGGGGGGTGAGTTTTTTGAGAGCGAAGTTCGAGATCCCGTCCTGTCCGCATGATTTACTCGGCTTTAATAGTTTGATGATATTCGTGACTTCTTCGGGGTTGGTGAAAATCTGTGAGGCCTCTGGTCTAAGGGCTGAATTATTCCGGTCAAAGCGAAAAATAATGTTTGGCTTAAGATTCTGTATTTGGTTTACTGAAGCTAGTGCTCTAGTGGTAGTCAGGGGATCAAAGGAAGGGACTCTCTCTGTTAGAATATCTTTGAAGTAGTCTTCAAATGCTGAAACTATACCTTGTTCGTTAGTGATGGTGGAGTTATTTACTATGACTTTCTCGCATGAGAATTTCTTTTTATTCCCCAATAGTTTGAACGCTTCTTTAAAGGCTCTCGGTCCTGGCTTAATTTTTGACATACGAGAGTGTAGCTGTTTGTTAATCCAGATTTTCACTTTGTCTTGGATAATTTTGTTGAGAAGTGACACTCTGTTGGACAGTTCTTTGTACTGCGGGTTGTGTCTATTGAAGGTGTTGTGGTAAATGTGTTTAAGACGTCTTTGCCAGATGTGTTTGGTTTTAAAGAGTTTCTCAATCTCTATGGGAAGATTGTTGTATCTTTTAAAAGTGAATGAACGTTTTGAGGAGTGTCTCCCTAGAGAGTCAATGAGTATTTCGTTAAACTGAGAGATATATGCATCAATCTCCGAATTAGTAAGGCAAGCTTCATGAGGTGGGAAACGTGCAGACAGAGCTAAATCAAGATGTTCCCAAAAATCATCCCAGTTGGTATCCTTGTAAGAAATGAGATAAGTAGGGCTTGTATAGGGAATATGAAGGTTGTTCAGTTGAAGTTTTAACAGGACAGGGCAATGTTCCGTAAAGGTGGGAAGGCATTCTATAGAGAAATTCACATTAATCGTATTGACTAGATGGTTAGAAATCAAGAAATGGTCTAGGAACGAGTTACTTCTGGGAAAAGAGGGTGTCGGTGGAGCGAAATTCGAGAGGGAAGGAATAAGAGATGAGAACCAATTCACCATTGTCTTCCCGTTTTGGTTCCAAGAAATATCACCCCAGTATGGGCTTCTGGCATTCAAGTCACCTCCTAGGATAGCTCCCTCGTAGGTGCTAGCTAGATTATCGATTTTAGACAGTTCATTGTTTAGAATGATGGGGCTGCAATTAGAAGGGAAATATATGGACCCTAAAAGGAATTTTTTAGGGGTGTTGTTAATATTTATGGTTATGCTTACGAATATACAGGGGATATTCGTAGAGTCCCAGTTTAATATTTCATATTGGATGTATTTCTTTAAGATAATTGCCACCCCCTGGGCTTGATCGTTTCTTAAGATGTTATAAGAATCCAAAAAAGTCTTATGATTTGAGTTTAGGTGTGTTTCTTGAATAAATGCACCCAGAACTTTGTTTGCAAGGAGTAACTTCTGGAGTTCTATTCTTCTTGCATGGTTAATTAGGGACGTAATGTTAAATTGGATGAATTTTAGGATCATATTAATTGGTGTTGACTAGAAGTTGGTTTAGAAGGTCTAGGTAAGCCAGCCTTTTCTGGGTTATGGACGAGTAATTATTCATGTTACTCATGAATTTTTCAATTTTATCAACGAGTGAGTTCATACTAAGACCGAAAAGGTCTTCTGAGAGATTTATGAATTGGCTTACTAGATTGGCATTGGAATTCAAGATGTTTACTGGGGGAGCTGTGGGCCCCACATTATTAGGAGTACGTATGTTATTGGAGGCAATCTCCGCATACGATACACCTTGAGTTCGCAGGTTCCCTTGCGATATCATTTTAGAGAGCAATTGATTATTATTTTTTTTTTCATTTGCCTCTCGTAAAATGTTTTTCCTACGTAGGTAGTACTCCTTATAGGCCACACAGCCCCTGTAGTTCGCGGTGTGATTTCCACCGCAATTAATACAAACAGTTTTACTGCCTTCCACCAAATTGGTCGGGCAGCAACCTGGATCGTGATTTGAGGTACATTTTACACAGTTGTATCTGTTTGCACAATTTTTCGCCAAGTGCCCAAATTGTTGACATCTACGACATTGTAGTACACCATTGTTACCCTTAGGTTTCTCCCAATATACTCTTGTATTGAAAAGGAATTTAATTTTCACTAGCTCATTAGAGTTGGAGCCTGGACTAAGGCGTACCAGAAAGAGGTTATAGTCAAGTTTAAGTTGTTTGGATCTAATCGTTTCGAATTTAGTGACTCTATCAACATTACCGAATCTCAACTTCAGCTCGTCAAGGATTTCATTTGTTGAAAAATCAGAGGTTAGTCCTCTTAGGATTAAATTAGTTGTTTTATCCTCAGTGAGCGTGTATGAGTGTGCCCTAATTCCCTGAGAGTCCCTCAATATGGCCATCAGCTCCCTATGCACCTCTGGATTATCGACATAAAGTCGACTAGATTGACCGCGATTAACTATTTTATAAATAAAATCTACCCCCTTACTTTGAAAATTGAGCGAAACATTTATTTCTATTAAATAGAATGAAAATACCTTAAATATAACAATGTCGATATGCTTCAATCAAACGGCAATGATTAAAGTGTCAGCCAAACTTTTTTAAAGTGCATTTTTCTCTAAAAGTGTCCTCTTATAAAGAGGGGCTTGCCAACAAATGAGAACGCCACATTAAATTGGCCATTTGAGAAACATGGGAAACTGATGTCACAAACATTCAACGATTTTCTTTGCGGTATCCGCGAAAACAGACCCTCTTGAATTTTTTCATCAAATCGTCGTTTCAATGATATTTTATTTGAGATGGTTACAAAGTTTTGGTGCATTGAGTTTGCATAACAAACTCAGCCGAATTTAACCTGAATTTCAATTATAATTATGTGGCTGTAAATTCGGAACAGCCAAAGAATTTGTGGCTTCGTTTTCATCAATCACCTAGTAGACGGATTTGTATAAATTTATCTCACCTGCAATATGATTTTCGAATCAACTCACAAAAATTAGTAAAATTTTCACTGATACACACCTAAATTCAATTCAAATTCAATAGAAAAATTTAACAAAATAAAAGAAATCAAAATACCTTACTTACTTACTAACGGTGTCGCTATTATCGGGCTGGACCAGGGCCTCCAGTTTCGCACTCCAAGTTGGTTGAGATCCTCTTCCATTTGCGTGCGCCAAACTTTACGCTGTCCACCTCCACTGCGCTGTCCCACGGGATTGGATTCAAAGACTTTCCGGGCCGGACCATCTCAGTCGTTGGCTTTTTAATTTTGTGACTAGGTCGGTGTCCCTGTACAGCCCGTACAGTTCGTTGTTGTATCGTCTTCTCCATTCCACATCTATGCAGGCGGGAACAAAAATCACCAGGAAAATCTTCCTCTCAAAACACCCTAACACCGCGTTCTCATCCTCCATTAACAGTGTCCATGTCTCTGAACTATACATCAGGACTGGGATGATGAGCGTTTTATATAACGACAGTTTAGTTGCTCGAGAGAGGGCTTTGCTTCTCAATTGCCTTCTTAGCTCAAAGAAACAGCGATTGTCAAGAGTAATTCTACGTTTGATCTCAGCACTGGTATCATTCGCTGAATTTATAGCGGATCCTAGGTATATAAAGTCTCTGACTACTTCAAAATTATAGCTGTCTATAGTGACGTTAGCTTAAGCGAGCAATTGGACGGACCTTTGAAAGATTGTGCCTATAGTGTTGACGTGAGAGCTTTGCACTATTTTTTCAAAAATGAGGTTAAAGAAGTCGCATGACAGCACGCCGCCCTGCCTAAAATCTTTTTTGACATCAAAGGTGTCGGTGAGGTCTTTGCCGACCTTGATGGAGCGGTGTGTATTCTCCATCGCCATCCTGCACAAACTGACGAGTTTGGTAGGGATGCCAAAACAAGACATGGTTCTATATAGCTCGTCTCTTTAGATATTGTCATACGCGGCCTTGAAATCGATGAAAAGGTGAGTATCGATTTGAAATACCTGGTTTTTTTTCAAGATATGCCGTAGTGAGAATATTTGGTCGATGGTGGACTTACCTGGCCTAAAGCCACATTGATAAGTACCTATTAGGTTGTTGACGATATGCTTTAGGCGCTCACAAAGTGCGGCAGAGAAGATCCTGTAGGCGGAATTAAGAGGACTGATGCCTCTGTAGTTGGTGCAGGCCAGATGATCGCCTTTCTTAAGGATCGGACAAACAATGCTGAGGCTCCATTCATCGGCATGCTTTCCTCCGACCATATTTTGCAGATGAGCTGGTGCATACTCCTAACCAATTCATCGCTAGCCGCTTTAACCAACTCGGTCGCAAGACCATCAGCTCCAGCTGCTTTGTTGGACTTAAGTTTAGTTATAGCTCTCTTCACTTCGTCATGATAGGGAGAACGGTATTGTGGGCCTACGTCGTCCAGGTTGAATGGCACAATTTGCATAATAGCGGGATTCGGTTCGTCTTCGCCGTTATACAATTTGCAGAAATAATTTTTCCATATCCTCAGCACCGACTGCGATTCTACCACGATGTTCCCCTGATCATCTTTGCAGGCTTCGGATCGGGACTTGTACCCCTGGGAGGTTCTTTTTACTATTTGGTAAAACTTCCGAACTTTATTCCTGAAATGGCATCCCTCTATTTCCTCGATCGCGCGCTTCTCATGCTCTTTCTTTTTCCTTCTTAGAAGCTTGTGTTCCTCTCTCCTCTTCTGCTCATAGAGCCCGCGAGTAGTTCTGGTCCTTCTATGCAGCGCCGCTTTGTATGCCTGTTGTTTGGCTGCAAGTACTTACCGGCATTCTTCATCGAACCAGGGGTTTCGCTGTGGTGGTCGTACGAAGCCAAGCACGTTAGAGGCGGCATCTCTGATGGCTTCCTGGCAATTCTTCCACTGGTCTTCGATACTTGCAGTTGGCGGCAAAGGACGATTTAAGAGGGCGCGAGAGACTCGATCGGAAAAGGACCTAGTGATTTCCTGCGACTGTATCCATCGAATTTTCTCACAGTATTTTCCCGTTTTGGATTTGGTCTGAATATGCGTAGCATTACCTTGGCTACAACGAGATAGTGGTCCGAGTCAACGTTGGCTTCTCGGAACGTTCGGACATCCTTGATACTGGAGGAGTGCCTTGCGTCGATCGCAATCCCTTTGTGTATATCGAGATGCGGGAAGTGCGTACTAGTTCACACAACGTTTCGTCCCGCAGCAAAGTCGATTAACCTGAGACGTCTTCTCTTCCTAGTTTGGCATTAAAATCACCCAAGACAATTTTGATGTCATAGCTAGGACATTCCTCATACGTCTTGTCCAGGAGCTCGTAGAACTCGTCCTTGGTGTCGTCATCTTTCTCCTCTGTGGGGGCATGCGCGCATATGAGGCTGATGTTGGCGAATTTAGCCTTGATGCGAATTGTCGTGAGGTGCTCGTTCACACAATTGAAACTCAAAACTTCTTATCTTATTCTGCCTCTAACGACGAATCCACATCCAAAAAGGTGTTGTCCTTTAGGTCGGTAACAGTCACCGACCGTAGTAGATATCGCAGTCTTTCCATTTTCTTTTGCCCGGCCCATCCCATCGCTCTTCTTGGATGGCGGTGATGCCTGCTTTGTAGCATGCCTAGGGTCTCCGCTAAATGTTCGGCTGCACGCAGTCTATTGAGAGACAGAACATTCTACGTGCAAATCCGAAGTTCGTTGTCCTTATTTCGTTTTCTGGGTTCGTCAACAGTAAACCCGTCCGTATCCGGGGCTTGTTGTTGCTTTGAAACTAAAAGTTGCTTTACGTGACCGGGAATTCACCCCGACGGGACGACCCCCAACCTGGAGGACCAGTCCCTTACCATATAACTCCAAGGGCGGGGAGCCGGATTAACCGCTCCTTATAGGCCTGAGCTCCAAATATGTCATAAAGGTGTTCACTAAGTAGTTCAGCCTCACTGGAACTGTAGACTTCACCGTTGATTGCATCTGGGAAATTCTTCCGCTGCCGCCTTGTAGAAGGAGTGCCTTTGTGGGAACACTCCTCTCGATTTCTGTCCTCAGTACAGACACACTTATGTCTAGCTAGTTTCATTCAAGAAAAGATCTGCTCTTTCTGACAAAAAATTTCATCTTTTTGAATTTTGAGAGCTTCATTCCAACAAAAATAGCAAATCTAGATCAAATCTTATCTGGGTATCGTTTGGTAACACAAATCAATTTAGTTTTGATTTAGATCTGTCAAAAAACTGATTTTGGCAATATTTGCTTCGATTGACCAAATAAATTAATTTATTTTTTGATTTTAAATTAATTTTGCAGATCTGGTTTTTTCGGCAGATCTACCCCTCTTTTACTAACACCACTATGCATTATAATTGACAGCCATCAGTTTGACAAGACAGCTGATACGGATAGCTGGTTCACAGACACAAATATACTACAATACTATAACAAATAAATAAAATAATCTGAAAACGTATTCGAATCGTTACGAAAAAATTCAATTTATAGATCAAAATATAAATTTACCAAACGAAAACCTCATTAACACGAAAGATTGGATCTCTGATGGGTTGGCAGATTTGATCTGAATGCACACATATGCATGTAAAAAGTCTTGTGTCAAGGGTCAAATGGAAAATATTTTGTTATTAATTTGTTGTGAACTAGTGCCAATCCGTGCTAAAAAATAAAGAAATAATGGACGAAGAAGTTAATAATTTATATTTTATAAATTGAGTGGAGTTTTTGATTGCTTCGCCTTTGTCTTCGTCTTCCTCGTCATCTCATGATGAAGATATGTTTTTTTTTTTCAAGAATGTGTGTCAGTTTTTCACCAATAATACAATTAAATCTGGAAGTAAGGCTTCATTTGAAAAGTTCAAATCTTGATTTTGAGAGGAGATCTTTGAAATTTGAATGAAATCCGCTACCAGACCAGATAGATCCATTGTGATATCACAAGAAGAGATGTATGCTCTTTAATTAAACCAATTGTAGTCTCTAATGAAGCGGTGAAACTGGTGAATCTCTGTATTTCTTAGACCACTGGGGTCGTCAAAGAAGTATTCTCCCAGGTGTACTCTATGTCCCTGGGAGTGAGCTGGACATGAGAATAGAAGACTCATCCATGCAACTTCTGCAGAAGTCATTTGAGAATGCGCCGAGTCTGTTGGCGTGTCTGCCAATTAAGCAGTGTTCAGTTATGACACGCATTACTGAGCCAAGATGATTCCTGCTCAAAGAGAGCAGACTTTTTGAGCGTTTTGGATTTATTTCTGGCCAGATCTGTATGGTAGCCAGGCAGGCAGAGATGTTTGACCATCTTGAGTTTGTTTATCTTATGGCGTTTTGCTGTAACGTAAGTCTACATGTAGCAATAGGTATACCGATTTCTGCCATTTTGGGTTGAATTGGTAATTGGGTTCCACTTCTGGCGAGTTCATCGGCTTTGCAGTTTCTCAAAATATCCCTATGTCCCGGCACCCAAATGAGGTGAATGTTAAACTGTTCTGCCATCTCCCTGAGAGGTGATCGACAGTCGCGGGCAGTTACAGGTTTCTGGAAATAGTGGCAAGTGATTATATAAAAAGTGAGTGCATAATAGTTTTATTCAAACTCTCATTACTGCGTTACCTATATGTTACCAATAAAATACCGTTATAGAAATTCTAAATAATATTGCATTACAAAATTTTCGAAAAATAATTTTTGGGATTTAAAGAAGTGTTTTTTTTTTAAATCAATATTTTGGAAACGCGGGAACGATTTTTTAATATTTTTTTTTTATGTAATTTACATTGCTAAATGCTGGGAATTATCATACCAACATTTTCTTTAGAAAAAAAATTATATATTTTATATATGAAAAATTAAGTTAAAAACGACCTTAAACATATATTTTGCCGTTTCTACTAAGAATTTGTTGTTTACAATGTAATCGAACATAGGAGCAAGTACGTGCAATCCAGCCAAGCATTTTATTTAAATTATTCTTGAATTTTTCCAGGGCAGGGTATATTTAAACTTATATACAGGCACACAAAACAAATAAAACTAAAAAAAATGAATCGAATCCAACGGCAATTATTTTTATTCACAAACATCTGGAGTTTGTTTATTAGTTGTAAACTTAAAATTTAATAGATTAAGCCTTTATTACTTTATTTCACACAAAACTTCAAAAACTATTATGCTACGAGTAAGACCTAAATCGATGTTTTGAGCAGGAGACCTAAAGTACTTAATATTTTTTTATTTATTTGAAAGACTTTTTTTTTATGAATCCTTTGCAAAGATGGATGGATAACTCGTGTCATTGAAAGTGCTTTAGAAGTTGTTGTTTTTGCGGAAAATTGCATTGTATTTTTTTTTAATAGACCAAGAGCGAAAAATAATTGCAAAATAAAGAATTAGAGTGACCAAATTACAAACTATTATTATGTTATAATTGATCATACTTAACACTTCTTACAAAACTTTCCTACAATATTGAAAGCTATATTATTCCTCCTGCACATTCCTCTTACTACATTTATTTTCAATCAAGGAATCCTCTTTCAATGGCCATGATGGAATCGATTCTTAATGGAATAACTGAAAACGTAAATGATAAATCCTTGCGTTGTATTGTTATTTCATCTACTGGTCCCGTTTTTTCAGCTGGACATAATTTAAATGAATTGGTGAGTTCTGTTAGAATACTATGATTCAAAGTTCTGTTAATTTTATCTTTCCAAAGAAACCCGAAAAAGGTTCCGATTGCCAACGTGAAGTTTTCGATAAGTGTGCAGAGCTTATTCATAAAATACAACGAGCTCCAGTCCCAATAATAGCTAAAGTCGATGGCTTAGCCGCCGCTGCAGGCTGTCAATTTGTTGCTTCCTGCGACATACTCATTTGCACAGAGAAAAGTTCTTTCTCTACTCCAGCGTGAGTAACTATTTATTTTTAATAAATTGATAACAACAATTCATTATTTTTACAGAGCTAGTTTTGGTATATTCTGTCACACTCCAGCAGTGGCGATATCCCGTGTTATGCCTCGCATGAAATCATCTTATATGCTGTTTACAGGATTTCCAATTAGTGCCAAAGACGCTTATATATCAGGTTTTTAAAGACTATTAAATTCATTTTATTCAATTAAAAAAAATATATTTTTGTAGGGTTGGTGAGTGCAGTCACCCCAAACGATAAGCTAGATGAAGAAGTAAATAAGATATGTGATTCCATCAAAAGCAAAAGTCGTCCAGTAATAGAACTTGGTAAAGAGTTCTATTATAGCCAGATGGGGTTAAATTTATCCGATGCTTATATTAAAGCCTCAGAGGTGCGTAATTATGAGTGGTATGAATTAACTACATGTTTACACTACTGTGAAGCTATTGTTATTTCTTTTACATTCTTTTATATAATATTTGGCCCCATGGTACAACAAAAAAATGAAAAATTGTTGACATCATTTAATTTTGTGTTGAAAACATCGAATATGTAAGTTTCGAATTGATTTGACTCCTGCTGAAAGTATTGTACCTAATTTTATAAGAAGGGTAAGAATCCGGAAAAGTCAAAAAATGCAATGACAAACCATGAAAAGGGACCAATTTGCTGAGTTTCTTGTTAGATTACAAGGAGTGATAAATGTACTTATGTACGATAACCATTCTTAAGCGTATGCTATTTGAACCATCATATATGTACAATTGTTCATATCAATATTGAAAGTTTGAATCAATATCCCTATTACGGTTGCACATAATTAACTAGTTGAAGATTGACAACATTTGTCAATCAGTTGAATAATCGGTATTTTTGAATAAAAATTGATACATTTTTAAACCACTGTGAACGAAAATCAAAATACAATTGTGAATAGTGCTCATTTAGATTGACATTTGATAACAATCTACCATTTGCGGTAGGAATAAGGAAGCGTTAAAAATCTTTTTATTATCAGTGATCATTTTTTCCCCAAATTTTCCTTTCAAATGTGGCATGTTCCATATATTGGCATCATGCGGGTCACCAGGGTTTTTTTTGCATTAATGTGTCTAATGCGCATTAAGTGGGCACACATCTGTACAAAAAAAATCTCAATGTTAGAATAAGTAGGAATTTATGAACGAAAATGAAGTTAAAATTTACAATTGAAATATCTTGTGACCTATAGTCCAAAATGCGTTTCGCCCGGGCACGATAGTTGGGCTCATCAGTTAGATGCTATCGTACCTTTCTAAGACGCAATATTTTTGGTCGATGTCTACCGACTCTAATAGAATTTGCAGCATATATATACTGCAAATTATATTTTTCTAGGGGAAATCATGCACCTAGAAATATGTATTGATTTTATGCCCGTGGTCTGGCCAGTAATTATATTCGAAGAAAACGCAAACAATATTAACATATTATTTTTGTTTTTGTTTTTGTGGACTGTGGCATTAAAGCCAATTGAAATATTTTGTGACCTATATTTTAAAATGCGTTTCGCCCGGGCACGATAGTTGGGCTCATCAGTTAGATGCTATCGTACCTTTCAATTGGCTTTAATCCACACAGTCCACAAAAACAAAAACAAAAATAATATGTAAATATTGTTTGCGATTTCTTCGAATACAGTTAAAATTTACAACCATAGCTTTGATGCAATAATATCCCTTTCTATTATAGTACAGTTACCTAAGATCTTTTTTCGGACCAATAACTTTTATATGAGTCCCGTCTGTATTACCAACATTTGGAATAGTACTCTTTTCATAGAAGTATATCTTCGCCCGACGTTCGTCTTCTGGAGAATAGTCGAATTTAATCCATTTAGACTAATATATCTCTGCAAGCATTTCTTTTAAAACAACTCACACCTACAGCGTTGGTTGCGCCGTGCAACCGTGTACCCCGTTTTAACCCCATCGAAATGATACTACGTCACACGTAATCCGACATACTCCTGAGCAAGAGTATTACTCATTCACATGGTATCTTAGATAGGCTATCGTACCGACATCTGAATGTACCCATTGACTTTATGACCGTTCTAAAAACGAATAGAAACGATGTACCTATTTTTTCAAGCACAACATAATTCACTACAGGTTACATAAAAAATGCAACAATCGTATTTAACTAAACAGATAATTAATTCGATATATGTACAAAAATATTTATTGCGTGGAAACAAAGTTTCAGTCTTTCTTAAGAGAATTAACTTTCATATTTAGCTAACGGGGCTGGTTTTCAAGCCCAGACGGCGTTGTTAAATGACTGGCTACAACTAGCAGAAAAGTATGGTTTTAGATTAAAATTGAACGATCAGGTCTCTTGGAAGTCAAGAATATAGAGTTACGAGAAGAAACAGTAAATTGTCTATACAGAATCATTTATATAGCTTGAACCAAATCACTTGGCCAACAACAGTCGGCTGTGCAGAGAGAGAATTTAATGAGATTTAATGATTACAATGCCAGAGATGAAATACTTTTTTGAAAACTGCACAATACACCACGATCATACCTCATATATATAAAGTCCATCCCTGGAAGGTGACTGTGTGTATCTTTGAGATGACCAATGAAATTCGTTAATTTGAATAAATGCAGCTGAAAAGTTAATTGAATACGTGAATATTGGTTAAAAACATTCGTACTAAATTGTAGTTAAGTAAAGTTCAAAGTAAAATAGATGAATTTTGTGTAATTGTCAGCAAAAATTGGGCAAAGGAAAAAATAACTATACAAACTGAACGTTGCACACAAAATTGGTTAAAGCGGAACAAAATTGCCAACTAAATATTCCAAATATTCAGATTCCAATGGAAAAAAAGCTTAAAGGAGGAATATATATACTCATTTAGGCAGCTGATAGGCGTAAAATCATTCGTTGTGATTAAATTTACAGTCATTCTATATCTAAAATCGAATTCGAGATTTAAGTAAATGCCAGCCTGTGTTTAATTATTTGTGCTAAGAACCTGAAAGTTGTAATTCGGCAGATTTTCAAATTATAATATCATTTGTAGCCTGGAGTGGAATTCATACACTTGTAGGCGTTGTAAATAAAGACGCACAATAATGAAGCTAAATTAATTAAATAAATTAATTCTTGGCATATTAGTACCAATCTGCAGATACAGAAATAAGTTATACCATTTTGAAACTCAATTTAATACACGAACTAAAATATTACTTAACTTTAACCTTGGACACACTATTTTAGAACACTACAACAAAATCTGCTAATGTGGAGAAACTAAATGTTTGCTCCAAAATATATAATAATCATCTCGATCCCGAATGGCCATTACCGTTGTTCCTCTTCATCATACTAGACTACTATAATATTTATATTTAAAGGTTATATCAAGCATGGTTTTGTGTATGCTCGAAAAAATTTGGAAAAACTCACATCGGGAATTAACGAACCCATTAGAGAAAAATTTGACATTTCCATACAAACTATTGATAAACAGGTAATCTGCGATGGTATTACAGAAAATTTGCCGACACTTAGCTAAGCCCGATGCGAATTAAAATTGTGTAATCAATTCCTAAGCCCGATGCAAATGTAAATTGGGTAATCAATATCTCGTTTTATTCGTCCAATATTCTTTGGGCTTGGAAAAATACGCGCCAATCATAACATTATAGGGCTAGTCAAATTATTTAAATAAAAAAAATTCTTATCAAAACTTGAACAATTATTATCTAAGTCCTAAGACGATTCTACATTACAGTTTAGAATACAAAATGAATAAGTGTTTCTTTGTAGGTCATGGTAAAAAATCTGGGCCTTAACGATGGAAAAGAAGGACTTAAGAGCTTTCTGGAAAAAAGGAAACCAAAATGGACTCATTCGTAGCTGAATTTTATAATTTAACTGAAAGTGCATTTAACTATGGTGATAGGTGGAATGGTACATTTATTGTATTGCTGAGGTTAATAAAAGTTTAATATAACTTAAACGTTATTTCTTGTCATTACAGTGAAATTATATATTAGCGGTTTTGATAAATGTGATAACATCAACAATAAGGACTTTACAAGGGTTTTTAATCTAAAAATGATTTTTAGTTAGGTTACGTGTATATTTTGCTTTAACTCGAAACGGAAATGAACTAAATTAATCAAAATTGAAATTTGATGTTATACAATTCATAGCCTGCAAGTATTATAATTAATCTTTTAGATAAATAAGCACAACAAAAAACGCAGCATTTTTAATTCAACATTTTGTTTGTAACCAAAATCCCAAATTTGCATGTGCACTTGTTGAGTCGTCAGGCGCGCCGTTTGCCGCTCACTTGGAGGTGGCTTACTAATTAACTAGTATCTACAGACTATCATTATCACTAAACTAGACGAGTAGACGATCCTAGTAGTTACGGAATAAGAAAACATCAAAGGGCATCTGATAAAGTTCGAAACATTTTTCATATAAACTTATTACTTTATTTGGGAAGAAAATATTCCAAATAAATTGTAAACATCTTAAAACCAACAAAAAAAGGCAAACTATACAAATTTATTTTGTCAAATGAAAAACAAAGTACAGAACCATCAAAGAAATTATTAAACATAAAATGCAGGTAAGCAAATACCACGATTGTACGCCAGATAGTTATCACTAAATTATAAATCCTATTGTGCACTATTATATGGACCGTGCTCTAGTTATATTGTTTCATTTTACACTAAAAAATAATATTCGGAATATAATTGCAGGTTTACATATTTTTATATTTTCCTGAACTCATCGAAATTGAAAAGATGAAGTTGCCAAAATAACGGACAGGAAAATTTTCGTTTTGTAAAAATGTAGGTCAGGTTAGTAACTTACTTTAAAAGAAATCATGGTTAATAAGAAAATTTAACCCTAGAACACATATGGGTGCGTAGGAACCCCACTTCAAATTAAACGTCGTTGTATATTATTTCAGTTTATTTTCTCTCTCCAGAACATAAATACCTTGGACAGTGCGGTGTACTCGTAACCCGTATAAGTTTGCGTGATTTTTTTTTATATAAAAACTAGCGGACCAGGCGAACTTCGTCTCGCCCCAATTTAACGCCTTCAAATCAACTGCAGAGCTATAATAAAACACAGATAGTTCAAATTTCAATGTGATTTATTTGAATGGAATAAAAATACGGAGAGTGATATGATAAACAATGTTTTTCGATTTGTTTTCGGGCGCAAAAACAAACAACAATGACCGTTTACCAAGCTATCGACGACGTTCTGTTTTCTTCGCTGCTAGTATTGCCCGTTCACAAATCCAATCGAGATTTTTATAATTTTTTGGAATGCGGGGAACAATTTACTTAACTCGCAAAAATTTGTCGGGAATGATATCAATCCAATCGAGATATCAACAGAAATTTGACCATTGTCAAGCACCAGCAGTTGTCTTGAGAATTCAGCAGCCGATGGGTCGTTCTGCAATGCCACTCAGATTTGTGGTCAATTTCAACTTATTGACATGCCGGCACAAAGACGACGATTTTAAGCATTCATTAAGTTCATCGGCAGCAGTAGATTTCAGGATGACGGGAAGCGTTTGACGAATATCTGCGCTGAGCAATATCATATCCCCTACAAATCTCGAATCACCTTGTAAATCCTTCATGTTAGGTCAACTGCCTCCAAAGCTCGTTTATGCGCCATCGTGCATTATTCCCAAATTATGATTTTGCATTCTCGCATCAATTTCGCTGTCACCGAATTCTTGGTCATTGTCCACGTTATTGGTTTGTCAAACATAAAAAAAAGCATCGTCAGTTTCAAAGCGGAATGTGCAGTTCTACCGAATCAACTAAATGACGAATGTCAGCAAGTAAATGCGATTGCGGAATCGTATTCCAAAGTAGCGCGATTGAAGTCTACATTTACCAATTTTCTTCTTCTAATCATTTTTTGTCGAATTTGTGGTGCAGTTTGAAGCTGTGCAACATGGGCACGTCTCCATTTATTTCCTCTGCACGTACCTCATGCATTTGATTATCACGTATTATTTAGAAAACGTTTTAATTTTTTCCGCAACACAAAAACGAATTTTCACTCAGTGGTCAAACGACGTGTATTGAACAAACCCAAAATAGTTTATGTCAAAAAAATACACCGGCAAACTAACAAAAGCGAAATCAGGAATTATACGTCTTTGACAACATTTTTTTTCATATACATATTTGTTTATGTTTATGTGTATTAGTTCATGAGATTTAACAATTTTAGTAAGCATTTTTAAATTTTAATAGCTCACAAAAACAGCCATAAATTTAAAACCAATACACATAAGCTTAAAACCTTCTTCTCGAAAAGTGTATTGAAAATGGTCGAATGCCAACTGAGATCATTAGCGTCATACGTTTTTGACAACATTTTTTTATATATAAAGAAGAAGAAGGTAATATTTTGCCGGTTTTGTTGTGTTAAGTGTTGATTCTCAAGTTTTGGAAGCGAAATATTTAAACTAAAACTAAAGTCATAAATAAAAAATAATAAGCAATACTTAAGGCACATTTTTGCAGAACACCCCATGAAAGCATGCAGCAGCTGCAATTTTTTCTCCAAAAACAACCTTAACAATACAATGGTAATATTTGGAAAATACTGCTTCCTAATACAAATATATATTAAATTATATATCTATTCTCAGATTCCAAAATAATTTTGCTAAATATCGGCCTTAAGAACTATTTTACTTGCGATATAAGTACTAGTTATAGAGCAAGTTTTGCATTTGGAAACTTGACATCCTGATAATGGAACACCAAAAACGTGCGTCCCGCAATTCCGTCTGTCAAACATTTTCTTTTTTAAATATTTTACCATGCAACCATTTTTTTATTTCCGACTTTCTCATAAACGTCTCAACGGATTTCGATCAAAATTTTTAAACGGCAGATTCTTCGAATTCTTAATAACATTGAATTTAAAATTTTTCAAAAAATAGTTCAATATTTCGAAAACGGGTGGACGAGTTTTTCTGAAATTTTATTTTCAAGTTTATATTATTAAATATTTAAAAATGCAATCCAAGCGGGTTGCAATGGCGCAGTGGGTATAGTGCTTGACTGCTAATTGGGACGTGTAGGTTCGATCCCCATTCGAGACAGCATTTTTCTTTCCTATACCTCCAATTTAAATTGGATGCCTCCCGTGTGTTAGTTATAATGAGATAGTAAACATCTAATTCTCAAATCCACTGTGCTAACAAAAATTCTTTCCTTTCTTTCTATTTTTTGTAACTAACCGCTCGTATTTTATTTTTTATCAAAATCGTTAGAGCCGTTCTCGAGATAATTAATATGGTAGAAACAATTTTCGGGCTAAAAAAACGATTAAAAAATCTATTTGAGACAATCACTTAAAACACTTAAGTACCAAGTTTAAAGAAAATCGCTTCAGCCGTTTAGGCTGTAGACCGACAGACGGAATTGCGGGACCCACTTTTGGTGTTCTCTATCATTTTAATGTCAAGTTTGATTAAAATCTCGAGTTCGATTTTTTTCCAAATGCTACAGTTGCCATAGTGCAAGTTAAGAGAACAGGGTATTCCCATCTACACTGATGGGTCTAAAATGGAATAAGGAACAGGAGCTGGGGTGTTTTGTAAAACCCTTAATATTAAGGAATCATATAAACTCCCAGAGGAATGTAGCGTCTTTGAGGCTCAGATCTACGCGATTGAAAAAGCAGCTGAAATGATCCAAAGGAGAAAACTGATCTCATCAGAGATCACATTTTTCGTCAACAGCCAAGCAGCTATAAAGGCACTATCCAGCGAAATAATAAGATCCAAGGCAGGGGCAAAGTGCCGAAGCCTACTGAATGTCATCGGTAACTCTAACCGAGTCAAACTTTGTTGGTTTCCTGGACACAGAAATGTAGAAGAAAATGATATAGCAGATGAAATGACAAAGAACGGTTCTGTGGCAAATTAGGGCAGCAGCAACTTATTGGGTATTGGTCCTGAAGTCCCGGTTGGCGTAGTGAAAAGGAAAATAGACATAAAAATGAAAGAGCAAATAAATAAATCCTCGATATTCAGGAGCGACTGTGTTATCTCTAGAAGTTCATGGCCTAGAATAAATGGAAAGAAAACCCAGTATATTCTATCACTGAGTAAAAAGAGCATCAGAACCTTGATAGGTGCACTAACAGAACATTGTGCCATAGGTACAATGGCCACTAGACTTGGAGTATTGGCACCCGACTACTGCAGTAGCTGTCAAGACGCTGATGAAACAAAAACCATTAAACATATGCTCTGCGACTGTCCAAATCTACAGACAAATCGCCTCCGACAATTCGGAAACAGGTTTGTTGATGAGCTAGACGACCTGTTGCATATACCAATGGTAAATATGAAAAAATATATAGAAAGTACGGGCTGGTTTGTAAATGAACCAGTCTTCATGAAAAATTAGTTAGGAATATCTCTGTGTGAAAAGGGACCACAATTGACCAATAGGCCCCCGTGTACGCACTAGCCTTTGAGCTGCGCACGCCCCTACTAACCTAACCTTAGTGCTATATCCAAAGTAAAATAGATAGAAACTGCCTTTATTAATAAAATTTCGATTTATATTTGTGAAAGATTTGGATATGTTAGCGTGCGTGTTGGTTCTCTTGGATACCGAAATTTACTTATTTGTCATCGCTAACACTGTGGCTCCATTTGCAATATTTCAGGCAATGGCAACAAAAATATTGGGTGGGCATTTCATTACTGGCAATTTGAATTTCAATAAACCTTATTGTTTTTATTTTTGTTAATTTAAGCTCAATCATTTTTGTTTTATATTAAATTCAATTTTTGTATGATTACATATTTGCTTTACAGCACTTTTTGTATCATTTAATGATTTGGGATGACCAACGACAACTTGAGTGTGCTACCACCAAGTTTTTCTCATATTATTTTTGGCTGGAATTATAGCTATTTTTTCACGACTTGCCAAGGTCGCTCATCAGATTCATTTGCTCTATGGTGCTGGAATACTTTTTCATTTTAATTGAAAAAACTTCTTGTGTTTTCATCGTGTATTGAACCATAACCAAGCTGCTTGGAAGACAACGCATTACGTATCACGAAAACGAGCCCACATGACCAGATCCAACCCAATGCAGGTTTTCCTGTTTATCAATTGCATTGATATTTTATATTGTTTATTTTTTATTTTTTAGGCACATTTAATTATTTTATTCCGTTTTTCTTCAGTCAGTAAATTGTTTCACGCACGGCACCCTTTTAAAATAACGGGAAGGCAGTCAAATTGAAGGGAAGCCATTTTGGAACTGCTCAATATATTGCCTCGGAGATGGAAAGCAATTATTGCCTTTCATCCATCGGACAATCGGCCATTGCCAAAGCCTCCATTGGCAATATTCAAGGCAATTGCAATATGTGAGGCAATTTATTGCCTTATTATTTCATGTGGAGCCCCTGGGTAAGCAATCAAAAGTAATCCCCTTGCTTAATGTTTATAACTAAGGTTCGTTCATTGAACCTTACCCAGAATCGACCGCGGTTTATTGACAACCCCAAGAGTAGTAAAAAAAACTGGGCTTTTCGGTTTTCACAAACAAACCGAGGGTCATTACATTTATGTTGCAGAAAAGCAAGTTATGTCATTTAGGCCCGTTTGCTGATACGAATCATAAATATTTATGTTCAACTTAAAACGCCAAAGGGCTACTTTTACCTCTGCGTAAACTGTCACATAAGTGCTTAAGTAGAACTTAAATGCTTAAGTTGTGTATCAGCAAACGGGCCTTAATAATTAATCTTAAAATATCGTCGTCGGAAAGCAAAATTCTTCTAAGTCACAAAAAGCAAATTTTACGGTAATCGATTTTTAAGTTTCAAACTTAATTATAGTCAGGTTTTTTTTGTTCATCAGACATTCAGTTTATATTTTTTATAAAGTTTTTTTAATTCTTTTGAATTAACAATCCAAATTTTTTTCATTAGTCAATTTAAAAAAAAATTATAACAAAAATCTCAAAATTGGACATAGAACAATTCGTATACAAGTGCGCACTCTCCTAAAAGAAAACGTGGACTTAGAACAAAATATGGGAGTTAGAGCAATTATTACGAATGCTGAGGTCTCATTTTAGAAACTATATTATTGTTAAATGTCCCATTAAATTATTTGTTTAATCTTGAAAAGGCAACCAATATCAAAAAGAAATCCAAAATTTAAAGTTAAGATTAGATTTTTTTTATTTTCGACAAAAAATATAATTATACTTAATTTTAATTCAGTTTTCTTGTGACCTTCCAAATTATGCGTTTCGCCTAGGAACAACAGTTGGGCTCATCATCATACTTATATTTTAGAAACACAAAACAAGAGAAATGTAAAAAAAAACATGAAAATTAAGCATTAAAAAATAGCTTTTACTTAAAAATTGATTTGTAAATTTCATTCATCCAAGGAAAGATTTTTTCGATGTCTTTTTGTTTCTCTTTAGATATTGATCCTCCGGTAGAACTTTTTGCGACCTTTGGCAATTTGGCATTTTCTAGTGTACATTTTTACTCGATATATATGTACATATAGGTACTATAGGGGAAGCTTTGTATTTGGACAAAAATCGGGCTCGAGATTTTAATCAAACGTGCCATTACGATGATGGAGAACACCAAAAAGGTCCCAAAATTCCGTCTGTCTCTAGATCGATCTACAGCCTAAACTACTGAACGATTTTCTTCAAACTTGGTACTTAAGCGTTTTAGGTGATTGTCTGAAATAAATTTTTCAATCGTGGTTTTAGCCCCAAAAATTACGATACTTGCCAAGCAATTTTTGCTACCATCTTAATTATCTCTAAAACGGATTTAACGATTTTGATAAATAAAATTGTTTACACGGAAGTCCTTAGAATTCTTAATAAAACCTCATAGCTAAATTTTCGAAAAAATACGAAGATTCAATATTCCAATATTCAATATTCAATAAAATGCGTGGACGTTTTTTTCTGAAATCCTATTCTTGTTTTGAGACTGTAGGTGGTTGTTGGCTCAGATTTTATCTCCAGGGATGGCGGCTGAACTAATGCGGAGAAATTTCCGTGTCGTGTCGAAACTTATCGGGCCAAATTAGAGTCATTACAACGGATACTTCATGATGAATTAAACTTGTTTCCGTACAAAGTGCAAATTACAAGCAAGTTAAACCCTGAGGATTTGCCTGTTCGCCTGGAATTTTGCCGAAAAATGATTGCAATGGCCAAAGAAGACAACACATTGATAAATTGTTCATGTCTGATGAGGCCCATTTTGACTTAAACGGCAATGTTAACAAGCAAAATTGCCGTATATGGAGTGAATCTAATCCAGAAATGCTCCATGAGACGGAAGTGCACCCAGAACGAATCACTGTGTGGTGCCCAGTTTCATCAAGGTGTATTGTCGGGCCATACTTCTTTGAAGAAAACGGTGTAACACAAACTGTCAATGGGGAGCGTTACTTGAAGATGTTGAAGGAGTTTTTTTTACACATAATTTCGCTGAAGATGTATCCCTTTCAGGAGGATTTGGTTTCAACAAGATGGAGCAAGTGCACACGTAGCCACACAAGTTATGGCGGAGCTCCAACAAAAATTCCCAAACAAATTGATATCCAGAAACTGCACTTTCCGAAGGCCCCCAAATGTAAAAATCAGCTTTGATATAAAGATGTCACCTTAAAGGTGTCTGCCAGACCAATGATAGGCGTGTTTTTTTTAAGCCCCGGGGAAATTGGATGAAAAAAACGATGAGTAGGATTAACAATTTGCATACTAAATCCACCAACAACTAATCCCCGGGGGTGCTTAGCTTAAACCCAGAGAATTCTCGGGGCTTAGCTATTGGAGAGGATAAAAACTGTGCTACCAAAAACTTTTTCACTAAGATATCGATAAAATGTATAGAAACTTCAAAACTGACATTTTGACATGTCAAATAATTATCAATTTTTTCCACCTCGCCATGAGCGCAACCTTCTACAGCGATTTTCATTTTTGCCTTTATTTTTATTATATGTACATTAAAACTTGACTGTGAAATTGTTATTAAATAAAAAATTATTTCTTGAAGTTGATATTCGTTCAAATAACAAGAATTGAATGAACTACAAAACAAAGGTTTCTCTGAGAAAATTGTTTTCGGCTGCGTTTTGTGTACACGGGAGCAACCCAATACAGATTCTCTGCTACATCCTAGGCATCCGCTCTTGCTCAGACCTATATTCCTAATGACATATGAACTGAGCGTCCCATCCCGAATAAGCAACCCCACTAATATCATGTCGCCAGTGACCGACGAATGGGGTAGTTTTCAAGTAGTTGAATTCTATGTACCACTGTATTTGTGAAAATTAAAATTAAAAGAAAATCACAATTAACTTGGTTCTTTTTATGTTACTTTAATAGAAAAGTAGTTTAAATTCAATAAATATATCGAAATTACACAAAACAAATCAAACCGATGATTACATTACATGATTGCATTACAGCTGTTCTTCAAATGTCATCTTGCAAATTAATAGTGCTGCCAAGTATTTCACTAAGCGCCTTGGTCGTTTTTTTCAACCATTTCCCCCGGTGATTGCAAAAAAACGCAGCTGATAGGAGAAATATAAAAAAAAGAGACTAAAGCATCAAATCAATGTATATAGAACATTTTTGAATGTTCTTCATTGAAATTCTGCAAAATTGTTCTATCCTATACAAAAATGTCTCCTTAAACAATTTAGAATGAATTTCACTTGAAAAATTTGGTACTTAGACTAAAGTGGCTGCCAATTATCTGCTTAGAGGAAATTTTTAGAAAAAAAACGGTTTTGAAATTCTAAAACAGCACCCTCAATTAGTAGAACTGCATCATTATCTCATTTTAGATAACGGGTGGATTTAAAAGAATTTGCTTTCCGCGATATGTTAAATTTAAGCCCTTATTGAATTTACTTTGGCCCTATGGAAATGCACAACTTCAAAGGTTTCTATATTACAAATTTGAGTATTCTTTTAATTTCCATTTTTAAAATAACAAGTTGCATACAAAACAAGAATTCACAACAAAAAACTAATACATTAGGGATGAGCGATATTCATCTATGTTAACGAAACTTCGATGTTAAAACCAAAAAAGGAAATTCTTCAAAAACATCATGTTTTCGATTCGATAATTGTTAACATCGATGATGAGTATCCGATATTTTTCTCAATATCGCTCATTCGTGCTCCATCTGACCTAACTATGCCTTTCCATATGATTAGAAGGCAGTCCCCACTGAAAGTTCCTTTGGCTATGACTACCAGCAAGTCTCAAGGACAAACATTTGAAAGAGCTGGATTATACCTACCAAATGCAGGTTTTACTCATGGGCAACTGTATGTAACCTTTTCCAGAGTCAAAAAATCAAACACCTTTTTTGTATCCATTAAACAAAATGATAAAAAAATTCAAACTGATTGAATTATCATACCAAATATTGTTAAAGAGGTTTTGTAAAAGTAATATGTTGATATCAATAAGGAATTTATTTATTTTGTTCACACATTCTATTTAAAAATTTAATTGCAAAACCTTATTGAATGTTCGAAATTTTCACACGGGTCTTCTGGTTATAATAAAGTAATTTAACTACAGCTATGTTCAATAAAAAATAGTAGTACACTTCAGTGAATTAGGGCTGGCAACGAGACCGAGACTAGTCTCGGTTTCGTCTCGGTCTCGTCAACGAGACGAGACTCCTGTAAAAGTACCGATGACGAGACCGAGACGAGAGCGAGACGAGACCGTATTTTTGGTACCGAAATTCGACGAGAGTCTCGCTGGTCTCGGCGGTATCGGTGGTTTGGTTTCGGTTTTCGCTAGAAGAAAATTTTGTTTTTATTTAATTATTTTTTAGTATCTAATCATGTTCAATTTTTATAATATTCACAAGTTTTTTTTGCGAAATATTATATGCACGTTAAATATCAATCCATATATGTATGTACATAGTTATACAGAGATAGGCGCATTGCGAAAATCCAGAGAAGAGTACGTACGATTTATGTATGCATGTCGTTGCTTCCTTTCGGGTGACACTTGGAAAAAAATAACATCATAACGTCAAGATATAGTTCGCTGCCTACCTGCCAAGCCATAAACTGACAAAATCCATTGAAGGATTGCTCCAATTTAAATAGATTTTAATATTTTCTACATGACCAAACAGACTTCTGCCAACAATCATATGTGAATTCGCAATCCACAACAATAAGACGCATTCCACAAATTGGCGAATAAATAATTCGCTCGAATTTAACCTCAAATTTTAGACTTCACATTATTTGGTGGTTGTTCTTCTCCATTTTCGTGGCTGTTCATGTTAATTGGATGGAAATGTAGCTTATGTCTCATTTTTAAACTTTTATAGCAAAAAAAAACTGCATAAAAACTTTTTTTCAATAAAATTATTTATACCAAAGATTATATTCATATGAAAGAAACTTCAGAATTTGCGACCATTACCAATTCGCTTTCGCAATTCGCTGCTCATATAAAAGGCGCTTTACTCCGACTTTACACTTGGAATGTTTTTCTTCAGATTTTCCTTCTTGACACATATGGCATTTGGTGCGTCCAGTAATTTACTCACAAGATTAGTCAATTATGTTCGAGCAGGTCGAGTGCGATCTATACATGTTCAGAACGAAAAAAGAAACATTTGGAGGTCTGTATGCTCTGAATTAAAAAGAAACAATCAAATTTCTAAAAACCTCAGACTCTGCTCTGAACTAAAAAAGAAAAACCCCTTTAGACTTCCTAACATCCCTCTTATGGCCTTTTCGATTGATCGTCCAGAAGGATTCCAAAGTCTTCCGAATGCTTCTGAAACTGTTCGATTGGTATGAAATGACAGTTCTTCTCTTTGGATTTCTCTTTTTTCAGTTGTGCAATGCTTTCCTCTGCCTACTTTATCAAATATTAAGATGAAGAGGCTCGCTTTTTTTAACTTTTATAAAATTTATAAATAAATAAATTACTGTTTATCAAAAAAAAAAAAATAAGACAAATTTGTCAATCGCTTTTGAATTCCTGAAAATTAATTTACACTACTATTATTTGGAACAGCAGTTATGAAACAGAAATCTCAAAGTTGTCTGATACCTGTTGTAGTAAATACGATTTCTTATGTCAAATTCCAAACAACCATTTCAAATCGATTTCAGATCGATTTTTTTCTGTTGTAAGGATCTTGCAAAAATAGTATGCTTGTAAAGTTTATGAAATCTTGCTAATAACGCAAGATCAGTTTTGATAGATTTTGTGTAGAAATAATTCGATTGTGTTCAGAAAAAAATCGACTGTTTGGTTGTTTGGAATTTGGCATTATAAACATTGCAGTAAATTTGCTTAGAATGATCCGTTAAAATTTTTACCATGAGGAAAATTATATATGTATATGTATATACCAAAGATGTACTGTTGTCGTGCACACTACTATTTTTTTGAACAAAACTGTATTAGCATGTAAGACCTTAGGTCTTTTAATCCAATTAAAATTGATGGTAGATATATAAAAGAATGCTTCCTAGCGTGGGGATCCAACCCAAATGTCTATTAGTTAGGAGTCAAGTACTATATCCACGGCACCATTGCCACCAGCAGTTTGATGAAATTTTAATTCCTATAAGAAATTGGGAGATCTTGAATTAGATTAAATTTATTTTCTCTTGGCAATTTGTTTTCGCGTTATTTGTTAATTGGATAATATTCACTTGAATTATTACTGCCAGTTACATTAACACAAACGTGATCCGTGGCTCAGAAATTTTAAATGTCGATTTCGTCGGATTAACTGAGGTTCAACGAATGTTCATGATCCAAGTATGAGCTTTGTGATAACAGCCAAATACTTCCCTGAACATTCACTGAACCTTGGTTAATAAAAGAGGTAATCAGTGATTTAAAATTGATGAACCACGCATTAAATTTTGGTAAAACTGGCCCTTAACATTCCTGAACAGACATACGTAAATGTGTAAAAGATTGCTGTTAGCGAAGTTGTTTTGTGTGTTCAAATGGAGAGTACTTTGCCACCTCCAAAGGAACATGGCTAATGTTCAAATTTGGCGCCTGCACGGCTGTCAATTGACATTCTTTCGATAATTTTCGGTTTTGCCCCATTTTATTTCAGTGCACGAAATAATGTCAAATTGGCATTATTCACGTCACTTCATATACATACATATCTCTATGCAAATTAATGCCGTTTTCGATTGGTCGTCCGGAAGACTTCCGAACTCTTTTAAAAGAGTTCAAATGGTATTAAATGACAGTTCTCATAGGAAGGAGAGAAATTCGATTCTTGTTTTGAAGTCAGAATCAAAACCTGAAGCACGCAAATAGTCATACCTATTAAATAAATGTCAAAATCAAATTCAATGTTGTGTCCGCTATCTTTACAAAATAAAATCGTCACGAAGGTGCGTTTGAAATATCCCGCCTTACACATACACTCACATTAAACTTCAGAATCGAGAATCCAGTGTTAACTTGTTGGATTGGAATCCCGGATCGGAGAGTACTTCCGGATTACCAATCGAAAACTACATAAGAGTAATGTGCGCTGTCGCTTAATACTCATTCAAAAAAACATTACTAACAACTAAAATGAATACATTTTATTTTGTACGTTTTCTTTTGATATTTTTTTTTATTTTTAGAAATAATAAATGTAAAAATATGTATTTCCTTAGTATAATATAGATGTTTAAATTTGCGGTGTTAATATTTAAAGCGCATGTATCTACCAAGTTGTGTAAAGACTAAAGATTGTTAAGACATTGTTCTTTTTAAAGTGTAATCCAAATACTTCTTGAATTTCAACAAAATATTTAAAATGAAGAATGACCGATTTTGTGAATGAGCTAGAAACATTATTATATTTAATTTATTATTCAATATTTCCCCGAACGAAAAAAAAGAACACTAGAAAATACAAAACAAAATTTTGTTAATACAAAAAAGGAACAAAAATGTGTGTAGTTGTGTGTGGTTTTATAGTATTTAATTACGTAGTAATATTTGAAGTTTGTTTGAAAGCCGAATTCTTGTTACGTCAGCTTTAAACGATTATGTTAATATAACTGTTATATCGATAGGTTTAGACCTCAGTTTGTGGTCGTTTCTCTATCCAGGCTTTAATGGATTCAATGCTGTTAATAGATTCAACTAGCGCTCTTAATCCTGGATAAGTCTCAAGGAGATCTCGCTTCACCATGTAGTTCATGTAATCCAAAATGCCAGCAAAATAGACATCGGCCCATGTAAGCTGTTTTTAAATAAAATGAAAGTAGTTACAAATATTATTATTTTTCATATTAGAAGTATTTAGTAGATAACATCAATTTCACTTTTAAGACAACATAAAAAAAGGTTGAACCCCGTGGTCACACGGAACTAGGAAACAAATAATAACACACATTTTGTTTTACTAAAACAAACCTAAGCAACTGCCATGGGATGATCAGCCAGCAGAAAAGCAAGTTGAGAGTTAAATTGGCTTACTGGCTTCCCATTTTAAGATAACAAGAAATGCGAGAGAGAAGGTGAAACGGAAAACAAATAGCCATTTTAAAATAGTTTTTAACGGGCCTCATTCCCAAAATTTGCGTTTCGTCCCGGCGATCTCACTTGGACTCATCAGTTGGCGAGTGAGGGCCTTACCATTAGGCACTTTTTGATAGGTTCAGTTTATCTTACATGGATCTTTTAATCATTAAGAAGATTTTGTCCTGAGCCAGACATAACTAATAAGGTTTTTTTTTTTAATTATACAATTCTATATACTACTGAAATTATTCAGCCAAGTAGAAGGCTTGAGCCCAAGTTAGATCGCCGGACGAAACACATATGTTATGGACAAAAGGCCTCTAAAACGAAATAGCCAGTCAGTCCGTAGACCGCGTCTAGGAATGCTGATCAGCTTACCCTTGAACCTAACTTCACAAAATGCAGTTTGTTAAGTCTAAAATATTACTAAAAAGACAGTCAAAGTAGGGGAGAAAAATTTCCCCTTGAAAAAGTTGTGAATTCTTACTACAGGAATGTTTGTGGGTAACTGTTATAAAAAAGGAATGATAACTTGAGCGAAAAGTTCATTGTTTGTGAACTAGAATCAAATACATATTTGTATTGAACACTCAAGACAAACAGGAATAAAGAAAAAAAAACGCAGTAAGGAAAACACAAATAATCGAGGAGTGAAATATTTTAATATTTGTTTACTGGAATTCTCAATTGTTTCCTCATTTTTTTTTATAGAATATTTTTGTTGTGTGCACCATTCTTTGTATAGGGCTTTTTACCAAGCTATCTCTCTCTAAAGTGTCCCATCCCTTTCTCTATACATCTAGTGACACTTTGAGGGAAAACAAAACAATTTGATATAGAGAATGGGGGCGTTCGGTGTCGCACAGCTTTCTGATACATTGCTGAAATATATATTGTGCGCTTGTGAACGTATAAAACCCAATAGGTAACCATTTCTGTTAAAATTCAAAACAGAAAAAAAAACTAATTGTTTACGATTACGGTTCGGCACAAAGTGAATTAAACATACATTTGTTGGATAAAATATAAATTAAAAATGAATCAGGAAGTAAGAACCACAAATGTTTCAACCGATTCAGAAGAAGAAGATGATGTATTAGGTACGTAATTAAAGTTCACAAACAACAATTGAAAAGACAGTTGATTTCGTAGTCAGCTTTGCACTACGCTACCTAAGTATACCAGAAATTTAGCGCTAGCTTGGGTTCGATTTGGAAATCATATGTTTTGTTCGTTGTATGGTCGTCGGCTGTTAATTGACAGATATTTAACACGTATTACAACAATAACGAACGTCTTGCACAGCAAAGCTGTTCGCTACCGAACGCCCCCAATCCAACAATGTTTTCCTTCGAAGTGATTTATCTGCCATTTTTTGCCATTGACGTATTCCGCCAGTACCCTATTGCGTGTTGTGTTTCTTTTTTTTAAACTGTTTTAGTTTTTTTTTATGTGTCTGGAGTGATCATTCAATTATGCCCATCGCTACTTTGTGTCCACTGACGTTTTACACACAAATGTGAGCAATTTGCGTTTGTTTACTTTGTTGCAAGATTTACAAAATTTTACCCCACTTTTGAAGTTTGACAGTTCTTACTCTTCTTACTACAAAAAAGATACCAAACACACCTAAAGATTCTTTTATTAGTCGTATCACCAGATGTTTGAGATTAATTCAATTTAATGACACTAGGGTTCGTTTTGTAGAGTAGTTATTTTGAGGTTGCGTGGAGAGGGGCTGACACAAAATAAAACGATATGCTCAAATATATAACCTATCGTAATGTAAAATAACATACCTTTCCAAGTGCTAAATGTCCATCATTGTCCTTAACTGTCTGTTCCAATTTCTCCAAATAGAATGGAATGACCTCTGTATTGAGTGTAACGAGTTTTTTTTCCTTAATATCGTCCTCCGGTTCATAGGATACGACTGCAATTTCTATATATTAAAAAACAAGATTAATCACAACACTGAACATGCAACATCACACATTGTTCGCTACTTAGGCGGAAGTCATTGATTGTATCAACAACAATATCGATTTGCAAATCCTCCCATGGATTAGCGCCACTCAGTCCAATCGTTTTAGCCAAAAACCTAGCCATCGAAATGCTCTGATGTACACGTTTGCCATCGACTTCCAATACGGGCATTTGACCCATTGGCATTGCTGTAACATGATAAGGCAATGTCTTATTCACAGAAAAAAAATCAACTAATATCTAAATTAAGTATTGGCCCAAATTCATTATGCGATGAATTAAATTTAGAATTCGAATAATAGCTAAAAGCATGTGGGCTGATATCATTAACTAACGTGGTGCCAAAATTTCGAATGCTTGTTCTGGCAATGAACTCTGACATTCATCAACATATCAAAGCAGGCAACACAAAATTTCTAAATATATAAATAGTAGCTACATAAATGACTCGTTAAGCTACTTACTTGGTTTCAATGCAGGCCATTCATCCCGCGTCACTCGAACATCCTCGTATTCAATACCACCATGCGCGAATAGGTAGCGTAAAGGTTCAGCGAGCGCTTTCACATTAAAATAAAATAGTGTGTAGGTGTGTTTGATAGGCTCTGCTGGTGCTGCAGGTACACCTTCGGCTGGTGGAGCCTCTCCCTCGGCAGGCGCTGCTGGGGGTGCTTCTTCTGCGGGTTTTGCTTCATCGGCCATTATTTAGAGCTGAATAAACGAAATTTGCAAAAAAAAAAGTGTTTTTAAAAAACAAATCCGGAGTTTGAACAAATAACTTAAAGACGATTTTCTCTTCCGCAATAAACATTTATATACGCATGTAGCTATAGATATGTATGTATGTGTTGAGGTACTATTGACAGCAAAAAAAAAATAAATAAGAAAATCAAGTTTGAACAAAGTATTGAAAAAAAGCTAAGTATTTACTTGCTGGGAACACAGAGCATAATGCCGGTCGTCCAATACGTGCACATCAAGTCGTTCAACTTTTCATTCAACTCCATCGTTGGATGAAAAAATTGACAACATCTTTCACTAATGCATAAACTTACGTTCTTCACGTTGAGCAATGAACAAAACGTGTTGGGAGCGTCGTACAAATAGTTGACAAATTTAATGAAATGTTGAATAACCTCGTACACCTAGTTGATCAACTCGTTCAATTGTTGGACAACTCCGTACGCTTAGCCGATCAACTTATTCATTTGTTGAATAGCTTCGTCACATAGTTGATAAACTTGCTCGATTTTGACCAAAAAAAAGTTGATCAATTTGATCAACTGCCTTTTTGATATGGTTGCTCAGCAAGTTGTTAGGCGAGTTGATACCTTCGTACAACTAACCAAGATTCACTCGTTGGGGAACGCATTTAAGGCACGTACTATGTAGTTACTCAGATAGTGATATGACACAATTTTGACTTAGTCCGGTACAAATGTTTGTAAACTTTATCGGGATTAAGCATGATGTCCTCTCAAAGAAAAAATAAAGTGGCTATCGCATTAATATTATCGGAAAATTAACTATAAAAAAAACAAGAGACGAAAAATCAAAACAGAATGAACAACAACACATCATCCATTTGCAAGTTGATGTCAACACAATATACTTAAACTCATGCACGCAGTCACATTTTGTCTCATCCTACACATCACACAACAAATATTTTCACGTCAACGGCAACCAACACCAGACAAAATAAAACGTTGATCAACGAGTTTAATATATAATAGCTGCGTTTTATAATCCACGGGTCTGAGTCGGGATTATTTTTTAACACGTATTACAAAAACAACACGAGATCCAGGTTTCTATCGGGGTTTCTCTCTGGGTTTGCAAATATTAGTATTAAATTCGGCGAACAGATGGCACATTTAAGTATACAATGGCCTCGTTCGGTGGCGCAACATAACCGATCCGGATTGCTTGGTGTTGTTGTAACGCCTAAGGAAAAAACAGCTGATGAACAAAACATATGTTGTCAAACATAAATCTCAAGCTACCCAAAAATTATTGGATTCGTTGAGATTCGTTTGGAAATGTGAGCAACAGCTGATTCAAAACTTCAGATGTGTATGCAATACAACTGACATAACGAGAAAGCTACCTGAATCGTTCGAAAATAAATCCGCTACAAAGGTATCTTAGATAGCATATCGGACGGGCACCGAACGAGGCCAATATAACCCAGATAGTTTTATTTTCACGGGGTGAACCATATGGGTTATTGGCGGTAATAAAACACGGCTAATGTGTAACACGCGTTTAACCAACATTTTAAAACAGCGACACAAGCTCGTACATTAGCCGTACACTTGTTGGACAATTCGTTGAGCAACGATCCCAAACCGGATCAAACTAGTTGGTGGATTAGAACTGAGGACATATTAGCTGAACATTAGAGCTGAGTGTGTTGAACTTGAAATTTGTGCGTTGATTACAATGGACGACCGGAATACGCCTAAAAATATACAATATTTTTATTGTGGAATGATATGGCAGCGCCACGCCGGTGATTTTGTTAATTAAACAAAAAGGAAAAGAAAATTCGACGACAGTACCCTCAGCTTTTCATATTCGTATTGAAATTTAAACCCATTTCTCCATCGGATTCCCAAATGGGGAATAATAAACGTTTAGCGTCAAAAACTCATTGCTGTCTTCTGTCGTTAAAGGGGGACCCTCCTTCTACGCCGTTGTCCATGAGCGGCTGTTGTATCAAAGAAACCGAACAACTTTCTGTTCTGGGTATGTGTATCATCGACCACCATTTGTGCAATGACCAGATATTCGATGTCGTCAAAAACGCTGCAAAGTGTCTGTTTTTTTTAGACGAAGCAAAAAATAATTTTCCCATCTGATCTGTCTGTAAACTATTCAGCCAACATTTGTCCAGAGCTTGAGTACAACTGTCATATATGGGTAGGTGCTCCCACAACTTACTTAAATCTATGGGTAGAATCCAAGAAAGAGCCTATAGAACAATAACGGAAACATTGCACCTCTCTAACACCGTCACAATGCCTTTCATTATTTTATAAATATTTTTATAGCCACTGTTCTATTGAAATATCTAGTTGCATTCCTCCCCTAAAACTATTTAACCGTAATATTCGCGTAACACTAATCTGGGAATGATCATCGGTTTACTCGCAGTGTTAAAACAAAGGGTAGTCGTAACCCCTGATTGCGTGTATAAAATATATAAATGAAATGCACCACTGGATCCTACGAACTTGCTCTTGGAGCTAACAACTTCAATGTAGCTAAACATTGACCCTGTTTAGTAGGTAGGTAGTTATCACTGAAGTCTTTTTTAAAGTCATTGAAGTCATTTTGAAGTCAAAATCAATTGAAGTCATTTTGTAAGTCATTGCAGTCCGTTTTAACTATTTAAGTCCAACTGTGTTGATTAGAAGTAAGAAAAGTATATTAACACCTTAAATAAGTATACTGAAGAAAATTCAAACAATAAATTGAAGTGAATTTATTACTGACCAAATTACCCTAGAAAAATATAATTTGCAGTGAGTAAGCTTATTTAAAGTATTATTATTCACAATTGAACTTAAAATAGTTAAAAAGGACTGCAATGACTTCAAAATGACTTCAATTGATTTTGACTTAAAAATGACTTCAATGACTTTAAAAAGACTTCAATAGCGTCATTCAAATTGCAGAAGATTGCATTCATTTGAATGCACTAATTGAATTAACTTAAATGAATTCCCAATCAATGAATTCAAAATGAATGGTGATTTCATATTTTGAAGTTGAAGTCTTTTAGTGAATTCATGAGTTACACATTTTTGGAGATAAATTAAATTCCAAAATGATTGCATTCTTTACAACTCTGGTAGGTAGCTATGTATATGCATATAACTTTATAATTTATATGCAATGTGCATACATAAGATTGGTGTGATTTTTAAAGATACATAAGTACATATATATAAATGTATGAGGGCCTGCCTCATTGACTTACGAAAAATTCGTAAAAAGAAAATATAATAAAGTAGCAATAAATGGATAATACACATAATTAAATGTTTTCATATTGCTTAGTTGTTATAGTTTGAGGGAAAACAAAGATGCCATTTGAATTCCTGGATAAATAAGAATATTTCAACCAAAAATTTCAAAAATCGTTCGAGCGGTTTTTTTTAAATTAATTTTTTTATCTATTAAGTTTTAAAAACATTTTTAGACAAAAAAAAATTGAAACGCCATTTTGAAGATATTATTAATATACATATAAAATTCAAATTTCAAAAAAATTCACCGACTGGTTTTTGAAAAAATCGATTTTTCAAAAAAATATGTTTATTTATTTTTTTAAAAATCGAAAAACGTTTTTTGAAAATTTGAGTATGCAGTCTTATTAACACTAATCGGAATAATTTTTCGAAAAAAAAAATATTTTTATCGGTCCATCCAATAGTGCGAAAGTCGAAAATATTAAAAGAGGTTCTATTGGAAGTATCGTTAATAAGTACGCAACATAAAATATTTGTGTATTCAACAGTGGACTGTACTTATATACACACATTCTTTTATAAAAATTCTTGGAGCCGATTTTGAGAAATACATTTTTTTCTTAAAGGCTTTTTAACATTTGTATGGGAGGTACCGTTGTTTTTTATTTTAGAAAAATAGTTTTTTTAACTATTCAAGATAATGTCAAAAAAAACACCAAATACGAAGTTTGAAAAAAAATTATTGAGTCGTTTTCGTAATTTTTAGTTTGCAAAAAAAATTAGTTTCAAAAAAATTTGTTGTTTGAAAATATTTGGCTTGCAATAGTGTTTAAATATTCGAGGACCTTCTGCGTAAAAAATTTCAAAAAAATCAAATTAACCGTTTCCCAGAAACTCGAAAACCAAAGAAATGGTTCTATACTAGAGGTACCAAAAATAACAATTTATTTTCCAAAAAAAAAAAATTATCGAAAGGTAATCTTCCTTTAAATAATGAACTCATTTTTTTATAAAAATCGTTGGAGCCGTTTTTGTGAGAAATAAGATTTTTTTTTGGCAAACAAAATGTATGGGAGCTACTATACGTCTTAAAAAAATGAAAAAAATGTCTGGGCATATACCGAAAAAAAACATTATGTACTAAGTTTGAAGCAAATCCACCGAGCCGCTTAGGCTGCAGACTCGAGGATAGACAGAGAGACGGTATTGCGGGACCCACTTTTTTAGTGTTCTCTATGATCGTAATTTTTTTTTTTTACGAATGCATAACTTGTTTTATATGTAGTACCTATAATAGCAAGTAAGAAAAGTACATGACTTCTCTATATCGTGACCAGTCAGCTGACTATCGCGACACTGAACTGAAAAATATTGCGCAATATTAAGCCTAAATGGTGCAAAAAAAAATATTTGGCAATACGATTTAAACTCGCTCAAATTTTTGTTCAACTCATTGCTTAATTGTCTACCACCCCTAACGTTGAATAATGTTGTGCCATAATCTATATTGTGCAATATTATTGTTAGCGTATGGGGCGCCTTACATGAAACGATTACACTGATTTAAACTGTTTTCTGAACTGCTTTTGCCTAATCCTATTTCATTTTCATAATCGCTTGCACTGTGTTTCATAAGAGAAGACATATCCTCTTGACGAAAGAACATCAAATCTTATTTATAGTTATTTATATGTACATAAGTGCATATGTAATTTACTTTCGGTAACTTTAGAAGTATGCGTATTCATAAAACCAGGAAGAGGTTGGTATTGGCATGCTCAAATCTTACGCCAATAAAAAGGTACATGAAACTTTTGTAGGTCAAGGATTTTTGATGGATCCTGAATGTACGGTAGTTAATGCTAAGACCTACAAATGTATATTGAATTGAATTCTTATTTATTATGTATTTTAATTATATTAACTAGAAAAGTAAGGTAAGGAATATTTAACAGTTTTAAGGTTGACCAAATGTTATAACTGTTATAAATTGGCATTTCTTTAGACTCGTTCTCTTACTTTATGTGATAGGAGCAATATATGTTATGTATGTAGGTAGGTATTCAGTGACGTAGATAGCTAAAACATGTGGAATTTAGTTTAATTAAGTCAATAATGGACACGATTATGTTAGGTGTTATAACGTTTTTTTACTCTACTCTGATAGCTAATTTTTAAATTAAGTAAAAACTAGGCATAGTTTAAAAAAACGGGGTTTAAACTCAAATGTTGGGGAAAAAAAACAAATAGTTTAATTAAAGTGTAATTTTTTCAAAATTGGAAAATAAATATTAATTTTACTTGCGTGCTACAGTGCAAGTTTGGCAATTGGAAAAAAAATTTAACTTGAGATTTTAATCAAAATTGATGAAAAAGAACACCAAAAAATTGGGCCCCACAATTCCGTCCGTCTGTCTGTCTGTACAACGATCTAAAGCCTAAACGGCTGATGCTATTTTCTTCAAACTTGGTATTTAAGCGTTTTGGGTGATTATCTCAAATATATTGTTGAATCTTTTTTTAGCCCCCAAAAATATCGGTACTTACCATACAATTTTTTCTACCTTCTTAATTATCTCGCAAACGGCCCTAACGATTCTATTAAAAAAAGTGTGTGCACTACCTTGGGTATTTTAGTCTACATTTTGGCCGAAATTTATTTTACATATTTTGTTATTAACGGTATACCTACCATACACTCATTTTTTTTTTATATTCTAATTTTTCATAAGCGCATTGACGGATTTCGATTAACATTTTTGTGTACGAGGCCCTTCAAATTCTAACAATACTGCATACCAAAATTTTGAAAAAATACTTTTTTTAAATTTTTGAAAAAAAAAATATTTTTGAAAATTCAATACATATTTCGAAAACGCATGCCGATTTTTTTTAGAAATTATATTTGTAAGCTTTTATTATTAACCACATCAAATTGACATACCAATTTGTTTTTTAGAAAAGAATTAAAAAATTAAGTACCGTAATTTTTGGTCTGAAAAAAACGTGTGGGAATATTACTTAAAAAACAATATGTGGCAATTTTGACGCAAATCCATCCAACCGTTTAGCCTGTAGACTCGAGGAGAGACAAACCGACGGAATTGCATGACCTACTTTTTCGTCTTCGCTATCATCGTAATGTCAAGTTTGATCAAAACCTCAAGTTCGATTTTTGTATGAATCCATTGTTATATGTATGTACCTTATGTATTTACTATTACCTACAATGTATATATCGCAAGTAAAAGGACATTTTAAAAGACATTTTAAATTTAATGGATAGAGAATAAATTGGGTCTTCTATTATCTATTTAAATTGTTAAGCACTACAAAACGGCATTGATCTCATCTTTTTTGCAGTAAAGGAAGTAATATATATACATAAATGTATAAGGACCTACATTGTATTTAGTATTCAGTGATGTAGGCAAAAATTAGTAAAAAGGGAATAATAATAAGGTAGACATAAATGGATAATACACATACTTAAATGTTTTTATATTGCTTAGTCGTCATAGTTTGAGGGAGTTTGAATTCGTTGATAAATAAGAATATATAAAAAAAAATTCAAAAATCGTCAAAGTAAGTTATTAAACCAATTTTTTTGTCAGTTGAAAGTCTGACATTTACGAAAATGGATCGCTTAACTATCGCACAACGCATTAAAATTGTTAAAACCTACTACGAAAATGGTGAGTAATGGTTTACATAATCGTCCAACTACGCAAGCAATTGGCAAAATTGTGAAGAAATTTGAAGAGAATGGATTGGTTACAGATATTGTAAGGCCTGTGCATCATCGTTTCGCTCGTTCCACTGAAAATATCGCTGCTGTAAGTGAAAGTGTTGCCGAAGACCCGAGTGTGTCGTTCCTCGTCGTTCTCAGGAATTAGGACTGTCTTACGGCACATTATGGCGTATTTTACATTTGAATCTACACCTACGTCCACCATATAAGGTCCAGCTCACACAACAACTGAAGCCAGCTGACCATTCACAACGTCGCTCGTAGATACGTCGAATGGGTGCTTGAACAACAGGCGGTGGACTGCGATTTTTCGAACAAAATTTTCTTCAGCGACGAAGCACATTTCTGACTCGGGGGGTATGTTAATAAACAAAATTGTTGTATTTGGGTTTCTGAGAATCCTCAAGTAACTTAAGAGAGCGATTACATCCACAAAAAGTAACTGTTTGGGGTGCTCTCTGTTCCGGAGGTGTGATTGGGCCTTACTTCTTCGAAAACGACAATGGAACGACTGTCACCGTCAATTCGGAGCGTTATGGTCATATGATAACCGACTTTTTTTGCCTGCTATTGAAGAATACGACTTGGAGAATATGTGGTTTCAACAAGACGGTGCCACATGCCACACAACTCTAGCTCTAGCGAATATGGCTTTATTGCAAGAGACATTTCCTGGCCTCGTAATTTCTCGTCGTGGCGATATCAACTGGCCACCTAGATCATGCGATTTGGCACCACTGGATTCTTTTTTGTGGGGCTACGCGAAGCCGTGCTTATGCAGATAAACCTTTAACTCTTGAGCACTTGAAAACAAACATTCGTCAAGTTATGGCTGATATACCGACCAATATGTGTCAAAAAGTGGTCGAAAATTACCTCAAAACAATCGATACTTGCAACAATTCGCGTGGTGGTCATTTAAATGATGTAGTTTCCAAAAAATCTATTGAGTCGTTTTCGAAATTTTGAATTTTCAAAAAAAAAAATTAGTTTCCAAAAAAAAAATTTCCTTGAAAAATGTTGGTATACAATAGTGTTTAAACTTTCTAGGAGCTTCTGCGTAAAAAATTTCACAAAAATCAGATTAACCGTTTCCGAGAAAATCGAAAACCAACAAAAATTTTCTACTAGAGGTACCAAAAATAACATTTTTTTTCCAAAAAAAAAAATATTAAAATGTACCCTTTCCCTTCATTAATGAACTGATTTTTTTTTATAAAAAATCGTTGAAGCCGTTTTTGAGAAAAATATGATTTTTGTTTTCGGCCAAAAAAAATGTATGGGAGCTACTGTTATTTGTCGTCTTAAAAAAAATAAGAAAAAACGTGTGGGCATATTACCGAAAAAACAATATGTACCAAGTTTAAAGCAAATCTATCAAAGCGCTTAGGCTGTAGACTCGAGGACAGACAGATAGACTGGCAGAATGACAGACAGACAGGCGGAATTGGGGGACCCACTTTTTTGGCGTTCTCTATGATCGTAATGTCATGTTTGAGTGTTAGAACAAACAATTTATTTTTACGAATACATAACTTGCCTTATAGTACCTACTATCGCAAGTAAAAATCAATTGCCTCATGCTGACCGTTTTGGTAAATTTTTGTTTGCGTTAGTAATTGTGAGGACAAGTTTTGTACGAAGGAACTTTTTTTTAGAAAACCCACATCTACAAAACAACACATTGAACTTTGAGTCATGTGGCGAGAGGATCAAGATATTGTGGAGTGGGAGTAGGATTTGGTGGGTGGAAGGGATAAGTGTTGGGGGAAGGGGGATGGAGCTGGATATAGGAGAGCGGCTGAACGCTCGGGATTGATAACGTGGGATCGAATGAAATTAGGATATTAAGAGAAATGAGCCTGATTTAAGTTAGAAGACTCAGGTACAAGAGGAGTATTGAAGGGCAGACGCCTACGTTGAGGTTTAGGAGAGGCTCTAGAAGGATTTTGAGAGCTAGAAGGTGTTTTATTTGTATGAGGTACTGAGGGGTTCAGTGATGTTGATAAGGTCGTCTGAGATTTGAAAGGGTTAGGATATGCATTGGGTGTTTTTACATTATTTTGGATATTAGAGGAATAGTTGGTGGGAAGAGAAGACTCTGAAGAAGGTTCAACGTTGAAAGATACACGTTTCTGCCGGGGTATTGGAAGGTTCGTTGTGAAATTGAAAAAAGATATTTGTTTTGAAACTCCAATTAGAATCTAATATGGCTTTGTGTAAAATTATTATAAGAATCTGTTCTTCATTAAGCTATATTTGCTTTACGAAGCATGATGGTTTTGTTGAGAGAGCTAGAAAAAAACCATTCATATTTACAGGGAACATCTATCTTGAAACTTGAAAAAGAGAGTTTCTTGCATACTCCCAGAGAAATTCCAAACTTCTCGAGAAACATCTTCTGCATCCAGGTGATAGCAGCTTTCTTAGGGGTTCCTTTTATGTAAAAGGGGGTGAATTCGGGCTTTGAATTGATTTTTTTCAGTCTGTTGTTCCACTCGGTGAGAGTCCACGTCATCCCAAGGCGATGGATAATATTTTCATCTGCATTTGGAGAAACGATGGGGATTAACTCTGGTATTGTGGGAGGCGAAGAAGGAGGATGAATGCTCCTGCTCGAATCAAGGCGATGGATAATTTGTCATGTGCATTTGGAGAAATTGTGGGAAGAGACCGAGGGTAAGTGGACTTGTTCGAACTTACAGTCAGTTCTTCAATTATAGATGTGTTCTAGATAGAAGTGGTAGGTCGAATTTGATCGGGTAGTTGATCAGTTTTGCAAGAGGCAGCTTTAATTTCTTCTGATATATCACCAATATTCGTGTTGCACCTCGATGCCGCTAATGTCATTGATTTTAGATAGAAAATCAATAAATAATGGAGACACTTGACAAGATGCAGATGACTTAACGCTAGAGGAGGTTTGAAGGAGAGAATCAAGGTCATTGCAGATAGAGGCAATACTTTTATTTAAATACATGAAGGGATTAGACTCGGGTGTAGAATAAAGAGTAGATCTTATAACATGTTTCAAGTCGGCAAAAGCACTAGAAATTTGTTCGATGGACGATCATTAGACAGGGACGCGATTGCTTTGACGACCGAAGTGTGAATCTCGAGTCAACATTTGCGGTAACTTTCTACAGCATTAATTAAGATTTCTTTGAAAACTCGTCAAGGTGTTCAGTTGAGTTATGATGTGCTTATGGAAGGCATTGTTATCATGAGAGATTGAGTTTATAGATTCACTTATGCACTCAACCGCGAGTAATACATGGGAAAGAGATATATTTTTACATTCGTGGCAATGGCGCAGTGGATAAAGTGCTTGATTTCTAACTAGGGCGTGTGGGTTCGATCCCCACGCTATCGCTAGGCGCATTGTTTTCTATACCTCCAATTTGAATTGGATGCCGCCCATGGGTTAAAATGAGAAAGTCAATACCTGGTTCTCAAATTAACTGTACCGTGCAATTCAGGTTGCTTTTAAAAGACCTTAGGTCTTACAGGCATATATGTAGTTAAATTAAAAAAAAAAAAATAGAAAACATAGTTATGAATGTAGTCTTTGAGGTGCAAATTGGGTGGTACGATTTTCCGCACATGCCATGGCAAACCAATCGATCAGCAGTTTTGCCGTCGACGGCACGCTTTGACAAATCGCAGCAGTTATCCATTATATTATTATTATTTTTTTTAAGAAAAGAGTTCGCGATGGGAATGCAAGACTTATCAAGAAACAATTATTTATTGTTTTTTTTTTATTTTTATTTTTTTAAGGCACAGAATAGAGGGGTCAGTCGTGGATGGGGGTGAGTTTTTTATTTTTATTGTTTGTTTGGAAAAAGTTCAAGAGTAAGTAAAAGGCAAGTAGTACGCGTTGAGTGAATTATTGGTAATATTGAAATTATTAATTAATTGGGGCTCTAACAAAAGTGAAGAATAAAAAAGAAAAGCGACTGTACTCGACGATGTTAATAGGAGCTTATATTATACTGTACAACACTCTTCATATGGATTCATCTTCTTCAGCTGCGAACTCCAATTTAAAACGATTCAGATCAATTATAAGAGAGAGAAAAGGAAGTACATGTAACATCTATTTATAAGAATGTCACTATATGGGAGATTTCTAACTATCACCGTCCAGTTTGTATTTTAAATGTTTTATCGCTCTTATTTGATAAATGTGTCTATATCAGCATTATCTTCATGGTTAGACCTATGATTAACTCTAAGCAGCACGGATTCTTAAGTGGTCGTTCTACAGTTACTAATTTAGTTTCCTTTACGCACGATATTTCAGACGCTTTAAGTCGTTCAACCCAAGTAGATATATTCTCTAAAGATTTCTCCAAAACATTCGATAAAGTTAGTCATTAAATTATACTTAACAAAATGAGAAAAATTGGGTTTGATGTCGAACTTGTTCAATGGTTTCAATCTTATTTAACATTAAGATCACTTAGAGTTACAATGATTCGATTTCAAACCGTTTTAGCTTCCATCCGGAGTTCCTCAAGGTTCCTTGTTGGGACCTATAATATTTCTTATCTACATTAATGAGTCACTACCTTTTAATTTATCCAAAACCATTTAAAAATATTTACATATAGATACTGTATATCTATTATGGTTATAGGTCGACCAAAAAGTTTCACATGCAAATCAAGTCTTTACAAGGATCTCTTCTCTTAAATCAATTAATTTCAAATAGGTATTTTTTTTAAAATATTTTAAATCAGTAAGTTCAAGTGTCAAGTCAAACAGCCAGAGACTACTTTAACATTGGTATACCCTCGTAATCTCAAATTCATTTACCATTTAGGTACCTATCTATATGATCACGGTCATACGTTTACATATACATATTATGTATAAGCCTGATCATTGCATTTGTATGATGCTCGGAGCTTACATAACTGTGGGAAGTAGATAGAACCATTAACAAAATGAACGGGAATAAAGTCATATCTATGTAATAAGGTTATTGTTGTTGATTGCTCATTTATTTCATTATTGCACTTCTTCAAAAACGCATATATGTATGTATGTAGATATCTACATATCTACAATTTTTAAGGCGTTGTTGTTGTGGGAAATTTAAACGAAGAATCTCCAAAAAGCCATCAAAATGTGCAAAAATGAAAAACAACCTATATGTGCAATGAACCAGCAAATTAAAAATAGGTATGTATGATTCACCTATGTTAAAGTAAACAAAAACAAGGCAATAAACTGATAAACAAATCATCCAGAACATTCAAGAAAATATAAATTTATTTTATTCTTATTAATTCTTCTGTGAATATTTTCATAATAAATAATAAAAATTGTTTGTGTCACATTACTGTTATGTGTACATAAAAACATATGTATATTACGAGTATTGTTCTCGAATATACTTTTTTATTCGTTACGTATAAAAATGCATAAATATTTTCAATTTTTACAGCGATCTTCTGTTGTGGTGCAAACTGTTATAGAAAACTCTCTAGAATATACAGGGTGAGGCAGGAGAACTTCCTTAATTAAAATTCGTGACATCTAACGACATTTATTCCGAAAAGGGTGGGGCGGCGCTCATTCTTCATTCGAAAGAGCGTTTAGCAACGATCATGAGGTGAACGATATTGCCCCCGCATTTCGTGTTTCTGATCGTAAATCGATTTCCTTATGGGTGGACATCTTTAGGGAAACCGGTAATGTATAGAAAACAGATCGGGATGTTCAAGAACCATCAGGACACCCGACAACATCGATCAGGGGCCTGTAACACAAAGCTACAAGTCTACAAGTCAAGAGCCACTTGTAATATAATGTTAATCTTACAAGTGTAGATTATTTCTGTAACACAAACAGAAACTTTACAGTTGTAGGAAACAAAAATTTCCTTACACTTGTAGGCATTCTGCTTACAAGAGCAAATGTAAAGGAAGACAAGCCAACGCGGATGCATCTTAATAAAAAATTAATAAAGAATCCGTTCAAAAATAAAACGCGGCGAAAATAAAAACATTGGCGCAAAATTTTAGTCGATTGAGTAATAATGTTAAATCATTTTTAGTATGATACTAGGCTAAAAAGAGGATTTTGCTAATTTTAAACCAGTTTAGTATCGTACTATTTTCTGAAGATTTTACTAAAGTTAAAATCACAAAATGGCTACTTTAATTTTTTAGTATCGTACTAAATCCATATGCCACTTTGACATTTACAAACGTCAAAAAGCTATGTTTGCTTACTTTTTTGCACTATTAAGAAAATATATTTAGTATGGTGCTAGTTAAAAAGTGTTTAAAATAAGTAAAATATTAGTAACGTGCTTTAATATTAGGAAACTGTTAAGTAGTATCATGCTAAGCCCTTAACATCATGCTGTTTAAAATTTTGCGCCATTATTTTTGGTGCCTTTTCGAATGTGTGAAATTAAATGCGAAAAATGGAAGGAAATTTGTACTTTAGGCAAGAGTTTAAATTTAATTCCTCAATATAAAGAGCGGCCATATATCCGCGATGTGTTTTTTGGGAGAATTGCCGAAAAAATAACATTGTAAGTTTTAATGCCGTTAGTTTCCAAAGCATCAACACCAAGATCATATATATTATATTTTATATGCAAAACTAGACAACTCAAAGAAAACGGGTGCCGCTGAGGGTTAAGATTGCAGCTAACTACTAACTACTAACGACAATATAGTTATGAATATAATCGGACGAGATTCGATGACGAATGGAACTTATGCAAAAGCTTTTCTGAGAGATATTCAATAACGGGTTTCGACACACGAAATTTTTCGAAACCCAAGTGTTCTTCTACTTGAAAGTTTATTCTTTCTTTATATATTTTAATTCTAGTAATTTTGGACACTGCCACTATCTTCATTAGAATCGAAAAAGAACATGTTTTTTTTTGAAGACTTATACGTAGGATATTTTTTTAAGACTCAGTATTTCACAACTTTTGTGCAAAAATACAATCTCAATTAACCGAATAAGTCCATCCAATTTCAATTGAATTATTATGTACTTAATATAATTATGCATGTTCTGTTCGTAGTTCATTTTGCTCAGATTTCATATGTTTTCCATTGTTACTAATTTTTCTAAATCTATTAATCAATAAAATTAATTATTTCTAAGTAAATCTAAGAAAAGTCATAGAATGCATTATTTTGCATTTTGTTTAATTTTATATTTAGTTTTGTGAGATTTTAAAATGTTTAAGGTTTCAAAACTTGGCAAAGCATAGGTATATTAAATTACGTATAACATTTTTCAGTTGCATTACAAATTATTACCGAAATAATTAAATATTGAAATAGGATCACAAATATACACTTTACACAAAAATATATTCACAAATTGACATTTGATATTATTTTTTTGGTTAAAAATATCATAACTACGAAGAAAACAATTATGAAAATTCTGACTAATTGAAAAGATTGTTTTTTTTTTGTATATTTAATAACATCTTCTACATCCTACAAGTTTTGAATCACCTGTAAAAAATAGTAGATTTTGCTACAAGTAAGATTAATTTTTTTCTACATTTGTTGCTTTGTGTTACAGAAAGAGGGAACTCATATAATTTCCCACTTGTAATGTTCGCCCATTACACTTGTAGAAGAGCCAGCAAACTTGTAGATTTATGTTACAGAAATTTGTTACACTTGTAATAAATCACTTGTATTTCAAGTACTTGTAGTTTTGTGTTACAGGCCCCAGGCAGTCAATTTTGAGATTTCCCAGGGTTTCTGCACGCAAATATGCATCTGTTCGTGGGATGTCTGATCATTCTGTAAGACGAATTCTTCACGACGAACTGCGATTTCATCCATATAAATTGGCAGTAGTCCAAAAACCTAATTCGCGCTATTTTCTTTCACGAAGAAATGCATGCAAAGCCGTTGTTGACTATACGGGACGATCTTCAGTGGAGAGCGCGTTCGCATAATTAAGACCCGTGTCATTTCTTTTTTTTTGGACAAAAAATTGAACTGATATCTCTTATACTATTTGTATTATTCATTTTTAAAATAAGGTAGTTTTTCTGCCCCACCCTTTATAAATAAAATGCACAACTGGATCGCACGTAATGGTTCTTATGTTCGACCACATCGTATATGAAAGATTCTTAATAGAAATTACTTAATAAATTTTTAAAGTAGTGTTTTAATTCATTTTTTGAAATTTCCAATAAAATGTTTGAACAAAATAAATATATTCTTAGTTTCTTAGTAGTTTTACAAAGTCTTTTACAAACACGATCAAATCAGCTACAATTTTGAAGAGTGATACTTCATTAAGGGCATTCGGTTTTTTATAGACGAAAAATAAAATTATACAAACCGAAGTAACAAATAAATAGGTATCTTTCTCCCACAATTATTTATGGTGCAGCGGAAAAAATGTGTCTACTCTCACTCAATGTGCAAGCGAAAAATTGATAATTTTAAATTACGGATGTAACACCTACATATTTGTATCTTTTACTTATTCAATGGGTTAAAAAAGTGACGTATTCTTTAATTGAATTATTTGAAACTGCCGAAATGTATAGAAGATAAGGTGGTATAACATACAAGTTTTTTTTGCAATGTTATCGACGTGTTTAAATCCTATCCAGTAATTTTTTTATATTTTTTGTAAAAATTGAAAAAAAAAAAAATTGGTATGGAGTTAATTTTATTTCACACAACATGGGGACACGCATGATAAAAATTAATCAAAATTTGATCAATGCGTTTCTAAAATAATAGGAGGGGCATTATTTTATATAAAAATATGCCACATTATCTGATTAGGTTTAAAAATAGAGCTTGAAAACGGAAACAAATTAACACTTTACAAGCATACACTTAAGCTTGGGTGGAGCAATGGTTAAAACATATACCCACAGGCAGATCGCAACAAAAGCCTGTACTTATATTCTTAGATTGGACTAATTGCGTGTAAACCATCCAAAAGCAATTATCTGTAGCCGTGTTTTTTTGGCAAAAGCTATCCGCAAAGCAAAATTTACACATTACTAGTACAAGAACCTGCTTTAGATAAAAGTAAAAGCAAAAGTCTACTTTGGATATATTTGTGACATTTATTCGAGTGTCGAACGATATATACACCCACATAAATAAACATGGACTAGGCAAGGTTTAGGACTTATTCCGTGGACTAAGTGCAAAATACTATTAATAAAACACAATTTATGGTATTTGACGTTTAGCAACTTAGTCCTTCACTTGACCATCGAAGACGGTGGTCTAGCGATGGACTAAGAATTGACATTTAAGAACAAAATTTACAGGGACATAGAATAAAAAGAGGTAGAGTTGATACCTATTTGTAGTAGATTTTATTTGATTTTTTATTAATACGAAATTTAAGTCCATGGTCTAACTCTTGTTCAATGGTTTTGTAAGTCCATGGACTAAAGGTGGACAAAACGTTTTTTATTAATAGGGCTGATATTTTTTAGTTGGGAGTTTAGAGGAATTCGATGAATCCCAAAGTCTTTTTTTTGGCTTTTTTGTCAATGGGCACGTTCACCCATTTTTTAGATAAGTTATCTCGGTACCAAACTATCCGAATATATTTATCAACGATTCGAAAAGATTAGCTAAAATCAGTTAAAAATCAATAATTTTTGGTTAATATGTATACCTATGTGTTTTTTCCCCAAATAATTGATTTACACACAAGAAGATGCTTATATATATTCATTTTTATTTGGATTTTTTAATATAAGTTTTAGTTTTCTTATATGCCATTAATCTGAAGATATAAAAACAAATCAATTGTTGATTTTTTCCATTTAATTATCTGACACATGGTCGATACTAAATAGAAACTTAAAACATAAAAAATCAGGCTGTCTTTTTAGGGAAAATCCTGATGTGCTGCCGATAGATTTCTCAAATGATTTTACTCATTAGATGCTAATGAAGTAAGATATCCAATAATAAAATGTAAGGCTCAAGTACTTTTATTTGAAAATAAAAAAAAAAAAAAAAACGGTTGTATAGCAGTTACCGTTAATAACAAAATATTTTAAAATAAAATGCACGACTGGTCGCACGTACTTGTTCGTATGTTCAATCACATCGTATGTAAAATATTTCTATTAAAAATCTAAATACAAAATTTCTTTAATTTTTTTCTAAAAAAAATTGTTATGACAATTTTAAGTATTTAATAATATAACCTTAAAAACAAAATTTCCAAAAAAATCATCCACCCGTTTTCGAAATTTTGTTACGCAGTATTATTTATAGTTTAAAGGACCTCCTACGTAAAAATTTTGATCGAAATCCGTCGAGCCATTTATGAGAAAGTCGAAAATCAAAAAATTGTCGTGTATGACAGGTACCGTTAATAACAAAATATTAAAAAATATTCCCCAACATATGGACTGTCTTTTTTTTTATCAAAATCGTTAGAGCCGTTTTCGAAATAATTTAGATGGTAGAAAAAATTGTATGGCAAGTGCAGTTAGTTTTGGGCCTAAAAACCGCAAGTAAAAATTCAGTGCACTTTTATAGGAGTTGTCTATATTTTGGTTTACATTTAAAAAAAATTAAATGTATACCTATAATAGAACCGTCTTTTTTATTTTCGACATTCTTATTAACGCCCTAACGGATTTTGATCATAATTTTTATACAGGAGGTCCTTGAAAATAAAAATTATACAAAAAAAATGTTTTGGATTAAAAAAAAAATATCTTTTTTTTTGAAAATTCAATATTTCGAAAAATGTTGAACCATTTACTTGATATTGTTTTGTTAAATTTACATTACTAAATAATGAAAATTGACATACATTTTTGTTTCGAAAAATTTAACGAAATTTTTTATATAAAAGTTATTAAGTAAAAAACAAGTTTAAAAATATATTTAGGCTTTTCTACTAAGAATCTTGTGCTTACGATTTGACCGATAAGAGCAAGTACGTGCGATCCAGTCGTGCATTTTATTTTAAATTTTATTACACTTAACTTTTTGGTGTATACTGCTAAATATTGTAGTTTGTTTAATCGCCTACGAATATGTAAAACAAAATATTGCGTTCAGTTTATACCTTGTATTATTTTTTTTTAGAAAAAGATACCTATACATGCATACTCAAATATCCTTAAATATACTCGTACTAGCTGCCCGGCGAAATTCCTTTTGCTTAAGTTCCTTATCGAAATAAAAATAATAGGGGTATTCATGATCCGGTGCAACTGGTCTGGTATCATTGTAGAAGTGCAATTTTGTTTTGCACCACAACAACAACTTACACTGACTAAGATCTTACAATACAAAGACTACGATCTACAAACAGAAGTTTGTTGAAATAAGCTCTTTTCCGGGAGTAATTGGACTAATAAGTAGGTGGAACCCACATCAAGCTTACTTCTCCTAAGAAAGATGTTGAACATTTGTATTATGGTGGTAATGTGAAAATTGTTTGTGAAAGTAATTTTATTATATTATGAATATAAATGGATACTCGCATGATGCATATATTTGGCGACGTTTAATTTTAAAATAGATTATAGTGAAACAATCTTAGATTCACTTCTTTTAAAAGAATTCACACGACAATAGTGAACCATTATTTTCATTCAAATTATGAATTTCAAGTAAAATATTATTAGTATTTGTGTTTTGTTTGGTTCATTCATTTCCTGCGAGGGCGAAGTTTGCATCTGCAGTAGCAACAGCACAATCATGAGTTGGAATGTGGAAAAATTATTGTTTTTAATTAAAAATCGCCCACCAATATATAATTACCAAATGCAAGAACATAAAAATAAACTCATAATAGATAAATTGTGGATTGAAATTTCTGCGGAAATGAACAATACTGGTAAGTTCTTTTTTATATGTATATTTTTTTTGTATTCAACATACCTACGAACATCGGTGTAAAGTTCGGTACTCATTTTGTTGTTGCTTTTGACTCCCAAGAAATATTGATTATTCAAAATAAGAAAAATCGATTAATATGCATTATTATTTATTTGAACGACGACGTTTAATTTTTTAATTTTTTTTTTAATAATTTGTATTTTATATTTCTAGTTACTGCGTGCAAAAAGAAATATACGCAATTACGCAATTCTTACGCAAGGTTTCTAACAGGAAAACTTACACCCATATGCCCAGTGATAAGAGATAAAAAGATGTGGTACCTTTCGAATGAAATGTCATTTTTGCAGAATTTTATGATGATTAATCGCAAATCCAGCAACAGTTTAAATCCAGATTTAATAGAGGTTGACAGAGTTTCGTTAATTTCAAGCGAAATGTCTGATTTTGAAGATAGGAGTCAACTAATTGACTACACTGCTTCATCATCTGGCTGCAAGAAGAGAAAACTGAATGTAACTAAGAATGAGAAATCAGAAGAACCAACTACAGAATATTTAAACTCAAAACCTTCCAAATACGAACCGGAAGAAGACCAACACCTTACATTTTTTAAGAGTCTGTTGCCAGATATGAAAAAATTATCTGCCCAAAGGCAACGCAGGGTCAAACAAGAATTTTTAGTTTATTTAAATAAACACCTGGAAGAACAAGAAATGCAGTTTGGGACAGTTATTATTGAGTAAAATATTATTTAAAAAACAAAAATTTTAAAAACAAAAATTGTTTTGCTTTATTTGGTGTGGAGCCAACCTAAGGAATTTCAGTAATTCAGTTGCTCAGCTGAGACTTCTTTGATAACAAATATGATACCTGGAGGGTCATTCCGTAATTTTCAAAACGATAACCGTCGATCGTCTTTAATTTGCTTCACGTAACTCAACCACTATCGTCTCGTTAATCGTTTATAATTTGAGAACATTTGGTACATTTCAGAAACTCTCAAACTTTTGTTGAGTTGTCAAATGGACTGTCATAAATGTCAATAAAGTTGTGTATTGTTTTGTATTTGGTGCGAAAAAAGTTATATAATTGGCCAAAAATGTAAGTTATTTTATATTTTTTACAAATTGATATGTATAAATGTAATTACAACAATTATTTATATATAGGGCCACACAGTCTCAGATTGGTATTTTGACTCGATATATAGATGAACATCCCGATTTGTCTCTCAAATGTCTTCGCATTCGCATTAATTGTATTTCCTCAGAACTTGCGTTTTCATTTCTACTTTCTAATACAAGAAAATTGCTGCGCCGAAACATTTTAACTTTAATTTGCAAATACACCAGATATACAAAAAACAAGATGGCAAACTACAGTGGCTACTCAATTATTCAACTACAGTCACCTAAAAACTTCAAAATTAATGCACGACGATACCTATTTAGGTATCGTCCAAACGCTATCATTTTGACGATAGCGTTTTGGCGATTATCGACTTACGTGAAGCAAATAAAGGCATCACTATAGTTCAGACGATATCGTCTGACGATAATCTAATTACAGAATGACCCCCCTGTATCATTTGTTAGAAAAAATTAAGCCGAAGCGGTAAGCGAAACGCATTCGCGATATCAAATCAATATGGCTGCTACCAAATTAGAAGTGCACACATAAATCCGATATCAGTTCAGTCCCGGAACTTTAAATGAACGCTTTAAGCACCATCTGGCCGCCATATAGCACTGTCAAATAAAGGCAACCATAAATGAATAGTTGACAAATTGTGAATGTGTATCAACTTTTCATTGTGAGTTGAAAAATTATTATTGCCAGTGTTAATTTATTGTCATCAACAAGGTTATTTTTCAATTCAATAAAGATAATGGACGAATTTGATTTAAAGTTTTCAATAATCATTTATAAGACAAATAATATAGTAAGCAGCAACAATAATCAGTTGGCCCAGATTAGTTCAATTAATTTATAAGTTGCCAAAGGAATACGTTCAAGATAGAAGACTAAAAACAAAATAGAAGTTTCTGCAACTGGCGGTATACCAAATAATAATTTCGAGGAAACTGTTATTAGGATTCCAAATAATATCTAAACAACCAAAGCGCACAAGGAATTTTTGAAAAGAAATCTACAAAAAACATACCGAAAGAGACAATTCAAACAGAACGCAAGATTTTCTTGGACGACCAAACCTTATCACAAAAAGAGTTTTCGGATAAAATGATAAATCTTATTGGAGGCATGAGAAAAAGCTTGAAGAATATTGAATTCCATATTAAAAATTACTTATGACCTAAGAAAATTTAAGAAAGAAATACTGAGAGCTTACATATAAAATAAGGAAAATAAGGACCAAGGACAATATTGAAATCCAGAATTAAAATTCTGGAGATAAAAAAGGAAAGGCAAATTATTATGGAAATCTACTAAAAGAATATACATATAGAACAACTTCTAAAACGGAGCTATTTTAAATTTTCTTTTTCAACACCTACAATACATATAATTTTTTCAATCACATAAAGTAATATTTTAGGTTACAAAGTTCTTGAATCTGTTTTCGAACTGCCATAGCTCTTTCATTCCTAGAAAGTTGATCAAAGTTTTCCGATTGGTCTTAAATTCATACATTCCATCATTAATGTGTATCACATCGTCCACTTAATTATTAATGTGTTAAAGTTTTGAGACATTAAAACCTATACAAACACTATGTAGCCTTTCGAGGAGTGCAATACAATTCTCCAGGTCTAAGAAAGCTTCTAAATCTATTCTTCAAAACTCCTATTGTATATTCTACAATATATCGAGCTATAGCATTTTTTTTATTAAAAAGGCTTTCTAATGATCCCAGTTCTATATTAGGATTACTGACGTCTCCCTTTAGGGGAGAGTATCCTTTTTTCATACCAAAAACGTTGTATGCCCCATCTATAAAAAGCCTACATACACTATATCCCCTTATTAAGTAAAAATTAAAAAAAAAGAAAACCATCAATTAAAAACGTTAATAAAAATTTTGTATTAAGTATACTTAAAAATATTCTCTGTGAACACATCCATTTTAAGTTTAAAATTCTTTTAAAGCTGAACGCATCCACTCAATAAACTACATCTTACTTCACGCGTTATGCCGGACTTACACGAGCAACAAATTGCCATTAATTCATGTCATTAAACTGCCAAAATAATGGTTAAATTTAATCATTAATGATAATCATTTACAAGGGGCAAAATAATTACTGTTTAATTGATAAAGGCAATCTGCCAATAAAGAATAAGCAAGTTAATTCTTCCTTCCATTATTTTTGTTGTTTGTGTTTTTTCATTAATTTATTTTACTTAATAAGTTATAACTTTTGATTTTTTTTAATTGTTTTTTCATAATAAAAAAACTAATGAAAGTTCTTACTTCACTTTTTATAATCTGGTGTTTTATTTTTCAAAAGCATGTTTAATCCCCCATTTTGAACACTTGTCCCTTATAAAACCCGTGATGCTCCCCTTTCGTAACGCAAGAGCTAACCATTATATAGAGCTTTGCATTTGGAAAAAATCGAACACGAGATTTTGATCAAACTTGACATTACGATGACGTAGAACACCAAAAATGTGAGTCCCGCAATTCCGTCTGTCTGTCTGTCTATTTGTATGTAGTATGATCTACAGTCTAAACGGCTGAAGCGATTTTCTTGAAACTTGGTAGTTACTTAAGCGTTTTAGGTGATTGTCTCAATTAGATTTTTAAAGCGTTTTTAAGCCCCAAAAATAAGAGTACTTGCCATATAATTTTTCTACCATCTTAATTATCTCGAAAACTGCTCTAACCATTTTGATAAAAATAAGTGTGTACACTCCTCATTCTGGTCAAAAATTAGTTTTTTTATTTGTGATTTTCTTATAAACGGCTCTACGGATATCGATCAAAATTTTTATATAGGAGGTCCTTTAAATTATAAAGAACGCTGCATACCAAAATTTTAGAATTTTTTGGATTCTTGAACAAAATTTTTGAGAATTCAATATTTTGAAAACGGGTGGGTGATTTTTTTTTTTTGAAATTTTGTTTTTAAGTTTGCATTATTATATACCATATAAAAAATTACCATTCCATTTTTTAGAAGAAATTTTTGTATGTCCCTTATAATTCGCATTATTTTATTTACTTCGTTGTCATATTTTATGGGTACGCTAGGTTGCTCAATCACATGTTGTTAGTGTTATGCCTAAACAGCATGTAATGAGCAAAGCAGCAACTTATTTTATGAAATTTTTTTTATAGGTATAGGTATACAAAATTAAGTAAAAAACGACTTAAAAAATATATTTACCCGTTTCTATTATGAATCTTTTGGCATACCATATGATCGAACATAAGAGCAAATACGTGCGATCCAGTCGTGCATTTTATTTATGCATGTCCAGAGCGAATTTTGCAGATTTAAAAAACGACCATTGACAAAGGAAATATCAAAATTTCAAAACAAACTAAAATATATTTTTAAAAAATCAGAAGTGACGAATAAATCTGTTTTCCAAAATTCTTTTAATTTTTCTAATAAAATATCAAAAATAAATAAACGTTTTATAAAAAAAAAATACATATCAAGATTAATACTAATTTATTTAATAGATTTTTATTTTTAAATCCACAACGAGCCCTTAAATAAAAAGAGCAATGTTGCAAGTAAAAATATCGAGCAAACAAAAAAAAAACACTGATTGAATGAGAATGAAGGGAAACGAAGGAAAGATAAAATCGAAAAATGGTTTTGTTATCAGCGATGAAGAACGCTGCTCCATTCATCCTGAATCGATTCGATTGTCATTTAATAAAACTTTGATCCTTTGCTCTCTTTGCGATTTTGCGGTGTCCTCTCTGCACGAAAATTCATCAAACGAAAAGGAAATAACACCATAGCCACCTACCTACCGCCCCCACTCCTGTTTGATTTTATATCCCGCCTTGATGATGAAAAATGCAAAATAAGTATAATACACTCTAATTTTATTAATACTTAATATAATAACTTATTTTGGTGTCTATACTTTAATGTGGGATTTTTTCACTTTCAAACTTTAAAAATAATGTTTACACTTTGAACACTTTAAGGATAAAGACAAAATAACTATTTTTCAATGGAAAAAGAACAATAATTCTTCAGTTTGAAGAAAAAGTCGTCAATATGATGAAAATTCTTTCCTGTATTTAACGAAATTTATTCAATTTGAAGAATATGACAAAGTCGTATGTCGTATGGTTAAAAACTTTCAATTTGAAGAACATTTTGTCAAAATGAGTATTATCAATTTACAGATGAGATTTCGTCAAATTGAAGACATTTTTTTTTTCAATAAAATGGTTTTAATTCACAACACTTCTGAAGAACACCAGTATAAATTTAGTATTAATGAAGATTATTTTTCAATTTGAAGAAATTACACATTTGGACAATGCGTTTGTATAGAATTTCGTTTAAACGAAGGGACTTTTTTTAAGTGATTATTGTCATTCACAAAAATATTCTTTTTTTGTCAATAATTCTTCTATTTGAATAACGTACTAATCTGAACGAAAACGAAAGAAATCTTACCGAATTTGAAGCATAAATCTTCATAAATAATACAAATTTTGGAAAAAATTGTCAACTTGAATTATTACTTCTTCAAAAATTAACAAAATATTTTCGTCAATACCACCTACGGGATTTGGCTCAGTGTGTGTCTCTAAAAATCACATGAATCTTATGTATGCATATTGCACCTAAATTATAAAGTTATAGGCATATAGCTACCTACCCATCTACACCCTTCATTTTCATTATTATACTATGTACATGTTTACATACTTAGGTTCCATCTATATGTTTATGTATGTAGATACATTTTACTCTCCTAACTTACTTAATTAAAATCAATAACTTAGATTTAAATATACATTTGTATGTGGGTACCTATATAACTATTCCTTGAATCATCCATTTGACAATTCATTATACTTAGAATCAAGGTAATCTTACCTAGCAGTATATGATAACTACACCTTACTAACTAAACCTCAATGGTTAGCTACATTAAAGTTGTTAGCAAGTTCGTACGATCCAGTAGTGCATTTTATTTTATTTGGTTACTGTCATCTTCGTTATTTCTATTGTACATACTATGAAACGATTCATTAATTTTTTAATAGTATTAGAATATTCATATATTTTTCCTTTTTACTACACAACCTAATACAAACAACAATCTGTCAAAAGCGGTGTTTAAATAGTTTCAAACCCATGTACTACAGAGCTTCAAGTCACTTTTGCCACTGATAAAAGGCTGAATAAGATCAAAAAATAGCTCTCAAGCTCAATGAATTAGCTACATGGGAGCTTGATATTTGCTCTAAATCCACTTATAGAGCTCCTTACTAAATAAACAGCTTTAAGATTTAGCTCTTGGTGGACTATAAATGCTTTTATACAGCTAACAATTTTTCTTGGGAGATGATTGTCTCAAATAGATTTTTGAATCGTTTTTTTAGACCCAAAAATACCATCTTAATTAACGATTAATAACGATCTTGATAAAAAAAAGTGTGTGCACTATTTTAGGTATAGTCTACATTTTGGTCAACATTTTTCTTTTAATATTTTTTTATTAACGGTAACTACAACATATTTTTTTGCTTTCCGACTTTCTCATAAACAGATTGACCGATTTCAATTTTTACGTAGGAGGTGCCTTAAATTATAATTAATACTGCATTAAAAAATTTTGGAAAATTTTTTTTTGGATTTTTGAAAACAAACCTTTTTTTTAATTCAATATTTCAAAAACGGGTTATTCATTTTTTCTTAAATTTAATTTTAATTTTATATTACTAAATATTTAAGACTATTTAATTAATGATTGCTTTTTGAAAAAAAATTAAAGAAAGTCTGTATATAAAAAATTAAGTAAAAAACGACTTTAAAAATATATTTAAATTCTTAATAGAAATGTTTTGTCACTATACGATGTGATCGAACATAAGAGTAAGTACGTGCGATCCAGACGAGCATTTTATTTTCTAAGTTGTCTGTCAGTCTGCGGAAATAGCTTACCTCTTCTATGAAAAATTATGAACATTCGGTGAACACGAATAGGATTTGACAGTTTTTCCTAAAAATTCATAGATTTTCGCAGTTTTAGAAATTACTCGAACAGTTATTTCGAAAAGTCTCGGCATTAATTCTTTTTTAGAATAGGCCGTCAGTGTTACCTAGAAGCAACTGCTTCAAATGATTTGATATTTATAAATTTATTCTAGGTTAATTACACAGCAACAACACTGTCGAAATTTATTAAATCCTTCAATCAAAATTATTTTTGCACATCACTGTGATATACGTACATAAATACACACTATGCTGGTATATTGTCATTTGTCTCTTCTGGGATTGGTATTGGTATTGTATGTAATAAAATCCGATTGCATACAATTTGCCTTTAATTGCAAATGTATCCTAGCACTTAAATTGCAATACCCTGTAATTGTTTTGTTTGAAATCATGTTTCAATACGAAAATGTATCTTATTTTTAAACTGTAATTTTCTGCTGCAAAACACAATTAAAAGTCTATCTCCTTCGACATAGTATATATACGAATATTTGTGTAGGCAGTGGCGGATCCAGGATTTGGTCAAGAGGGGTCCAATGATTTTAAAGTTAAGGTTTTCATAACTTTTACCGAACTAACTAAATAGTTCTTAATACGTTACGTCCTATGAAAAAATTGATTGTGCGCAACAAATATTTGAAACAAGTTTTTAATAATAAAAATAATAAGGAATACATGGTATGATATTCAGCGTTGCCCTACGTCACTTGGTGACAAAAATGCATACAAAGCAAATTCGGAAAGAATAACAAACGTGGGTTGAACTACGTCACTCGGTGAAATGTGTGCGAGAGAGATAGTTTAATGAAATGCGGAATATCAAACCAGTATTCTTTATACCATGCAACTTAAACTTTTTTTGTGCTACAACTACAACTTCAATTTTAGCCTCTTGATATGATTCAGCTTCACCTTTGTGCCCAAGCAGTGACAACTCGAAGCCGAAGATCGAGAACCGAGAAATCGGAACGAAAGATAGAGAGTTACATACACTCCTCGCCACTTTAATACCATACCTCTTAGTTCTGTTTTCTGCCATTCATTTCTCCTAAGCCAAGCATGCTATACTCTGTTCAATTTATATTTTCAGTACAGGTCTTATGGGAGAGCTTTTTCAAACACACTGGTGCCTGTCGCTGAAATTCCCACTGAAAGTAACCACTGAGTTACATACAATTTTTTTTTGCAATCTAGTTAAATCCAGCGTATATCCCACCATGAACTACATGCTGTACATCCAAGTACACACTGTTGCTTGTGTGCCTTCTCCATACACTCAACCCCCGTACTCGTTGTGTGCTTTTAAAATAAACTTCTTGAATCAAAGTTACCACTGCTACGTTTGTGGTAATTAAGTATGTTTAGTGGTTATTTAAAGTTATAAGAAAAGTAAAAAAAAAAATAATTTACTAAAAACCGTGATAATGCGGGGTCATTTTCGAGAATCTTGATTCATTTTATTTCAAACGTTACTTAGCACTAGTATTTTTGAATAAACAACAATTTTTTTAATAGTGTGTTGAGCCACTTTTCTGCTCCAGAACTTCTTCGGTTTGGAAGAGATGCATTTAGGGAAATCGAGCTCCAAGCTAATTCGATGGATTTGGTTAGTTCGGATATACTCGAATATTGTTGTCCTGGTTGACGAGTCAACCATCCCCAAGCAATTTCAAGTTTGTCTAAATCCGGTGAGAAGGTCGGCCAACTTAATAGTTCCACATTTTGGCTCTCTATATACGTTTTAACTATACTCGGTCTGTATGTATTGGTACGTTATCATTTTGAAAAGTCCACGGCAAAGGTCCAAAAAGGGTATGAAAGTATCGAAAGCCTCTTTTAATATACCACTATCATTCAATGCATTCATTGTAGTGGACAAAAATTGCAGTTTGCAGGTGCCATAATAGGAAAATGCCGCCACACTATTACACCTCCAACTCTGCCATGCAGCTGGTCCAAATAGTGAGTTTTCTTGCGGTGGTCATGAAAATAGTAGCTATAGCCATCGGGGAAGACCACCTGATGTCACTCCGAATTCCAGGTCACATGTGCCCGACAAAAATTGAGGCGTTGATCTTTTTGAACCGGGTTAAGTGGTGGTTTGTTCTTGATTGTAAGTCTTTTTATATATTATATAACACTACGCATACTTTTGAGACTTGAGTTAATACCATACTTTTTGATTTTTGCTAAAAGAGTCATGAGAATTTGACGCTTTTCTTAATATATGTAAGTCGCCTTTTCTCATTAGTAAGAACACTGTACGTGCGGCCTTTCATATTTTGTCCATACTTAATCTCATAACTTAAACATCTGAATAAAAGTGTTCTGCTCCTGTCGATTTCTTTTTAGCTATTTAGGCAAAAGATAAGCCAGCGTAGCGTCCTTATAAGCTTCGATTTGTCATTTTTTGCCTCAGTTAATGCTTTTTTCGACCCATTTTAGGTTTTTTTTTTGAAACCAAATTGTCGAAATTAACAAAAAAGTTTGATCAACCAAGAATATGAGTCCGCGTGTCAAAGATAACAATCAAACTAAATTCATATTCCATTCAAGTGGTGCGAAAATGTTGTTTTAATTGCAATGAATATCAACATAAAGTGGAAAAAACCATATAACTTAAGTATATATGGTCAGGTGCCCCCCCCCCTCTCCCCGTGGATCCGCCAGTGTATGTAGGTACATCTTATTCTTATGGTTTCTGCTTTCGATTGGAACTACACCGAAGGATTCACATTTTCAATTCTTATTTCAAGCACACCAACAAAAATAAATTTTTTTTGTGTTGGGGCAATTTTCCTAATTGAATATATTCATTATATCATTTTTGGTCTGCATACACATACACAAACACAGATAGCCAAACACAGCCAAGTATAGAGACTTATACTGATGTAATTCTATTATGCAAACAGTTGGAAACATCAACCTCACGAAGTCACAGTTGGAACCGTGTTTTGTAATCTAAGGATTTGTGCTGCTCACCGAAACTTTGTCTTGGTCAATTGATTACGTTTTGTTGCAAAAGCTTTCCGAAAACTCGCAAGAGTTCACTTTGAATAAAGTACATAAGTCCCCTTTCTCACAAGGAAACTGGGAGTTTGTTGGCGAGAAGGGCAAGAAGTAAGGGGAAAGAAAAAAAATCTCCCCGGTCAACGATTTGAACTTAGTCCCCTTTCACACAGGGAAACCAGTTGCTGGATATTTTTTGACATTTTCCTTTAATTTCCTTGTAGCTTTCACAAGAGGAAACTGGAAACAGGAAACTAAGGAGAAAACTGAGAAGATTATGTTGGGCATAAACTAATAATGTAAAGACCGGAAACCTCTGCTTTCATTTGACATTTGCCTACAAGCTGAAACACGCACACAAGTAACTTTTCTGTTCCTCTTCCAATAGACACATTGATAAAAACGCACACAAGAATCTTTTCTGTTCCTCTTCCTATAGACACATAGACAACACAGCCCTAGTAATTTGTTTTTGTTTTGCTTTTCGATTTCCCATCTATTCATGGATAGGGTTTCAAAGCTACAAATACAACAATGTAAACAAATGGGTTTTGGGGGGTGAAACGTACGAAGGTTTCCAATCTTTATTATGGCTTATTTGTGATGTTGGGCTGATTGGAATGCAAAACAAAACGTCAAAAAAACCTCTTCAAGTCTTTGACCGGGGAGATTTTTTCCATTCCCCTTACTTCTTTCCCCTCTCGGCTAAAACTCCCAGTTGTCGGCAACTCAGTCTTCTTGTGTGAAAGGCGTCTAAGCAAAAAACTTTTCTCTTTATTGCATATCGTCAAACAATGCCCATATGAATGAATAGAACCACACAGAAATAAGCAAATAAATCTCGTTAAGCAAAAAAATAAAACTCAAACGAGCAAAACAATTGAAGACAAATTCATAATAAGGCGCAAAGCATAAGCTAATAACTTAAAGACCCGAAACCTCTGCTTTCATTTGACATTTGCCTACAAGCTGAAACACGCACACAAGTAACATTTCTGTTCCTCTTCCAATAGAGACATTGATAGAAACGCACACAAGAATCTTTTCAGTTCCTCTTTCTATAGACACATAGACAACACAGCCCTAGTAATTTGTTTTTGTTTTGCGATTTCCCATCTATTCATGGATAGAGTTTCAAAGCTACAAATACAACAATGTAAACAAATGGGTTTTGGGGGGTGAAACGTACGAAGGTTTCCGATCTTAGTATGGCTTATTTGTGGCACAAAGCAAATGAAATTAAAAGAGAGCTCTCGCTCACCGAACCAGTCAAACAAGAAATATAAGAAACAAAATGATTGTTTGGAGCATTTTAGCAATAATTTTGACATGTTTTTATTATTAAATTACATCTGCTTTTCTTCATTCATTTTTACTTTATCACATAAAATCATGCGATGATAAAAAACTTATCATCTGATAAATTTTGACAGAAATTTTCAGGTTTACACGAAACGGGAATCGCAAAATCAAATTTATCGATGAAAATATTTATCATCGCTTTTTTCACAGGGCCGGAATAGGGGCCCAGAACTTAATTCTGAAGGTGGAAATGGACAAAGGTGGTTACTAAATCGTTTTTTGAATAGATCAGGCCAACTCGACGATAAAGATAAAATGTTACAGTTTTAGCTGCAGATGGCCTGCTGAGAATGTAATTTAATTTAAAAATAATTAATAATTTCGAGATAAAGAGAAAACGAGAATATCCAAAAACGGCAAGAGATGCTTTAAGATTGTCATTGTCAGTGCCACTCGCTATTTCATACATATGTAAACTCACGTTCTCTTCAAAGGTTGATATAAATATAAATAGTCTTAATTTGTAAAATGATATAAAACCAAGGTTAAAACATATCTTACAGAACAACGGTCAAATTCTTAAACTCAAATCTTGCCCAAAATATGCTAAGCAAACTGTCCCTTAACGCAAACATAAAAATCCTTTCGCAAATTTCAGTACAATTTGTGTAAGTTTAAAAGTTATGTTGCGCAATTCACTTATTTTTCAATTTTAACCGGGTTCGTGCATTGCTAACAATAGACTTGTCTTGCAAATCGTGCGTTCATGAATTTGGCCAACCATTGATTTTTAACCTTACCGACTTTCGACCGCGACCTCCCGAGTAATTCTTTGCGACTATCTAGGGGGTCTATCTAAACTGCTCTAGTAGAACTATTTTTTTGGTTCTCGATTTTCTGGAAAACAGTTCATTTTACATTTTTTTTAAATTTTTATGCAGAAAAGCTCATAGAAAGTTTAAACACTAATGCAAGCAAAAATATTTCAAAAACACTCGATCGTTTTTTTGAAACTTCTTATTTGGTGGTTTTCGGCATTATCTTGAATAGTTAAAAAAAACAATTTTTCAAAAATAAAAAGGAAACAAATGTTAAGAAAATCCACTAAGAAAAAATTTTTTTTCTCGGAAAACGAAAATCTGAAAAATCTGTGTGTTTTTAAATTAGTGCATCCCACTTTTAAGAACTTATTAAATGTACTTCCCCTAGAACCACTTTTGATATTTTCGAATCATTATTGGATGAACCGATTAAAATTATAATCCATAAAAGCGTTAATACGCCTGCATACTCAAATTTTCAAAAAAAAAAATGGTTTTTCGAATTTTAAAAACTAAATATTTTTTTTTTTAAAAACGATTTTTCAAAAAGCAATTTTTTTTAAATAAAAATTTTATATGTATATATTAATAAGAACTTGAAAATGGAGTTTCAAATTTTTGTCTAAAAATGGTTTTATAATTTATATTAGGTACAATTACAATTAAAATGGCACCTTTTTTCCTCAAATTTTAACAACAAAGCAATCTAAAAAGAATTAATTATGTGCAGCATCCATTTATTTCTACCTTAATATATTTCATTTTTAGTCATTTTTGCCTACATCACTGATCACTTACATCTATCTATGTATGTATATTATGTAGACATTCATAAATTTATATATGTGTATGTATCTTTATGTATATTAGGTAAGTACACCTAAGTTATAAAGTTATGTGCATATAGCTACCAACTAGTGTCCGAACGAAGCTTCGGCTTCGGCCACATTCGAAATGGCCCAGTCCCTGTGAATTTTAAAGAAAAAGAAGTCAGCAGGAGTCGATGGTATATCCAACGTTGTACTACGATATTTACCTCAGGAAGCAGTTGACATTTACACCACATTGTTTAACAACGCGCTGAATAATGCATATTATCCAGTGCGGTGGAAGACAGCTGTGGTGCACCCTCTCCCAAAAAAGGGAAAGGACAACTCCAATCCGGCGAATCTGCGGTCGATAAGTCTTCTTCCGAGTATCAGCAAAGTATTTGAAAAGGTTATTAATAGAGCCCTGTTCAAGTGGGCGGAGGACAAAAATATCATCACGGATAATCAGTTCGGTTTTAAGGCGGGACATGACACAATTCATGCCGCGTCTAAACTGGTTTCTGATATCCAATGGAACAAAACTAAAAAGCAGTGTACGGGTGCCTGTCTGGTTGATTTGGAGAAGGGCTTCGACATCGTATGGTTATATGGTCTCTATCTGAAGCTAACCAGACTAGGTATAAGTAAACCTCTATTGTATATGCTTTATAAGCGGTTAACTCGCCGATTCTATTCAGCATTTACACCAGCGTCTGATAGGTAGTCTAACTCAGGCAATTGCATACGCCGACGATCTAATTGGGTACAGAACAGCTAATACAGTTGAGGTCATCAAAATTCTTTTCCAGAGTGACTTCGACAAGATTCAGCGATATTGTGATGACTGGAACTTGAAAATCAACTTCCAGAAATCAGAAACTATTTTGTTTAGGACTCCGTTCGTTGTCTAGCGCCTCAAGGGATACGAGAAAGAACTGGCGTTGCCTTGGATTACACAGAACACCAGAGTCGGAGTACACAAGATATTTTTCCAACCAGGTTCTATACAACGGAGCCAACATAAACAGAATAGATAATTTTTTGTTTAAGCTGATTCGGGGTTACACTGCAAGAGCGATGACCTCAACCAACAGCTTAATTTTTGGGGCTTCCTACCCCAATAATGAATATTTTGAGAGTGCGCGGTTAAGTGGTTACATGCCTCCCGGGGCATTCCTCTTTTTAGACAGTCGATGGTGGATACAGGATGGAATGGCGGTTCCGCTCATCTACCACGTCAGCCGGAAAGCTGTAGATAGGGGACTCCTGTATGGACCTGACGTCATCGCTCAAGGTGGAGAAGAGCGCCTTCGGTTCAGTAGGACTGTGTTCGATCGGGACCAAAGGGATAGGGCGAAACAAGAGAACCAGTTCTGGTGGCTCTCTGAACAGCATTATGATACATAAAGTCGATTAGGATGGTATGTCTTGGCCGACTTACGTAGATTTAGGTAAACTAGGTATAAGGAACAGTCGGGGTGGCACAAAATAAAAAATTTTAAAATATGTATGTTTGCGGGGGCATTTGTGCATGTAGCTGCGTGCATGTGTATGTATGTACATACGAATATGTATGTACGTATGTACATGACTGTGTGGGTTGCATGTCTCTGTGTGTCTGCATGCGCTTACAAAATATACAAAAAAAAATATAAAATCAACTTAAAAAAGCTACTGTGGCTGTTCTAGTTTCTAAGTAGAATTAAGTAGTTTTAGGTATTTCTAGTTAGTATAAGTTAGTTGTATCTAGATTTAATTATTTTTAGTCTAGCTTTAGGTAGTCTATAAGTAAAAATTAAAAAAAAGCACATGTTACTAAGTTTCTTGTTAAAAAAGTTTTCTTGGTCAAATAAAAATAAAATAATTAGAATTAATTAAAATAGTTTTTAGGTCGAAAGACCTTAGTATTAAGAGATATTGTTTAGTTTAGACGCCCGTAAAGGGCCAGTAAATTAGTTGAAAGTTATTGATAAATAGGCTACTTTTAAACATTTTTGACTAGCTTTAAGATAGTTATAAGTTAAGATTAAATAAAAATGAATAATAAAAAAAAATTGTTTATTGGATGCATAGGTATACATTCCAGAAAACCTTCCAAAAAATATTTTTTTTTAACTTTTAGGCAATCTTTAACGTAAATTACTTACAATTACTTACAAGAAGTTGTTAAAACCTCGGCTAGAAATCGACCTTTGGTCGGACACTACTACCAACTCACCGATATATGTATGTACATACTTCACTTTCATTATTATATTTACATATTTGCACACATGGGGTCTATCTATGTATGTAGCTATAAATTGTCTACTATACTAACTTACATAATTTAATCCATCTAGATTTAAATATATGTATTGTAGGCAGCAGGTGCCTATGTAACTATTCCTTGAATCATGCATTCGACGATTCATTGAGCTGCAGAGGATACCTAGACTACCTACCAATTAACAGCGCCAGCGTCAATGTTAATTTACATTAAAGTATTGTTAGCTAGGAGAGGAAGTTCGTAGGATCCAGTCGTGCACTTTATTTAATAATAAAACCATTCCCCAATACAATGGGATGAAACTTTTCATGACAAGACTTAAAAAACAATATTTAAGCTAACTGATTTAAAAAAAACGTATGTGATTTTCCATTGGTACAAGAATCAAATTCATTTTTTATACGAATCTATCAAAACATGGATTTTGACAATTAAATACTTCCAGTGGGCAACAAAAATTTATATTTTTTTGATTCTGAATCAAATTTGTAGATCCGTATTTTTTGCGAATTTACCCTTCCTTTACTAACACTACTAAACACAAGTACAATTGGAAGAATTTATTTTGACAATTACCAGGTTCAAAGACGCGAATATAAGCCAACAACTTAACAAAAAAAAAATGAAATCCAAATAACATTCCATTCGCCACGAAAAAATCAAATTCCGTATCAAATTCTCAATTTACCAATGGAAAACTATATTAATTATTAATTTAACGTAACGTGTCGACATGAAATGTTTTATTATGTGTATCCTCGTCATACACAGTTTGACACTAATTTCACATAATTCTGTCAAAAGTAAACTAACTATAAGCCTTGGTGTTTACGAGTAGGTACCTATGTATACCTATAGACATTTCGATTTGGATTTTTTTTTATAACTTCTATTAAATCTGGTTTAAAATTCATATCTACATTTATTTCTTTTATGATAAGTTTTAGTATTTTTTTATGTTCATACCTAAAAAAAATGTATAAGTAAAGTTGCATACAGCAAAGAAAACATGCCTATGAGTGTTTATTGGTATTATTTTCATGCAGTTTTGTAGGTAGGTAATCTTGCAACAGTATTTTTTTATTAAAGCAAATTAAATTATTTTCTAATTGTTTTTTTTTTTCCGAAATAATATTGAAGAAGTCTTGAGATTGGAAATGATTATCGGGAGATCCGGGCTAGTCAAATTCGTTAAACATCTTTTGCAGAAACTTTTTATCAACGCGGCCATTTTACTTTAACAAACATACCAACATATTCCTATAAAAAGGAGAGCTAAACTTCCTATAACATTAATCCGGCATCTCCTTCTCCTCAACAAATTAGTTGAAATATTAACATTAGGTCAAATAGAGTTAAACATTGCTGTTACAAAACAATAAGTGCATGTAAGTACCTAATCGACTTTAAGAATTGAAACTAATAAAAACTTATTCTGATTGCAATTCCACACAATTTAATTAGGTTTTTATTATGTAAACTGATTTTTAACGTTTATTACATTTGTGTCTAGCCTAATTATTTTCGTCCTAATCATAATAGGTAACTATTATGATTTATTTATACTTTAAAATTAGCATATACCTACATTCTATGCCAACCACAATGACACGACACAGACACAAAAAATAAATTTTCTCCAAATCATCCAATTTACCAAAGCACCCATTCACAACCACTTACTCAACCGTTTTCTTAATCGAATTAGATCAAATAAAATTAAATAAATTTACTTTTTATTCACTACCTTGATTGAGAAAAACAAGATAAATAGATCAACTGCCGCCATACAACAACCTCAATCAGTCAACTTATAAAGCCGCAATTACTTAATGCCGTGTCGGCTCTACAATTGCGGTCAAAATATTGGCACATATTTTGTCACCACTTATAGACACAAAGAATCATTAATTGTACCTCTTGAATTAAGGGAACTACCGACGACCGCAAAGCTATTTTTTTATTGAATCTATTTTTCGACTATCGAATTTCACTCACATCAATCGCAATCGTATGCATTGCCGCACAATTGCACTTTCGAGTTACATCATTTACAAAATAGCCTTAAACTTTTTTTCTTTTAAATAATATGTAGTTTAAGAAATTAGGTAATTAAAATGTAAATTACTTATCATGGAAAATATATACGATACAGAACTATTATTTTTACTAATTCCCGAAATCAAAGGAAAATTTTTAATCGTTGATTTATGTAGGTATTTATTGTTTTTTTTCCCACTGTTTCACTGCCTTACCTTTTCCTGGTGCGTTCTCTCTGAACCTTTAAATGAATCTGAACAGACTACACTGGCAAACTCGGTCGCTTAACTTTATATACTCCACGTTCGATTGTCATGAAGCCGAAGTGGAGGGGTTCTCCCGCTTTCGTACCGCTTTTTATACCACTATGTTAAATTACCTACCTTTGTTGTTTTGTTGGTTTCTTGAGCTTATAATTTCTTTAAAAGAGAAATAACATAGAATAAAGAAAGACAGTGAAAATAAGTACTCTTCTGCGTAAGCTATAAAATACTTTACTTAACCAGAACAGTTGGGCATTAAATGATTTGTGGGCCTTTCCTTAATACGTACCACAATTGTTATTTTTATGTGTGATCGTGATTTTATCCTAATGTATGCGTTGTTTGTTGTTTCTTTCGTGTAATCTGAAGGGCTCCTAATTAACGAAACCAAAAGTGAACAAATATACGAAAAGTTTCAAGTTGGGCCTCATCGTCATCATATGATTTCCTTCTGTCCACTTAAATGCCCTTTGGAGGTACTATCTACCTTGGATTTATTGTATACCTAAAATTACACGGTTAACGTAATCGGTCATCACGTTTACTCTCTGATGTCACAACAACATTTGTTTTCACTCTGTCACCACACCGTCAATGCATTGATCGAAAAATTAATGTCAACGCAGGTGTTGACAACATTTTTCGTTCACCATCACAAGATTTGGCACAATCAGGACAGATTGTGACGTCATTTCTACGTCAGGTGTGTAATTCTAGCTTAAAGTTGTTGTCATTTTGCACTAATATGCATTGCGAAGCCACTTTCACAGAATTCTAAATGACACTTGTCATTGTTTTACGCACAGTCATTTATAAATCAGTAATTACTGCTCTCAAAAATCTTTGCACAAAAAGTTGCCAATTAAAACAAAACGTTCCCAACAAATTATTTTGTTTATATAAACAATAAAAACAATATTGTTTTTATATAAAGAAGCTTTTTTTTTTAAATAATATGCACATTACTAAAAAAGATATCCCTTATAATTTTCCAAGGTTTTTTTTTTAACTCGACAATTTCAGTTTGAAAGGTAATAAAATTTTATTGGGCCTTTTTAATTGGACATTAAAACTACTGCACTGTACTTTGGACAATGGTCAAGTAGGAAACAGGTGCCATTGCACTCTCTTAAATTTTATATTCCTTCATTTTACATAGTTCTCAGTACTTCGGAGAAGCCATAGTTTACTTGTGTAGGTTAGTTAATACAAAGGGAATGAACGAAACAGCCAACTAATAGATACAAATACAATTGAATTGTTAAACTGATAATTTTTTATCTTATCTTTTCGATAAAAAAATACAGGCAACTGAATTTATCTTTTCGGGCATCTTATTTTGTTGTATCAGCTTAAAATGTATCTTATGAGTTTATTTTAGTGAATGATTTGCGACAATGATGAAATTAATTAAAAATCACTATGTACTTAATTAGTTTTTTCTCAATAGTTCTCCAAATATTTTCAAACTAGCTTACATTTTAGTATAATAATAATCTTTATTAATTATATTATAAAAGATACATTTGCCGAGCTGTAAAACATTTGCCTTGTTAAATATATTAAAAATAAATCAAATTTATTAAATAATCTAGTTACAAAAAAATAAATTTCTTTGCCCTAAGATTTACTTTATGATTTTTCTGTTCGTTATGATTTAAAATTAATAAAATACACCTATATTAATAAATTTTCAGGCCATCTCTAAAATCTAAAATCCTTGAACGGTTTAAAAACAAAAATATTTTTTTTTTATAAAATTAAAAAAAAAAACTGTAGAAAAAAATTGAATAGCTATTTTGAACTAATTATTAATATACCTGCATATAAAACTTTAATTTAAAAATAAATTTGTGACTGGTTTTTGAAAAATCAACTTTGTCAACAAAAAAATTAATTTATTTTTTTAAAAATTGAAAAACCATTGTTTTAAAAATTTGAGTATGCAGTTGTATTAACAGTTCTAGGGAGCATTTGCATACAAAAAATAATTTTAACCGGTTCATCCAATAGTGAGAAAGTCGAAAATATGACAAATGGTTCTATTGATTGTGCTATGTGAATGTGATAGTTACTAAAATATTGTTTATACCGGGTGTTTCGTTTAGGAGTAATTTTTGCTTCAACTGAAATACAAAATATGTGCTACCTAAAGACAAGTAAACTAAAATAAAAAACAAAACGAAATTCAGGAAATGTTGCTTTTTATTTATCACTAGGTAGCTCAATTTTGTATTCTGATTAAGAAATATTTAAATTTTTAACCGTGTCAGCCGTCAGAACACGGCGCGTTAATAACAAAATTCAATTTATTGTATTTAATTAAAATTAGATATTCAAAAAATAATAAAATAAGATTAAATTTACCAATCACGTAAGAACTAAGAACATTTATTTTCCTAGAAAAAAGGAGTTTTGGTTATTTTAAATGAATTTTTTTTTCGGGAAAAGCTAAAACAGTATAAAAATGAATAATTTTTCCTGATGGTCGTTTATAGCAAACAAGTAACTTATGTTTTGATCTTCCTGATTGAAATACAGACGAAAACGTTTTTCCTCCACGATTCTGTCAGTGAAACAAGAGAAATTGGAACCCAAATCATTGGAATGATTTGTTCTACTTTGTGTCAAATGGCAATCAACTGGCATGAAAAATGAATTTTCATCCGGAAAATAATTAAATACATTTTAACAAAAAAATAGTTGCTTTATTGTAATAGTTTTTTCAAAAAAAAATTCTCTGAGTTATTTTCCATCGATTAGTCATTAGTGTAGCATTTGTATTTTAAAATGCGTGAAAACATTCTATTCAAAAATGAAAATTAAGTTTTTAACAAAATTTGCAATTGAGCTCCTCGACGGAAAAAGTGCCCCTTTAAGAAACCTGTTTTTGGCGATTACCCCATATTATCGAAGGATATGTAATTTTATCTTTTTGGGAAGTCATTTCTAAAGCTTAAGAGATCTGCCCATAGAGTTCATGGCGACCGTTTTATCGTCGAATGTGACAATTTCTTCATATATGAATGGAACAAATATCTCTACGTTTTAATAGCTTTTTTAGAAGGACTTCATTTCGATTGCCTTTGGATCTGCTTCTAGAAAATTGAGAAATCAATTTTCATCTTCGCCCTCATTATTAAGATCTTCGAAATGACGCTGAAGCAAAGTAACTCCAAAAATTTAAAGAAAACTGCATGGTCACAAAAAAAATCAATAATTATTATTTATTGATAAGCAAAAAAAGTACGTATATGCGTAAAGTATTAAAACAAATTAATTTCAAACAACTGTTTTTACACACCAAATTGTCTCAAAAAATGAGACAAATTTTCTAAGCTACACACTACACAAGTCAATTATTAGTTTCTTATCAACAGCCGGTACACGGTGCATTGTAACTCGTTGTAATTGTATATATATGTGTGTGTATAAATTACGGTATAGTTTTGGTTTAAAGAATGTTACATGTCTGAGCGTAAATCAAGAAACCAACTCCTTGCGTCAGTGGCGCAAACTTATATATGCTGGGGTAAAGTAAAGTGACCCCATGTTACGGTACCTGGCTTACAATTTTGTGTACCAAATAGACGTTAACGAAAACAGCTCTACCGATCTTGATAAGAAAAAAAAAACATACATTTTGGTGCAAAGCAAATTTTGTACATATTTTTTTTTATTAACGGTAGGTATAGAAATAGAACCAGGGGGTGGCCGTGGCGCGATAGTTGTGTGCTCGCCTGTCAACCTCGTGGTTGCAGGTTCGATTCCTGCCGTTGTCTATGTCTTCTTATATTCCATTAAAAACCAATTCTAAAAATTGTCATAAAATAAGTTGCTGCTGGTATACTCAGTACATGCTGTTTAGGCATGACACTAACAACATGTGATTGAGTATACGCATAATTATGACAACGTAATAAATAAAATAATGTGAATTATAAGGGACATAAATAAATAAGACACGGTAATTATCTCCGCATTAGTTCAGCCGCCATCCCTGGATATAAATCGCAGCTGTGGAGCAGGCTAAGTTTGCGTTAAAATTTAACGTTTCTCAAGATAGAGTAATTTGAAACTGTAAACGATAACCGAAAAGAAAGATGAATTCCAAAAAGTCCAGATCTACTGGAAACCGTATAATAAATGTAATTTTTAGTTTATTCAATTAAAAAATAAAATTACATTAATATTTTTGTTTGTGTAGGGTCTCAAGAGGAAAAAAAACAAATAATATAATCCCTTGATATTTTACCAAATATAAAATAATTAATTAAAATACTCGTTGTATTTCATTTTGCAAATTGAATACAAATAGATTGATTTGTCAGCTTGTGAAATTCTTCAGCTATGAAAACTAGTGTTTACATACTAAATCAACAAACTAACCATAATGGGAATTGTTTTGAAAAGATATGGAATTGTTGTTTTAAAATATTAAATTAACGATGTAAAACCGAAACATATTAGTAAAACTGAGAACTCGTTACTTTTTTCGTGCCAAATTATTAACTTATATCTTCTAAATCGGATTTTGGGAAAGAAATTAATTAACTTCGACAAAAAAATGTTTTTAGGGAAATTTCTTAAATCTTGAAGGAATTTTAGCTAAAATAGTGTTTTAATAAATCCCTTTTAACACAATTCACACAGCAAAAAGCTTAATTTGATCCCACCATAAACCAAACTTCAAAATTTAACCAAGGTAGACAATTTAACCAACATTTTAACGCAATTCAATTGCTTTTAGAAAATTGCACCACCTAAAGGGGGGAGATATGCCCCTTTAATGTGTCTTATGGTTTGGACACAAAATACGCGCTCTAACTTTTTGCTACAGAATGCGAAACATCCTTGTCTTATACGAGTACCAATGCGCAAATTAATAAAAGAAAGTTGCAATTTTGCAATCGCTCATCCAAAAAAACCTTTACATTAATCAATTGTGCTGTTGACATGTGTTTCTTCTGTTGTGTGTTCTTCCTTTCTCTGTCTCTTTCTCTGTTGTATTAATTAATTGAAGAAAACGCAAACAATATGTTTATATTATTTTTGTTTTTGTTTTAGTGGACTGTGTGGACTTAAAGCCAATTGAATGAATTTGTGACCTTTAGTCCAAAATGCGTTTCGCCCAGGTACTACAGCTGGGCTCATCAGTCTGTTGTATTAATGTATGTAAAGTCAATGGTCTAGTTGCCAGTGCTTCAGTATCTACTTCGTAGATTAATCTGCGGAGTAGTTCTGTGGCAATATGACAGAGTAGCTTATGTTGAGAAAAACGTTTTCGAGAAATTTACGTTTTTGTCAAAAATTGGTATTTATTATTTATTTAACTTCTATTTTGGCTCAATTTTAAGGCTAGGAGTATAATTGGTGATTTATGTAAGTTTTTTAAAAAAATATAAAGGGCAAAGTAGTTTCAAATAAGGTTTAACACTTAAGGTCTTTTATAAAAATTAATTTGGAAATAATAAAAATCTTAAGTAACATAAGTTTATCTGTCATAATTTAATAATAAATATGAGGATCCTAAGTTGACTTAAGATGTTATAACGAATTCAAATAAAAAAGAAATATATATATAAGGAAATTATTTGTAATTTTTATTTACTTCTGAAAATAATATTTATTACAAAAATTTATTGAAAGGAACTCAAGCCGTATACATTTTATTGAAACCTTAAATAAGACGTTATTATTATAAGTATTAGCAGTATTTGTTTCATTTTAAACCTTGGTTTATTGATCTTCTTCGTCACCTTCAGTTAAATCAGGGTGAAAGTCTGCAACTTTATTCGTATTTAAGTTTTGATAAAAAGGATGATAAATATTGTCAATCAGTGGTAGCATATCCAATAATCTTGCTTTTTCTTTTCATTGATTTCAAGTGGCGAAAAATAACATTTCTGCAAATCCGTGATTTTGATGGAGTTGAACCCACGGCGTCTTATATTCAGCGTCCTATACTCTTCGATTTCCTTGAGCGAAGTTTTAAAGTATACCATTCCAAACTCCTTCGTGAACCTCATCCATTTAACCTTTTGCCAACAAAATTTTTGCCCGTCATTGTCCACCTTGCGCCACATAAATTTTTCCTTTGAAACAGCTGAGAAATTAAAAATCTGATCTTGATTTACTTCCTTAACATCAAATTTATGTTTTACGCCCACAGTTCTCACAAATTGATACCAATCACGAGGATGGTGTATTTGGACGGTTGTAAGCTTCTTCTTTTTTTCAATTAGGGCATGGTGAACATCGCACTCCATGTGAGTATGCACAGGAAGAAGAAATTTGTGATCAATGGTTTCCACATTATTTTCCATCTGCAAAAAAGTCTCAAACATTGAAGCAATAAACGAATTTTTGTTCTGTCCTGGACAACAATCGCTATAAAGAACAACAAGTCGACTTTGAGCTGGAAGGTTTTGAAGATGGTTAAATACACATGACGCGATCTCATTTCCCCCACGATTTGCTAACGCTTCATGCCACATATAACACACTGGCTGCCCCGTCTTGCAGTCATGAACAGTAAGATTGTATGTCCACAATGGGCGTTTATAAAAAGAGACTGGAGTTTTTAAAAATGGTGTTGGAAGACACTGTTGTAAGTCGAAAGTTAGAACTATTATAGATGAAGAGTTCTCAGCCTTGGATTTGTCTGTTGCTTTTGATTTATATGCTAGATCTGCTTCAAGATGGTGATCGTGTTGCTCTTTTTTAAGATTCTTTTGTTCTTCCTCGTCAGCAGCAACGTCAATTTTCATTTTTAAGACTTCACACTTATGACAAGTGTCTAATTTCGGCTTTTTAAATTTCAAGTTGAGAGTGTTGAAAATCTTGGAAAACTTAGAGAGTGAAACTGTATTATACTTTTCCGAATACAGCCGAAATAGTTCTGCAATAGATAAATCGCTTGACAAGTATCTTTTAGAAGTATCGCGTCTGGTGTAGTGGGATTCGTATGACGGAAAGCTATTGATAAATCCAATGATCTCATTTTCTTTTTCAAGAGAGAGTTTTTTAGGACCAGGATGTTTTCCTCGCAAATCACCACTAAACGCTCCATAGCCTTCCTGTTTTTTTTTAACTACTGTTTTGATGAATTGCTCCTATTCACAAAGGGTATATCTAAAACATTTTTGGCAGACTGAAACCCTTTCAGCACTTATTTCCAAAAAAATATTTATTGGTGTGTTTTCGATTTCTCGGATTAGTAAGGCTCTTTTCTTTTCTTTTAAATTTAGTATCCTCAACCACAATGAAACCGGAAGCAAAAGCTTGTCTCAACTCGTAAGATCCAAGTTCAAAGTACTTTTTAAAAATAAGTTGTTGATTTTCAAATGAAATTTTGTCCTTGCATTTGTTGCGACAGTCATCCAATTTCCTTAAGATCCGTTCTTGAACAACTTTCCCACTTGTAGATATGTAGCTTTTTCCAGAGTTTCTTTTTCTTTTCGCGCCTTTTTTGGTTGTTTTGCGTTGGTTTCGCTATTTTCTTCATCATTTTCTGAACGCATGGATTCACAATCTCCAAATAATAGGTTTTGTTCAACCTGACTGCCAGCGATTTTCGTACTCAAGGAAATATCGGATTTGTTACTTACATTGTCAGAATCAGAAGGCACACAATCAGGATCAAATATTGAATTGTCAGCATCAAAATCTTTTTCTTCTTCTTCCACATCCATATGGGAAACTGCATTTTGGTTTTCATTAGCATTACCTCCGTTTTCTTTAACGTTTTGGAATCCTTCATTCACCGATATGTCTGGCACTTCATTTTCCATTAAAAAATTTATGATTTTATTTTTCCTTTTTGTGTAAAACCTATGTACCATTTGAGGAACTTGGATTATTTTCATAGCTTCTAGGAGGTTCTAATGTTCCATCAAATAACTGACTTTGCTTCGCCAATGCCATAGACAGCATTTTTCTTGCACGTTCCATTTCGATTTTTGTAAACTACTTATGTACTCGTAAGTCGAATATTATTTATATAAATTGAACACACAATTTAAAAGAACAATCGAAAAGGCATACAAAACACACTTCAGCGCAAAAAACTTATCCCTTAAATAAAAACACTTTTAATGTCTCCGAATCTAAAAACACAACATTCATTCTCAGTCAATGAAGTGAACTGATTTGCATTCAATAAAACCAACTTATGTTTACATAAGTAACGATTATTTAAAAATTGGCTTTTAAAAGAAAAGCTTATGATCACATAAGTTGTTCTTTTAAACTTAAATTTTTAAAATTCTATTTTCTTAGTTTTGACAGAACAGCTTATGTTAACATAAGTCCATGAGATCAAAAAAAAAAAATTGACAGAACCTCTTAAATCAATATAAGTTTTTTTGAAAAAAGCAAAGGGCACCAAGAAACTTAAAAATTCACGCGACTTACCCCGGTATAAGATTTTCTGTTGAAACTAAAAGTTTTAAATGTTGTAACTTAAGAAAATGCCTAAACATAAGCTACTATGTTGAAAACATTGTATAGTCATTAAAACATAAGTGGTAAGGAAACACTTGATATTTCTTTAACGAAGAAAAGTTTTTAAATCGGGGTGAGATAGAAAAGTGGCTTTCAAACTGTAGAATTTTATCACTGGAAAAAGTAGAAATTCCCTTATGTCAACTTAAGCTACTCTGTCATACTGCCACAGATATGTAATGTAATGTAAATTGTCAATCGTGTTTATTAATTTCATGAAAGTGGTAAATGCACAGGACATTTAAAGAAGATATACTTTACACCATTGTTGGTACCAATTTTACTTAAAACTGTTAATTTCCATAACATAGAGCTGTTTAGACAAGCAATAATTGCCAAATTCTTACTGCTCTCAGTAAAATTTATATTATTAGTATCCCTTAACAATTGCCTACTAGCTATATCCATATACTCTATCAAAAACCTAATCTTCTGCAGGTGTCCGATAATGATAAGATAGGTTAAGTCAGAGTCACCTTCGTTATTTTTATTTTTAAAAATTAAGAGCGAATGTGTCCGTAAGGTTACGATTAATCATAGAAAGATGAATGACTTTCGCGAAACGCACACACTTATCTAAATATTATTGGTTATCCGTATTAAACTATGTGTATTATGAAAAAGAATTTTTCGTATTATTCTTAAAATTATAAACTGTATTAAAAATAAAAATAGATAAGAAGATTTATGAAACTATAGCGAAGAAAAGCTATACCTATACATATGTAAGCTAAAAGAAGTTTCTAATAAATTTTTGTGATAAGGACAGTTATAAAATTGAATGAATTGTCGCTTATTAAAAATTCTTCTTATAGATAATGATCTTTAAGAGCCAAAAATAAAGAACAAAACGATAAGCAATCATTAGTGGCACGAAATATGCTTTTATTCGACTGCTCCAAAATAATTTGTATTTTTTCATTGCAGAATTGTTTTAGAAACTTACCTCTAAGCAACATTAAATTGACTTGGCTTAACTACATTTGCAATTGATTTATATATATTTATAGGTACAAGCACGAAGAAATAATCTTCATTTTTACTCTAGCTTTTATTTATGATCATATCTCTTTGCTTTATAAATTCAAAAATATGTAGAGGTATAATTACAAGTAGATACGATTTATTCAACTTATCTTATTCACAATAAAGCGAATAACTTATCTTAAACTGAGCCTACTTTATTTGAAGATGCATTCTTCTGCTAGTTAGTCTTACCGTTATGGATAAAAATCACTTAAAAAATGCAGATACAATATGTACCTACTTTTCTCTTCTTAATTTACCTTCAATTAAATTTAATTCAGAGAACATTTAGCTGAAGAACGACAAAAGCAAATCGTATAGCATCACTTACTTTTTGCTACATATCAAAAAAGTTTCTGCGAGTGGGACTCAGAGATAAAAAGGTATATAACTTTTAAACGTGCTCATTTAAATTTGCTTTGCATTTTTTTTTTTGAATTAAAATTAGAAATTCTCTGCGTTTTATTTCCATTGACGGTCAGTTGTACATTATGTGCAAAATAAAGCATCTCAATAAATTTGTTGTTGTTGGTGATATGTGTACATAATGTACATACTTATAGATTCCGAAGAATCTACTCAATTGTAAGATTCGTTTAAATCAAGTCAAATAGTCTTGCATGAAAAATATTCTGGCTTGAAACCATTGATGACAAATTGTTGCAATCATAGTAGGCACCTACATATGTACAAACATAGGTATTACAAACTACATATAGAGTAAGATCGGGTAATGTGGAGTACCCTAACTATTTTCGGCTATATTTTTTAAAATAAAGCCTTTTTTGAAGAGATGAAAAAGCGTTATCGTTCATTGAAACATTGGCAACAGCATTTAGTAACCTTTGTGCTTGATTTATCTCAAATGCATTAAATATTTGCAAAAGTTTGACAATAGTGCAAAACTGACCTTTTGTAAAAGTGGAGGGTAATGTGAGCCCTATAGTGCGGGTAGTGTGGATTAGTGCTCCACATTACCAGAAATAGAAATTGATATAGATAGGTAGAGTCGCCTATTGCTGGCCCCCTCCAGTAGCCGGCCCCTTCGAAATAAAAGCGTTTTAATTAAGAAATCTAAAGACCTATTTCTCTGCTTAGAGCCTTATTACGATTTGACATATATTCCTTATAATATATCAAAATTTTCATTAGATATTTAAAGTAATTTCAGAGTGATGAGTTAATTATAAGCACAACCCATCAGGAAAAATTATTTGCACTGGATAACTGTTGGAAACCCTTACTAAACATTGTACCAGAATTTAGTGATTTTGAGGGAATTTTATTGGGTTAATGATTTTATATGGTGTTTATATAGTAAAATAGTATATAGGTATGTTTCAATTAAAATTTGCTTTAAAATTAAAAAAATATTTTGTAATTATGGTCGCTTTTAAGGGGCCGGATATAGGGAACACAAAAAATTGAAGTTTCCTTAAATCGGCCCCCGGCGGAAAATAGGCAACATTTAATTTTTTGAGAAAATTACAGAAATAAATAAATGAGTAATAACACGAACAATCGAGCTAAAACTGCAATTAAAAATCAATCAATAAAATCTAGTATTCGGTCGCCTTTTTGTAAGTTGAAACTAGGGGACCGAATATTGGGATGTGTGTCCTAAGTTCGGCCGCTTCATATAAAAAAAATTGGTTCAGGTCTAAATCTGTGAGGCCGAATTCAGGAGCATAAGTGGCCGGAAATAGGAGCATAGCGGCCGGACACTGGGGAATATGACTTTTTTTTTGATAGAACCTAAATAAATAATTGTTCCATTTAAAAATTCACATTTTATTTAGTTTTATTGGTTGAGAGATAAATAAAGAATAATTTGCTTCAAGAATGAGTGGAAAAGGTTGATATTTGCAGCTTCTGTTCCATATTTTTTACGAAAAATTCCTTAAGAGATCTCTCCGGCCACTGGGGACTCTATCCTATTTCCCATTTTATGAATGAAATGTTGACATTTACTGATTTACTCGGCATTTACGTGTCTATTTAAATAAATACAAAAACAAAATTCAATAAATTTATCATTTTATTTCTAGAAATAAAATAACAAAAAAAGGTGGTTAATGTGGAGTACTACTCCTTTTTACCCACCTGTGCGTACTCCACATTAGCCGACAGGTATATATAGTAAGAAATTCTAATTTATTTATATAAATTAAAGCAAAATAATAAAACTCACCTTATGTATACATAAAACAATACATAACGAGTACGAATAAGAAACACTTATTAAAATTGAGCTGTTATTTTTGGAGGTATACATATTTAACGCGGACTACAATATTATATCGACCACACATTAAAACAAAAACGTCGAACTGCTTATTGGGGCATATTACCCCAATAATTAATACTTTGAGAGTGCGCGCGTAAATGGCTGCATCCCTCCCGAGGCATTCCTCTATTTAGACAGTCTAGGGCTGATACAGGTTAGAATGGCGGTTCCGCTCATCTATCACGTTAGCCGGAAAACTGTAGATGGCGACTCCTGTACGATCGAGATGTCATTGCCCAAGGTTTTTTTTTTTTTTTTTTTTTTTTATAACTTTGCACGCGCTCAAGGGATTATGAACACCCTTTATATGTTTTAAACACAGCGCGGCATTCGGTGAAAGAAGAGAAAGAAGGATAGAAAGATGTGTGGCGCGACGTATTGAGATGGTGGTTGTTGTCTCAGATTTTATCTCCAGGGATGGCGGCTGAACTAATGCGGAGAAAATTACCGTGTCTTATTTATTTATGTCTCTTATAATTCGCATTATTTTATTTATTTCGTTGACATATTAATGAGTAGTTTACTCAATCACATGTTGTTAGTGTTATGCCTGAACAGCATGTAATAAGTAACCCAGCAAATCATTTTATGTCAATTTTTAGAATTGGTTTTTAATGGAATATAAGAAGACATAGACAACGGCAGGAATCGAACCTGCGACCACGAGGTTGACAGGCGAGCACACAACTATCGCGCCACGGTCACCCCCAAAAGGTGGAGAAGAGCGCCATCGGTTTAGTAGGACTGTTTCCGATCGGGACCGAATGGAAAGGCCGAAGCAAGAGAACCAGTTCTGGTGGTTACAATGCTATCACGCAGATAGTTAAAGTCGAATAAGATAGTATGTCTTGGCCGACTTACATATATTTAGGAAAATTAGGAATTAGGGACAGTCAGGGTGGCACAAAAAAAATAAAAAATATGCTTAGGTATATGCGGCTTCATATGTTTAAATATATGCATATATCCATATATGTATGTGTATATATTTACGTATACAGTGCTGTGCAAAACATTTGCAACTAAGACCGGAAGATTTTTGCATTGCATTAATACCCAATTTTTGTATCCGCAAAACTAAAATTCTTTTACTATCTTGTAGAAAAAAATTAAGATAATTCAGTTTAATAGAAAATAAATTGACAAATTCTTAAAAATATTCATGAATTGCTGTGCAAAACTTTTGCAACTTAAAACAATGCCCTACAAATTTTATTTTTTTTTAAACAAAAATTACTAATATTTAACAGCATAATCTTTATTGTTTATAACACTTGCAGATATTCTAGACATTGAGGCAATGAGGTTGTTGATAACAGTTTCTGGTATGTCATCAGAGACAGTGCTCTGGATTTCGGCATAAAGTTCGTACTTCCGCTGGAAAATTTGAAATCCAATTCTTCCTTGTACTATCTCCATCGAGTTCTCTATTGGGCTTAGGTCTGGGGACTGCGGCGGCCATTTCAAGACCGTAATATTATTTTCAGAAAGAAAGTCAGAAGCTAGTTCTGACCAACCTCGACTTGTGCGTGGGGTCATTGTCGTGTTGGAACCTCCAAATAACTGGCATTTTCCAATCACCATAAGGAAGCATGGTGTTTCTTAAATTGTCAACGTATTGATCAGACTTCATAATGTCTTCTATTCGTCGAATTAAATCGATTCCTTGACCAGAGAAGCAGCCTCAGGCCATAACAGATCCACCTCCACGTTTATCTATTTCGCGTTGTAAGTGTTATTTGTAATAGAGATTGCCCACTAACAACTAACACTGCACTAAATGATGAGCAAGTGGTATAACACTGTGTGGGCAAACCATTGGTCGGAAGACGGAGCTTGCTATAAGCTCTCTTCGGCTAATTCTGATAGTGTGAAAAAAAAACTTATAAGTCAAGGCCATGCATTTCATTTTATTCCCGATGCTCTTCAACGCTCCCCGTGCGATATTACTAAGGTTAGGAGCGAAATCTTACACAAAAAACCAACGAAATGGACGTTCAAAAAAAAACTTCAACACTGCTTGATAAACGAATTGTTGAAGAAGCACTTAAAGATTAATTTAAAAAAATTACGACATCTTCCTCTATCAAAAAATTATTTGTCATTAAATATAAGCTCTTGGACGATTTGCAGATGTTTACAAGAAAAAAAATGAATACCTACGCCAAAATAGCAAGAAAGGTTCGACTGCTAAGCGCTAAAAACATAAATCAGCGTATCCAATTTGCCAATTTAAACCAAGGATCAGGGAACACAAGAAATATTGGAGATATATTCTATATAGCGATGAGTGATGAAACAAAGATTAATTTGTTTTGATCTAATGGCAGAACTTACTTATGGAGACAAAAAAATAATAGCTGCATCATCGAAACACCACAAAAGCAGTGAAGCACGGAGGTGGTAATATACATTTTTTGTTGTTGTTTTTCTTATGCTGGAGTTGTTCTTATCTTCAGGATAAGAATTAATATGAACAAGGAAATATACCTAGAAATTTTAGAAAATGTAATGCTTCCAGCAAGATATTGACCCCATACACAATTCTAAAGTAGTGACCAGGTGGTTTGAGCAACATAGACTATCGGTTTTTTGCAATGGCCCTCTCAATCCGCAGACCTAAACCCTGTCGAAAACCTTTGGAAATATTTGAAAAATAGGATTTCGTGTAAGAAGACAAGTAATCAACAGGCTTTATCGAAGGAAAAACAAGAAGCATGGTATGCTACATCTGTTGAAACATGCCGAAAACTTATCGACTGCCAAGAATATGTGATGAGTCACCCGACGAAATATTAAGGTTATCAGGTGACGCATTTACTCATCCTCTTGGTTAAGTTGATGATTTTTGTTCTTGTTTAGATAAGTTTTGCTCCACACTCTTATTTTTTGACCAGAATGAAATGCAATTGAAAACAGATTTCATAATATTTTACGTTATATATAAAAATATTTGTGTTAAATAAATTTTATTACATCATATAAATAACGTCTATTTAAAAATATATGCATACATTTCTCAGTGATATTAAAATAATATAGCTGTTGTAGATAAAAACGAGTTAAATTGTACCAGTTTTTTTATTTTGACTATCACATACCTTCAGATTCTACTGGAATCTCTACCAGCTGTGGATTTTACTAAGATATTAAACACCTTATTCTTTTTTCACTGTATCATTAAACATCCTTTCTTCCCTTTATTTTTAGCCCCAAAAATAATACTGTTATACAAAATCCTAATTAACTCTTACGATTAAGAAAAAGAAAATTTTGTGTCTAGTCTACATTTTGGGCGAAAAATAAATTAACATAAAATGTTACTAACTTGCCTGCCATTTGATTTTCGGCTTTCTCTGCCGATTTCGATCAAAATTTGTAACGGGCATTTATAAATATATATATTCGAAATAAACTTTTCTTCTTTTTCTTTTTTAAGATAGATAGATAGTTTTATTTCTGTATTTAGGTTTACATTTGTTAAGCTACCGCACAGTTTACACACAGAGATTTGATATACTAATAAAATATCTTTTTACTGAATAAGTATATTAATTTATGAAAAGATACAAATTCTTTGAAGGAAAATACAAACAAAACCTTCAATTCAAAAATTTGAGGGCAAGTACATTTTGACTCGAAATACATAAATAACTTCAGAACTTTAGTTTTGAAGTATATGTTAGTAAAACTGGGTTAGTTATTAATAATAAATAAATATATATTATAAAAATTAATAAGTTGTTAGTAACGATAAATAAGTATGTTCGCTAACAAATAAATAAATATAAAAAAAAACAATTTAACAAATAAATAAATAGATAAATAAATTAACAAAAACAAAATTAATATTAATTTTGTAATTATAATAACAGGTAAATAAATAAATTTTAAAAAAATGTATGAATAAGTAAAGAAATAAATAACAAACAAATAAATAATAAAACAAATAAATTTGTAATAAACAAATAGATAAATAAATAAATTATTAAATCAATAAGTTGATAATTTAATAAATAACTAGTTAAATAAATAAATAAATAAATAAAACAATAAATTAATTTATTAATTAATAAATAAATATTTATATAGATACATAGTGAATTGACAGTCAGTTAAACAAAAAAACATATAACAAATATAATACTTCAAGTTAAACAAAAAATGAATAACTTAACAAAAAAAAGACAAAAATACAAACAAAAATTACATAAAATATGAGAAATATGGTCAAGAGTTTAGCTGGTTAATTAACGGATTGTCAGAAGCTTCACAATTTAGTAAAAAGTTATAATTAAGCTTATTGATTCTTAAGGAAATCATTACAACATTTGCCTTTTCATGCAAATCTGAAGTGGAGTGGTATCGAGATAGGTTAGGCATCATTTTGAGTAATTTGTTCTGCGATATTTGCAATTTTGAAAGGTGACACTTTGCACAATTTACCCATACTTGGCACCCATACAAAAGAATTGATTGAAGTATTACTTTGTGCATAATCATTTTATTATAGTTACTTAGGAATGACTTTCTATTTATAAATGGGTAGATGATATGATTGCTTTGCTTACTTTTTTAAGAGTTTTAGAAATATGTTCCTTAAACGTTAGTTTTTGGTCTAAATAAATCCCTAGGTATTTCACACTTGATACCCACCTAATATTAATACCATTAACATTAAACTGATTGTTGGGAAGATAACAAGACTTTCTTTTTCTACTGATAAATATAGCTTGTAATTTGTCAACATTAAGTTTAATTTTCCAGTTTTGGTAATATTGAATCATCAATTCGAGTGCGTGGCTTAAATTTGTCTCAATATTGAGATTAAATTCATGCGATGAAAAGATTCCTGTATCATCAGCGAATATAGGAATTTCACATTCTGGCAACCTGGGAATATCATATGTGTAGATGTTATAAAAGAAAGGACCAAGCACTGACCCTTGTGGGACACCTAGGTTAACTTGAAACCAGTATGATCGAGTGTTATTGACAAAAACAGCAAAAAAAGCATCGGTTGGAAAGAAAACTGCGTTATCTTAATAAGATACATGGTAAATCCGAAACACCATTTTGTGCAAAATTCCGTCATGCCAAACTGTGTCAAACGCCTTTTCTATATCGAGTAGAATAAGACCTGTCGATTTGCCAAGGGAACGATTTTTCCTAACATGATCACAGACACTTAAAACTGGATGAGAAGTGCTGTGGTGCATTCGGAAACCACATTGTTCATTTGGGATAATATCTAGGTTATCAACGACTTGCAGTATTTTACCTTTAAGCACTTTTTCGAGTAATTTACTTAGACAACTAAGTAAACTTATCGGTCTATAGCTTGTAGGGAGCTTTGCAGGCTTTCCAGGTTTTGGAATAGGTATTACCTTCGCATTTTTCCAAATTGTTGGAAAGTACTGTGGTTTGAGACATGCATTAACCCATTAACGCCCGTATCTTTTTTTGTTTAAAAATTTTAATGATATTTGTTCAGATTGTTCCTTACACTTTCTAGGATCTAGGAAAAATAAAAAAAAAAAAATTAGTACCCCCAATTTCATACATATACCCGATACCATATGGCATCGCTGGCATTTGACCTAAATACCCTCTATGGGTTTTATCTAACAAATAAAATAGAAGAATAAAATAGATAAGCCGGAAAACCTTTCAATCAAAATAAAGTTTATTTTTCAAAAAAATTTTTACATTTTTGAGTGAAAACCCATGAAACAATCAACGCATACGCCGACTTTGCATTTATAGCACAGTTCTTGTTTGTGATTTGCAGTTTGGACCAGCACATCTCTTCCTTTTTTGTCTGTTGTAGACACAATCCGATGATCATTACGATCAAATCTTATGTCGTCCAGCACTCTGGCCGAAGAAATATACCTTCCAGAAGGCCCGGGGTTTTTCCTAGAGACGGCATATTTTGTTAGGTATGTCTCTACGATTGCGCGCCTGAAATTTAATTGCGTTATTTTGTTGTTTTTCTTTGAAAGTAACCATGAGTTTTGAATCATTGCATCGACCATCCAAGACAAAATCCCATACCACCATTTTTTGTTACTTATGCTGATCCGGTAAGCGTTTATATTTTGATCCATGCGATCTGTTCCACCCATTCCTTTGTTATAACGGTGGATCATTGAGGGCATTTCAACTATAACGTTTTTTTGCTATCGGGGGAGTAGCGCTTTACTGGAACTCCAAATTTTGTAGATCCGGCAGTCACAACACCATTATCCCTCCAACGGACATACAAAATTCCATCATTTTGTTCCATGGCACTGGCAATAGTACCTCTTGGCTGTTTTTCGAAATCTGATTTACTGGGGAAGATGATTTTGGAGGTTTTGCTGTGCAAAATAAGTTGTTTGTTTTGTTTTCCTTTAGGGGTTTGCTTTAATTTTTTGTTGGTGACCTTCGAATGGATGGTCTTGGGTTTTTTCTCTACAACGCTTTTTTTAGATGATGATGCATGCGTCACTTTGTAAATCCTATTTTCGCGGAAAGTTCCTGTTGCAGAGTAATTATTTTCTCGTAAAAAACAGAAAAGACTTGGTCCACAAAACAAGTTGTCCAGAAAAATATTGAATGGAAGATCCCGAACATTGTTAGGTAGTTCTGTTAGCATCATAGTAAGAGGTGCTGATGCCTTTCCAAATAAGGTCGTATGCACGGGGTCTACTTTTGGCAGTTTTCCTTGATATATATCAAAATTTATCAGGTATCTATCGGGAGAATTTATGCACCAGGCTTTGAAGCCAAATCTGATCGGCTTCCCTCTAATGAATTTCTTCATGGGATGCCTGCCAAAATATTTTATCATGCTTTCATCATAGTCAATATCTGCGCTTGGCACAAAATGTTCCATGCACCTCTTTTTCATAATGTTGATCAATTTCCGCAGTTTCCAAACCTTGTCGGTAGTATCAAAATCAACATCATTGTCAGCACAGTGTATGAATTTTAGGATACACAAAAATCTATTTCTGCGCATAGCATTACTGACAATTTCATTGTACATGTCGGCCTTGTGATCCCAATAATGACTAGAGGAAGGTAGAACATTATACTCGCTTAGGACAAGAATCCCCACAAAACATTTGAGTTCTTCCACCGTGATTGGAGTAACATCAGTTACATTTTTTTGGCCCATGTATATCTGAGTTTCTTTTCGTAAATAATCCCATACTTTTTCATCGAAAAACTCCTCAAAAAGTTCAGTTGGTGTTCTATCCTTAGAACTTGAATAATTTGGCTGCGGAAATTCTACGTCTTTTGTATTTTGCAAATCACCTGCATTCCAAGAAGAAGTCTGTCCCATTTCCTTTTTCTTCAATCGCGTTAGCAACCACAAAACAATCGGGTCAGTTTGATCGGAATGAGCTGATGTTGATGGGTTAGCTTCCAATTCAAATTGATGTTTTTCATCCGTGTCACCAACTCTTTGATTCCCCATAATTATTTCAGCTGGGGCTAATAATTGTTTACCGGGCAAATGACGAATATCTTGAACCTCATCTTCCTCCTTGCCAGACTCCTCGTCAGTAAGAATACAAGGCTCAGGAGGCTCGATAAAGATGTCAACAGGAGCATTACCTTCAGGTGTATCGGAAAAAAGAATATCGAGTGCGTCCTGCAAGGAAAATCCTGGTCTGAAAAAAAGTATTCGCGTCATATGAAGTTTATGCAATACATGTACATCAATAAAAGACATCACTATAACTGCCACTGATGCCGTATGGCATCACTCATATTTACACTTATCCCAATAGTCCAAAATTTAGTAAACTTGGTATTTGTTGTTTGGTATGGAAAAAGCAACATGTTTTTATGGTAAAACAATGAAAATAGTTCCAAAAGATAAAAATATTGGTAACTTACGCCAATGAATTTCGCAAAGACTCGAGGTCCACAAATTGTTCCATTTTTAAAAGCACTTAAAACTTCACTGAATAACTTTCAAAGCACAACTGCCCGGAATAATACTTCTTACACAATCAGCCGATGAAAAAATAACGGAATAAAAATAACACAATCAAAAACATTGGCAAAAATAACGGATACGTTACTGCTTCTCCAGCGATGACAATTGGCATCGCCGGGCGTTAATGGGTTAATTAAAAACACAAGAAATTGAAACCCTGCTTTAGATAGTTTTTTGATAAAAATATTTTTAATCTTGTCAAGTCCGTCCGATTTTTTGGATTTTAGGTTATATACAATATATTTCAAATCCTGTCTGGATATGAACTGATCACGAGGAGTTTTTTTTAATATTTTGTTATTAACGGTAGCTGCCATACAACCATTTTTTTGATTTTCGACTTTCTCCTAAACGGCTCGACAGATCAAACGTTGAGCGTAGGCCCTTTGAATTATAAATAATACTGCATACAAAAATCTTCGAAAAATATTTTTTTGGATTTTAATATTTCGAAAACGGTTGGATGATTTTTTTTGTAAATTTTGTTTTAAAGTTAATATTATTAAAATTTAAGATTGTGATACCATTTTTTTTTAGAAAAATATTAAATAAATTTTCTATATACAAAATTAAGTAAAACACGTATTTAAAAATACATTTAGAGCCGATTTTTCAATCTCCAAATAAACATGCAGTTAGTTACCAGAGGAATAAACTTACTTGACTCTTAAACAACCGGATAACAACATTGAATTTTCCAATCAAGAGACAACAATATATAGAATAATTTAATTTGAACGTCAGTTTTATTTCGAGTATCGAATTTTTCATAGAAATTAATTTTTGTTTAATGTTTATTTCAAAGCAATCATTTTACAAAGTGTTTTTGACATCGAAAATAGAAATTTATTTTATTTCTCAGAATAACTCCTTATTCCGTTCTAAAATGAGCAGATAACTTTATTCCATAGATAACAATTTATTGCTAGGATTGAGCTGTGTCTGACTGTTGAAAAACTGATTTTTGCTCTATCTGGGGAATATGTACTAACTGACTGCTTAACTGTCTATTGAAAAATTGTCCCTTGTCATACGATGTGATCGAACAAAAGAGCAATCACGTGCGATCCAGTCGTGCAAAATATTTTTATTTTTTTCCGACTAAATATGTACAGTATAAGTACGTACGATCGAGTCGTGAATTTAATTATGTTACTATGTATTAAACTAGATTTTGCCGAATTCCTTGTAGGTAAATATTTAAATATTTAAGATTTATTATTGAAAGTCAGTAGTGCTAAAAAGATCCATTGTTTCATTTGCATAAATACTGCGGCAAGACCTCTCGTTACGTAGTTGGTTAAAACTATTTTAACTTCAAATACTTCACAAATTAAGGTTATTTTATTATAAATTTTAATTACTTTAACTTAAAATATTGAAATATCTGTTGTACTTAAAAATATAGTATTTTCATTGCAAAATGCGGAACAACTGCATGTTTTAAAAATGGACGTGATTCGGAACATGCCAACAATGTGAATGTACAAGCAAAATAGAATTTATGCGGACCCGTAGAGTTAAAATGGCATTCGACTTCCGATTGTCAATCCGATTGTTGTCATGGGAATATTTAGCTTTAAAGTCCGAATAACTGTTATGAAACTGTTATAAATTGTCAGTTTTACAGTCTTGCTCTTTAAAAATATGTAAACTATCAGAAGTAAAATGGAGATTTATTATTAGACGCATTGTAAAACGAGATTACCAATTTTAATTCTTGATTTCGGTGGGTTAATTGAGGTTCAAAAACGGTTCAAGGTTCAAGTATGTAATGATAAGAGCGAAATGCATGTTTGAACCATCGATGAACCTCAGTTAATTAAATATGATGTACTTATATGTTTTTTTACTCGAAGGTGCTGATCCTGCATCAGAGTGGATGAAAAACAGTTTTAACAGCCGCTTTAAATTTAATGAAGAATTTTCTTCTGTTTTTTTAAACATTTTTTCAATTTAGATTTTTTTAAACCAAACCTAACCTAATATATTTATAAGCAACTAAACTCGAACAATAGAAATGTATATATTTTTGAATGAAAATAAACAATACCTAAATTTGTAATCCTATATTTTTTAAATAAATCGATTATCAATTTTTAACTAAACGGGTAAAACAATAGAATTACACTTCCGGAACTTGAATGCTTTTACACCAGAGCTGGAAATTATGTAGTCTCTAAGCATTAATTAAAAGAAAATTGTACTACTATTAGTATTTAAAACTCTCATACATAATCTTTTTATTCTCACATTTTTTATTTATCTCACCTTAATTGAAATTCATGTTTATCCAATCAGAAAAGTTCCTCGACATTAAACATTTTTCACAAGTAATTTTCTAATTCGGACACCAGGCACTTACAATCCACACCTCATAATATTACTTTTTGTTGTATATAACTACAATGGCAATGCTTCTATATTTTTTCTTTCAAGGGTTCCACAAATTTATTTAAATTCCACAAATACTATCCAATACAAGAACCTACAATAAGCATTTTTATACCAATCAATAAAATGGGTTGTGTCTGCTTTAAGTTTCCATAATGTTTTTCTATTTTCAAGTAGATGTCACTGAATATGTGTAAAATTGATTTTTTAACTAAATTACTCTGAACAGTAATATAATTTCGGAGTAAATTTGTAAAATTTCCGGTGTGTATCCTTACTTTTCAGAAAAAATTCAATAATACAAGTTTAATAAAGTATAGTCAGAGTAACATAAATGCAAATATAATGATAATGAAAGTCGAAAAAAATAAACAAAATTATAAAGAATGTTCAGGTATCAGGTCAAGAAAAAAAAAATATGAATAACACCTTAAATTTCAAACATTGCAATCCACGTTTGGCTGGTAACTTTGTATATGAAACCTATAGTACTACTATGAGACCATTGTATATAAATAGATATTAGGGTTCATATACAATGATATTGTTGACTGACTGATGATTACTTTGTATTAAAGATAAGATATTGTATTTTCAAAATTGTAAAATGTTCTATCAAATTTTCTTCTTAATTGTGATTAAAAATTATACATTTCCATTCTAGGTTTTATTATTTTACATATAATTATATTTAGATCGCTAACTTATAGTAATTATTAATATGCGTTTTAATTTGGAAAAAAAATTAGTGACCCACTTTTCATTTTTTCAAACAATTTTGTTCAATATGAACACTATATATTATTCATATCTTTAAGAGCATTGTAAGCATGTAGTAAACAAACAAAAATGTTTATTGGTATTGTGGGAAGAACCGCTAATAAGAGCTCAAAATAAAATATATTCTTTTTAAAAGTAGACTGTACTGTAAAAGAGAATGCACATTAAAATTATTGGAACCGTTTCTGAGTTTTTTTTTCTTAAAGGCTTTTTAAAATTTGTGTGTTGTTTTTTGTTTTATGCAAATGGCTTTTTTTTTGAGTGTTCACGAGAATTGCAAGAAAATAATACATAGAATTCGAAGAAAATATTATAATCAGCTTTTATTATCGATTACATCGTAAACAAAAGATTCTAAGTACAAACTATTATATATAGATAATATATTTTTAAAGCCGTTTTTTACTTAACTTTTTATTAAGGCACAATTTCTTTAATTTTGTTTTTGAAAAAATCTGGTATGTCAATTTTAAGTATTTAATAATATAAACTTAAAAATATTATTTCAAGAAATAATCTTCTATCCGTTTCCCAAATATTGAATTTTTTTTTTCAAATAATCATCAAAAATGTTTTTCGAAAATGTTGGTATGCAGTATCATTTAGAATTTAAATGACCTCTTGTATTAAAATTTTGATCGAAATCAGTTGAGCCGTTAATGATATAGTCGAAAATCGAAAAAAAAACGGTTAATGGCATTTCAATTTAAAAAAATTGGCCCCGGAAATTACGCCAGAATTTTTTCTTTCGAAAAAACGCCAGAATTTTTTTTGACTTAAAATTGAAAAAAAAGAGCAGCATTTTTTTGAAAATTAAGCCAGAAATATTGGAAATTCTGCCAGGTAGATGTGGAAAAAGAGCCTGAAAGTAAAATAGAAATTAACCCAGAAAACTTTTCAATGTAAAAATGAATTTTAAAAAATTACGGCGCGAAAGGGGGTGCATGCTTCCCCCTGCAACCCCCCAGCTTGCCCAAAATAGGATTTGGGGAGGGTACAAGTTTGGGTATATGCAAATTTTTTTGGAAATAATTAAAAAGAAATCTTCAAATCTAAAAAAATGTGCATATAACCAAACTTGTACTCTGGGTACAGCAGCCTCCCTTACGCGCCGAGCTTTTTGTACGCCGTGAACCTAATTGCAAAAAAACGCTTTACACAAGCCCGAATTTTTTTGGATGCGTTCCATTTTTTTTTTGGAAAGATTATCATAAAACTTTGGATTTTTTTCCTGGAAAAAAGGCCAGAATTTTGTTTAAAGAATTTTTTGGCGTTTTTTCCAAAAAAATTCTGGCCTAATTACGGGGCCAAAAAATGTATTGACCAAAATGTAGACTATACCGATAATAGTGGACTGATTTTTTTTTTTATCAAAAACGTAAGAGCCGTTTTCGTGGCAATTCAGACTTGCCATTTTAGCCTCAAAAATTTTGTATGGCCGGTACCGTTATTGTTGGAGCCAAAAAAAAAATTAAAGAAATAATTGAGACATGCACCTTAAACGCCTAAGTACCAAGTTTGAAAGAAATCGCTTTAGCCCTTTAAGCTATAAGTAGAACGACCTACAGACAGACAGAAGGAATTGCGGCAATCACTTTTTTGTGTTCTTTATCATGGTAATGTCTATAGTTCGAATTTTCTTACGAATACAAAACTTACCATATATGTATGTACATAAAATGTACATACATATATACATATATATCGCAAGCAAAAAACTGAGCGATTTGGAGAAAAATATTTTTAAAAAACACACTTCATCATTATAATTAAAAAAATGTTTTTGGTTTGCTTTTGCGTTATTTGTTTATTGTTTTGAGAACCAACGTTTACATACATACACATTAACCAACAAAGTGATTCACAATTTCTTTTATTGACATTTTGACAGGAAAGGGTCTGTCAGGTCAGCTAGTTGATAATAGGATTTTTTTTATAAACTAAAAGAGACTGAGACTGAGTAGAACAAAGTCAACATTTTGTTATTTCGAGCTCAGGCATTATTATGCGATTAAGCTCCGGATTTAAGACGGCTTGTATTGTTGCTTCTTAAAGAAAAAGTCTTATGTAATTTGTATCAAAGCAAGATAAAAATCATAAATCATCAAAATATGTACCTAGGTAGGTGAATTTGGTTATAAAAAAAATCCAAAAAAATATATGTAATCATCCCTTCTTGAAATCCAACCCTTAATTATAAATAAAAAATTATCAGAGAATGCTAAAAATATTATCAATCAAAAATAACAATTCTAAGATAACACATGATAAGTTAATTGGCGATACACACTCGTACAAATGTATGCGTGAAGCATGCCGAATTTCTAGCCAGGTGAACTTCAGCAAGGTTTACCTGTCTACAGTTAGTAACGTTTAACATTCGATAGTGTATTGCAATTTGTTTAGCTTTGCTTCCGACCACATTAACCGTGAGTGCGATATATACAAAAAAAAACAGAAAAAAATTACTTAAGCTTTTTTATCGCAGCCTATTGAAAAAAAAATAAATATATGTAGCTACCCATTTAAATTGAGAAATGACATCGAGAAAATGATTCGTGACTCTGACTAGATACTAGACAAAAAGCTAATTTTTGCTCAGTGCGTAATATAACAATAAATCAATAGAATAATTATAGTTTGCGTTTGTTTTTATTCAATTTTTTTTTTTTATTAAAAAAATTATATACCTACCTATAGCTACCTACCAAGATCAAAAAGATATTCTGTTTTTGGCAAAAGTGATACTATATTCATTTCCGATAAAAAAAAAGCTTTAAGCATAGATACTTTCAACGACTCGACGTGAGATTACCTAAGTACATCGGCCTGTTTTCGTTTGGTCTAAAACACTCAAGTTTTCCGTTAGACGTACTCGTATCTAACTCTCTGTGATCTCATGTGTTTTGTTCTCCTATTAAACGAATATACGTATATGAGTACATATTGGAAAAGTTCCAGTTTGTTTTTGAAGCTTGTTCTATTATAATAAAATTTAAAAATAAATCTATGTACAAATATAAAACAAAGAAGAACAGTGCTTGACATTTTTGTATATTAATAAAAAAAAAAGTAGGAAAGGACTTTTAATTGTTGCAAATTATTCCAGTAAATACAAAAAAATCACACACGCTTCATTCAACAAGTTGGTTTTAATAAAAATATCTTCATAATATAGGGTAAAGCTGCATTCGATTGTTCGTTAGCTAAATGGTAAAATTGTAAATTTAACTAATTCAAATTGTAGTCAATGTTCGTGATTGATACATTCAAATGAAGTTTAATACTATGAAATACTTGTAGTGATAGTTGTTAGTAAATAAATATTAACATATCTACATAATTAAAAAAATCTATTTTTTGAAATACCTATAAAAAACGTTAGTGAGTGACAAGTTTTTAGCGACAATTGATGTCGAAAATGCCATGATTCACCTCGAATACAGGTCATAAAAATATTCAATTGGCTTTAAATCCACACAGTCCACAAACACAAAAATAATATTAGCATATTGTTTGCGTTTTTTTTTCAATATCATCGACGACATTATAGTTATATCGAATAAAATGTTTTTACGTTCGAGTGGAGTGTATACATATTTACACTGGACAGTTTCGATGCGATCAATGTGTACAAACTAATGAGTATAGCTACCTATTTAATAATCTTAGTAAGGATGAACAAATGTGCTTTTGAACGAAGAAAATTTAAAGGAAAATGTTTACTTCAATGCTTAATAAAGCTTAGCACTAAATTAAACTTGTGGTTTTTTTTGTCCAAGTGGGGTTGAAAGTCAATATTTTGTGAGAAACTTAAGCCGGATTTACTATTTATTATGTGACATTATAATTGTCATTATTTCTTCCATTTTATTCACATTACTGACAAAATTGTGTAAACGGCTTGAAAATTTTTCATTATTTTCGTCATTAAAAAAATGGTAGGGAATACTGGCATTAAATGTTGCCATTATAATGGCATCATGTAAATGCACAATGATGCCATTTTGAAAATTATGGCACACCGCGAAGAAGAATGAACTTGCTCATTCTTTAATGGCAGGTTGCCATTACCAATCAAACAGTCATTATTTTGACCCGTGTAAATGCTTATCATTATCGATTTGATTTTACCATTATTTTGCCAGTTTAATGGCATGAATTAATGGCAATTTGTCACTCGTATAAATCCGACATTACATCAAGGTTCAGACTGATTAATATCGAAAATATAACATTTAATAATTTGGATTTAATTTGAAACATTTAAAAAAATATTTTATCGAATGAAGTTCAAAGAGAAAAAAAAAACAATTTTATACGCCTTAGGTGACTAATTTAGGGTATGCTTGATTCAGACTTTACTGAGTCAGAATTTAGTAATCTCATATACGATCTTATCCATTGAACCAAAAAACTTTCCTGTGGATCTTTCCCAGGGAATCTTATACTGTCAATTTAAACGACAGGCTTAAAGTTTTTGTGCAAGTCCTATCTATGTTTAGTATCAAAATGTATCCTTTGAATGTATGTCAACCTGTCAAAAAATTACAAAAACCCTTCTTTATGTTCCTAATTCTTGTGGCTATAAAGTGATGATTGTTTATCATTTGTTTTGCGTTCTGGGGAGGTTATGACTTCCAGGGGGGTCCCTATGGATTCGACAATGGCTAAAACAAGGTTGGGAAAAACCAACATTGTCGTCTGTTTTAAGCTCCGTTTGGTATCATTCTTCATCAAAGAAACGGGCGAACACGCATTCACTTTTATAATTGGAAAAATTGCAAAACGCTTTCAATCTGGCTGATAGGACCTTGCGAATATATGCAACAAGTATTTGAACGCAACTTTGTTAACTCTAAAGTCTTAACTAAATGATTGAAACATGTTACAAATAATTCTGTTATGGATGTACAAGTACCTACATAGGTACAACCATTGTGGCATCTCCAGAGGATTCGATTCATCCCTTATAGCGATTTTCTTCGTAGCTCTTGGCTATCGATATCGGTTTTCTTGAACTGCCATTCAAAATTCTTAGTGCGATGCTTAACATTTTGGATATTTTATTTATTTAATTTTTCATTTAATTTATTTAACTGTTCACTTTCACATTGGATAATAAATTATTGTTTTGCTCTGTTTTATTTTTTTTGTATGTGTCAAATAGTGTAAAACAGCGATTCGAACATTAAGAATTCTCTTTCCCGTTTTTGAAGAGCAAAATAGTTTCCCGGGTAATTCATAATTGAAGAATTCTACTCTAGGGAGAGTAGAACTCTCCCTGAGAATTATTTTCTCGGCGAATATTTAGAATTGGGCTGAATGTATTCACTAAAAACAGTTGTTGTTTTTAGTGGTTGGATATTTCTTAAGGAATTTGAGGGAATTAAAAAATGCTGTATATTTTATCTGATATTTGATGTAAGTTAGCTTTTGACGTCAGGCAATTGTAAGTTTATATGCTTCACAGAATGATTTGTGTGAAGAGTACTTATCCATGTGCAAAATCTCAAAAAAGTGCTTTCACGGTTGCTAAGAGACGCCTTTAGTATCTCGTAGAAATAGTCGTAGAATTTCCTTTTTTGGACCGAACGTTACGTAAGCTGATAAGGAAATCATGATAGAAATTTAAGAAACCTAACCTGAAAATAAAGCGGAATTGTAGAAGGTAAACCTCTTATTTTTATCACTAATAAAACAAAGTTGGTCTTTAGATTGCTGGAGGCCGTAATTTTCCAAGTGAAAGTGATTTACATAAAAAAAACTGATTTTCTGCCAACTATTAACCTCTAACTATTATTTAAAATCTTACATCAATAAGGCTCGGGGTCCAATCAAACTCGGCAAAAATGCTGAATTTATTTGCTTACGAAATTTATCTATCAATTTTGCTTATAACTATGCGCACACTAAAGGGGGTTTTGACTACCCTTAACATGATCAAACACTGTAATAGTGTTAGGAAAATGACTAAAAAGTTTAAAGGAGAGTATCAAAATGGAAGGGAACCAATATTAGGTAGTGTCATAGAAACTATTGTTGGTTTTATTCTTTACTCACAAAACTAATTCGAAAAATTTGCTTAAAAAATAGTTTCAGAAAAAATCACAACTTTGTATCAAAATTCGAATTGTAAATGTCAAAATCTGGTTGCCTTCATGCATGCAACACTTTTATTTCTTTATCGAAACAATTTAGGAAACAAAATTTGATGTAAAGACTTGAATATCTCTTCTAGAAAAAAATCTGTCCAGCAGTTTATGGTACAATGGAAGATGAAGATGCTCCTATTCCTTTTGTGCGCAATCGCCAAAGCCGAAAAAGCCGTCGTTACTCAAAGGGCCGCCGTGTAAGCATTGAGAGTGATAGTAGTGGTGATAGCTTAAGCCAACCAACATATACTTCGTCGTCATCTTTGCAAATTTCATATTCTGTTAATTCACAAAGTGAGTCCTTAGCGATAAAAGAGAGAGCTCTTGCAAAAATGGAATCTCCACTAGAAGACATCCAACGTGAAAGGGCCAAACAACTTAAATCGAATTCACAAAGTGAGCCATCCCTGATTAAATTACAACGATTATCTCTTGATGAAATACAACGAACGCCAGTAAGAACATTACGACAAAAGTTTGAGGAGCTCAATGGTCAGGAACAAATCATTTTCAAGACGCCCACATATAAAAGTACAAATAAGTCACACAGCGGTTGGCGGCAAGAAACCAACCCAAGTATAGATGAGGCCGCAACTGAAGATGAGCTCGATGGATTTAGTGATAATGATGAAAAGAATTCTGACTCGATACCTGATATTCCACCACCGATGCCAAATTCTTCACCTCCTAGATCAACTCCTCCACTATCCAGGGAACAAAGTCAAACTCAAGACATTGAAGCGACTAACCTTGAAATTGTCAATGCTCACAATCAAAGATGGGACGCTAATGCCATGGAGAACGACCAATCTAATGATCTGTCTCCTCAGTCAAGAAGCACATCTGACAGCCTGAACGCTATTTATAACTTTAGACCAGATTTTCCAAGGTAGGTAAAACTTCCTGTGTTTCCTATTGATATATACAGGGTAGCGCAAGAATCGTGCTACAATAAGAAATTTAAATAACTTTTATTTTAATCGATGTATTTCATTAATTTTTTTATATTGCATTAAAAATTAAATTTTATTTTAAATAACTAATGGTTTTTAAAGGTGATACTCGTAGACCGCAAATGACCTCCGCGCTCATCCACGCATATGCGGCACCTGATCAGAAAATTGTTCATTGCGGCCTGAAGGGTTGAAATTGGGATCACCTGAATTATTTTTTTAATGGACTGCTTCAATTCAGTCAAATTCCTGGGTTTCGTGTAGTGTACAAAACACTTCCTGCTACACATAACCCCATAAAAAAAAGTCTGGTGCAGTCAGGTCAGGTGACCTTGGGGGCCAGCGGAAAGTGCAGTTTCTGGATATCAATTTGTTTGGGAATTTTCGTTGGAGCTCCGCCATAACTTGTGTGGCTACGTGTGAACTTGCTCCATCTTGTTGAAACCAAATCCTGCTGAAAGGGATACGTCTTCGGCGAAGTTCTGGGGTCAAAGAAGTATGGCCCGACAATACACCTTGATGAAACTGCGCACCACACAGTAACTCGTTCTGGGTGCAGTTCCGTCTCATGGAGCATTTCTGGATTAGATTCACTTCATATAGGGCAATTTTGCTTGTTAACATTGCCGTTTAAGTCAAAATGGGCCTCATAAGACATGAACAATCAATTTATCAATGTGTTGTCTTTTTCGGCCATTGCAATCATTTTTCGGCAAAATTCCAGGCGAACAGGCAAATCCTGAGGGTTAAAATTGCTTGTAATTTGGGCTTTGTACGGAAACAAGTTTAAGTCATCATGAAGTATCCGTTGTAATGACCGTCTGCTAACTCCAATTTGGCCCTATAAGTTTCGAGTCAAAACACTTGGATTTGCCTGTATTGCCGATGCAACAGGCACGGTTGTATCCTGAACCCGAATATTGGGATCTCGAAGATACGGTCTTCGTTCGATGCTTCCAGATTCGGCAAACATGTTCACCAGCCTCATAATGGTACATCTACTCGGGGGAGTACCGCCAAACTCCAGCCTAAATTCCCTTTGGACGGAAATGACGGACTGCAAAGAATGGTATCGCTGCACTATCCAAATCCTTTTTTCAGTATCCCAAGCATTCATTTTGATAAATCTAAATAGTAGCCTATAAAATAAAAAAAAATAACCCGATTACTCACACTAACAAAAAGTTATTACGTTTTATTTTTGTAGCACGATTCGTGCGCCACCCTGTAGATGATTAAACTCATAGATCCATATTTACACAATTTCATAACTTTTTTACAAATGCTCCTTTGGTGATACTGTAGTCTGTTATAAGTTCTCAGTTCAATATTTCTTTAAACACATACATTTTTTTTTTATCCGTTGGAAATCTTCAAAAGACAGTCGGTAAGAATCGGTACCGAGTAGTGTGGGACTCTTACCGCACTAAAACCACCGGTTAATCAGGACCAATCTATGAAAGATCGACAAATGATTTTACTTTCTTAATTTATATGTACATACATCGCATTGGGGGAAGTTTAATGTTATAACACTTTCCCATAGCTCTTAGACCATCAGCTCATGAGGAGTTGGTATGACTTTGCAGTGCTGATTGTGAGATACAGCGTGTTTTTTAACCACTTCTGTAACCATTTCAATTTGAAGGTCACGATGTAGATCGCTATTTCTTATATACCAAGGGGCATTTATTATTCCACGAAGGACCTTGCTTTGGAATTTTTGGATGGGTTCAGCATTTGTTTTCTTTGTACAGTCCCATAGTTGGATGCCATATGTCCAAACGGGTTTCAGTACTTTTTATATAACATTAGTTTGTTCTGGATAAATAAGTCAGAGTTCTTTCCTAGTAGCCAGTACATTTTTCTGTACTTCAAGCTTAGTTCTTCTCGTTTCTTCTGATGTACTCTTTCCATTTGCATCCAAAGTCATTCCAAAGTATTTGGCGGTATTGCAGTAAGGTACTGCTATACTGTTTATAAATTTTGGGACATGGTTTAACAAACTGTAAGGGATCTGTAGCTGTATTTGCTGGAAATGGCTTAAAAACATTCGCGAGATGTTCAGCGAAGAGATCAACCTTTTGTTTCGGGATTGAGATCCATTTGCCATCTTGAGATTTTACTAGCGGGTTTTGTATCTGAGGTATTTTTAGGCGCTTAGGTGCTTTGCATAAGGAGTATTCGGAAGAAGGATCCATCGTCAAAATTTTTGGGAATCTACTAAGTTATTCATTTTTGAACTCACTGATTCTTTTTTTTAATTCGTTGTTAAGACGGTTAAAAACTGCCTTATCATCTGGGAATCTCGTAGTTTGCCACTTTCTTCGAGCTCTTCTTTTTTCCAATATTAGCTCTGATATTTCGACATAATATTTTATTTCTTTTTCTCTCGCATTCGAAATAGTTGGAGTACTTTCTTCTACAGCCTGTTGCACATCAGCAATAAATTGTTCTACTTCCTGATCAATTTGTGCAATTGTGTGCATAGGCTTATCTCTGAATTCGTTCCAGTTTGTTTGCTTATTCACGAGCTTGGATTACTTTTTTCTATTATTTCTGCTTGGCTCAGTGATAAAATTACTGGAGTATAATCTGACGATAAATCATAATTACCTTCGACACTTTTATGATTTAGTTTAATACCTTTAACTACGAAAAAGTCTATAAGGTCTGGTATTTTTTTAGTATCAGATGGCCAATATGTTGGCGAACCAGAAGAATAAAATTCGCAGTTGTATTTGCTGCCTACTTGGTATAGACTTTTACCTTTTGTAGTTATGAGCCTAGATCCCCAGTGTGTGCGCTTATCATTGAAGTAGCCACCAACAAGGAAGTTATGTCCTAACAAATTTAGGAGTTCTGCAAAATCTTTTTCAGTTGGAGAGCGCATCGGAGGGCAGTGTTCTGTCCATAAGTGTTTTTTTAAGACCGACTCCTTCGCTTAGCTGTTTTATATTTAAATCTTGTTGGTCAATCCTTTTCAGGATAAGCTCCAGCATATCTTTTACAGAAGTTTCCTCGTTCTTCCGTACATTTCTTACAAACTGGGAATAGGATTTATTCTCATCATTTTTGCTTAGTGCAATTGCTTTTGCCGGTTGATTTTTAGTTTTGCTCTCTACGGTTACTTTTTTATTTTCAACCACTGCTTTTGTGTCTTTTGAGTTTCTAAGCATGTTCCCAGCTTAAAAAAACAGCCAGTTAAAATTGCTCATTCATTTTAAGAGATTCATGAATTGATATAATATTTGATTTTTGACAGCAGATTTTCAAGAAAAAATAGTGATGAACAATATTTTTACATAGAATAACTTACATATTATAAGAACACAGCTCTTTTAATTTAGAACCAATAGCAAATACATCGAAAACATAGGTATATATATTTTTTCCTGTAGGTAGGTGTAAAACCTTCAAAAGGCTGTATGAGGACCGAAAAACGCGTGCCCATAGGAGTGTGAGATTATTACTGCACTAAAAACACCTCCTTCTCCCGATAGCAAATAAATTGAAACTTATCTAGCAATTAATTTTTAACGAATTTAATTAACGTTTTGTAAGTAACTATCCGGTGATAGTTCCTGCTAATACCGAGATTTTAAAGCGGATTCTCGTTTAGTGCACCATATCGGAAAGCTTATTCATTCACAGGCCACGTACTAAATTCCTCTCATTGATAATTTCGATTATAGTACTATTTCAGTATTTTTGTAATAGCCGTTACCTATTATTACATCGCGAATTGTGGGAATCCCGAGATCCCTGTGGAGATCTTCGTTTCTAATGTACCATGGTGTGTTTACAAGTGTAAACTGAGCTTAGAGTGTTACCCGAGCAACCAGTGCATATCTTTGAGTTTATTATTTAACTCCTCGCATTCCTTTTTAACATGCGGTTTCCATTTTAATTTCGCGTCTAGAGTCATTCCGAGATATTTTGCTTCATTAAACGGAACTTGAACCGTATTAATAAATCCCGGTAATCTATTAATTTTTTTATACGTAAAATCTACATGGACTGATCTTACTTCGTTGAGCGCTATCCGCCATATTTTTGTCCAATCATTGGCATTATTCAGAGCTTTTTGTAATGTAATTTTGTCATAGAATCATTTATCGTTTGGCCCACTGCTAGTATTGCAGTGTCGTCAGCAAACGTGGCTACGGTAGTGTCTTCTGTTTGAGGTATATCACGTGTAAATAATAGGTACAATATTGGACCTAAGACACTTCCTTGTGGTACCCCAGCCACTTTTTGTTTGAGATCCGAATAATCGTTTCCGTGTCATACTTTAAAAAGTCTATTTTCTAAATACACTTTTAGAAGCGTATAAAGTGCTTCAGGCAGAATTTGTTTTAATTTAAAATTTAGGACTTCGTGCCACACCTTATCAAAAGCTTGCCACACGTCTAGGAAGACCGCCGAACAAATTTTTTTTCTTCAAGAGCTTTCTCAATGATGTCAGCGATCCTATGCACTTGGTCAATTTCGAGTGTTTGCTTCTAAATCCGAACTAATGTTCAAGTATTAGGCTCTTTTCTTCTATTATTGGCTGCAGGCGCAGAAGTAATATTCTTTTGAATAAATTAGATATTACGGGCAGAAGCGAAATAGGTCTATAAAATTTTTGATCATGTGATGTTTTTCCTGGTTTGCGAACCATTATAACTTCCGCAACCTTCCATTGGCTCGTAACGTACTCTAGCCTTAGAGTAGCATTCATTTTATAAAGAAGATTAATTAACCCTTTACGAGGAAGCATTTTGAGAACTTCGGCCGTAATTAAATCAGATTCCGGAGCTTTCTTATACTTAAGCTTTCTTATTTCTCTGCTTGATTTGGCAAGGGTAACATTTCTTCTTATATAATTATCGCTTTAGTTAGAACGTATATTTAAATTTTCGTTGAGTCCTTGCCCATCAATGTGTTCTGTAAGTAATCCGCGAAAACGTTTGCTTTCTCTTTGTCGCTTTTTGCCCGTTCGTTTTATTCATTCTTAATCGGAGGCGCTGGGAGCTTTGGTTTCTTCGTTACTTTAACAGCTTTCCAGATAATTTCCAACTTCAAGATAATTTCCAACTTCAGAAGTTTTGAATTCTGCTATCGTCTTTTTTAGTAAATTACACAAGCAATTACACAAGTGGCAATGGCGCAGTAAATAAAGTGCTTGATTGCTAACTAGGACGTGTGGGTTCGATCCCCACGCTAGGCGCATTCTTTTCTATACCTCCAATTTTAATTGGATGCCGCCCATGGGTTAGAATAACACAGTCAACAGCTGGTTCTTAAATCCACTGTGCCAAACTAGTGCCGTGCCATTCACGTTGAATTTAAAAGACGTAAAAAAGGCATAATATAAAACATATATAAGATTTTTTTATGTTATTGGAAATAATAATTACAGTTTTACATAAAAATCAGCAAATGAACAAGAAAACGTAAGCTTTATAAAAAGTTTGGCATAACTGCATATTGGCAAAACTTTGATTACGTATTTTGAGAGCAGGGTTCTTGTTGTCAAAAAAAGATTTTGTTTATTTTTTTACTCAGAGGTTTGGCAGGTTTTTTTTAACGTCGTAAGATGGAAGTGAAATTTTAATTTAAAAAAATGCACGACTGGATCGTACGTACTTGCCCTTATGTTCGATCACATTATATGGAAGAGATTATTAATAGTTTCTATTATAAAATATATTTTTAAAGTCGTTTTTTATTTAATTTCCTATTTAAAAAAATTCTTAAAATTAAAAAAAAAAAACAAAAATTCAGAAAAATTGTTCATACATTTTCGAAATATTGAATTTTTTTCAAAAATCCAAAAAAAAAACAATTCAAAGAATCTGCAGTGTACAAATTTTGATCGAAATCCGTTGAACCGTTTATGAAAAAGTCGAAAATAAAAAAAATGGTGGTATGGCAGGCACCGTTAATAACAAAATATGTAAAAAAAAATGTTTTGCCAAATTGTAGACAATACCTAAAGTAAAAGTAGTACAGATCCTTTTTTTTAATCAAAATCTTTAGAGCCGTTTTCGAGATAAATTTGCATGGGAAATACAGTAATTTTTGGGTCTAAAACAACGATTCAAAAATCCATTTTAGACAATCACTTAAAACACCTAAGTACCAAGTTTGAAAAAAAATCGGCTCAGTCGTTTAGGCTGTAGAGCATTGTACAGGCAGACGGACAGACTGAATTGCGGGACCCACTTTTTTAGTGTTCTCTATCATCGTAATCTCAAGTTTTGATTAAAATCTCGAGTTCGATTTTTTTCCAAATGCAAAACTTGCGCTATACGACCTATATATCCAAGTAAAAAGGAGTCATTAAAAACGTCTATTTATAACACTATACGCTCAAAAGAATTTATGTTAGCGAATAATGCATAATTAATAATGCATATACATACATATATTTATAAAAGATTAAAAATGATAAACATATTTTTTACCGCAAATGTGTGATAAGCTGTAAAGATGGTAACTCGTGCGTGAGTATTTATAGGGCATGTTTTGCATTTGTAAAAAATCGAGATTTTGATTAAACTCGGCATTAATATATTCGAGAACACGAAAAAAACTGTTCCCGAAATTACTTCTTTCTGTCTATAATATCTGTCTAATAAGATTAACCGACTGAATAACTTTTTTTCAAGGTTGGCAATTATTTTTCTTTAATGTTTCGCTTAACCCGAAAAAGCGGTATCTGTCATACAGCCATTATGAACAAGCTTACTCATAATTATATCAAAAAACTAACAATTTTTGTACAATTCTATTTTTTCGTTTTCCATTTTTTTTATTCATTATTTGATATATTTGGAACGCTTGGATGATTTTTTTTAAATATATCTTATAAATTATATTTTTAAGTTTTTAAAATTGCCATACAAAACTTAGACATTTTATGTAAAAAACGACTTAAAATATATTAATTTTCTACTAAGAATCTTGTGTTTACGGTGTGGTCAAACATAAAAGGTTCGATCCAATCATGTATTTTATTTGTTTAATATTTATCCCTGCTTCATATGATTTTTGTTAATATGATTTTTGCTGGACCGAAACAAACAACTGTTTTCACATCATCGGTACACATAAATTTAAAAAGTTACTATGTAATTAAACAAATCAATTATAAATTAATAAATAAGATGGATGGTGCGTAATAATAAAAACGAATTATTATTATAGTACACATATTAAATGTTCGCGCATGTATCAAAATTCAGAGACACTCGTGTCACATTTGGCATGTGCATAGACATGAGCCAAACTGCTAGTTGAAATATCTGTTACTGCTACTTTTAAATAACAGTTATAAACACCTGCTACTGAAATATACAATTAGGGATCAAAAATTTTCAGTAAAATAACAATTTTAATAAACTATTTTCTACTCCAATTTTAAATTAATTATGCATTAATTTATTAACTATATTCCGCTATTCGGTTCGATCTAAATTCTCGATTGACCAAATTGCTTAATTCCATCAGTTTTTATATTTTTTAGTTTTCACATTAGTTTTTATTTATTAAAAAAGTTTCAAGCATTACTGCCTTTGCCAGAAGAACTAGGGAATTCAATTAGTTGCATTTGCAAAGTTAATTAACTTAATTATTTGTTATGTGAAAAGATTATCAAAATAAAGATTTAAAAATTTTAAATCTTATTTCAATAACATGTATTTTCGATCTGCTAATACCCTGTTACTGAATGACCCTTACTGAAATATCTACCCATTTCCATTTGTACGTTGGTCTGTCAAAAATCAGAGTCCATGTGTCAAATCTCAGAGACATATTGTCAAATATGACGATCGAATTTTTGAATTATGTGGTATTATCATACCTACATATATAGTAAATCATAAAATAATGTACTTGTTTAAGTTTGATAAATTATTCACAAGTCGCAAACTAAACCCAATTGTTTCATTTACGTTCAATGTTAATTAATCCTATTTCGATTAAAACAGCTTTTTTTAAATCTTTATGTAGGTATTCAAATTTTTTAAGAAGTTTTTTTTTATTTTTTTTATTTATTTTTTTTTACAGAAATTATAGATCCGAGCCAAGAAGAAAGACTGAAATAATTTATAAAGAGTCAAATAAGTATAATTCTTTTCATTGTGACAGCCCGATGTACGTACAAAACAATTGAATTTACATTCTTACTCTCACATTATACTTTTGTTTTAGAGAGGGAGAAAATGAGGAAGCCGTTCTTCGGGAAAAATTTAACAAGACCATCCAACCTATTTTAGATGAGCTGATCAAGACGGAAGAATCATATGTGGATAATTTATTAATGGGCATTAAAAATTATGGTAATATTTTTTCGAGAAAGGATCTTCCACCAGGATTGAGAGGAAAAAAATATGTATTGATTGGAAATATTGAGCAAATTGCTGAATTTCATCGTGATGAGTTTCTACCCATGTTACAGAGGAATAAAGATGATCTTAAAAGCCTGTTTGATGAATTTTCAACTTTTATTGATGTTGGTGACTATATAAATTATTTTATTAACTTAATTTTATTTTAATAATTTCTTTATATGTTATTTTACTATGAAGGAAAACTGCTTCTACGCATACGTACTGTTTACGATGAACAAGAAAAGGTCACTCAAACTGTGTGAATTACACAAGGAATATTTTAAGGTACCTAGTTTTCTATTTTGAATTTTGAAAATAAACTAAAAGTGCACCATTATGATGCACTTTCTAATATTCAAGACCAGATGTGACTCCAATTGAGTTTTATGGCATTTACTTTAGCATTCCAACTCTATGATTCTAATAAAATTTATACCGTCCAACAATTACGTAACTTCGACCATTTGGCTAGGCTTAATATACTTGTTAATGATCAATTATTTTTAAAAATAGGCTATTTTGTCATTATTTAATTAAATAGTTTTAGTTGATCGCATATGCATAAGAATTAATTGATTTCGTTCCCAAACCAGGATCTTGGTTGTATTTGTGAAAATTTGAAAAACTTTCTTGTAATGAAAAGAAACATTTCCAGTTTCCAAAGAGAGTACTCAACTTTACATATCTAAAGGGTTTTTCAACAGGGACGGTACAAAAGTAGAGCGACAGGGACAGCAAACGACGCCATATTTTTATGCCGCTCTTTTGACATTTCTCTTCAGTAAGGTTTGCCATTTCATGATGGAAAGATATAACGAGTCGAACGAGTCGAAATTATTAAAATTTACAACCGAAATTCGGAGTCAGTGGCCTCAACGTTAAGACCGCTACGACTAATTTATGGCCGTCATAATCGTCCTAGCAGATCAAGAATTGAGCGTCTAGTGGAAAAATTTGAATCCACAGGCATAGTACAAAATGTTCCCGTGCCAGTGAGACAAAGAAGTTCCCGTAGTGTCGAGAATGTTGCTGCCGCTGAGGCTTCAGTTGCAGAAAGCCCAAATATGTCTCTCACACGTCGTTCTCAAGCGTAGGTCATCTCTGTCACGTCGTTGTGGCGAATTTTGCGAAAAGATCTTGGCCTACATCCTTACAAGATTAAATTGACGCAAGAACTGAAGTCGCTTGACCACCAGAAGCGTCGTATGTTCGTGAATTGGGGCTGAGCAAAAACTTGAATATGATTCGGATTCATTTCTGGCTGAATGGCTTCGTCAATAACAAAATATGCGGTATTGGTCAGGCAGCAATCCACACGTACTCCATTAGTCATCATTGCATCCCGAAAAAATTAAGGTTTGGTGTGGTTTATGGGCCGGCGGCGTCATTGGGCCGTACTTCTTCCGTGATGATGAAGACCGGCACGTTACTGTGAATGGGGATCGCTACCGGTCAATGATAACCGAATATTTTTGGCCCCAATTGGATGATATGGACTTGGAGGACATGTGGTTCAAACAGGACGGCGCCACAAGCCACACAGCGAATGTCACAATCAATTTATGGGAAACCAAGTTTGGAGAACGTGTTATCGCACGAAATGGTCCAGTCGCTTGGCAGCCTCGGTCGTGCTATTTGACGCCGTTAGACTATTTCCCGTGGGGCTACGTCAAGTCTGTGGTCTATGCCAACAAGCCAGCGACTACTGATGAACTTCGTTCGAATATCAAACGCAGAAGTATCGGCCGATTTATGCTTGAAAACCGTCAAAAATTGGGTTCACCGTCTGGAATTCTGCAAGCGTACCCGTGGTGGCCATGCAAAAGAAATCGAGTTCCATACATAATGGCATCGAACGTACTTTCACAGGAATAAAAATTTCATTAATATCCAAAACCGTTTTTTTTATTTAAAAAAACGTTTGTAGCGCTCTAATTGAAAAACGCGATATAACTTTCGGTTAACTGAAATTCTCAGTTTAGAAAATGGTGATAGTTTTTAGTTGTTGAATCATTTGTTTCGATTTGAAGATGGGCCGGATCCAAGAGAATTATTGGCATAGTAGCCGACCTGTCGACCTTACTTATCATAAGCGCAGGAACCAAAGCGCTTGAGCAGTATAAATGACCCAAAAAGCCAGTTTAATTCATTGGAACCATCGGATCAGGCAATGTACTTTCGTCCCAATATAAAAAAGGATGGTTTTCCTCTCTTACGTACAAGCACGATGTTTTCACTTGCGATATACAGTCAAACTTCGGAAAGTCGAATTTCGGTAACTCGAATAAAATTGAAATTTGTTTACAATAGCGTGAAGCCTGAAGTTTATATATAATTATTGATTGATAACTCGAACTTCTATAACTCTAATGTCTCGATAACCCGAAGATATTATTTGGTGTCAGCTTCAATAAGTCGAGTTTTTAGGGGAACTCTCGAATTCTGTGGATTTTGACAAGCTCATTTTATAATGTATGCCATTTGTGAGCACTGTGTTTGGATGTTCTACTACCTTGTATACATATTATTATGTTGAAAGTTGTCAATCCGTTCAGAATGAGTAAAAGCTGACATGTTCCGATGTTAGAACACACATTATTAATTCCATATACTTATGTATTACACGAATTTAAAGTCTTATTTAAAAAAAAAATAGCTAGCATGCGTCTTCTGACGTTGTGAGCAGTTTAAAAAAAAGACGAAATAAAAAGTGTCAAGCAATTGGCGTAGATATTAACAGGCAGTGTGTAATTTTTATTAAAATTAAAGCTAAAAGTAGTTTTGTGTTTTACTTGATAAATCAAAGTCTTGATAACTCGAATTATTTTTTTGGCAAGTGATGGTTCGAGTTGTCGAAGTTCGACTGTATATACATAGGTACGAGTACTATAGGGCAAGTTTTGCATTTGGAAAAAAAATCGAACTCGAGATTTTAATGAAACTTGACATTACGATGATAGAGAACACCAAAAAAGTGGATCCCGCAATTCCGTCTCTCTGCCTGTCTGTACAACTCTCTACAGCCTAAACGGCTGCAGCGATTTTCTTCAAACGTGGTACTTAAGCGTTTTAGGTGATTGTCTAAAATTAATTTTTGAATCGTTTTTTTAGGTCCAAAACTAACGGTATCTAGCATACAATTTTTTCTACCATCTCAATTATCTCGAAAACGCTCTAACGATTTTAATAAAAAAGTGTGTGCACTATTTTAGGTGCACTTACATTTCGGTCAAATTTTTTGTTTAAATATTTTGTTATCAACGGTACCTGCCATACAACAATTTTCTTATTTTTAACTTTTTCTGAAGCGGCTAAACGGATTTCTATCAGAATTTTTATCATTCTAATTTCATTTTTGTCATTCAAATTATAAATAATACTGCATACCAAAATTTTCGAAAAATATTAATTTGGATTAAAAAAAAAAATTTGTTTTAATGTGACTGCTCGATTTTAGTACTAATTCACGACTCTTTTTATTTTTAATATAGCACCTGCAATCTGAACTAAACGACAAATTGGGTGTTAACAGCTTCCTAGTACAACCGATACAAAGAATGGCCAGGTATCCGCTTATTCTTCAGCAGTTTTTATCGGTAATAAAGTCCATACACAAATTTACTTGATTTAAAAATAATTACTTTACAGACGCTCTTCAAACATTGCGACTTCTATTTCAAATCTATGATCGAACCGTGTTTTCGAGTGGATACAAAAATGCGCACTTTGCTAACAATTACGAACGAATCAGAAGTTATAAACGATATTGTTGAATCGAATGATGTAATTCCATTTTATAATTTTATATAAATAATTTTTTATTTTTTTTTCTAATTACTTAGTTTAATGTAATGTATCAGGGAATGTTCAAAAAAGTCAGTGAATTCTTCGTTTTTGATCATAGTTTAAAACGTGGCTATCGATCGAAAGTATTCATTTTTGAAAAATGTTGCATTTACACTGAAATAAAAGACAAACGCTTGATATTTCGTGGCTGTTATCCATGCGAGAGGATTGGAATAATATCAAATAAGAAGACGTTCACACTTTTCTATCAGAAGCGAAAAACCCAGGAATGTGATTTTAGTGCAGATTCAGCTCTGTGTGAGAAATGGGTCGAGTTAATAACTGAAATGATTAATTCGTTTGCAAAAGAAGAACGAAGAAAATTAAAAGAAAAATATTCCAAAGAGAATGACCATGCCCACCGTCGACCACCTAGCTTATCACAATTTAGAAATTCAAATCGTTTTAGCTCAGATAGTGGAATTGGAAACATGTGGTACCTGCCTAAGCCAGTAGATGACACCTAAGATCAAGAAAAGAAGTAAACGTGGTATGCTGTATATAAGGAAGGACATTGTGATAATTTGTCAGTTGTGAGGAGTTGAAATTTTGCGTTTTAAATTACCAAATGTATTAATTTATTTCTCTTGTTAGCATTGTTTCTAAATTTTTAGTTAATTTGTTAATAAAAGTGTTCCGTTATAAGATCTATTTTTTATTTTGTTATGCCTTAAACTGCCGAAAATGGTACAAATCAAAGCTTTTCATTTCTATATGAGAGCTAATATTACTTCTTAGCCTGTGCCGTCACAATAATTTATGTAAGACATACTTGTCATTCTGTGCATTCGTATACTAGCAGAACCGTTTTTGATTTGCTTCATAGTTTTAAGAATAATTCTTTTGTAGTTAGCTTCAAAAAAAATATTAAAATAGCTTCAACTAAAGAAGAGATCGGTAAACAGATACCTAAAATGATCTTACTTCACTCCACTAAATCAAAATAAGGAATACGCTCTACCCAAAATCAATTGAATGTTCATTTTTCATTCAACAAAAATAGCAACTTATGAATTTTAGTTTGAAGAAGAACAGCTCACATACAAAATAAAAATAGCATATACAAATGACAAGAATGCGAGGACTCGGTCTTAGACTTGAATTAAATCAGTTTTTTGCTTTGGCCAAACTGTTAATTTCCTAACGGTCTTAAACCATTTTTTCGTACTGTCCAGTTTTTGCGTACGAACTTTCAGTTGACTTTTTTTCGTTTTTATTTTTATTAATTTGAATGCAAGTCAATTTTTCTAGTGAAAAAGAAGTTGCAGAATTGTGCTATTGTTTCATTATCAACATTCAAAAAAAAAAAAAACAAAACTATGATGACAGGCTTCATCCTGCATAGTTTCAAAATATTATGTTGAATTATAACTAATTAAACACAATGCTCCTTTTGATTTAAAACAAAAAACTTCAAACAGGAGAAGAAACTTCGAACTAGCGTGCGATAAGGTTGAATATATGTTTTCAATTATATTTGTTCAAATATAAAGGGTTATCCATTTTGCGGTTTCAAAAGTAAACGTAAATAAAACACATATAAAATATTTTTTTTTCATGATATTTCTTTTTTATTATAAAGCTTGAACGTTGACATTATGTGTAAAATACTACATCATTCAAATGACCACCACGCGAATTGTTGCAAGCATCGATTGTTTTGAGGTAATTTTCGACCACTTTTTGACGCATATTGGGCGGTATCTCAGCCATAACTTGACGAATGTTGGTTTTCAAGTGGTCAAGAGTTAAAGGTTTATCTGCATAAACACGGTTTTTGCGAAGCCCTACAAAAAAAGTCCAGCGGTGTCAAATCGAATTGTCTTTGTATCCAGTTGATATCACCACGACGAGAAATTACGCGGCCAGGAAATGTCTCTTGCAATAAAGCCATATTCGCTCGAGTTGTGTGGCATGTGGCAACGTCTTTTAACAAGACACATATTCTCCAAGTCGTATTCTTCAATAGCAGGCAAAAAAACGTCGGTTATCATATGACCATAACGCTCCGAATTGACGGTGGTTCCATTGTCGTTTTCGAAGAAGTAAGGTCCAATCACACCTCCGGACCAAAGAGCGCCCCAAACAGAGACTTTTTGTGGATGTAATGGCCTCTTTTCAATTATTTAAGGATTCTCAGAACCCCAAATACGACAATTTTGTTTATTAACATACCCACCGAGTGAGAAATGTGCTTCGTCGCTGAAGAAAATTTTGTTCGAAAAATCGCCGTTCACCGCCTGTTCAGGCACCATTCGACGTATCTACGACGTTGTGAATAGTCAGCTGGCTTCAGTTGTTGTGTGAGTATATAAATGTAGGTGTAGATCCAAATGAAAAATACGCCATAATGTGCCGTAGGACAGTCCTTATTACTGAGAACGACGATGAATCGACACATTCGGGTCTTCGGCAACACTTTCACTTACAGCAGCGATATTTTCAGTGGTACGAGCGAAACGATGATGCACAGACCTTACAATATCTGCAACCAATAAAGTCTCTTCAAATTTCTTCACAATTTTGCCAATTGCTTGCGTAGTTGGACGATTATGTAAACCATAATCTCCTCTTAAAGAACGATATGTGGCTGTGGCAGAATCAATATTTTTGTAGTAGATTTTAACAATTTTTATGCGGCGTGCGATCCATTTTCGTAAATGTCAGACTTTCAACTGAAAAAAAAATTAGATTAACAACTTAGTTTGACAGATGTCGGATTCCACCCCCCTATACTTTTGAAACCGCAAAATGGATAACCCTTTACTATACACTTTATTCCTTATATTTTTAAGAATGATTGCATGTCTGGGATAATATGAATAAAGAATATGAGGTTAATGATTCTAACTGATATAGTGAAAGTAATGAAAAAATAAAGGCTACAATTGCGGTGGAAAAGCAGCTCCCCTCAATTATCCCGACCATTAGTTTTTTTTACATGGATGAGTTATGAAAGTTTAAAAACAGTTTGTCGATGATAAAATAACTGCGCAGCCTGCGCAAACAAACTTGATCACCAAAGCAGAAACAGATAGTTTAAGTTCAACTTGATACTCCTTCAACTTCATTAATGCAATATTTATTTAGCAATAGTCAGCCTCATCGTGAATTTCACCCGAAAAGTATTCCACGCGAAAAAATCACTGTTTTTCTTTTCTACTTTCTATACTAGTCAACTGGTGAGTCCAAGTCAAATCGGCGGGAAGAAACGCAAAATCATGTGGGCTAAACGCAGTACAAAATATATTTTGATTCAATAATAATTCAACAAGTTCGATTAAATATAATGCTTAGTCTTCTATTTTGCTGATCATTTTCACTTTTCACTAGTATATAGAATTTGTATTAAGGGTATTCATGCAACGGCGGAAAACCCAGATAAACTTCAGAAACCAGATCATTTAATCTCCGCAAAAATGAACTGTCAAATTTTGTATTGGAAAACTATTCTGAAAAGCAGATACATTTATCTCACGAATTTGATGTAGAAAAGGAAGAAATCAACCACATACAGTTATGTTCTTTTCGACTGGTTATCCGGAAGAACTCTCCGATCTGGAAGAGTATTGCCAAACTGTACATCAGCACAGATTTCTACAGGCAGTTTGCTTGTTTAACAGTTTCTTCGGGTTGGTTGCACACATATGTATATAAAGTTCACTGCTTGGCAAAATATAGCATTTGGGGTAGGGACAAATTTGAGTGTGCAAGGTTTTTTTTGGATTTAAATAGGTTCGGTTGGAAGCCAGATATGTACTTCATCTTAGAACTCAAACACACTACACAAGATACGTATATGATATACAGTAAAACCCAAATAAGTTCCTCACGCTAAATGCCCTACTTTAATATGCACTCATGCGGGTTAGGCAGTCATAAAAAACCCGCTTAAGTGCATATATGTACTTATCTCTATATTAACATATACAAAAATTTATACAAACATTTTTGAAAAAAAAACATTTAATTCAAAATAGCTTTTAACGGCCTTTAGTCAATACAATTTGCGTTTTGTCCCGGCGATCTCATTTCTATTCATCAGTTGGCTAGTGAGGGCCTTAGCAATACGCAGTTTTTGTTAAGTTAATTTCATCTCATATGGACTTTTTTGACAAGAAACGAATGTGAACTATATACAACAAGATTACAATTTTTAATCATTAAAATTGGAAGATAAAAGGCCACACATAGTTAATTAGGAAGGTGTTTTGTATTATATTTAACTGGACGTGTTAAATTGATTCAAAATAGATTTTAACGGCCTTTGGTCCACGAATCATTATAATAGATTAAGATTGTTACTTTTTTACTTATAAATTTTGAAGCATAAAACAAAAGCGGAAGCGGTATATGAAAACAAACTGTTGTATCTTATCAGCTAATTTCAAATGTATACTTAAAAGAATTTTTGTCAGGCAAAGTTCTATAAAAGTATACAAAATATAAGGCAATTAAGCGGGAAAGGTATTTAAGCGGAATGTCCTTATACGATGAGTTTTATATGAAAAAATCCTCAGAATTTTGGTTCCAAAAAAATAAAGGTTCTTATGCGGGTTAGGCACTTAAGCGAGAGGCACTTATCCAGGTATTACTGTATTATCAACATAAATGTGTACTTGTTTACCAACCAACTTAGAATTCAAATGCCCAACAACCCAGAAGAAACAGCTTTTTCTCTGACACAGTACATAGCAGCGTTGCCACAAAGAAAAGAATTTTGAGGGCCTGTTTGAGGGCCATTTCCAAAAAGTGAGGGCCAATACTCGTCAGAATTTTTCTTTCAAAAAAAAACTTTAACAAATATAAGGCAACATAAATATTTATTAATATAGTCACGTCAGTCTGAATTCAGTGCGCTTTCAATAAGCGTTTTTCTTTTTGAGCTCTGAACAGATCACTTAGCAGAGCTGAACATGTCAAGTACGCTCTGAGCAGAGTTTGACCTTTTTTCTTTTTTTTATGTTTTTTGTTTAATGTTAAGTTCCTTGTTGATTAAACGTTTTTTTGTTTAAATAACGTTTAAACAAATAAAATTGACGAAATATGTTTTTTACGAAACCCTTGTCAAATATTTTATTCATTAGACAAATCTTACAAACTGCATTTCCGTATTTACATGCCATCGTCAGCTTCACGTTTTAAAATCAACCAAAGAAAGACATTTAAAATAGAAATAAAAGACAAATGCCGTTGGTGTGTGCGCGCATAACTCGAGAACGGATGGTTCAATTTTCATGATTTTGGGCTTGATGAATTCGTATTGACCCAAGGAAGGACAAAGGGCACTACAGGAAAAGCCCGAAAAATTTCCAAAAAAATTGGAAATCAGGATCATCCTCTTTTTATATCTCGGGAACGGTTTCTTCGATTTTCACGACTTATGAATTCCAACACAAAATCGACCAATACATGTCGCATTTAATCGAGAAATAGAGCGAGAAAAGGATTTCGATCGAGTCACATTAGTCATGCAGTTCGAACAAATGTGCCAATGTTAAATCAAGAACCAAAGAAATTATACGATGAATTAATGCAGGCAGCCGATAACGGAAATGATGGCATTTTCTTCATCGATGCACCCGGTGGAACTGAGAAAACATTCCTGATTTTGTTTATTATTCGTTCGAGATCTGACATTGCTTTAGCACATGCTTTTTCTGGGAAAGCGGCTACGTTGTTGGAAGGAGGTCGAACAGCTCGAACAGCCATTGAACCTGCAAGTGAATGAATAACCTACATGCAACATCTGAAAGAACTAAACGATGGCGAAAGCTTTGCAGCAATGCAAGATTATCATCTGGGCCGAGTGCACAATGGCTCACAAACGTGCATTGGAAGCCTTAAGTCGTACGTTGAAAAATTTACGAAATGATAAACGACGTTTCGGTGGTGCAATGATTTTACTGTCAGGCGATTTTCGGCAAAATATGCCTGTCAATCCAAGATCAACTCGGGCAGATGAATTGAACGCTTGCCTGATATCATTGGCCAAATGGCAATACGTGAATAAATTGCAATTCAAAACAAATATGCGAGTCGCTTTACTTCAGGCAATTATTGGCGATCGGCAATGGCGTGATACCAGTGGACTTAGTCACCGACCTGATTGAATTTCCGCCAAATTTTTGCCACTTTACAACAACGCCGGAAGAGCCCATCAAGAATGTTTTCCCGTATATTGCTCAAAATTATGATAACCATGATTGGCTGAGTTCACAAGCGATTTTGGCTGCGAAAAACAAGGATGTCGATCATTTGGATTTTGTCATTTAAAATCAAATCGACGGAGTTACCTAGTCTTATTCAAATCCGTGGACTCCGTGATAGATGAAAACGAAGCCACCAACTATCATACGGCATTTTTTAATTTTTTGGATGTTCCGGGCTTTCCGCCACACAATTTAAAATTGAAAGTCGGCTCAGTTTTAATTTTGCTGCGCAAACTCAATGCACCAAAACTTTGTAACGGAACGCGTTTGATTAAAAAGAACATCAAATCAAATCTAATTCCACGGATTCCGCTTATTCCGAACGATTTGCAATTCGTGTTTAAGCGCTTTCAATTTCCGGTGCGTCTCGCTTTTGCTATGACAATCAATAAATAGCAGGGACAATCTCTGGATGTTTGTGGCATCAATCACGAATGCCCATGAAACGATCATTAATTTGTTGACAAAAGGAAAGGATGAATAAAGAGAAAGTTACATATTATTTTATTTTACGCCATCTGCTCGTACATTTTATTTTGAGCTCATAGCTCACAGCTAGCTCTGATTAAAAAAAGAAATACAACCTGAACGCTCTGATATTGTGTCTAAGCTAAAAATGAATTTTCACTTCCCTGCTCTGAGCTTAAAGAGATAAACGCCTACTATGTGAACTTGGTTATGGAGATAACACATTGACGATTTTTGTGATGAAATAAGAAACATTACTTTATAAAAAATTACAAAAAATATATGATATGCGGCCATTTCTTTTTGGATCCGGGGTAATGACCAAACTAAAAAAAAGAGGGCCAAATGGCCCGATCGGGCATATTATGGCATGGTCTGCTCTTAATTCGTAGAGCGCCCGATATCTGTATTGATATACAATACAGTATGCAATACGCCATCCGGGATTACAATCGAACAAGTAAGGTGAATTCTAATATGAGTGTATGTGTAGGCAGGAAAACAACAAAACAATGACATGAAAATGTAGGGTAGGGTGATGTTCATCGATGTTTGGCAAAACAACGATGTTAGACGAAAACAATATCGATGTTTATAAGCAGCATCGATGTTAAGATTCAAAACATCGACTTAAAATAAGCCGACATTTTTTTTCAATGAACACATGCTTATAAATGTTAGACCGAGCTCGAAGGAACTGCACTTCAGCGGAACTACGCTGACAGCACATCTAGTTATTTATGTGCAATTGTATGAAGTTCAATTGCCGCTGAGTGCGATATATGCATTTCATATATACACGTAAAGGGAAAAGAAAATTACGATATAAAAACTTTGCTACAATTTTCACCTACCTACCTAATTTAAATTTATAATATATTGAATTTTTATTCGATTTTGGAACGTGGTATTATATTTCAAAAAATGCATTAAAAAAACATCGAAGTTAAACATCGATATTTTTGATCCTATAATTTCCCACATCGATGTTGCTGTTTTCGATCTTAACATCGATGTATTTCAGTATGGCTCATACCTTCACAACATTGTTGTTGACTTGAATTCGAGTTTGAAATGTAATGTATGAGTATGTCCGTGTTTCTGGTTTTGATTCTTACATCAAATCCAGAAGGAAATTTCTCTTCTATCCAGGAAAAGAACTGTCATTTGATACGAGTCGAATAGTTTCAGAAGCACTCGAAAGACTTCGGAAGCCTTCAGGAAGACCAATCGAAAAGGCCATTAGTTTAACGAACAGCTGGTTATTTCGCACATTTACGCAAGTATTTTTAAGGGGTAGTTAATTCAAACGTTTCTCCGAAAGTGTTTTCGGAAATGCGTGTGAGCTCTCCCCAACTTTTTCAAAGCTTCTGATATTCCTTCTTTGAGAACCAGGTTTTCTGCCAACTTGAGTAAAAGGATCCAACTACATTCCTTATCTTGCGATAGACTCTTCACAGCACCGTAGGATGTGGCCTCTTTTGCCACTTCGTCTCTTGCGGATAACATTGTCGATGGGAATTTCTCCAGAATCAGTTTTTCGATGGAGTTCTTATTTGAAAATGGTATTCGGCGAGAAAATCATAAGGATGTTACGGCGACATCTATTCACAAAATCTTGCAGTTTCTGTGACATAGCCGGTCACTTTTCATGGACTATTTCTGGGTTTCGTTTTGTACACTTCCTGCTTGACATAACCATATGAAAAAAAGTCTGGTGCAGTCAGGTCAGGTGACCTTAGGGGCAGCGGAAAGTGCAGTTTCTGGATATCAATTGGTTTGGGAATTTTCGTTGGAGCTCCGCCATAACTTGTGTGGCTGATTGTGCACTTGCTCCATTTTGTTGAAACCAAATCCTGCTGAAATTGATACGTCTTCGGCGAAGTTCTGGGAAAAAAACTCCTTCAACATCTTTAAATAACGGTCCCCATTGACAGTTTCTGTTACACCGTTTTCTTCAAAGATGTATGGCCCGACAATACACCTTGATAAAACTGCGCACCACACAGTGACTCGTTCTGGGTGCAGTTCCGCCTCATGAAACATTTATGGATAAGATTCACTCCATATACGGCAATTTTGCTTGTTAACATTGCCGTTTAAGTCGAAATGGGTCTCATCAGACATGAACAAACAATTTATCAATATGTTGTCTTCTTTGGCAATTGCAATCATTTTTCGGCAAAATTCCAGGCCAACAGGCAAATCCTGAGGGCTTTACTTGCTTGTAATTTGGACTTTGTACGGAAACAAGTTTAAGTCATCATGAAGTATCCGTTGTAATGACCGTCTGCTAACTCCAATTTGGCCCGATAAGTTTCTAGTCGAAACACTTGGATTTGCCTGTATTGCCGATGCAACAGCCACGGTTGTATCCTGAAACCGAACATTGGGATCTCGATGATACGGTCTTCGTTTGATACTTCCAGATTCGGCAAATATGTTCACCAGCCTTATAATGGTCCATCTACTCGGGGGATTACCGCCAAACTCCAGCCTAAATTCCCTTTCGACAGAAATGACGGACTGCAAAGAATGGTATTGGCACAATCCAAATCCTTTTTCAGTATCCCAAGCATTCATTTTGATAAATCTAAATAGTAGCCTACAAAATAAAAAAAAAAATAAAATAAGCCGCACTATTCGTGTTCCACCCTGTCTAAGGACTCTACGTTGGAGCTAACAGTCACAGATTGGTCTTCGTACTGTAGACGTTGGTCCTCCACACTTTTGACAGCATGCCGAAATCAGCTTCCTCTTAGCAATTTCGGCAGTTGACATCATAATCTGTGGTCTTTTAAGACCACACTTCCTAGGTACAGAAAGTTGGCCACCGCTTCAACCTGCTTTCCTGCAACGTTAACTTAAGCAGAGTTTGCAGAAATGTGGAGTATCTTCGTTTTCCCGTTATCGATCGTCAGCCCAACTTTGATCTGATCTGATGATTTTTAGATTACCCAACATCTGGTGGAGATGCATGATGTTGTGTGAAAGCGAGCAAATATCGTATGTGTAATCAAGATGTAGTAGAAAGGAGGACATTGTTCATCGAATTCCTCGTGCTTGTTAAAAAATTTTTTTCTAAAATAAAAAAAACGGTACCTGCCATATAAATGTTAAAAAACCGTTAAGAAAAAAATATTTTTGTCAAAAATGGCTCCAAGAATTTTTAGAAAAAAAATTGTTTGTTCTTAAATTAGTACATTTCACTTTCAGTATACAAATATTTTTTTTTTGCGTACTTATTAACGGTACTTCCCATAGAACCACTTTTAATATTTTCAACCTTCTCACTATTAGATGGACGGATTAAAATTATTTATTTGTTAACCGTTTTTATTTAGGAAACGTTTTTGTTCGCATTTCTTTTTACTTTAGTTTCACTTTTATAATTACTTGGTATAATTTTCGTTAAAGTTGTTTTTGTTTGTTAAATTCAAGTAAACACTTTTTGGATATAAACTTAATTTTGCAAATGTGAATAAAACCTTGAAAGAAGCTATAATGGATGATAAGAAAAGAAGTTTTCCTGTTTTACTTAAGTGAAACCATGTCACATTGAAGACATTTTTCAGAGGGTGCTGAAGTTGGCTGAAGGTTTCGGAGAAGATGATATGATCTGAAAGCGATCACACGCTCTCTATTGGGCGAATTTAAAAATGACCGAAGATTCCTACGTAGGATGGCTAATTGCCTTACTACCTCAACATCTGCAGTGCGTTGATGTGACAATATACCTGATTTGTGTTTTTGTTTGCAGGCGAGGTTAAGTTTCCGGCAAGATACCCCCCGTCCAACGAGCTGACGCCGTGAGTGTGCAAGCATGCAATTTTCAGCGCACAATACGCTCGGAACTATTAACATTGGCAACTTCGATTTTATCACGTTTGTGGTCGCAAATCTGTTTTCTATACAAATTCTAGGCAAGCCCCTTTCTGATCTCGGAGTAAAAATTGGCTCCCTTCTCCATCTAGTTTTACTCTGCGGGCTTTATCGGTGTCCTAATTCACCGTTTGCCTTAATTCTTCACACACTAGCCTCAGAAACCACCAATCTTCGGGATATTTCGCGGTTGCGAAAACTTAAAGCATTAATAAAGGCCTTAACTTTTGCTTTTTAACGTGGTGTAAGGTCTCACTCACGCTTGGTAAAAATGTCACAATTTGTTTGTTTTTTATTCTTGTACGCAAACCAAATAAACATCCGTGTTTTTCAAAGCCTTCATAAACCACAAAATCACGTAAGCATTGTAACACATTGTGTGTCAAGAATAAATTCAAAATATACCAATAATTTGTTTCTGAAATAAAAATTACTATCTAGGTATAAGGTTCAAAATCAAAATCATTGCGTATAATCTATCAATAATAATATGGCCAGGGAGTGATTGTTTTTCTTTTTACCAAAGTTTTTTTTTCCGACAAAATTGATACGAAAGTGAACATTCTTCCATACCTATGCGAGAATTTAGCTATCGAGCACTTATTTAAATTGTCGCAATTCATATTATGCTATTAACGCTTTAACATACAAGAACCAACAGCTGAAAGCTCTAAATCAAAACAAATAATCATGTTCTCATTCTCATATTTTGTTGATAATATAATAACTATATTATAGCGCACTCACAACAATACAATTCTCTCTCTATTGTATTGACCAGTGATGGTAATTTCCTTTCCTCTAAATGAAAAGTACCATCTCATATAAAGTTAACATTCATTTATTTATTTATATTTAACATTACATACACATTAACCAAAGCAGATTATATAAATTTAAGTTCGAATCCAAACAAAATTTTTAGAAACGGGTATTAGCCATGAATCAACGAAAATAAGATTACGACACTTCTTTGTTCTTATTATTTTAATGACGTCATATGTACAACAAAATCCATTATTCTACAAACAACAACAATTTGCAGATATTGTTTCACATATTACTTCAATAAAATAAGAAAAACAAATAAGTGTCGTAATATTGTTTTATTTGATTCATGGGTATTAGCCATTAGTGTATCGAATTTGTGTTTGTTAATTTATTTAAAAAATTCACGTCCCTGATCACATCAGAGATCTTATTGTATACTTGAAACCAAAAAAGCTTAACTTGTCACCTTCTTGTGCTTTGATTAAGTTTTAAAGACATGGTGTTAAAAATTGTTTCAACAGAACGGAATGTGATCTCATCGTCTCTGTACGCGACAGTTCGGGTCGGAATATTATATGTTTTCATCGGTGTTGAATTTTTTGTTTTCAATTTCAATTCAAGTAATTAAAATTTTTAGTCTGAACGTCTCGGAATAATGTTATCCCACATTATTAATCTCTCACTGTTCGACATCTCCTCTCTTATAATATGTTCTGTGGTAGCACTGTGCGTGACGATATTGTCTAAAAAACAACAACACAAAAGTGATCTATTGGAGTACGTTATGATTTTTGCATTAATTTAAACTTTTTTTTTTTACCAAGGTTTTGTTTTGTTAATGAGGAATGTGCTGTCACAACAAATTGCCTCACTTAATCGTTCAAGTTATTCACTTTTTAATAGTCATCTGCGTCCAATAGAAAAATAAGTTTTTCACACTTTTTATTTTTTTGCTGCTTTGATATAAAATACAAAATTGTTTGTTATTTAAATGTGTGAATGAGTGATTAAAAAAGGCGGTTGATGTCATATTCATAAACGAAATCTAATTCAATAAATGATTAGATATTTATGTAGATTAAATATATTTTGTTATCAATATGTGAAAGTTGTATTTGTTTTTTTAGGAAATCTACACAGAACTTGTTGCAATCGAGTTCTTGTACATTGGCGTCCCCATGTCCAACAGATTTATACAATCATGACGAATAGTAAGAAATGCAACATTTTACCTTCTGTTTCTTAACTATTGACTAAAAAAAAAAAATAATATCAAACATTTCCAGCCAAGAGGATGAGGACAGTCTCTCGTTGGACAATCTTTTTCCTTGTGATCAGTCAGAGATTTATGCTTCCAAGAAGATAAGTTATATTATTGAGGAATTGGTGCAAACAGAAGTCAACTATGTCTCCAATCTCAAACGCGGCTTAAAACTCTATGGTGGTATTTATGTTCGCGACGATCTGCCATACACTCTGAAGGATACCAAAACTGATCTTTTGGGAAAAATTGAGGATATCTTGGATCTCCATGAAAATATAATTTTGCCTATGCTGCAACACAATCAAAGGGATTTAAAAGTGTTGTTTGATGAGTTTTCGGAACATTTTGATGTGAGTAATTTAATATTTTTTATTAGTTATTTAACATATTGAAAATGTTGTTAAGAGAATATTCTGAGGATTTAGAAGCACAAAAATTTCATAACACGAAACTTGGTATGTTTCTTAGATGAAGAAACTTAAGTTTAAATTTAAGAAATTCGCTGGCATACTAAATACATAGATGTTTTTCCTCTGATAACAGCTCAATTGAATTGTTACGAGTGGCTTAGTATGGAATGATATCAGCCAAAATGCTGCAAAATATGGACTGTATTAAAAAAATATTGAAAGTTTTAGGCAATTTTTTAATCGTGCCCCGATTTTTTACTGTTAAAAAATAAGTGATATAATAGTTCAAGAATTTGGTTCAAATGAAAATGGGTTAAAGCAAGGTATGCCATTTAATAATTAAAACTTATAAAATGTTTAAATTTAATTCCTTAGTGCGTTTGTTTTGGCCTTATGCACAATCCGCAACTTTAAAGGTCTCTATTTTCTACTTCTGACTATGAAAATAAGCTTGAGTATTCTTTTAACTTTCAGTTTAATAAAATGCACGACTGGATCCCATGTACTTGCTCCTATATTCGATTACATTATATGGAAAACATTCTTAATATAAACTCCTAAATGTATTTGTATAGTTCTTTTCCACTTATTTTTTATATACATAAAGATTCTTAATTTTTTTCTAAAACAAAAATTGGTATGAACATTTTAAATATTTAATAATATAAATTCAAAAACAAAATTTCAGAAAAAATCGTCCACCCGTTTTCGAAATATAAAAATATAAACTATTTATCGAAAATTTTTAAATTCAGTATTATTTAGAATTTAAAGGAGCTCCTGTATAGAAATGTTGATCGAAATCCATTAAGCCGTTTATGGGAAAGTCAAAAATCAATAAAATGGTTGTATGGGAGGTACAGTTAATAACAAAATATTTAAAAAATTTTTTTTGCCAAAATGTAGACCATACTCAAAGAAGTACACACGCCAAAATTTTTATCAAAATTTTTAGAGCTGTTTTCGAGATAATTAAGATGGTAGAAAAATTTGTATGCCATTTACCGTTATTTTTGGAGCTAAAACAATAATTGAAAAATCTTTTTGGTCAATCACCTAAGACTTTTAAATACCAAGTTTGAAGAAAATCCCTTTAGCCGTTTAGGCTATAGAGAGTTGTACAGACAGACAGACATGTACAGACGGAATTGCGGGATCCACTATGTTGGTGTTCTCTATAATCGTAATGTCAACTTTGATTAAAACCTCGAGTTCGATTTTTTTTCCAAATGCAAAACTTGCAAAAGTCGTATATCGCAAGTAAAAATAAGAACTTGTATACAAAATGAGAAATCACAACAAAACAAATGCTTCAGATTAGGGACGTTCATCTATGTTAACGAAACATCGATGTTAACACACAAAAATCGATGCTCTTATAGCGATGCTGAAGAAAGTAATAGAGGAAATTCGTTAACATCATCGATGTTTTTAATTCGATAATTATTAACATCGATGATCAGTATTCGATGTTACATCGATGTTTTTTCAATTTCAATATTGCTCATTCCTTCTGCAATTTCATGTGACTTTGACAGCTTCTTCATTTATCTCAACTCTTTGCAGCTAAGAACTTAAATCTACTTCAGGGCGACTGAATTTGCTTACAAGGGCGACTTCAGGGCTCAACCAACAGACCTTTTAAAGCTAGTATATTCCGAGTTTTCATTTTCGTTCAAGTTCGCGCATGTGTCAAAACTCAGTTACATTCGTGTCACATTTGACATGGGCATATGCATATGCCAAACTGCTAGTTGCAATATCTGTTACTACTACCTTTAAATACCAGTTATAAATACCTGTTACTGAAATAAATATCATGGATCAAAAATTGACAGTGAAGTAACAATTACTTAAAAAAAAACTATTTTCTACTCCATTCTTAAAATTAATTACTAATCACTTTATCATCTATATTTCGTCATTCCGTTCGATGAAACATATGTCGATTGAAATCAAATTAAAGAAATCAGTGTTAATGAAAGTGAAATAACTTTTTGTAACGATTTTGAATTTTTGCGATGAATCGGGAATTAAGAATTACCAAAATCCCGATTAAACAAAATATGTAATTAAAAAATAACAACTTTTGCTTGATGACTGAAATAGAACCAGAATCTGAGTTAAGCAAAATAAGTAATCAAAATTAAATAACTTTTTGTAAATTTGAAAAGATTGTCAAAATACAAATTTGGAAATTTTAGATCTTATTTCAATAACAATATTAAAGTATTCGTATACTTGGCTCCACTACATTAGATACTTCGGAGTTAAATATCGCACGATTTAGATTTTCACATTATGTATATTCTTACTTGCGATATACATATGTAGGTACTATAGGACAAGTTTTTCATTTGGAAAAAAATCGAACTCGAGATTTTAATCAAACTTAACATTCCGATGATAGGGACCACCAAAAAAGTGGGTCCCGCATTGCCGTCTGTGTGTCTATATGTAGATCGATCTTTTAAACTTAGAAATTAAGCGTTTTAGGTGAATGTCTCAAATAAATCTGTGAATCGATGCTTTAGCCCCAAAAATAACGGTACTTGCCATACAATTTTTTACCATCTTAGTTATCTCGAAAACGACTCTTAACGATTTTGATTTAAAAATGATGTGCACTACTTAAGAGTCTACATTTTGGCCAAACATTGTTTTTTTTGTTTAATATTTTATTATTAATGGTAACTGTCATACATTTTTTTTTGATTTTCGACTTTTTGTATAGGAGGTATTTTTTTTTTTTGAAATTCTGGATTTGAGTTTATATTATCGTACCAATTTTTTTTTAGAAAAATATTAAAGAAATTTTGTTTATAAAAAATTTAAGTAAGAAACGACTTTAAGAAATATATTTAGTCCTTTCTATTAAGAGCTAGTACGTGCGATGCAGTAGTGCATTTTATGTTAGTTCACAGTCTGAGAAAAGAAATTTAATCGCCAAAAATTCTTAGTATTGCAATATTTTTGTCGTGACTTAAAACAAAAATTCCATAGGAAATCAAAATCACATGAAAATACCTTCTACCAAATTTTAGCAAAATCGAGCAGAAAGCAAGTAAAAAGATTGGCGCAAAATTTTAAACGGCCTGATGTGATTAGCATGATACTACTTAACAGTTTGCTAATACTAAAGCACTTTACTAATACCTTCCTAATTTTAAACACTTTTTAACTAGCACCATACTAAATCTATTTTCTTAATAAACTACAACTAAACACGCCTAAAATAGTGCAAAAAATAAGCGAACATAACTTTTTGACGTTTGTAAATGTCAAAGTGGCATATGGATTTAGTACGATACTAAAAAAATAAAGTAGCCATTTTGTGATTTTAACTTTAGTAAGATGTCAAGAAAATAGTACGATAGTAAACTGGTTTAAAATTAGCAAAATCCCTTTTTTAGCCTAGTATGAAATGATTTAACATAAATTACTAAATCGACTAAAATTTTGCGCCATAGTTATAAATGTTTACAGCAGGCGAATTCTCAATTTTTACGGTGTGAGATTTCGGTTACAAATTTCGCTTTCTTAGTTTCAGATTTGAATAAAATCCCGAGCTCGATGGCAAAGTTTTATAAACACCTATTGTAAATGTTTTGTATATAAGTAAATACGTATATCGTTATATAGAGTTCAGTGTAACTGTATGCGGAAGACTGTAAAATATTCGACTTTCGATTAAGGTGTAGTCGCTTATCTTCTCATTTACTGCTTATGGCATCTACAGCTAGTCGTTCAGTCTTCAGTCAGCATAATCAAACTCGTGATTAATGATTCGTGACCTACGTGAAGGCAGCCCATATCAACAAGTATGCCTAAAACACGTACCTAAAGTCAACTTATTGAAAGCTCAATTAAGCTTTGTGCATTCGTGCTATTGGCTTGTTTCTTATGAACAAAAAAAAAATTGCAAGCTTCTATTGTTTTTGATCGTTATTCGTTAATTTAATTAAAAAAAAAAATATTGTTCACATAGGTATGCAAAGTACATACCAAACATTTTTGGCAGAAAAATAGTTTTGCCAATGTTCAATGAAGATCAGACTGGATCGTACGAACTTGCTCTTGCAGTTAAATTAAAGATTTTAAATTAAAGATTTTATTTTTAACAACTTAAAACACAAATTATTTATTTTTGCTTAAATGTACATTTCGGAAGCTATGCTTCCATCGTCAGTAAGCTCTATTTAAATAATAACGACATTTTGAAAATAATATTAAAATTCACTACAAACAACAGTTAACAATTTTAATGCTTAGCTAAGCATTGACGCTGTTTAGTAGGTAGGTATGTAGTCTAATTATAAACGGTGATTTTTTAAGAGCTTGGTTTTTGAAAATTCAAAAAAACACAGAAACTTGTAAAAAGTGAATGAAATTTTTATTTGGATCGATAAATCAATTTCTGCAATTTACGTTTGGCTTGTCCCCATAGACAATAGACTTAACATAGCCCCACAAAAAATAGTCTAACGGGGTCAAATCACATGATCTTGGTGGCCAATTGACTGCGCCAAAACGTGAGATCAACTGCTCACCAAATTCGCCTCTCAATTGATGCATGGTTTCGGGTGCAGTGTGGCATGTGGCACCGTTCTGTTGGAACCACATGTCGACCGAGTTCAATTCTTGCATTTTCGGCAAAAAAAAATCTGTTATCATCGAACGGTACCTTTCTCCATTGACCGTAACCCTGCGGCCTTCATCGTCCTTGAAGAAGTACGGCCCAATGATGCCGCCTGCCCATAAACCGCACCAAACAGTGCATTTTTCGGGATGCATTGGTAGCTGCTGAATGGCTGCTCTTCACTCCAAATACGGCAATTCTGCTTATTCACGTATCCATTTAGCCAAAAATGAGCCTCGTCGCTGAAGACAATTTTGCGGACGTAGCTTGCGAAACACATTTTTCACAGAGCACGAATTTTGATAATAAATTTCAATAATTTGCAAACGTTGTTCAGGCGTAAGTCTATTCATGATGAAATGGCAAACAATACTGAATCGAAATGTCAAATGTTCGTGGAATTTGTCATGTGTGATCTGTCAAAGATATAAACGTCAAAAACCAAGTAGCAAAAAAATCACCCGTTATATAGATTTCCATTATTGTAGATTTTGTTTTTCGATTTTTTATTAATTGAAAATTTTAGTCCGCGGACAATCTTTTATTCTGTGGTTTAGTAAAGCCATTAACTAGCGGTGGACTAAGAATTTTTTTTATTAATAGGGCTGTAAGTGTTTATTGAAAGAAAAGACTATTGAAAAAATTTTAGAAACATTTTTTTTTTCAAAGTATTCAAAAATTAATAAAAGAATTGAAGTTATTTAAAAAAAATCCAACAAAGTATTTATGTATGTACCTTGTATTTCAAAATCTTATTAAGGCTAATACATAATTTAAGAAGGTATTTTCATAATTTTAGTTTAAAGAAATTAGTTGAATAAATGTGTTTTCTCAACGTAGGGAATCTATAAAACTTAGTCCGAAGCCCTTTTCTGAAGGGCAAATCCGAGGCTTGTTATAACTGTAGGTGATATATATATATATCTATGTATGCATTATACATACATATTAATTTCTTATTTTTTACATATTTTATTTTCCTGCAAATGAAATGAAAAATCTGCGTTTTATAGTCTTGCCATATATAATTTCAAAATGCTCCAGCGGCTAAACGGTTTGGTCAAATAAAGTGATTAAGGTCTTAATTTCATAGAGAATTTAATGCAGTTTTAGTAAATTTAGACATATTTCTAATTGTTTTTGAATAATGAGTGAAAAAATTCGAGAAAACAGATTTCTTAAAAAAAATATACAAATTTTGTCTTTTTTCCAGCTAGCTCTAGCGGCCAAACAGGTTAACCAACAAAATGGATTGAGTGATGCATTTTGTAAGAAATTTAGTGTACTTTATTTATGTGGTAGATAATTCAGTTTTTGAGTTTTTGGCAAAAACTTGATAAAGGTCGATAATTTTTGTTGTTCTATGTGATTGGTTTTTGGAGGATAGTGAAGGTGCGGAGGGGGCGTGGTTGTGGAATTTATTTTTTTTTATATCTGTACTAGTAATACCTAACAACATGTCAAAAATTAACGACTATCCCGCTTTTTTAGGGTAACTCTCTTCTGTTTAGATTTCCGTTTATTTAACTAATTTAGTTATCTCCGAAAAGAAGTGACCAAATTAATATGAAACTAATACTATACCAATGAAAATTGTAATTTTCGAATTGTTTGCTTATTAACAAATAAAAAATAGCCTTCAGCCGAATGTTTGTGTTGTTAAAATGCGCCAGTTTATCAAGTAATTGAGTAACATTCAGATCAACTGGGCGCGCGTCATGTTGATGACGTCCGTCGGCTGACGGTCTTTCCACGGCTATACGGGCGGCTGAGGATTTGTTTTATTATCTTGAAAGGTTGAAGATTCAAATTTTGGTGCGGTGTAAAATGACTTTTTGAAAACAAAATTTGTACCACTTTGACCCGCCGTTACACCTAGCTCCACCGCGGGCGCGGCGGCTGACGCGCATTTTTATGATTATTTAACACTATCTGTCAATTCTGATAATAATTTTTCGGTGTAAAATGACTCGCAAAAACTCAACGCTACCTCCCGTACGCGTATATTCACTTGAACTGAACCTTTCGCATTAAAACAAACAGGTACGAGACCTACGGACAATACAATAGCCAGGTGTTTTTCAAGGCCACTTGGGTAGAGGGGATTCAGTTAGGGACTGACTGATCTTTCCAATAAATGTCTTCAGGATATTATGATATATATAAAAGAGACAAAAATAGGTATTTATACACATCTTAACACCTGATATGTTTATACGTGGCTTATATGTGCATATCATGTAATGGGTTATCCATTTTACGGTTTCAAAAGTAAACGTAAATAAAACACATATAAAATATTTTTGTTATGATATTTCTTTTTTATTATAAAGTTTGAACGTTGACATTATGTGTGAAACACTACATCATTTAAATGACCACTACGCGAATTGTTGCAAGCGTCCACTTTTTGACACATATTGGGCGGTATCACAGTCATAACTTGACGAATGTTGGTTTTCTGTTGATATCGCCACGACGAGAAATTACGCGGCCAGGAAATGTCTCTTGCAATAAAGCCATATTCGCTTGAGGTGTGTGGCATGTGGCGCAGTCTCGTTGAAACCACATATTCTCCAAGTCGTATTCTTTAATAACAGGCAAAAAAAGTCGGTTATCATGTGACCATAACGCTCCGAATTGACGGTGACAGTCGTTCCATCGTCGTTTTCAAAGAAGTAAAGGTCCAATCACACCTCCGGACGAAAGAGCGCCCCAAACAGTGACTTTTTGTCTCTCTTCAATTACTTGAGAGTTTTGTTTATTAACAAACCCACCGAGTGAGAAATGTGCTTCGTCGCTGAAGAAAGTTTTGTTCGAAAATCGTCGTCCACCGCCTGTTGTTCAAGCACCCATTCGACGTATCTACGACGTTGTGAATGTCCAGCTGGCTTCAGTTGTTGTGTGAGGTGGACTTTATATGGATGTATGTGTAGATCCAAATGCAAAATACGCCATAATGTGCCGTAAGACGGTCCTAATTCCTGAGAACGACGAGGAATCGACACATTCGGGTCTTCGGCAACACTTTCACTTACAGCAGCGATATTTTCAGTGGTACGAGCGAAACGATGATGCACAGGCCTTACAATATGTGTAACCAATCCAGTCTCTTCAAATTTCTTCACAATTTTGCCAATTGCTTGCGTAGTTCGACGATTATGTAAACCATAATCTCCTCTTAAAGCACGATATGTGGCTATGGCAGAATCACCATTCTTGTAGTAGGTTTTAACAATTTTTATGCGTTGTGCGATAGTTAAGCGATCCATTTTCGTAAATGTCAGACTTTCAACTGAAAAAAAAAATTTTACAACTGAGTTTGATAGATGTCGAATTCCAGCCCTATACTTTTGAAACCGCAAAATGGATAACCCTTTATAATGCGACTCTTAGAATCGCAATATCTCACGAATGGTAACTCTTAGGAAAACAAGCATTAGGGCCATTTTTGTAGAGGATCTTACAACTTTGGTTTGATGTTTTTTCTGAGAAAACTTACCGTTTTCGAGAAAAATCTAAAAAACCTCAAATTTTGACCCCGAATAACTTTTGTAGCACACATAGGATCGATGGGGATTCTTAAAACTTTATTTGTAATGGTAAACACCAGCTCTCCACCCATTTTTGGCTTTCCGGGAATTTTTGTTATTTGACCACTATTTTTATGTCTTAATTGACCGGACTAAAGAAAACAAAACCGTCGATAATAGTGTACCAAAGGCATTAAAAAAGACATTTATACAAATAAAAAACTTCCGGGCGCCATGTTTTGGAACTCATTAAATTGAGAAATATTTGCAGGAGAAACTGGCAAAAATATCGTCTGCCTTTCAACAAGCTTATTTCTAGTGAAATATCCGTACTGAAGAATGAATTAAAAGACTAAGTGTTCTTGATAAAAATTGAAAACCGTTTTGGAGTATTGTAAGAATCGTTAAAAACAAAAGCAAAAAAATTCGATTTTTGAAAGATTCTGGAGAAATAATTTCCACAGATTTGGATAAATCCAATTTATTTGCAAGGCACTTCCAACTACATGGAAAATGGCAAAGGTTGTGTCTGTTGCCAAAGCCGGAAAGGCTTCCGATATTGGTGGTGGTTACAGGCCAATAAGTCTGCTAAGCAGTATAAGCAAAGTCTATGAGAAGGTTTTAAGAAAACTAATTCTAAAAGTGGTTTATGACAAAAACTTATTCCCCAATGAACAATTCGCATTTAGAAGGTTTCACTCCACTTCCCACCAGGTAAAAAGAATTTGTCAATATGTCCCGAGAAACCGTGCACAAGGCAAGTCAACTGGAATGATTTTATTAGATATAGAAAAGGCATTTGATTCCGTGTGGCATAAAGGAATAATATATAAGATGATTAAATTTAGAATTCCGTTATACTTATGTAAAATAGTCCAAAGCTTCTTGTCAGAAAGATGTTATAAGGTTTATGTTGACTCTGGTGTTTCTTCGTTAGTGACATTCAACTTTGGTATCCCTCAAGGGTCCGTCCTTGGCCCACCGTTATAAAATATTTATACATCGGATTTTCCAACTATACCACAATGTGAATCAGCTATTTTTGCAGATGACACAGCAATATTTTCAACAGACAAACTCGTTCTCAATATAGAGAGGAGTTTAAAACTGGTTGTTGAAATATTGCAAACATATTACAACAAATGGAAAATAAAATTGAATGAGGACAATTTTCAAGCTATCTTTTTCGCCCGCTTTGTTATCTTCCTAGCAGACAGTTTCAAATTAATGGAAAAGAAATAAACTGGGAAAAATCCGTCAAATATTTAGGGATACATCTAGACACCAAACTCACGTTCAGCTATCATATCAATAATACACTAAAGAAAATAAGTTTGGCAATTAAATTACTTTATCCTCTTATTCATCGCAATTCGGTATTAACAAATGAAAATAAAATCATCATATTGAAGATAGTCTTCCAAGCTATTGTATGGCTGTCCTGTATGGGGAAAAGCTGCTATGTGTCACATAAAAAAACTTCAGGTCGCTCAAAATATAATAACTTTTCCAAAACGACGCCTAGAAAGTTTTGAGCTGCGATATCGCCAATTATTTTTTTGAGATAATCTTCAAATTGAAATACATTTCGAGTCGTCGACAAAATTTAAGTTACCAGCTGTACTTTCTACAAAAAAACTTTGCTGAGTATGCAATTATCTAAATAGAAAAATCATTTTTAAAGGAAATCAAAGTTTTTTGAAGAAATCGCGACGAATTGTTTTTTTTTTTAAATTATAGTTACCTTACAAACGGAAACACAAAAAAGTATAATAACAAAAACTCAAAAAAAAAAGATAAAAAACACAAAAAAAAATTAAACAACAAAAACAACGTCCTCGTCGTAATCCTAAATTGTAACAAGAATAGACAAAATTTGAAGGAGTAGTTAGTTAACGCCTTGCTTGAAGCACCACGGCACGTCACTGATCTCCACCAAAGAGCGAGTTGATTTCTGAACGAATTCAAAAACTCAATAATAACTTCATTCATATCCGTGATAGTTCTGATAACCCACTAATTAACCAAACTTATGCATAAAAACTACGATAAATAATTATCATTATCCTTATATTTTTTTTCTTTTTTTTTGTTAAAGAATTTATATGATTATTATTTATTTTTGTGTATCTTATTTCTCTTTAAATTGTTTCTTCTTTTTTTCAAATTTGTAATGATTTCATCTTTTTCGATATATTTATTTGCTTATTAAATTGTTTTGTTTATTTTGTATTTAAGTGTTTATTTCTTTTTTCTTATTTACTTATATATTTGTTTATATATTTATTTATTAATTTTTTTATGTTTGTATTTATTTCTTTATTCTTTTCTGTTTCTTTACTTAGTTGTTACTTCTTTGTATGCACTCTAGTCACTTTATCTTTTTTCATTTTTTTTATAAATTCAAATTGAAGGTTTTTAAATGAATTTTCCCTCAGATAAAAAAATTTCTCAAATGCAATTATATTCTTAATAGTATTATAATAATGTTTCAGAAGTAAGATAAGTAAAGTTTTGATTAGCGAATGAAAAACGTTTTGGTGTGTTTTCAGCCTAACGAAAAGATATTTTTGAATTGTATTACTGTCCGGTATTGTTATCTATCCATGCGCCTTCTCGAAACTTGCGGCCGCGAAATTTTGAAATTTCCCTTTCACTATCTATGCTTAACATAATCCGATCACAAAATGTTGTATAGACTTCAATGAATATAACTGCTTTTGCATAGGTTTTAATGTTAACAGAGATGTATTAAAAAATAAATTGGTAAAATTATTATAATTTTACATTCACTATTTGTATTTATATCCTAAGATTACGTTTGTATTTTGTCATTAATCTTTCATTGTAGTCTAAATAGAGTATGTAACTTTAAACGAGAAATTAATAAATAAAGAAATAAATAAACATAATGGTTAACCTCATAAGGCGCCTGAGTTTTTTACCTTCTAAAGCTGGATTTTTAAATCTGTCCGAAGCATTGGTAAAGGTAAATTTCAAATCTGTACTGTAATCCGTAGAAATAAATCACGAAATATGGTTCTGATAGTAATTTTCAATACAAAATCATTTTTATTGGTGCCAGCGAATTATTGAAAAAAGTTGATATGATTTTGTTTTGTTTAATGTTATGATCATATTTTATTATTTATTTAAAAAATGTATTATTATTATTAGTTATTATATTAATTATATTATTTTTATTGAAAAATATTATGGTGTTATAGAAAAGCTTATTGCCACATTTGAAAAATTGTAAATACATATGTACAGTTGCGACAAAATAAATAGCACATGTATCCTATGATTCATGTAACCAAAGTTTTTAATACTTTGTTACACTTTAAAGAACTGTTTGACTTATGAAGTAGTAAGAACAACGATATTTTGGTTTTATTAAGAAAAAAATAATGAATATTGAATTGAAACAAAGAAAAAAAAAAATGATGGATACAAGTGAAGTTATTCTAGCACAAAATAAATAGGACCCTTCCTTAGAAAAAGAGAAACAATTATGTAAGTTAACACAATATTTGATCGTGATACAAAGAAAATTATGTGTTAATATTTAGTGAGATAACCTTTTAAGCATTTTATTCTTCAGGAATGCTTTTTTTATCTGATCCATAATAGCTTCTATTCTATGAAGTGAGCCCAAGCCATACCAGAAAAAAAATCCCCAAACAAGCTACATCCGCAATGCTTAACCAGCCCCGGATCTATGATTTTTTCGAACAATGGCAAAACCCTGATAGTAGCGCCCCCTTCAGTGTTTGAGAAAAACTGTTAAAACTGCAAATGATTAGCATTTTTGTGACTAATAATCCTTTAATAAATTTAAACTTTTTATTGTCTAGTAACTAATAACTGACATAAAACAGAAACACAGAAAAAATATATAACCAGGAAAGACTACAACCTTACACGGCAATTATTTTCAGTTGGTTGAAGCTTCGCTCACCACTTGCAGATGTTGTTGGTAATGTGCAATGAATTCTAAAGGCTATAATAACATTGGGAAACGCTTCTTGCAAGTCATGCCTGTACAGATGTTGTAACAGGTCGAAGGCACTTGATTTTTCATTAATTTCATGTACTAGCTCTTTAAATACGGCAAGTTTTTATCAAAAACCAACTGCTCCATTTTTTTGCAGATCTTCTGTCCACATATTTAAAAAGGCGTGGCCACTGAGGAAGTCGAATTTTTCATGTACACTCTTTGCACTCTTTACTCTTATCTCAATTTCTGTTAAAATTTTGTCAAATTTAGCTGATCTAGCATTCTTGTTTTGTCTTCAAGAATTTCGCCGTGTTGCTTTCTCTTTTTGGAAATTCGTTTGTTTTTTTAAGAACTGGCTCAATTTCCAACTTTTTTGATACAGGTGTATCTTCTTTGATAAAATATTCTAACCGATTTTCTCTCATTTCTTGCAAGATGTTAACAAGGCCTTGCATTGGCGCCACAGATTGCGAAATGATAATATCCTCTTTTTGTATTTCAGCGTTCACTCTATTAATCTCTCGAAGAATATCATCCCAAATTTTCAAGTTGAGGATAAATTTAAAATCCATTACCACATGTAACAAATGACCAGCTTCGTACTTAGATTCTGAGGCTAAGATTCTTCAATTTCTTCCAGAGCTTGTACAACTTCCGGCAAATTATTTAACAGAGCATAACAGCTTGATGTTTAGCCGATAATCTGGTTTGACTACTTCGTTTTAAGTTTGTTTTTGTACACTTTTAAACGCCTACTTGATCTGTTAAAATGCCATCCGATCCAAAGCGACTAAACTTAACATATACGTCCACAAGATATTTTTCCACCAATTTTGATCTTTTGAAATATGCTCCATTGCAAACTTCAACCGACGACGTCTCAAATTGTGTTTGAAAACATGTGGTTTTCTTCTGGTAATTCTTCCAAACAATTTTTTCCTCGTAGGCGGTTTTTAATATTCTTAACAGGCACGTTCACAGCAAGATCTTTCTCTATTGCTTGTTTAATTTTTAGAGCACTCATGAACGGATCTGGTTTGCTCATGCGGGCGATGGAAACATCAGTTCGGTTCTTGCGTATTTTGTTTTGAACACTTCCTGCTTCTTGACAATGGTAAAGAGCATTAACAACCTTCTTCAACGAACATGTTAATTTTCGATTTATTGAATAATTTGCGATATCTTCATTTTTAAAATTGAGAACTCGCGGCATAAATGCTTCTGTGAAATGCTTGACCCCGTGCACGACCCATAATACATATTAACAAATAAAATTTTACCAATTCTGTTAAGAAACTAAAATTAAACTCAAAGCTTTCCCATTTACCTTTAAAATGTTTAAAATATTTACCAAAAATGCATTATGTTTACAACGAAAACAATAAGTGCTATTAAAATTGTCTTCGCTTGAATACATCTTAATTTCCTTCTGACTTACATTTGACTTTATTTATTAAATAAATTGAAAAGAAGTAGGTAATATCCCGTTACTTTACACTAAAAAGCCACAACAAAAAAGTTCTTACAATATTGGCATTGGAAATGAACTTATGATTTAAGGGTTTTTCAAATTTCTTAACAAAGCTGTGCTATTTGTTTTTTCGCCACTGTATATGTATAAATACTATTTTCAATTTCCATCGTAATTCGGAGTAATTGCTTTTATTTATTAGAGATGTCCGAGTATACATTTAATATGAAGTAAATAATTCTTAATTTCTACTTTATGCATGTATGTATATAAGAAAAACCCAAATCTGTGAAATAATGTCTTTTAAAACGTTGTTCGCCAAGCACTTTATCTTTAACACGTTCTTAAATTCTAAGGCGTTGGCCGCAAAACATATGTTTATAGGTATGTACATATATAACAATTTACCTTGTATGCAGCGTTCGGTGCAAATATGTTCGCACATTCAACGCACGCTATCCAATTCGTATGAATTATCAACCTACCAATACGAAAAATTGCGTCGCAACATGCAGAACACATATTTTTATGTATGAGGAATTTAAGATGAGTTTTAATCAGAAACAAAATGGTACGCTACAATATAACCAAACCAACATGAAAATATTAAAATAAAATAAAAATAAAATACCCATTAGAGCAGTGAAGACGAAATCCAATGATTTTATTTTACTAAATAAAGAATTCCTAGCACAAAATGTTTCCTTCTCAAAAGACACATTTTTGTGGGACAAACGTGATAAAACTTCAAAATTAAATTGAAATATACTCTTAGGTTGATAAGCGGAATGAGGCAACAACAAATTATTAATTATTGCACCATAAAGAGGAAACCTTCACCTTGCCAAGAAAAAAACTTTTAATGACAAAATTAAAGTATGAGGCTCCGACACTAGGCAATTTTTTAAACGTCAACTAAAAGGCAATATTTTTTTTTTTGATAACTTTGCACGCACTCAAGGGATTATGAATACCCTTTATATGTTTTTCTTAACACAGCGCGGGCATCCGGTGGAAGAAGAGAAAGAAAGATAGGAAAGATGTGTGGCGCGATTTTCTGAGACTAGAGCTGGTTGATGTCTCAGATTTATCTCCAGGGATGGCGGCTGAACTAATGCGGAGAGAATTACCGTGTCTTATTTATTTATGTCGCTTATAATTCGCATTATTTTATTCATTTCGTTGTCCTATTTTATGGGTTATGCCTAATCAGTATGTAATGAACAAAGCAGCAATTTATTTTATGACAATTTTTAGAATTGGTTTTAAATGGAATATAAGAAAACATAGACAACGGCAAAAATCGAACCTGCAACCACGAGTTTGACAGGCGAGCACACAACTATCGCGCCACGGCCACCCCCAATGTATGTATGTATATAAATTATATTTAATATTTACTCTATATAAAGAAGAAATTTAATATTTACTCTATATTTAATTTTATTTAACCTATATTTGAAACAAAATGCACGACTCGATAGTACGAACTTGTTTTTGTAGGCTTGTAGCTACGAACTTTAATGTACATGACTGTATTAGTGGTAGCCTATTATCCTATGCAGGCTTAAAGCCGATGTCGGTAAGATTACCTTGGGTGTAAAAAATAATAAATTGTCGAATGGGTGATTCAAGGAATAGTTTCATAGCTACAAATATATATTCAAATGGATTTTCATTATTATAAGTTAGGATAGTAATATGTACATACCTAGATGGAACCTAGGTATGTAAAAATGTACATATAATAATGAAATTAAAGGATGTAGAGTAGGTAGCTATTATGCACATAACTTTTTAACTTAGTTGCAATATACATAATATTCATGTGATTTTTAAAGCTATGCATATTTATGTATGAGAGCTTACATAGTAGATACCTATGTACCTACATATTCAGTGACATACTCAAAAATTCATAGAAATTAAACATAATTAGGCAGAAATAAATGGATGATACACTTAATAAAATCTTTTTATATTGCTAAGGGGTAAGACAAAGATTCCATTTGAATTCCTGAACAAATAAGAATATACCAAAAAAAAAAATCAAAAATCATTGGAGCAGTTTAAAAAAAATAATTTCATATTTATAAAATTTTAAAAAACGTTTTAAAAGAAAAAAATGTGAAATTCCATTTTGAAGTAATGATTAACAGACCTACACAACAATGGCGCAGTGGATAAAGTGCTTGATTGCTAACTTAGACGTGTGGGTTCGATCCCCACGCTAGGCGCATTCTTTTCTATACCTCCAATTTTAATTGGATGCCGCCCATGGGTAAAAATGAGACAGTCAATACCTGGTTCTCAAATCCACTGTGCCAAACTAGTGCCGTGCAATTCAGGTTGCATTTAAAAGACCTTATGTCTTACAGGCATATAGTTAAAATTAAAAAAAAAATTAATTAAAACAAAATTCTGTGACTGGTTATTGAAAAATCGATTTTCCAAAAAAAAATATACAGTCGAACCTCGATAAGTCGAACTTCTATAACTCGAATATTTGATAACTCGAATGAAATTGGTTGGCAATAGCGCGAAGCCTGAAGCTTGCATGTAATTTTTGTTTGATGACTCGAACTTCTATAACTCGAATGTCTCGATAACTAGAATGCCTCGATATCTCGAAGATTTTATTTGGCGTCACCTTCGATAAGTCGAATGTTTTAGGGAAATTATCAAATTTTGTTGATTTTTACAAGTTCAATTCATAATGCATTGCGTTTGTGGGTACTGTGTTTGTATGTTCTATGACCTTGGATACATATGTGTGCGTTGAAAATTGTGATTCCGTTAAGTGTGAGTAAAAGCTGTCATGTTCCTGTGTTAGAACACACATTATTAGGTTGATATACGTATTTATTATAATACGAATTCAAAGTCTTATTTTAAAAATTAAAAAAAAGACGAAATAAAAAATGTAATTAAACTGATACATAGTAACAGTGCAGTGTGAAGTTTTAATTAAAAGTAAAGCTAAAGTGGATATGTCGTAAAACGAACATTAAAAACATCGCTCCAAGATAAATTTAAATTATTAAAAGAGGTGAAGAGTGGGCCAAGAAAGAAGGAGGTGGCTATTAAATAAAGCATTCCGGCAAATCCATTCGTCCGTCAAGTATAATAGAATATTTTAAACAATCACAACAAATGTACTTTTTTATTCGCAAATAAATATTACGTAATTTATATTAATTTTCTGTTTTACTTGATAACTCGACGTCTTGATAACTCGACTTATTTTGTAGGCAAGTGATGGTTCGAGCTATCGAAGTTCGACTGTACTTTCATTTATTTTTTTTTTAAATCGAAAAATTATTTTTTTTAAATTTAAGTATGCAGTTTATTAACACTTTAAGGAATCATTTGCATAAGCTAAATAATTTAAATCAATTCATCCAATAGTGAGAAAGTCTAAAATATAAAAAGTGGTTCTATGGGAAGTACATTTTCTAAGAACGCAAAATAAATTTTTTTCTTACTTTAAAGTGAACTGCACTAATTTAAAATTATACGCAGTTTTTAATCAAAATTCTTGGAGCCGTTGTTGAGAAATATATTTTTCAAGGTTTTTTTTTACATATGTATGGGAGTTACCTCTTTTCTTTCTTTTAAGAAAATAGTTTCCATCTTTTCAAAATAATGTCATACAGATAACGACTAAATAATAAGTTTCAAAAAAATCGAGTGAGTAGTTTTCGAAATTTTGAATTTTCAAAAAAAAGTTTCATTTCATTTATTTAAAAAAAAATGTTTAGAAAAATGTTGGTTTACAGTGCTTAAACTAGAAAGTTCTGTATACAAAAATTTAAAAAAAACCGTTGTCCAGAAAATCGAAAATCAAAAAAATGATTCTACTAGTGGTAGGTACCAAAAATAAATATTTTTTTCAAAAACAAAAATTATCAAAAAGTACCTTTTCCCTTCATTAATTAACTGATTTTTTTTGTATAAAAATCGTTGCAGCCGTTTCCGAGAAAAATAGATTTTTCTTTTTGGCTAAAAACAATGCATAGCAATTACCATTATTTTTCGTCTTAAAAACAAAACTGAAAAAAAACGTGTGGAAATATTACCGAAAAACACAATATATTCCAAGTTCGAAGCAAATCCTTTCAACAATTTAGGCTCTAGACTCGAGTACATACAGACGGAATTGCCGGACCACTTTTTTGGTGTTCTCTATCATCGTAATGACAAATTTGATCAAAACCTCGAAATCGATTTAATTAACGAATCCATAACTTGTAATGCTACCTACATATATATCGCAAGTCAAAATGGAATGTTTTGAAAGCATTGAATTAACGGCAACAAAATGTGTGTGGCTAATAAAAAAGCTATTCGTTTCAATGAAATTGATAAACTTCTTTTAGATTGCTTCGGAGAACGCTGGTCTATACGGTTTAATACTCGGTAGAGGCATATAAAAATGTTTTCAATTAAAATGAAAGTTATATGAAGTTAATTTAAAAATAGTGAATATTATGGTGTCAAAAAGATTCACGAAAAACCGTGCGGTTTTTTATGGTTGTTATTGTTAAATATGTTTATATCTAATATCGTAAAATATTCCATTTTACATTCTAACTCCATTTTACAGACCATTGCCATACTGCGAGTGTCATTCAGTTCGAATGAGTCAGCGTCTATCTAACCAAACCAATTCATTGAGTTCAATACAATTCTTTGTGTCACATTATATCTGTCAATTTTTTACCTATGCAATGCACGAGTAATGAGTTAAATTACACAAATAACAATGATTAAAAGTAAATACATACAAATAAATATTTCGTATTTGATTTAGAGCCGATTTTTCAATCTGCAGTTAAACATCCAGTTAGTTGCCAGATGAATTAACTTACTTGACTGTTAAACAACCGGATAAAAACATCGAATTTTTCAATCGAGAAAAGTTGACACAGGTCAACATTGTTTTGTTTTTGGGTTCCTGATACGATTTTCTTGATCCTCTCATATAACTTACTAATTATAAAAAAGTTTTACCTGAAAAAGTTTGTTTTTAAGCTAGAAGTTTGTGTATGGATGAAATGTCGCATGTAAGACCCCATATAGAGTCCACCATCATTCTTTTATTAACAATTACAAGAAAAATGTTATTGGAAACAAAACTGTATTCCGTCCCTTACCTTCGTGAATGATTTTGCAGCAACTACTTGAAAAACGAGGAGCCCAGCAGTGCTACCGTCCTAAGATTTTGGAAAAACAGGAGATATCCTGTTCAATGAGTAGACAAATCGAAAGCCTAATTGAACTCAAATTTCTTATTGTACCTTCCAATGCCCTCTCAATCTTACTATTGGAAATCGCTAAAAATCAAATATAACTGATTTTTGTACCAAGTTTTCGAACGTTCGATTCGCGAACCTTAACAAGGGGTAAAATGAAAGAAAAATTCTAATACCTCGATTTGGTCTAATCAGACTAAAAATAATGTTATATATTTTTTTAAGTCCAAATTAGTCCAACAGGGATGAAGTCGGGGATGAATTTAAACAGGTATGTTCCATAGTAACATTGTTTCTTGGAGCTGAAGATGACGCACAATGTTTTAAGAAGTTACATAAGCATTTGGAAGTAGTAAGATAAATCGGAAAAATAGGAGAATTGAGGAAAAAATTACGTGGAAACAGGATACAACGAAAAAGGAGCGAAAAATTAGAAGTCTACTGTCGTAACAGTAGACACGGCAGCACTGGAGCCCAGGACTTATACTAGCTTCGAATAGGAAAGTTAAAATAAGATCCATAGGTTTCACAAAGCTTTAAATTAGTACTTAAAGCTAAATTTGTAATTTTTTGATTTAATAAATTCGCCGCAAATGTAACAATATTTTCATGTTTAAGAGGCCAATTATGATGCTACCTTTAAAATGAATCGCTGAAATGTGATTTTCAGCATTGATTTGGCACCACATGATGCGTAAAACTTCAATATTCCCTCACCGCTCATTGCGCTCTTACTAAAGAGAAGGCTTAAGCCTTATAATCTTGGTTGACAACACGTAATATTTATTTATCATTCTAAAAGGTATAGAAACAAACTTTGAAAAAAAAAAAACAAATCGAACTTAACATATAAAGTAATTTTTGTTTAACGTTTATTTCAAAGGAATAATAATAAGTGTTTTTGACATCGAAAATAGCTGTTTAGTTTATTCCTCAGATAACTCCCATATTCCATTCTAAGATGAGCAGATAACTTTATTCCTAGATGAAGTTGTATTTGACTGTTAATAAACTGATTTTTGCTCTAACTGACTGATTAACTGACTATCGAAAAATTGGCCCTTAATGGACTGCTTCAATTCAGTCAAATTCCTGGGATTAGTTTTGTACACTTCCTGCTTGACATAACCCCATAAAAAAGTCTGTTGCAGTCAGGCCAGGTGTTTTGTCGGCCAGTGAAAAGTGGAGTTCCTGGAAATTAATTTGTTTGTGAATTTTTGTTGGAGATCGGCCGTACGTTTCTCTCACAAAAATTTAAGTTCCACTCGAATTAAGGGGTTACGCTGAGAAAAATGACAAAACAACGCCAATCGTAATACAAATATTTGAAAATGACATTCGATATTTAAGCGAAACGCCATTCGTAATAAGGGTGAATATTTTGCGCACACTAAAGGGGTTATGACTATACTCTTAAAATATTTTAACACAGTGCGAGCGATTAGGAAAATAGGAGGATTTAATAGGAGATACCTTTGTATATTAGTTTTGAATGTTTAAACATAATAATAGGAGGGAAAAATAGGATCGGGTAAAGTGTTCCAAATTTGTGTGGTGCGGCTAAACAAGGAATTTATATACTTAACAGTACGAAGTTGTACTCAAGGGTAAACTGATGGGCATTACTAGAACCGCAAGTATTACGGTTGAATAGTTTGAGGGGAGGAATGCAACAGGATATTTTATTAGAGCATTATCTATATAAAATAATGATAAAACATTTAAAGGCATGAAATATTGCGACGGTGTTCAAGAGATTTAATTGTTTCAGTTATTGCTCTCTCAGCTATTATTGTTATTTAATCATAAAGTAGAAAGAAGCTTCTTTTATAAGATTTTTTTTTATAACAAACTTCTGTTTCTTCTTTCCGTGTTTTTTTTTTAAAGAAACTTTGTTACTATATAAGAAACACACACTTTTAAGAAACAAAAGTTGTGGCATTGTGCAGTTTCTTATAAGCGTCATTTACTGTACACTGTTTTCCTTAAAGAAGTATGGCCCCACAATACACCTTGATGAAGCTGCGCACCACACAGTGACACCGTCTGGGCGCAGTTGTGTCTCATGGAGATTTGCTTGTTTACATGGTCGTTTAGATCAAAATGGGGCTCATCAGACATGGACAAACAATTTATCACTGTAATGTCACGATCGGCCATTGCAATCATTTTTCGTCAAAATTCCACGCGAACAGGCAAATCCTGAGGGTTCAACTTGCTTATTGTCATTTGGAATTTGTGTGCAAACAAGTTTAAGCCATCCTGAAGTATCTGTTGTGATAAGTTTCGATTTGAAACACTTGGATTTGATTTTTTGATTTGCGAGTGTAGCCTGAGATTAAACATTGGGATATCGATGGTATTGTCTTAGTGCGAGGCTTTAAGATTTGGCAAACATGTTTTTATAATGGTCCAATCAATCGATGAAGTACCGCCAAACTCCCGCCTAAATTCCCTTCACTGCATTATTAAATTATTTTTTCAGTATCCCAAACATTTATTTTGATAAGTCTAAATAGTAACCTGCAAAATAAAAAAATAAGTCGATTACTAACACAAACAAATTATTTTGTTTTATTTTTGTAGCACAACTGGTGCGACACCCTGTATATTGATCTTGGCGGACAATTCAATCACAAATACACTTGCATAAAATTTAAAAAAAAGCATTCTCAAATAAATATATTAACATTTTGTTCTAACTTTTATAATTATAGAAAAACCGATTTTACTGCTACGTCACTTTCACCATAAACAAAAAGACATCGCTAGCACTACGTCAGGAGCACCGAGAATATTTTAAGGTTTGCTTCAGACTTTGAAATAATCACAACGGAAAAATTCTATAGTACCTATAATTATACCAACAGGCACTCCAAACAGATTTCAATGACAAACTGGGAATTGATAGCTTCCTAGTCCAACCCATTCAAAGACTGACACGATATCCATTATTATTACAGCAATTCATACTAGTAAGTTAATTCAAAATAACTGTTATGAAATTCTTTGATTATTGTTTCTAACACATACATATTTTTTTTTTATTTCACAGGATTTTTATAAAAATGGCATCAATTGCAAACCTGTCCTAATGTCTTGTTGTAAGTTAGAAACTAGGATGAGAAATCACCTCGCAGTAGTTAATCAATCTGAAGAAATTAAATCGATAGAAGAACTGGATGAGGTAAACAAAAATTAAGCACATAATGTAAAGAAAAATTTTTCGCATAGGCGTTTTCAATTAGGTTTTATAAATTAATTCTCCGGAAAGTGATATGTGATATGCAGGTATGGAAAAAATTCCCTAACGAAATCAAAACCGATTAGGTGCTGCTGTGGCATAATAAAAACCTGTCAAAAATTCAATATGTCAATGGATTCCTTGTTAAATAGTTCTCGATTTCGAACAATGCCTCCTAAAGAACTGTATGAGATTTCTCATTCTACTTTGAGGAATTTTAGTATTTGTGGTTCCTTTTCCTTTATTAGTTGATATGCCAGAAATGTTGGTCTACCCTTACCCACCTATTCATTGCCCTGGATTTCTCAGATACTCAATGAACTTTATTATTCTTGCCCAGCTCATTTGGTCTGCTTACACAGCTGATGAATGTAAGTGTGCCTTTAGAGCCGCTTGACTATCTGACTATCTGATATAATGGGCATTTTTTGGTTGCTATAGTTTCTGTCGAGATTACGTTCTGCGCATTTTCCTATTGCGTTAAGCTCTGTCTGAAAAATGCTAGTGGAATGCCCCATCGGAAGGGAGTTTTGCAAAAAACTGCTGCACTAGTCCTTTTCAGTTGTTCTCGGTCCATTAGTGTACCACTTGATGGCACTCGATTTGAATGTGTAGTAAAAGTTCGCACCTACCCATACATTTTTTGCGAATTATCTCCGTTCTCAAACGGAAAATTAAATACTCGAAATTATATATCTTGATCATGTCTTGGAATGTCCAAGCGGTTTGTTCCTGTAGACATAAGAATCAAGGCTCTTTCCTTAGAACCTATTATTTTCCCCGGCCCAGTTCCCTTTTTGGCAAATCTCAATATGGTGGTATTGGCTGAGTTCTCTACTACAACGTACAATGCAGTAAGTTCTTATTGATCCGGTGATGCAAGCCAGCCTTTGTATCTTTTCCACTTCGCTTTTGTTGTGCCATGCAAGCGTCCTATGGGTACCTAATGATTGGTATTACCATCAGGATATACATCCATCTCAGAATGTTTGGCATGCATTAACACGTTTTACGTGTCGTGAGTGCCGATACTTACCTCGAAATGTTTGTTACATAGAAGTTTACTACCTAGTGTGATTCCTAGATATTTTAGTTCCTTTTGTTGTCGATTTCTTCCCCAGCTAACCTAATCGATTTAGTCGATAATTGTGTTGGTATGAATTTTGGGTATCTCGTACCCCCTGCATGTTACCAACTCCGGCTCTTTCTAAATGCTTAGTTGGGAAGCCCTTTCCTTCACCCAGCTAGCTGTCTCTTGCCCTGCACAGCCAACCAGTAGCAAACCCGTTCTGAGGTGCAACCCACTGAACATCAGTTTGTGTTTCCATCCTAAGAAATCTCTGCACTAATGGCTTCTTCCTCTTACTTGAGAAATAAGTGCCCATGTGCATATAAGTGATCTAGTATAAAAACGTGAGGGAAAGAAAATCTGTCGCTTTTAACTCACATTCAAGACGAATGTCTCTTGGCGAAATCATTTTGTGTAGTGTGTTGACTGTACAATTCCATGAATTTTCCCTTACAATATTGAAAAAAAGCACGAAGGCACTTACGCACTTAGTGAACATTTTTTTCGTAAAAATGTAAGTTCATCACAAACATTTGCAGTTCTGGCGCAATAAGGACGCAGCGATTTGTTAATGACTCTCTTATGTTGAAGTTTTCAATTAAAATTCGAACAGATCTTATACAAATTCATATTTTGAATAGAATTCAAGGACTTCAAGTTCCTTGAAAAACTGTTGGTTTTAGTTTTCTGAAAAACTCAAATCTTTTGAAAAATATTAAAAATTAAATTTCTTCAAACAACATTTTCTTAAATTCTTTTTATGAAATGTCAAACGTGAACTGGTTAAAGTATGCTTTACTTACTTAGGTGGCGCTACAGTTCGGGACGAACCCGAGCCTCAACCAACATACCTCCCTAGCTAGCTCGAACTTTGGCTAGCTGCCTCCAGTTACGCACTCCAAGTTGGTTGAGGTCACTTCCACTTGAGCGCGTCAACTTAGCGAGGTCTTCCTTGACTGCGTCTTCCCTCTGGGTTCGAATCGAAGATCTTGCGAGCCAGAGCATTATTGTCCATACGCTCTACATGACCTAGCCATCTTAAACGTGATATACGTATTTCCTTTCTTGATATCAAAAGCATCTGTGAGGTCAGTACCAACCTTGACGGAGCAGGTGAGGTTTCCGTTCCTATCTCTGCAGGCTTCTGTGCGGGTTTTTTTGCTTGACACGTTCTTCTTGCCTGTTGGTAAAACTTCCGCACGTTGTTCCTAGAGTAGCATCTCTCAATATCTTCGATCACGCGCTTCTCATGCTCTCTCTTTTTCTTCTGGGGAAGCCAGTGTTCTTCCCGTCTTTACTGCTCGTAGAGCTCGCGAGCAGCTCTCGTCCTTCTATGCAGCGCCACTTTATATGCCATTTGCTTAGCTGCATGTGCCTGCCTTCATTATTCATCGAACCAGAGGTTTCGTGGTGGAGGCCTGGTGAAACCTAGCACATCAGTTGCGGCATGTCTGATGGCTTGTTGGCAGCGTTGCCACTGGTCTTAGGCCCTTGATGCTGGCGGCAATGGATTTCTTGAGAGGTTACGGGATATTCGATTGGCATAGGTTCTGGCGGTATCTTACGATTGCAGTTTTCCGACGTCAAACTTCCTCACAGTATTACTCCGTTGTTGGAACGTTCGGGTTATTCGCATTCTTACCTTGGCTGCAACTAGGTAGTGATCCGAGTCGATGTTAGCTGCTTGGAAGGTGCGAACATCCAGAATACTGGAGGCGTGCCTTGCCTAAGTCTTCCGCTTATGACGAATCCGCACCCAAATAGACGCTGTGATCTTCTTTCGCAATCACCATAGTATACGTCACAGTTTTTCATCTTCCTTTTGCCCGGCCCATTCCATCGCACTTCCTGGATGGCAGTAATTCCTGCTCTGTAGCAGTTTGCATTTTTCCGGGTCGTCAACAGTTGATCCGTCCTTTTCGAGGTCGCTTCGCAACTTATATTTTTTTACATGGCGGGGTTGTTAACCGCACGCACAACCCCCAACCTGGAGGGCCAGGTCATTTGTTGGACTCCTTGGACGAAAGGAGCCGCAAAGTCCGGAGTCAGGAACCCGCTTCAGGGATATGAGCGCTGCCGTTGGCCCATTAAGGGCTCATCCGCCACCATCTCTATTTCAATGCCCTGACTTGCATTGAATTGTCGTAATGACCTTATCTCCAAATACCTTGAAGTAGCTCATTAGGTTCTCTCCTTTGCAATCCTTTTTATTTTCCTGATACCATTTTGCTTTAAACATTGAGTTCAGCTTCAGCGATTGCATTAATATACTGTTAATTTAATATATTTGTTTCACTCATGATATGGTTTCAAAATTGTCTATTTGAATTCTTTGTTTTGTTTTTCATTTAAAGCGTTTCTAACTACGAGTTAGGTCCGTCATGTTTTTTTTATACCAAATCATGTTTTAAAACTATGTTTTTTGTAATTTCTGGTTAAAGCATACGTTTTGTAGTTTAAAATAATGAATAAGTCGGGCCTAATTTTAAAATTGAAATATTCTTGCTTGCATTCATAGCATGTTATTCAAGCAAGACTATTTTGATTTGATTTACATAAATATTCTACATACAAACAATTTTTGTTTACATTTATTTTAGCTAAACATCCTCGAGCAAGGAAATTTCCTGAAGTCAGGTGAATTTGATGCGTACAATCATAAGTCTAGAAAGAAATTCCGCTGTAAGGTGTATCTGTTTGACAAATGTCTGCTATGTACAGAAGTGAAGAAGAAGAGGCTGGCTTATCGTTGCCATTTTGCATGGGACTCTATTGAAGTTACTGTCAATAATTCTAAATCTTTAGTTGTGACACATAAGATTCAAAATCGTCCAGAATACGAGTTCTCAGCTGCGGAAGCATATGTTGTTAAGCAGTGGATGCGCTGTATAACGCGAATAACAGAAGCCAAAAAGGAAGAGCTAGCAAGTGAAGGAAAACTTACATTACCAATGGAAGTGGTCCTATTAATTGGTTTTGTGATATGGATAATGTTTCGATTACTTTAAGTTATTGCTGTCATAAATTTTAGTTCTAAGTTAAAATTATATATCTATTATGTACATTGTACATGTGTAAGCATTAATATTATGACATTAAGATTAAATCGCTGTAAAGTAGTTTTCCTTAAGATACACCAATAAATTAATAAAAAGTGAACCACTTAAAAAGGAAATAGTCAAATAATATAAATATGTACATAAATGCAACAATACATACTTAATGACCTAATAATTTTATGGTAGCTCCATTGTCCTGTATTTTTAATTTTCGTTTGCTTTTCTGTTTTTGTTTGTATTTTTACGTGCGATTATAAGTACTAGGCAAGTTATGTATTCGTAAAAAAATTTTTTTTGCTAACAATCAAACATGACGTTACGATCATAGAGAACACCAAAAAAGTGGGTCCCGCAATTCCGCCTATCTGTCTGTCTGTCCTCGAGTCTTCAGCCTAAACGGTTCGATGGATTTGCTTTAAACTTGGTACATATTATTTTTTCGGCAATATGCCCACACGTTTTCTTCATTTTTTTAAGACGACAAATAACAGTAGACCCCATAAATTTTTTTTGGCCAAAAAAAAATCTTATTTTTCTCAAAAACGGCTCCAACGATTTTTATAAAACAAATCAGTTCATTAGGAAGGGAAAGGGTACCTTTTGATAATTTTTTTTTTGGAAAAAAATTGTTATTTTTGGTACCTCTAGTACAACCATTTTTTGGTTTTCGATTTTCTCGGAAACGGTTAATTTGATTTTTTTGAAATTTTTTACGCAGAAGCTCCTAGAAAGTTTAAACACTATTGCATACCAAAATTTTTCAAAACAAATTTTTTTTTTTTTAAATTAATTTTTTTTTGAAAACTCAAAATTTCGAAAACGACTCAATAGATTTTTTCAAAACTTCGTATTTTGTGGTTTTTTGACATTATCTTGAATAGCTAAAAAAACTATTTTTTTTTAAATAAAAAACAACGGTACCTCCCATACAAATGTTAAAAAATTGTTCAGAAAAAAAATTATTTCTCGAAAACGGCTCCAAGAATTTTTATAAAAAAAATTGTGTGTTCTTATATTAGTACAGTTCACTTTCAAGTATAAAAATATTTTTTTTGCGTACTTATTAACGGTACTTCCCATAGAACAACTTTAAATATTTTCGATTTTCTCAATATTGGATGAACCGATTAAAATATTTTTTTTATAAAAATGCTCCCTAAAATTATTAATAAAACTGCATACGAAAATTATCAAAAATAAAGTTTTTCGATTTTTAAAAAATAAATAAAAAATTTAGTTTTTTATTTTATTCATTTTTCAAAAACCAGTCACAGAATTTTTTGAAATTTGAATTTTGTATGTATATTAATAATATCTTCAAAGTGCCGTTTCAATTTTTTTTTCTAAAATTTTTTTCAAAATTTTATACATAAAAAATTAATTTATTAAAAAACAGCTCCAACGATTTTTGAATTTTTTTTTGATGTATTCTTATTTGTCCATTAATTCTAATTGCATCTTTGCTTTCCCCCAAACTTAAACGACTAAGGAATATAAACATTTAATTATTTGTATTATCCATTTATTTCTACCTTATTATTATTCCCCTTTTACTAATTTTAGCGTACGTCACTTAATACTAAATACAATGTAGGCCCTCATACATTCATATGTACATATGTATACCTACAAATGTATAATATACATTTGTAGGTAGCTACCTATGTAACTCTTCCTTGAACCATCCATTCGACAATTCATTATAATAAGAATCAAGGTAGTCTTACCTACATAGGCTTTAAACCTGCATAGGATAACTACACCTATCTAACTAAGCCTCAATGGTTAGCTACATTAAAGATTTTAGCTACAAGAGCAAGTTCGTACGATCCAGTCGTGCATTTTATTTATACACATATTTGGTATTTTTCACTTGCGATATATATGTAGAAGTTATGCTTGGGTTGTTGGTTTATGGGGTATAGTTCAGTTTTTTCCAATGCAATGAAACACAGATTTTTCTTTAAAACAACTTTTCGTTCGTGATTACGAACATTCTCAGGGTTATATCTATAGGCACATTATAAGAAAATCTAAATTCTTGTTTTAGTTACATGGACTTATTAAACATTCATATTCCATTTTTACTTGCGAATATGGGTACCATAAGGCTGCATAACTTGCCTTGTCAAAAATAAATGTTTTGAAATAACAAGCAAACATGACATAACGATGATAGCGAGGACGAAAAAAGATAGTCCAAAAATTCTGTCCGACTGTATGTCTGTCTGTCGTCTGTCTGTATGTCTGTATAGGCACCTACAGCCCAAACGGCCGAATTGTTTCAAACTTGGTATATAGAGTTTTTTTTAGGTATTGTACTGAGGGGAAATTGAAATTTTGTTTAGCTCAAAAAACTACGGTACCTGCCATATAACCGTAACCGTTTAACATTAAAGCCTATTTTTCGCGAAAACGGCTCTAACAATTTTGATTTAAAAAAAATCAGTGCAGCTTTTTACGTATGACCGATCATTATGGTTGACAAAAAAATTTAAAATATGTCTAAAAACGGTACTTTCCATAGGACCGGCTATTCTGCTTTCGACTATCTCATAAATGGCTTAACCGATTCTTTCGAAATTTCACACCATATTGTCGGCGGAAAGCAAAATTGTTCTAAGTCACAAAAAGCAAGTTTTACTGGGAACGATTTTTAAGTTTCAAACTTAAGCATAGTCAGGTTTTTTTGTTCATTAAACATTCGATTATATTTTTTATAAAGTTTTTTTAATTCTTTTGAAATAACCATACAATTTTGTTTTCATTAGTCAATCATTATTATTAAAAAAAATTATAACAAACAATTCAAAATAGGACATAGAATAATTCCTATAAAAGTGCGCACTCTCCCAAAACAAAACGTATACTTAGAACAAAACATGGGAATTACAACAGTTATTAAGAATACTGAGGTCTCATTTTAGGAATTCGAATATTATTATTCGATGTTCCATTAAATAATTTGCTTAATTTTAAAAAGGCAATCAATATAAAAAAAAACAAATCCAAAGCTTAAAGTTTAGATTAAAATTTGCTTATTATCAACAAAAACAGAAGATTATATTCATACTTACATATATTTTAAAAAAGCACAAAAAGACAAATCTAAAAAAAGCCTGAAAATTAAGATTTAAAAATAGCTTTTACTTAAAAATTGATTTGTAAAATACTTTCATCCAATGAAACATTGATTCGATGTCTTTTTGTTTCTCTTTAGATATTGATCTTCCGGCAGAACTTTTTTTCGACCTTTGGCAATTTTTCATTTTGTAGTGTTATTAAAGATGAATTATTGACCAATTTGTAGTAAAGAAAGGATAAGATACAATTTTTTTTCATTTATCCTTCGGCTTTTTTGGTCGCAATGAATATGACAATGGAACAATGAAGTTACATTTGTTTTTGCCGACATTTCGGCAGGGGTTGCTGCCTTCTTCAGGGGAAATTATTTAAAAATATGGAGTTATATAAGTTTTTACATTAAATAAAATTCTATGCACTTCAAAATGAAGTTTAGTCTATATCCTTTTTTGAAATCTTAAAAAGAATAAACAAGTAACTGACGTTTAAGGCAAGACTTGGAATTTTTAAGTAATTTCCCCTGAAAAAGCCAGCAAGGAAAAGCAAATATAACTTCATTGTTTCATTGGCATATTCATTGTGACCAAAAAAGCCGAAGGATAATTATTAAAAAAAAATTGTATTTTATCCATTATTTTGTAGTGTACCATTCTACTTACGATATACATAGTTACTGTAGGAGAAGTTTTGTACTTGGAAAAAAAAATCGTGCTCGAGATTTTAATCAAACTTGCATTACCAAAAAAGTGGGTCCAGCAATTCCGTGTGTGTATTTCTGTAGATCGATCAACAGCCTAAACGGCTGAAGCGATTTTATTCAAACTTGGTTCTTAAGTTTTTCAAGTATTTGTCTCAAATAGTCTAAATTTTTGTCCAAGTTTTTTTGTTTACATATTTTACTATTAATGGTACCTGTCTTCAACCTTTTTTTTGATTTTCGATTTCCTCATAAACGGCTCCACAGATTTCGATCAAATTGCTTATATATTTATATGAAATATGAAGCCCTTAGAATTCTTAATAATACCGCATACCAAAATTTTCGAAAAATATTCTTTTGGATTTTTGAAAAAAAAACTCTTTTTTTTTTTAGAAAATTCAATATTCCGAAAATCGGTGGAGGATTTTTTTGAAATTATGTTTTTAAATTTATTGTTATACTAAAAAAATTTTGGAGTATTTTGGTATATAAAAAATTAATTAAAAAAGACTACAAAGGTGTTTCTACTTAAAATTTGGTCCTCAAGATCTTATCGAACTTAAGACCAAGTACCTACGATCCAGTCGTGCATTTTAATTTCTTTTGTATAAAGAAACCGCATGTGAAATTCTTCTTTCCGAATAAATTTCACGGTACCTTAATTGATGTAAATTTGTTTTATCATAAACTATTCCTTACATTTTGAGTAGCAAATGAGTAAGGAGTGATGAAATATAACTATATATAGAATTAATTTAGTGCACTTGAACTTATATTGGAATAATATACAATGGTTGGAAAAAGTATTTTGACAAAACTATTTTCCTTGTTATATTGCTTATTTTAAGTAGCTGAGAGATATAACGGAACTCGTTTGATACTCGAAACAAAATATCTAAGTGATTGTAACTGTAAATCACAAAATATTTTATTTTTCCTTACGCATTCGTTCTTAATCATGTTCAATGTATGGATTGAGTTGAAATTAACTGGAAAAAAGTATTTTGACATCATATTCTTTTTAGTTCATTTCGTTTCGTGCGTGCGATCAAAGTTAATATTTGTTCAAATTAAGCACATTTAAATACAAAAATTTTATTACATTAATTTGTTTTTTCAATTTAATTGATTATAATGCGGAAAACGGCGGAAATACGCGAAGTGTTAAGAAATGAGATGGTGATCAAGTATGATGCTGGTATTTAGGTTGAATACTTAAGCAAACTATACAAAGTGCCTCGTCAACCCGTGTATTACCAAATAAATAAACAAAAAAATCACAAATCAACGCGAAACTTACCACGTTCAGGACGCCCACGCAAGACAACCAAAAGAGAAGACCGTTTAATCGTCGGAAAATTTAAAGAAAACGTGCTAAAAACGCCAAAATCTGCAGCAATAGAAATGAAAATTCAGTATGATATTGAAATTTGTGAAAAAAAACTGTAAGAAATCGTATAAAATAGGCTGACTTTGCCACTTACATAGCCAGAACAATACCACAAATATCACATAAAAACAAGCTTAAACGTTTGGAATTCAGCAAAAAAAAAATTTACATAAGCCTTCATCATTTTGGGAAAAAATATTGTGGACTGATGAAAGCTCATTTCAGTACCATGCCTCAAAAAAGAAAACTTTCTGCAGAATTCCTAAAAACAATGCGTAAAAGTGGCACCTGTTCTTGAACGAGTGCCCCATGGTGGAGGCTCCGTAATGTTTTGGGGATGTGTTTGTTTTAACGGCATCGGAGACTTGGTACCGATTGAAGGAACTATGAACAAGGATAAATATTTGGAAATTTTAAATAACCACGCCTTTAGTTAAGGTGACAAATTAATTGGACAGTCATTTATCTTGCAACAAGATAACGCACCTTGTCACAAAGCAAAACTAATAACCAATTTTCTGAAGGAAGTGGATGTAAATATATTAGATTGGCCACCTCAGAGCCCTGATATTAATGTAATAGAGAATGTGTGGGCGTATATAAAGCGAAAGAGAAGTCCATGTTTGACAAGAACGCGCGAAGAGACAATTGCTGAGGTCGAAGGCCTGTGGAAAGAAGTTTCTCTGTAAACTCTGCAAAATTTGGTAAAATCCATACCCGGTCGGTTACAAAAAGTCATCAACGGTAACGGAAATTTCACGTTCTATTAAGTTTTGCTTAAATCGTTTTATAAATTTACTGTCACGTCATTTTTTTATTAATAATGTTTCGTTAAAATACTTTTTTCCGCTTAGATTTTTTGAAAAATAATTTTTAGTTTAAGAAGTATAATGTTGAATTCAACGAATTTTTTTTCGAAATCCCGTAGCTATACCGTTATTATGTAATTTTTAATTTTTTTTTCTATCAATAAAAAAAAAAGATGTTAATTAAAACCTGAGATTTGTTTTATGTCAAAATACTTTTTCCGACTATTGTACAATCATTTCACTAAAACACTAAATATTAGTGTTTTTTTTTGCAGACAGTAATCAAAACCAACACAAATCCAGTTTTTTTAAAAGAAATACATACATAAATACAATCAAACTTGAATCATAAGAGAAAATATTCGCAATAGAATAGTGATTTTATTTTTTTCGTGTTCACTAAAATTTCATAACATATGTTTTGAGCAATTCTTTTTCAATAAAATTTATTTTTTTCTCAAAACTGTTTTGAGCTATCATTGTAGATATTTACTCTCATTCAATCAATTGAGAAATATAAAAATTGAAGAATATATTATCAAATCATTGGATATAGAACATTTTTGAATGCTCTTCATTAAAATTCTGCAAAATTATTCTATCTAAACTTTAAAAAATTCCATCACACAATTATTTTTCTTTTTGAACAATTTAGCTTACTTTTACATTAATGGTAAAATTTATATTTAGACATCAACTTTACGTTGAACATTAATTACAACGAAGAAGATAAATAAATAAATATTTACGTTAAACTCTAAACAAAGATAGTGTGTGTACTTATGTACACGCGCTAGAAGTGAAACTTCACTAATTTTAAACAATTTTTTCTTTCATAATTCTATGCCAGCTAAAACATATTTCAATTACATGGAAACCGGTCAAAGAACTATTAAGTTGACATTTTTTGATACCAGCCCCGAATTTGCATTAATACATCGTCCATAACGACCCTATCTTCCAATTATACAAACGTCACCGTCGCGTCGTTCAAACTTTGATCAGTAATCTTACATTACGTACATTATATGTACTACTCCGTATACCTATATAAATTTACGAACTACCTACTGAAGCTTTGGCAACGAGACCATCGACTTAAACATTACACACATTAATACAGCACAATATACACTAAACGCTGTGTTATTTTGTGTGCGTTTTTATCAATGTGCCTATTGGAAGATGAATGGAAAAGTTACTTGTGCAGGCAAATGCGAATAACAACAGGGTTTTCGGGTCTATATATTTATTTATTTATCAAACTGTCAAACATCACTTTTAATGGTTCAGAAATTTGGACCACGTTTGTAAGTGGGCCTGCCACAAAAATTTAGGAGTTTTTTAATCGTTACACTAGTGACAATGGACTGACAATTTTATCGGAGATTTGGCAAAAGAAATGATTCACAATGCTCAAGAAAATAAGACAAGATTCACTGTAACCATTTCACAATTCAATGGGATGAATCCTTTCACGACGAGATTTAAGAAAATAATATTGATGCTAACTGATTTTCAATTACTTTATCTATTAATTAAACATAACGTGACGACATGAATTGTGTATCCTCCTCATAGTTTGCCAACATGAATCAAAGTAAACAAGATTACGGCGCTTCATTTTTTGTCTTATTTTATTGAGGTCAAACCAGAAAAAATCCATTAATCCACATTGGAGAAACAAAAATTTCCAGATTTGTTTTTCACATATGACGTCAATAAAATAATACAAAAGAAAAAGTGTCGTAATCTTGTTTTTTTTTATTCATGTTTGACACTAATTTAAATAAGAACTCCTTAACCCTAGACCTCCGCTTGAAAAAAATGATTGCAAGAAATGTGTCATGTAGTCAATATTTCTTATGGAGGCCGCTTTTGTCTGGGTTTTTTATTTTTAGACATAAGAATATGTATTTATTTCTTGCCTTCTTAGAAGAAATAAATGGAGAAATAAAATTTGACGTTTCATGACATCCCACATAAAGTGTGCAGATGAGACAGATTATACCTATTCTAAAGTACATAAAGCGCTTAGCGCTTCTTGGAGAAGAATGAAATTTCACGATTTATTTTTGGTCACATAGCAAAGAAATATAAATTTTTAGTAGTACTCGTAGTGTCTGAAATAATGGCCGACATAAATATTTCTAATGGAGCCGCGGCCTAACCCACGTATCGCTTTTGTATAGGGTGTTCACATTCTCAAATATGCTGGACAAGCATGGCTTGATTGGATGGATATCAAAATATTTTGCTGGTTTGACACACATTTTGGAGAATATGATCGAATGCTTGTCAAGCCAGTAGGAAATTTCATTCTCAAAAAAGTTGTCAACCTGTGCGCATCAAACGTAGAAAAAAAAAACAAAAATGACTAAGCGGAGATTCCGAATTTTAGAGAGATTTTTTTGAATTATATCGGGGTTTGCCAGAGACATGGCAAATTAAAAGTGAATTTTATAAAAACAAAACTAAAAAAGAGTCAACAAAATTAAACGATGAACATTTTGGACTGTTTTTTAACCATTCCTTAGTCCAAATTCGTTTCCTCTTATTTTGTTGTCTTTTTTTAATTCTTGCTCTTCATCTTCTAAGATTTGATCAATTACCGCCATTGTGAAAATTCTAAGGAGAAAAAATGTTTGACAGCCTGTTTGATAAATGTGAACGCAAAATTGCTTCAATCCATCAAACATTATCAAGCCATGCTTGTCCAGCATGTTTGACAATGTGAACCCCCCTTATCACATCCATTTTTTTACCGAATAAATAATTCTTACAAATGCATGGTTTCTGATTTGACAGCGGACTTAGGATTCTTTGTATTACTGTTCTACGGTTGTCAACATGACAGTTTAGTTTATTTGGTTTTGATTTTTTGTTAAATTGAATTTGTTTTTTCCATTTTAATACTAGTAAGTAATAAAAAAGTTTAATTTAAAAAGTTCCAAGTGATATTGGGAATAGTGTTTGTTGTTTAAAAAAAAATCATAAAGAAATAGGTTTTTTGTGTTTTTTTTTGGTGTTTTAAAATATAATGACATTTGTCCAGTGATTGACATGAAAAAAAAAAATCCCTACCTTATACACAAAAAATCCCTACTTGATTATCCCTACACCTATAAAACAAAGTAAATACAAAATTATGTACTAAATTGAAATAATATATTTCTGACAAGGCATTGAATCATGTTCATAGTTTGCTTAGTTTTAAGTTAAATTCCAATTATTCATTAAAAAACAGAATATACCTATTTTAAAGTACCCAAAACGCCGCTTAGCGCTCCTTGGAGAAGAATGAATTTTCATTAATTTATTCATTTATTTTTACCGACAGCAAAGAAATATAAATTTCAGTAGTAGTGTCTGCAATAATGGCCCAAATAAATATTTCTTATGGAGTCGCGGCCTTAACCTAGGCCTCCACTTGAAATAAATGATTGCAAGAAATGTTTCATGTAGTCAATATTTCTTGTGGAGGCCCCTTGGGTCTGGATTTTTTTATTTTTAGACATAAGTATTTATTTCTTGTCTTCTCAGAAGAAATAAACGGAGAAATAAAATTGACGTTTCATGACATCCCACATAAATTGTGCAGATGTACATAAAGCGCTTCTTGGAGAAGAATGAAATTTCACGATTTATTTTTGCCCACATAGCAAGGAAAAATTTATTTTTCGTAGTAGTGTCTGAAATAATGGCCGAAATAAATATTTCCACCACTTTGTATTGTTGTTCCTTTTCACTTGGTTTTTTTCGTGTTTGAGAAAAGTTTTGCCTTGAAACCAGGGGCATCACATGCAATATTTAAGTCAACAAATTGCCTCACATATTCCCATTGCTTTGAATATTGCCAATGGAGGCACTTTGGCAATTGCAATGACAATATTGTCCGATCGATGAAAGGCAATAATTGCTTTCCATTTCTGAGGCAATATATTGAAGAATTTCAAAATTGCTTCCCTTCAGTTTAACTGCCTTCCCGTTATTTTAAAAGAGTGCCGTGCGTGAAACAATTTACTGACTGAACAAAAACTGAGAAAAAGAAATAAATGTGCCTAAAAAATACAAAAAACAATATAAAATAAAAATGAGTGAGCTTAAATTAACAAAAATAGAAACAATAAGGTTTATTGAAATTTAAATTGTCAGCAATGATATGCCCACCAAATATTTTTATTGCCATTATCATTGATATTCCCATTGCTTGAAATATTGTAAGTGGAGCCACAGTGTAAGCAAATGTCATTTTGGTGGTGACTTCCATAATGGCTTCGTGAAGGATTTTGTAGTGTGTTAATTTGGGCATATAGGGAATACTGACAAATGCTTTGGAGTTCCCATCTTCAATTTCTGTTGTAGATTTTTATTTGTTTTCCTGTATACATATTATTATTATTTTGATTGATTTTGTTATTTATTATTTAATTTTTTATGTAGTAATAGTTATTCATTTTAAAAATGTTTTTTTCATTATAGACCAAGATCCCATGGCCGGTAGAAATACTCCATTTCATCATAGCTGCATTTTTTTCTGTGATGAATAGATACCAAAGTAGATAAGAACGAAAAGACATTACGAATTTGCAAAGCTGATGCCACTGGGATCTTACTCTTCGTGAAATTGTGTATCGCTTATAAACAAATTAAACAACAAATTAAAGAAATTACTGACCTGTAAGAATGTCTTATGTAAAATTCATTTATTTATTGAATTAAAACACCAGATCACCAATTTCAAATAAGTACAATTTTTTTTTTTTGAAAATTCAATATTTCGAAAACGGATGAGGATTTTTTTCCGAATTACGAGTATATTTGTATGCTTATATTATTAAACACATAAAATTGCAACACCAATTTTTTTAGAAGAAAATATAAAAATTTTTTAATTTAAAACTAAATTTACTTAGCCGTTTCAATATTCTATCTCGAACAATATTGGACATACGATGTGATCGAACATAAGAGCAAGTACGTGCAATCCAGTTACAACGATTTTCGAAACACATATTGGATTTAAAAAAAAAATATATTTTTTTTTTTCAAAAATACAAAAAAAAAATATGTTGTCTAAAATTTTGGTATGTTACTGTCGGTTTTTGGGGTTGATATGTTGTTCTTAGGATTTATGGTTTTGCCTAATGCCTGTGCTTGTAATTCATCTTTACTTCTTTAACTAAACTGGAAAGAGGGCATTGAGAAGAAATAAAAAAACTTAAAAGAATAGCATTCTACACTTCTAAGAGGATTAAAAAAAAATGTTTGCATCAGTGCAACAAATATATAACCCTTTGGTAACTCCTAGGGCAACGTGCTATATGTTACATATCATACCTACGGGAGCGTCATAACAAATTAATTGTACTAAAGCGGTTCTTCTAGTTATTCGAGCAAAAACGAGTCCGTAGTATTGTGCAACACTACACTGGATCACGAAAATTAATGTATTCGAATTTAAATGGAGCGAAGAATTTTGAAGCAATGCGATAATTTAAATATATATATGTTTGATGCATTGCTTCTCTAATTGCAATCGAGAAGCAGGCATTATTCAGACAAATGCACAGGCACACAAAATGTGTTCTTTTTTACTTCTACTTTCTTAGGCTTTGGCTTGCTGTTTTTACTTTATATTAAATTTAAATGTGCATTGCAACATCAACATATTTTATTTATTTGAGAATTATATTTGTTGCTAAGCTCATCCAACTGCATAATGATATGAATGAAATTCGTGCTGCATGATGATAAATTGCATTCTAGGGACAGAAACAGAGGCAAGTCTTATAACATTCTGTTGGTGATTTTCCCAGAAAATCTCGCATGAATGCCGCTGGGATTTCTTCAGAAGTCACATAATGATACAAAGTCAGCAGACAATTTTGCATAAGAAAAATTTGAAATCTTAATATCCTTTTGATTTTCCGGTCAGTGAGCTTACTGCATCACTTTAACCTTCGTCTCCTACTAAGTTCAATATATATGTTGACACATAGTGATATAATTTTTCAAATCCTTCATAAGAATAATGCTGACATTTTCTCTGGAAGAAAAAAAGCAATACACATTTCCAGCAACGTGCAAGACAACTTGAATAGCTTTAAGGAATGATAAGACTTTCATACTCAAATTTATAAAATCCTCTTTCATGGGAATGAACCTGCTTGTTTTAAGTAATTTAATTATACATTTTCATTTGGCAACGAAAAATGTTCCTCGTGCTCTTGGCAACAGAAGGTGTTGACAAACAAAATAACTAATATTAGGTAGATGGAGTGAATATTTTGCGAATCATAAAATGAACGAATGAATACATTTATTTCCAGCTTTGCCCCCCAACTAGTTCGAAATGTAGGGTGCTTTCATAAATGCATGTTTGCTTTGTTTACATGCGATCAGTTGCAATCATATTAACGTCAGAAAAACTATTTGCGCATGCATTTTAATATGCATTCTTTAATACTTTCTCTGATTTGATTCATTTTCCTTTGGATCTGAAGTGATTTTTTAATTTTGAGTTCAACTTTGAGTTGTATAGCGAAAATTTGGACAGATGTAAACAGTAATGGAATGGGTATCACCGTTTACATCATACTGTTTCTTTTTTAAAGAAAAAAATCGGAATTCATGTGAAATTTTATATTTGCGCTGCGCGATATACATTTATGAAACTCTGATATTCACCATTTGCATTTATGAATGCTATGCATTCGTCGGACTTTCGCAACCATGCATTTATGAAAGCACCCGTAGTGAAACCTTACCTAGAAACAATCAAATAGTAAGATCACTGGATATTTAGAATACCACGCAACTCATCCGTTGAACAAAGCAAGAGGTGGGGCATCTTTATTTATAAAAGAATGCATCGAACACACGATAGGCCCAAAAATAGACACTCAATCAATGCAATTAATCGATGTACAGGTTAGAACTCAAAATGTTGTACTGAATGTATCTTCCATATACTGTCCTCCACGATGTAAAATTGAAAAGAATGAATTTATGAACGTGCTAAAGTTACTTAAACAAAATTTTATTCTTGGTGGTGACTTTAATGCGAAGCACAGCTTTTGGGGATCTAGAGTTATTTCTCAAAATGGTCGAATGCTCTACGAAGCGGTAATGGAAAATAATTGCGATTTTCATTCGACTGGCAACCCGACTTACTGGCCGGCTGATCAACCGAAAATACCTGAGCTTATTGATTTTTTTGTGGTCAAAGGAATACCCTCAAATAAAATTAGCATAACAGAAAGCTTTGATCTTTTCTCAGATCATTCTCCTGTTATTCTTACTATGAGCGAAAATCTTGTTAAAAATGAAAAAACCACCCACACTAATCAATGGGAAAACCAACTGGGAAGATTTTAAGAAAGATATAAAGGATAACATTGAATTAAGGGATTCACTACAAACGCCTCTGGAACTTGAAGACGCAGTAGATAACTTCTTTGGCCCCGTCTGCATAGATGGGGAATGGAGAAGACGATACAACAAGGAACTATACGGGCTGTACAGCGATAACGACCTATTCACAAAATTGAAAAGCCAACGACTGAGATGCCTTTGTCACCTAGAGCGAATGGACACCAATGCTCCGGCCCGGAAAGTCTTCGAATCCTGCCCCGTGGGACAGCGCAGTAGAGGTGGACAGCGTAAAAGGTGGCGCACGCAAGTGGAAGAGGATCTCAACAAACTTGGAGTGCGAAACTGGAAACAGATGGCTGGAAACCGAGCCGACTGGAAGAAGCTTGTTGGTTGAGGCCCTGGTCCACCCCGGACTGTAGCGCCACCTTAAGTAAGTAAGTAAGATAACTTCGTCAATATCGTACAACAAGCCGCATGGAAAAGCACCCCGTACCAAAGAGAAATACCGCGCTTTAAAAACCTAAAATATCCGCAGGAAATAAAAGATTTATTAAAAGAGAAACGAAAAGCACGTAAGAAATGGCAGCAAACTCGAGCTCCTCAACACAAGGTAAATTTAAATCGCTTGTGTAATTTACTAAAAAAGACGATAGCAGAATTCAAAAATTCTGAAGTTTGAAATTATCTTGAAAGCTTGACAGCAGGAAAAGAATCCAACTACTCACTCTGGAAAGCTGTTAAAGTAACGAAGAAACCAAAGCTCCCAGCGCCTCCGATTAAGAATGATCAAAACGAATGGGCAAAAAGCGACAAAGAGAAAGCAAACGTTTTCGCGGATTACCTGAAGAACACATTTAAACCTTTTGATGGGCAAGTACTCAACGAAAATTTAAATATAAGTTCTAACTCAAGCGAAAATTACATTACAAGAAATGTTACCCTTGCCGAATTAAGTAGAGAAATAAGAAAGCTTAAGTATAAGAAAGTTCCGGGATATGACCTAATTACGGCCGAAGTTCTCAAAATGCTTCCTCGCAAAGGGTTAATTTATCTTCTTTATATAATAAATGCCACTCTTAGGGTAAAGTACGTTCCGAGCCAATGGAAGGTTGAGGAAGTTATAATGATTCTCAAACCAGGAAAACCATCACATGATAAGAAATCTTATAGACCTATTTCGCTTCTGCCCGTAATATCTAAGGTCTTTGAAAGAATATTACTTCTGCGCCTGCAGCCAATAATAGAAGAAAAGCGCCTAATACCTGAACATCAGTTCGGATTTAGAAGCAAGCATTCGATAATTGACCAATTGCACAGGATCACTGACGTCATTGAGAAAACTCTTGAAGAAAAGAAAATTTGTTCGGCGGTCCTAGACGTGTCGCAAGCGTTTGATAAGGTATGGCACGAAGGCCTAAATTTTAAATTAAGACAAATTCTGCCTGGAGCACTTTATACGCTTCTAAAACAATATATAGAAAATAGACTTCTTAAAGTAAGACATGGAAACGATTACTAGGATCTCAAAGAAATAGTGGGTGGGGTAGCACAGGGAAGTGTTTTAGGTCCAATATTGTACCTATTATTTACACGTGATATAGCTCAAACAGAAGACACTATCGTAGCCACGTTTGCTGACGACACTGCAATACTAGCAGTGGGCCAAACGATAAATTATTCTACGACAAAATTACAAAAAGCTCTGAATAATGTCAATGATTGGACAAAAACATGGCGGTAATCGATCAACGAAGTAAAATCAGACCATGTAGATTTTACGTATAAGAAAATTAATAGATCACCGGTATTTGTTAATACGGTTCAAGTTCCGTTTGCTAACGAAGCAAAATATCTCGGAATGACTCTAGACGCGAAATTAAAGTGGAAACCGCATGTTAAAAAAAATGCGAAGAGTTAAATAATAAGCTCAGAGATATATACTGGTTGCTCGGCAAACACTCTAAGCTCAGTATCGAAAATAATCTAATTTTGTACAGGCAGGTGCTTAAGCCTGTCCGGACTTACGGTATACAACTCTGGGGTTGTACGCGAGATTCTTATTTAAATACCTTACAAACATTTGAAAATAAACATAAATAAATAAGTGCACCTTGGTACATTAGAAACGAAGATCTCCACAGAGATCTCGGGATTCCCACGGTTCGCGATAAAATAAAAAATTTTGCCCGAAATCATAGAAAACGGCTATTACGACACTGCAATAGTACAATAATCGAAATTATCGATGAGACGAATTTAGTATGCCGCCTGCGAAGGACAAGGCATTCAGATCTTGTGCACTAAACGAGAATCCGCCGTAAAATCGCGGTATAAGCAGGAACTATCACCGGATAGTTCCCTGCAACACGTTAATTAAATTCGTTAAAAATAAATTGCTAGATAAGTTTCAGCTTAGTTGCAATCGGGAGCAGGAGGTGTTTTTAGTGCAATAAGAATCTCACACTCCTATGAGCACGCGCTTTTCGGTCCTCATAGAGCCTTTTGAAGGTTTTACACCTACCCACGGGAGAAAAACCCGTAGTGAAACAAATTTAAAATGAAGTACATTTTTTTATTTAAAATATGAATATAACACCAATTTTTTCAAATGTCAGAAACTTTGAATTCAATTAAAAAATAAATGCATTTTTATAACTAAATCATATCATATCTTGTACAAAAAATACAAAAAGATATTGTCATCGTGGTAATCGCACAGTGGATATAGTGCCTGACTGCTAACTTAGACGTGTGTGTTCGATCCCCATGAGATATTAAATACCTAATTCTCGACTCCATTGTGCCAACAAAAAATCCTTTCCTACCTTTCTATTCCTTCTACGGCACCAGTGGATTCAGGTTGCATTTAAAACACCTTAGGTATTACAGGCATTTAGTTAAAATTGTTAACATTGTTATTATTATTCTTATTATTATTATTACTCGTATGATTAAAAAAAGTAAGTTGCGACAGACATCATCAGAAACCTCTTCTACATCCCTCAATAGTTTCTTTCCATCCGTCGCGTCGCCTCGGTCTTCACTTGCGATCCAAAGCAAGCTATAAACATGCTTTCACTATCCAAAGTGGAAACTGAGCCAATAATTTCATTTCATTTTGTTTTGAAATAATTTGGCTTACATTAGTGCTTAAACTTTCTAGGAGCTTCCTTCCTTAAATGAACCGTTTTCCAGAAAATCGAAAACTAAAAAAATGATTCTACCAAAATGGTGGTACCAAAAATAAACAATTTTTTCAAAAAAAAAACAAAATGTATCTACATTTACCTTTATTATTAACTGATTTTTACTTTACCTACTTTATAGGTACTATAAGGCAAGGGTATTCGTAAAAAAAAATTTTTTTTCTATCAATCAAACATGACATTAACACGTTTTCAATTTTTTTTTGAAGATGACAAATAACAGTAGCTCCTATAAATTTTTTTTGGCCAAAAACAAACATCTTTTTTTTCTCAAAAACGGCTCCAACGATTTTTATAAAAAAAATCAGTTCATTAATGAAGGGAAAGGGTACATTTTGATAATTTTTTTTTGGAAAAAAGTTGTTATTTTTGGTACCTCTAGTAGAACCATTTTTTGGTTTTCGATTTTCTCGGAAACGGTTTATCTGATTTTTTTTTTAAATTTTTACGCAGAAGGTACTAGAAAGTTTAAGGGAAAACAAAGATGCAGTTTGTTTTTCAAAAATCGTTGGAGCGGTTTTTTAATAAATAAATTTTGTATGTATAAAATTATTAAAATATTTTTAGAAAAAAATATGAAACGCCATTTTGAAGATATTATTAATATACATATAAAATTAAAATTTAAAAAAAATTCTGTAACTGATTTTTGAAAAATCAATTTTTCAAAAAAAAAAATTTATTTATTTTTTAAAAATCGAAAAACTTTTTTTTTTATTGAAAATTTAAGTATGCAGTTTTATTAACAATTTTAGAGAGCATTTGCATACAAAAATTATTTTAATCGGTTTATCCAATATTGAGAAAGTCCAAAATATGGAAAGAGGTTCTATTGGAAGTACAGTACGCAAAAAGAAATATTTTTATACTTAAAAGTGAACACAAAAAAATAATAAAAGTTCTAGGAGCCGTTTTCGAGAAACACATTTTTTTCTGAACGGTTTTTTAACTTATGTATGGGAGGTACCGTTGTTTTTTATTTTATAAGAATTGATTTTTTTTAACAATTCAAGATAATGTCAAAAAAAACAAATAAATACGAAGTTTCGTAAAAATCTATTGAGTCGTTCTCGAAATTTTAAATTTTCCAAGAAAAAAAATAATTTCCAAAAAAAAAATGTTTTGAAAAATTTTGGTATACAATAGTGTTTAAACTATAATGACTAAGCAATATAAAAACATTTAAGTATGTGTATTATCCATTTATTTCTACCTTATTATTATTCCCTTTTTACGAATTTTTGCCTACATCACTTAATACTTAATACAATGAAGGCCCTCATACATTTATGTATTCATACATATATGTGTCCAAGAATCACATGAATCTTATGTATGCATAGCGCACAACTCGAGCGAATAAGGCTTTATTGCAAGAGAAATATCCGGCCGCGTAATTTCTCGTGTCGTGGCGTTATCTCTGGCCAACAAGATCATGCGATTTGACACCGCTGGACTTTTTTTTTGTGGGGCTACGCGAAAGACCGTTAAAACCAACATTCGTCAAGTTATGGCTGAGATACCGCCCAATATGTGTCAAAAAGTTGTCGAAAATTACCTCAAGAGATTCGATGCTTGCAACAATTCGCGTGGTGGTCATTTAAATGATGTAGTATCCGCATTATGTGTGAATAATGTCAACGTTCAAACCTTACTTACGTTTACTTTTGAAACCGCAAAATGGATAACGCATTATATATAAATGTAAAATGTGAGCACTTTTAATTAAAATAATGCAGCAATTTCGTCCCGAGTGGATTAACTATCACTTTGTAAACAAAAATTTCACTCTTGAATATATATTTGATGGACCCACTATACTTTTCCTACTTGCGCTGTCTTCACTTTTGACACACAAAACAATTGCAATAGCTTATCTTCTATCTTATCTTCTATCTTATTTATTATTTTTTATATTTTGTTCAATTTGTTCAATGAAAGAATTAATTGTGTCGGCAAGCGACTTTATTTTTGACTTTTGACAATTAAAAAGTGTGACCTGGTGTGTGTAAATTTAAAAAGCACTGAAGTTCTTTTTTGAAAAACTGTTTTTGTTTTTTTTTGTTAAAATTTTTTAAACACAATTAAAGTGAAACGTAAACTTTCGTCTAGTGTTTTATTATACAAATGTTTTTTAGTTGTTGATTCTTTTTCGTATCAATAAACTGACCATTATTTCCTAGATTTACCAAGCATAAAACATGACTTTAGTTTGCTTTATGTTTATGTAATAATAAGGATTTATTGTCCGGGCAATTTTTTTTGGTTAAAAAAATTCTACTAAAAAAATATTATTGTGGTCATACTAAATCCAATAGAAATGTCAGTAAATTTCAAACATCTGACTTTCAAAATAAAATTCATTCAAGTTCATTTTGCAAAATCGTTTAAAAATGAATATTATTCGTTCGTTACAAAGTTCATTCGAATGAATAGATATATTCTATCGCATTAGCTAATCGTTCGAATATTTAATTAAGACTTTCATTGTTTTAAATTAGCAGTACTGGCTATTTTTGTTGTACAGAGTACCTATATTAACTTTATATATATTAATTAGGTACTTATTACAAATAAAAAGCAGAATTTTAAAAGAATTCGGAAAACAAAATATTGAAGGCAGAATTGTGACTTGCTTCCTTTCGTAGGGGTATCCATGGCGTGATAGTTGTGTGCTCGCCTGCCAACCTCGTGGTCGCAGGTTCGATTTCTGCAGTTGTCTATGTCTTCTTATATTCCATTAAAAAACCAATTCTAAGAATTGTCATAAAATAAGTTGCTGCTTTGCTCATTACATACTGTTTAGGCATAACACTAACAACATGTGATTGAGTAAACTAGCATACCCATAAAAATATATGACAACGAAATAAATAAAATAATGCGAATTATAAGGGACATAAATAAATAAGACACGGTAATTCTCTCCGCATTAAGTTCAGCCGCCACCCCTGGAGATAAATCTGAGACAACAACCAGCTCTAGTCTCAGAACATCGCGCAACACATCTTTCCTATCCTTCTTTCTCTTCTTCCATCGGATGCCCGCGCTGTGTTAAGAAAAACATATAAATGGTATTCATAATCCCTTGAGCGCGTGCAAAGTTATAAAAAAAAAGAAAAAAAACTCTTATTACTTTTTTTTAAAACCTTTACAGTAAAAATATCCTATGAGTGTAAAAATGTATCTTCCTCACATACGGGTCATTTGATCCGTTTTATACATTCTATCAACACATACTTAGGAGAATGCACATTGTTCATGTTCTTATCATAATTTAATTGAATTGAATTTGTATTAAAAATAAATATCTGAAGTGTGAAAGTTTATATTCAGAGTCAACATTTTCGTGAAGTGAATTTGCCTTGCAAATTAAGGTATTAAATTAAAGATATCTTAATTAATTGCAAATTTAAAAGTATTTTTAGCTTATTACTCGAAGCAAATTATGATTAAGGTATATAATAACAATATATTTAATATGCTTACGTATTGAATCACATTCAATTGAAATAGTTTTTTTTTTCTGATTTTTTAATTGAATTAGATTTACTTAAGGAATAATGTTCTTCTGGAGTATCGAACTCTTTTTATGAACTTATTGAATTGAAAAATATAAAGAAATGTGGCAAAATAATGGTATACCTATACTTGTATAATTCAAGTATTTAGATAGTAAATATCTGTACATTTTATTTATCCAAGAAGTTTCATAATTCAAATATTATTATTTTAAAATACCTTACCTACACTTCTTGCCTTATAGCAACACTTTCAATACCCTTTCCGTCATCATCACTTCCTACGTCGTCATTATCAAGATTTCTTTGTCTGTTGCATCCACAAAAAATCCAGTAAACTAAATTCTAAAGCACCCTAGCAAGCAGTAAATGAACTCCCCATTCTTTTTTGATCCCATTTACCCGAAGGGTACGGAATCATACGTGATTTCATCCCATTACAGAACAAGTGTTTTGTACCAAGATTCAAGCACATAGCTAGATGTTGAAGCTTCAAATTAAGCTTCATATTAACCCACTGCTTCTAGCCCGCCTCGTTTATTTACGAACCAATCCATTATGTTTGTCCCTGGGGTTAAAGGACCGTGGCAGGGTGATTGTCAGCATTGGATACGATGTCCATGAATTCTGGATGCGAGTCAGTCAACAGATGAGTAGTATAAGGATGGTATTTGGGTTGTTGCGACATTTCCAGAATACTTTTTTTTTTGCTTAGCTTGAGATAAACAGCAGCAGTAGCATATCGATGGGGTGAAAATTGGAAAACGAATGGCCGTTTGAATTTTTTCGTAGCATATTCTTAACATTCTTTTCCAAATTTTCCTCAGGGTTTATTTGAGATGGGTATTGTATAAACATATATACTTGTCCCCATATATTGATTTATTTTATTTCTTGTTTTCACGAATTTGAGTTAAAAAAATTATAACTACTCGTATTTAAAAAAAAAAAGAAAATGTTCGCTTTAATTTATTATAACAAAGGAATATAATAATTATAATTAAAGTGTGTATAAAAAACCGTTTCTATTTTTTGGGGCAGAAATTGGCTGCTTATCAAATTTTGAAGAGTGGGAATAATATTCTCGCATAAGAAAATAAAGTCTGAAACATCTGGAAATTTCTTAAAGCTAACACACGATTTGTTTTTTTTTTAAATATTTTTGTTTGCTTAAAATAATTTGTATTTCAGTACTTCCACATTAAATTATTTGTTCAACAAATATTTTGTCACAATAACCAATAGAGTTTTTAGAGGTTTTTCTTTTTAGTATGAATGTCAACCTGAAAATTTTAAATTTTCTGGGCACAAATTGCTGCCCACATTTTTTTTGGGCAGAAATTGGCAAGAAATTGTCAGTACAGCGAAATATTGTATGCTTTTAAGAGCGCTCTCTTCTGAGACCCAAGAATACCAAATTTGTAAATTTGGAACAAGAATTGGCAGAAATTGGTGCCAATTTGGGCCAATTGGCAGTGTAGATCAAACCTAATATCTCAAAACAAGTCGAATACAAAGTTCATCAGCAGTGCAAAGATTTCCATAGTCTAGAAAACAAAGAAAAATCAAAACCTCAGTACCATACAGAAATCACAGGAAAAAGTGTGTGCCATCTGGAATTTTAACGAACTTGCTCTTATAGCCGACCCCACCGTTAGACAAGATTCTTAGTAGATAGGTAAAGCTAAATTCATGTTCGTTTTTTAATTTTGTATATATTAAAAAACTTTTCTTAAATTAAAAATTAAATTAATAGTATAAATATAAAAACATTACATTACATAAATTATACTACTCCGTAGATAATTCTAAATCACTTGCAAAGAAACCATCCGCCTTAAGCATTACATACATTAATATAACAGCAAGATATATAGAAAGAAAGAAGATTTAACAGAAGAAACATATACATGCCTTGCATAATTATAACAGCACCCTGTAAAAATGAGTTATATAGAACATGGAAAATTGAAATAAAACCTTACTATTTTTACTTGAGATTACTATAAGTTTTGTAAAAACAATCAATAATGACACAAAGATGATAGCGAAGACGAAAAAAGATGGTTCAAAAATTCGAGAAATTGAAATTTTTTTAGCTAAAAAAATAACGGTCATATAACCATTTCGTTTTTAGGTACGATCGATTATATGGTTGAACAAAAAATTTAGAAAAATGTCTAAAAACGGTATTTTCCATAGGACCGTTTTTTTGCTTTCGACTATCTCATAAACGGCTCAACCGATTCTTTCGAAATTTCACACATATATAGGATTAGGTTGTTCAATTTATACTGCGTACCAACATTTTGAATTAATATTTTTTTGTATTTTTAAAAGCATTATTAAAAAAATTTAACAAATTATATTTTGAAAACTGCTCATTAATTTTTTTTTCAAAAATTACATTTATATGTGTTTATTGAATACCTATGAATTGGCGTTTTTGATTTTTTCTTGAAAAATGTTTTCAAAAAGTTTTCAAAAAAAACTTTTTTTCTCAAAAACAGCTCCACAGATTAAATTTTTTTTTTAAATCTTATAAACTCAAATTTATCTAACAAATAAAATGGTGTACTTTTTTTTGAGCTTAATTAGTTAAAGTATTTATTTCAGAATTTTAAATTATTTTTTCTGTGATTAAGCCGATTTAATCTTTTGTTTTTAAGTCTATATTATTAAATATTTAAGATTGCCACACGAATTAAAAAAAATAAATTAAAGAAATTTTGTATATATAGGTACAAAATTAAGTTAAAAACGACTTCAAAAATATATTTAGATTTTTAATAGAAATCTTTTGCATACAAATACTCGTATGACCGAATATAAGAGCAAGTTCATCCGATCCAGTCGTGCATTTTATTTATTGAATGGTATCGGTAGACAAGAGGAAATTGAGAATTTCTTCTCCGTTATTTTCTCTTCTGCTGTTTAAAAATTAAAAACAGATTTGTTTGTATTGCATAAAGTGGCCCATACACATAACACTGGTGTATGACACTTGTTTCAGTGTTATTGAATGTGGAGTGTGTGTGGGCTTGTGTATTCACAGATTTCTGGTGTCGAACACAGTGTCGACAAAATCAAAACATTTTGATTTTTTGTGTCTGTGCCTTTCGACGTGTTATGTGTATGGAAAAATAAGGGTACCTGCCATATGACCTTGAAGGAAAATCTTATTTTTCTCTAAAACGGCAACAACGATTTTGATAAAAATTCTTGAGAATATTGTCGTTGGTAATGGCTATCATTTGATATGAACCAAGTTTACAGGAAAGGTCTCTAACGGTACCTTTCATATAACGGTTTTTTTAATTGTTGGCTTTACCGGTAATGGTACAATGAATTTCTATAAAATCTTATATCTGAGAAGATCTATTTAGCTAAATTATTTTTGCATTTCAAAATTTTGAATAACTTTTGTTTTTAAATTAAAAAAATTTATTAAATTTTTTTTGAAAACTCATTTTAAAACTAAATCAAAAAAAAATAATTTTAAATTTTATATTCATATGAATTAAATAGTCTTTAACAGTCTCTTAGAAATTGCACACCAAAATTTGAAAAGAATTTTGTTTTCAAAAAACGAAAAATAAAAAACAGGATTTCATCAAAACCCGTCCTACAATTTTCGAGATACTTTTTTATAAAATTTTCATTGATCCGTGACATCTAATGAATTTCTTCGTTTTTCAAAAAAAACTGATTAAAGTGATGGTTTTGGCAGTTTAAATAAGTTTAAAAAACGATTTTTTCCCACCTATACACCATTCACTTTCATTATATACGTGTATGTACGTGAACATATTTACATTATTACCCTCCTAATTTACTACCCTACATGGGCTTTAAATCTGCATAGGATAACTATAATAGACTAGCTACCTACCAACAGCGTCAGTGAGTAACACTAAAGTTGTTAGCTACAAGAGCAATTTCGGATCGTACATTTTATTTTTTTAATAATATACATAATTCTATTCAACTGATGAGTCCAAGTGATATCGCCGGGACGAAACGCAAATTTTGTGGACTAAGGGCCGTTAAAAGCTATTTTGAATCAATAATTCAACAAGTCGGATTAAATTTCTTCTACTAGGCTGAATAAGTTCAGTAATACCTATGTTGAATTGTAGTATTATTAAAAAAAAAACTTTCTTATAAATGAGTTAAAGACATTACCCAAGTAACAATATCTAACTTGAGTTTAGAAAAAAACGTAGATTAGAAATGACTAAAAATAACTCAGGTTATAATAAGGCTAAAATTCGATTATTTAATAACTCTTGGTTTGTTTTGAGGTAAAAATGAACTAAATTTTAACTTTAGCTTAATTTGGGTAAGATTTTCACTGAACTAGAACTTTCTGGTTAATTTTTGGATATTTCTTAACTCCTTAATAACCAAAAAATATTTTTTGTTTGGGTCATAAATAACAAAACTATTTGACATTATTTTACATTCGACAACAAATTTTATAAACAAGAAGAAGACCTGATGGCGATAGGATCCCCCTTAAGCGCACTATTGGTAGACATCTATCTCAACAACTATGAAAAAAAAATTATGCTATCGAAACACCATAAATAACACAATAAAATAATTCTATTCAAGATGACATGATGACACATTTGTTGTCTTTGATGGAACTCATAGACAAATTGAAATTTAAAAAAAAGTACATAAACAGCATAAATAACAACAATATCAATTTCTAAGATTTGAACATTAGCAAAGATAACAACAACCTATATTACAAAATTTACAGAAAACCCACAACACCAGATATAACTATACACAAAAACTTCCACCACCCACACACACACACAATGGCACCTTTCAAGGCTTTTTGGTCAATAGACTCTTCAATATACATTATGAAAAAAGAAGACCATGAAGAAGAAATTGACACTAAAAAACACATTGCAATAGCGAACGGCTACAAAACATAAATAATTGACAAAATAATATATAAAAAGAAAATGAAAATTGAAAACAACAACAATAACATAACCTACAAAGAAAACACCACAGATAAAAAATATATAGCAATAGACTACACCTATATTCTTCCACAAATATTACAATATGAATTTAAAAAACTAAATATTAAAATTTAATTTAAGACAAATCACCACATAGAAAAAATACTAAAACGAATATAGACAAAATGTTCCGGAGTATATAAAATCAAGTGTAATGACTGTGGCAATCACTATATTGGACAAAGAGAGGAAGAACATTTTACGATAGGTATTTGGAACACAAGCCGAAGGCAAATTCCACATTTGCGCAACATTTGATGTATAACAATCACAATTACACCAATTTCGACTTTACATATATGTAGAAAAGGGACAACAAAAGACGCTTTTGAAGAGTTTGAAATATATATATGTACGAGGCAAACAAAATAGAGTCAGACAAAGTATTAAATGATAAATTAACAATTAAAAACAACACACTATACAACACTGCCATTAAAATTCTAACCAGCAACACAAGATAAACAGAGACAGATTCATAAACCAAAAAACAATAACAATAACTTAATAATTAAAAGACAACATACACATAATACACTGGCCAATCAACACCACAGTTCGTCAGCATAAGGCCCGGAGATGGATTATTAGATTCGAAACGCGTCGCTTATATTTATCAAAATAAATACCTATATGTAATATATATTTAAAATAAATTAAAGTACTAATTTTAATTAAATAAAACAAAGTATAAAGTTTTTCTTTTCCTTTTATTTTCATGTTTTTATTATTTAATATATTAACGAATTTCATCATCACGCAACATGGAGACTACACCACAACTAAATAAAAACAACCAGTTCCGAAAGTAGGCTGTCCAGCTGACCTTAAAAATAATATTTGTATAAATGGAATTGCTATAAAATGTCACCGCAGGCTCTGACGGAATTCCGGCAGAATTTAACAGATATGGAACTGAGGAGCTGGTAGCGAATCTGACAGAAATATTCAACTACATTTTAGAGCATGGAACTATACCAGAGCAGTTTAAAGAGGCCCTGATCTTCCCGATATACAAAAAGGGTAGCACCTCAGATCCGTCAAACTATAGAGGAATCTCGTTTCTGAATGCTTCTTATAAGATTTTTACTTCGATTCTGAATAAGCGCCTGAATAAATGGATAGATTTTAATAACCTTCTCAGTGAGTACCAAGCTGGGGGTCAATTCCCGATCTGTGAAATTATGAAGTGATAAAAAAAATATCATTTCAGTTTTCACAGAGGTTTATCATTTTCCAACTTCACGCACACGCCTAATGCGATTCTAGAACTCATTGTGATAAAATTTGTACTAAAAAGTACTAAATGATAAATTCTCTCATTTCTGATTAGATTTTTTGTTGGGAAAGGTATATATTTCATTTCAGTTTCTAAATTTGCTTAAGAATAATGTCCGGAATAATAATTCGTTTAATAAATTAATAAAGGACGTCGTACTTAACAATTGTATGTTTTATATTATATTCAATAGTATCTCTGTTTTGAGTATGATTTATTATTTTTTCATGTGAGGATATTGAGGCTTTCCCTTCGAGATGCGCAGAATCTATTCGAAGTTACAACTAGGAGCACTTAATTGAACTTTATAGATTCCCAAAACATTTATGCATAGATTTAATACGCGAATTGAGAGCATTCTTGAAAAACACTCAACTTATAAGTGCCATTTAAATATGGTTAAGTTCTCTGCATTTTTTTGCAATGGGTAGTTTCCAACGATCTGTCGCGGGAATGAGCACCATCGTCGCGTCGGCTGTTGTGAATCTGTTGATTTAACAATTTCGTTATTTACTCGAATACACACAAATATAACTTATAACAAAAATATATTTGTGTATAAATATAATGCTTGCTTACTTGTCATGTGCCAAATCCTGTTTTTCTTCTTAATATTCGATTAGAAACATTTTCTTCACAAAACAATTGACTGTGATAAAAAAATTATCATATGAAAAATGTTTGGCATTTAACTTCACTTTTTCACGAATCGAGAATCGAATTAGACGTGAAAGCGTGATAAAATTTATCACTTCACATCTTCACAGATCGGGAATTGACCCTCTGGCTTCAGATCGGTTTACTCCACTATAGACCACATCTTCGTTCTTCGCACGATTGCTGACTCCTTCATATCTAGAAATAAGAAATTATTCGCTTTCTTTGTGGATTTCAAGTCTGCTTTTGACACCGTCGACCGTAATGCACTATTCTACAAGCTTTTCCAGAAAGGAATGTCACTGAAGTTCGGAAGAGTACTGCAAAATTTATACATGGATATCAAAGCGGCGGTCTGGAATGGAAAAAACCTCTCTAACTGGTTTTCAACAAACTCAGGTGTTAGACATGGTTGTGCACTCAGCCCAAGTTTATTCGCTCTCTTCATAGAAGATATTGTTGAAATATTAGCTGGGGGCATTGAATACGCAGACATGACCATAAAAGCACTGCCCTTTGCTGACGACATAGTACTGCTTTCGTACACGCCACAATCTCTACAATTGATGATAAATAGACTCTAAGTTTACTGTTCGAGATGGAATCTGGAAGTAAACTTAAACAAATCTAAAGTGATGATCTTTAAGAAAGGAGGAGGTAGAGTTGGGGCAAATTAACATTGGCATTACAATAATGAAACAATTGAGGTTGTGCAAGAATACAAATATCTTGGAGTTTACTTCACAAAGAACTTCAGTTTACCGAAAAGCTTTCGAAAGCAAAAACCGCTATAAATGTTGCATGGAAGCAATGTTTCAACAATAGTGAAATTGCACATAGCAGTAAATTCCGAGTTTTCGAAGCAGTGTCAGAATCGGTTCTTTTTTATGCAGCTCAGGTGTGGGGAGGTAGAAAATATGACCAAGAGGAGAAATTACTCAGGTTTTATATAAAACGTATTTTTCGCCTTCCCCCGAACACTCCAAACTATATGATAATGTTAGAGACAGGAGTATTACCACTGTTCATTAAGACTTTTAAACTGCAAGTAGACTACGTTATGAAAGTATTAAATATGCCAAATCATCGGCTTCCTAAGAAAGTCTTACAAGCTATCCAAACACGGACGGGATGATTCAAGGACTGGGTAGAGTTAGCAGAGCAGGTGGCCTTCGAAGTAAACTACAGCGACCCTGTTTTATGGAAGCCTGCTTTATATACGTTGATTGCCCGTTTGGACGATGCTGCAAGAGATCGCTACAAGGAACAAGCTTCAAGCTCTCTACACCGAATGCTTTATAGCAGACTAGATTACAATCTTAACGAAAGAAACTATTTCCGTGACGATTATACAATCGAACAAATTTCGCTCATGTTCCGGTTAAGAGGAGAGTTACTTAATTTGAACTTTATGTCACATCGAGAAGATCTACCGTTATTATGCAGCCTGTGTAATATGGGGGAGCGGGAAGTTGTTCTGCATTTTGTCGGAAGGTGTGGAGTACTCAAGGAAACAAGAAGGCAGCTACTATCATTCTGATGAAGAAATTTTTGACCTCCTTCATGAAATGGATGTAACAAAGTTATCAATGTATTACAAATCAGCACTCAGATATAGAAAGCAAATACTTAACGAAGCATTTTAGTATTAAACTGTAACTTAGTTATGACAAAGAATTAACAAATTGTCAATCAGGCAGACGGCAACAATGCCATGCAATATTGATTGTATATAACAAATTGTAGAAAAATAAAATCAATCTAATCTAATCATTTTTGCTCTAGCTTTTAATCATTATTGTTCTGTAGTCACTGTTTTCTATTCCTCACACACCAACAAAAAATTCTATTATTATAGAATAGACTTTCTTTTTAATGTTGTGTGTCTCAAAAATTATTAAAAAGGCAAAGAAACCTCCCGAAAATATAAATTAAATTTAATTGAATAAATTAATTAATTAATTTAATTAATATTAAATACTAGAAAAAAATACAAATGTGCACAAAAACCCAAACAGAAAAATAAAAATGTTGTCGGTTAATTTTTTTTAATCAATTGTCCATTTACTTCACTGTAGTGAGTGAAACATTTTTAATTTTACGTCTTTTTCCTTATTCTATTCGCATTCGGTTATAAACCAAGAACAAGCACAAACGTCTTAATACGAGTACACCTGATGTTGCTTCTTGTTTCAAGTATCAAATGCCAAAGAACCTCTCGAGTTTGCTCAAAAAATCATTCACACACGTATTTTTGTCATTACGATTAGACTTTTCCATTTAGTCGAAATCGAAAATAATCCTTTTAAAAGTTTCTGTACGTGCCATTCCGACTATTCCAGACCAATATGCTATGGTCAGTTAGTCGAACATCTAACGATCCGAGTAGAATCAAAAACACGAGGAATTGGTTTAATATTACAGTAATGAGACTCCTTTGGGATATTGCGTAGATACAATGGAATCAAATCTCCAGAATCCTGACTCATGAATACATATCGAATTCGTGCGAAGATTTGCTCCAAGTATTAAAGCCAATAGCGCAATGTCATTGCTTTTGAATTCAATTCCAAAAACAATCTATTAAATTCCCAAAACAGCTTTGAATTACTCACAAGTTTCATTCTGCGTTTGTTTGTTAAATTAGAATCTCATCGATTCGCATTCCAAAACTGTACATAAAATGCAACGCACACGGTTTCGAGTGGTGTGGAGGCGGATATACAAAGACGGGAAGAAGGCGTGCGATGTACATAAGTATGTAAGTATACCTATGTATTTAAACCAGTGCCATCCAAGACCATGTACCGGAATTTATTTTATCATTTTCAATTGCAAATCATTGTGTATGAGCTTGGTTGTGTGATGCTGTCCTTAAAGATACATCCTTGCCGGGATGATACTGTTAGAAATAATTTGGTGATATCATCACCTAAATGCAAATAAATCTCAATCTCATTACTTTCCCTTTGGTGGTGGAACGAAACCAACTTATCTCAGTCAAGCCGGATGTAGAAATTATTTGTTGCCGGTGTCAGTTTTTTCTTTTGGAAGTTGAATCTAGACAAATTCAAGCTTTACACACAATCTAATTCAATTAATTTAACGTCATTGGACCTTGAATTTTCACCCAAACGCATTTTTTTGTACATTTACGAGTATGTATGTATCTTAAGTTAAAAAAATAGCAGATATTAAAAATATTTTTGATGAAATTTAAAGAAAAATTCGAATTTCTGCTGAGAACTCGAAATGGTCTGTTATAAAATTTGAATTTGAAACATGGACCCACACAACCATCACCACACATTGTGTTGTCTTAATCTGTTTTAATCAAAAAGCGAGCAATGAAGTTCCTAATATTTATTCAAAAACAACTTCGATTGGTTGTGTTTAAATTCTGAGTATTCTGAGCAGCGTTGCCGGAAACAAAATTTTGTAAGTGCCAATTCTTACAACAGAAAGTGCCATTTTAGGCCACTGGGTGCCACCAACAAAAAAGTAACAAAATTCCGAAGATTTCATATGTAATTTTTAGTTTTATTTATTCCGCCTCAAAACTTAAGGAATAATAATAATAAATAAACATAAAATTAATAGATAAAATAAAAGAACTTCATTAAACAAACATACAAAAAATAAATAAGAGCATCAACTAACAACCTGTGTGTTCAATGAGGATGTTCGGAACAGATTAGATTACCTTAATAGAACAGAAAAGTACAGGATTTTGCTGTTCAATGAGAAATTTTCTGTTCTTAACTGTTCGGTTTGGTGTTCAATGAGTCAATTTGGAACACTTTAGAAGAGAATTGTCTGCACTTACTTTTTAGGTAGAACAGGTTAGAACAGATTTGTGAGAACTGTCAAAACCAATTGATGTTGTTAAAAAAAAAACATTTTAGTGTTAGATTTAGTTGATAAATCATTTCCGTGTCGGAATCATCTCAATTTCAAGAAAAATATTTTTTAAAAATAAATTTAAATCTATTTGAGTGTTTCTGCAAAAATAAACGAACTTTTATTGTAGGTACACAACACTATTTTTTTTATAATATCTGTCAGATGAGTGACTATTTTAGTTACCTCCATATACTTTCAGACTTCAATTGATTAACCTCGCATCTCTTTCTGGTCACAGAGAGTACTTGCAGTTCCGCTTCATAGCTGGAGTAATGAATGTTCATCGTTTCTCGTTCGAATAGGTTTCAATGTAAGTCAGACTAGTTTCTATGTTTTCAAACTATGGCACTAATAGTCCTCTTAATCAGTTAATCAAAAATTTCAATAAATTCTCCATTCTCATTGGTTCTGTAATTTTAAATCTGAAACCTTAATGTAATTTTTTTGCTCTGAGTAGTTGAAATTTTGTTATAATTATAATTAATTATACTTAGATTTAAGTAAATTTTATTAATTTTAACGTTAGCATTTAACTTATTAAATAAATAAATAATAATAATAATAATAATAATAATTTGTTCTATCTTGTTCCGAAGTTTCTCACGAATCTGTTTTGTTCTAACTTTTTCGTCACTGAAAAATCTTAATATAAATTTTTAGCTGATATGATTTCCAAGCAAGTTTTAGTCTTTATTTTTTCTTTAAACGACAAAAGTGATTTTATTCCTTTATAAGAAAGTCGATTTTTACTATGGGTCTTAATGTTATTTAAGCGTGAAACAACCCTTTCAGCTGATGCACTACCTGATCTGATCATGAACTTTGATATATTTCAAAACATTTGCTCGTTGATTTCTAGAGTCCCATTTGAAGCATTTGAGTGCCAGAGTGCCATTTAAATTAAAAAGTGCCAAAAGTGCATGATCGTGCCATTTCGGCAACGTTGATTCTGAGTCCAGTCCTTTATAGTCGATTTACATGTATCTTCATTTCATTTCTGTAAAAAAAAACAGATATGTATGTAGCATATACATAGGTACAGAATTATATAATTATATAAAACATACCTATATAATAATTATATAACCTATAAAATAATCGATCACATAGTAAGCACAAGATTCTTGGTAGCAAAGGTTAAATATATTTTTATAGTGGTTTTTAATTTTTTTTAAATTTTATATGGTACATATATGTAGAATATCGTACCCGGGCGAAACGCATTTTGGACTATAGGTCACAAAATATTTCAATTGGCATTAATCCACACAGACCACAAAAACAAAAATAATATGTAAATATTGTTTGCGGTTTCTTCGAATATAATTATATGTAGAATATTTCGTTAGTTTTTTTTAATAAAAAAACAAACTTGTATGTCAATTTTATTAATTTAATAATATAAATTTAACAACAGAATATTAAATAATAATCGGCTACCCGTTTTCGAAATATTGAATTTTCAGAAAAAAAAAATGTTTTCGAAAATTTTGGTATGCAGTATTATCTAGAATCCGAAGGAACTCGTGTATAAAAATCTTGATCGAAATCCGTTGAGCCATTGAGAATTTGAAAATAAAAAAAAAACGCTTCTATGGCAGGTGCCATGAATAACATTTTATGTACCTAAACATTTTTTTTAAATTATACTCCACCCATAATAGTGCACTGAAATATTTTTATCAAAATCGTTAGAGTCGTTTTCTGCTAATTAGCTTTTCTTTTCTTGTACAAATAATTGTATTACAGAAACCGTTCTTCTTGGGAAAAAAAGAATATTGGCATAAAATAATCGAGTCAATCACTTAAGAAGCTTAGATTTTGTATTTGGAAAAAATCAAACTTAAGATTCTTATCAAAATGTCGAGTGTGATAAAAATCTCAAACGATGATGGTGAAAACGAAAAAAGTGTGTCCGACCATTTACGCCTGTCTGTCTGTCTTTCTGTATGTCAATCTACAGCCTCAGCCTCTGAAGCGATTTTCTTCAATCTTGGTAGGGGATACCGAGGCTAGAAGTAACTGCTAAAAATGAAAGGGTTCCCCTGAAAATTAAGAAACCCTTCAGAGAAAATTGTTCGTCTACTTCATAGCTAATGTTAAGTATAATTTAGCTGTGAATAGGATATCCTAAAGAAAAGTTATAAGGGTAGTGACCAAAATTGTTACGTTTGTAACATTATTTATAAGGCAAGTTATGTATTCGTAAAAAAAAATTCTAACAATCAAACATGGCATTACGATCATAGCGAAAGTTGATCTCCCAATTCCGTCTGTCTGTCTGTCTGTCATTCTAACAGTCTGTCTGTCTGTCCTCGAGTCTACAGCCTAAACGCTCTGATAAATTTGCGTCAAACTTGGTACATATTGTTTTTTCGGTTTTTTTTCATTTTTTTAAGACAACAAATAACAGTAGCTCGCATACATTTTTCTATCAAAAAAAAAATCTTATTTTTCTCAAAAACGGCTCAAACGGTTCTTATTAAAAAAAAATCAGTTCATTAATGAAGGGAAAGGGCACATTTTGATAATTTTTTTTTTTTGGAAAAAAATTGTTATATTTGGTACCTTTAGTAGAACCATTTATTTTGGTTTTCGATTTTCTCGGAAACGGTCAATCTGATTTGTTTGAATTTTTTTACTCAGAAGCTACTAGAAAGTTTAAACACTATTGTATACCAAAATTTTTCAAAACAATTTTTTTTTGGAAATTAATTTTTTTTTTGAAAATTTAAAATTTCGAGAACGACTTAATAGATTTTTACGTAACTTCGTATTTATTGGTTTTTTGACATTATCTTGAATTGCTAAAAAAACAATTTTTCTAAAATAAAAAACAACGGTACCTCCCATACATAAGTTAAAAAACCGTTAAGAAAGAAATGTTTTTCTCGAAAACGGCTCATAGAATTTTTATAAAAAAAATTGTTTGTTCACTTTTAAGTATAAAAATATTTCTTTTTGCGTACATATTAACGGTACTTCCAATAGAACCTCTTTTCATATTTTCGACTTTCTCAATACTGGATAAACCGATTAAAATAATTTTTTTTATGCAAATGCTCTCTAAAATTATTAATAAAACTGCATACTCAAATTTTCATTAAAAAAAAGTTTTTCGATTTTATCGAAATAAATTAAATTTTTTTTTTGAAAAATCGATTTTTCAAAAACCAGTTACAGAATTTTTTTAAATTTAAATTTTATACGTATATTAATAATATCTTTAAAATGGCGTTTCATATTTTTTTTCTAAAAATGTTTTCAAAATTTTTAACATAAAAAATGAATTTATTAAAAAAGCGCTCCAAAGATTTTTGATTTTTCTTTTTGATATATTCTTGTTTATCAACGAATTCTAACTGCATCTTTGTTTTCCCTCAAACTATAATGACTAAGCAATATAACATTTAAGTATGTGTATTATCCATTTATTTCTACCTTATTATTATTCCCTTTTTACGAATTTTTGCCTACATCACTGAATACTAATTACAATGAAGATCCTCATATATTTATGTATAGATATATATGTGTCTAAGAGTCGCATGAATCTTATGTATGCATAGTGCACCTAAATTATAAAGTTTTATGTATATAGCTACCTATCCACCCACATCCTTCATTTTAATTATTATGTACATGTTTACATACTTAGGTTCCATCAATGTCTATATATGTAGATATATTTTACTCTCCTAACTTACATAATTAAAATCCATAAATTAGATTTAAATATACATTTTGTAGGTAGGTACTTGTGTAACAATTCATTTAATTATTATTAACTCGACAATCCATTATACTAATAATCGAGGTAATCTTACCTACATAGGCTTTACACCTGCATAGGACAACTACCCCTAACTAACTAAACATCAATGGTTACATAAAAGCATAAATAGCTACATAAAAGTTGTTAGCTACAAGAGCAATTTCTTTGTATTTTTTTGGTATTTCTCTTCACTCAGAGATATTAGTTCTTGTTGTTTTTTAAATATTTATTTATGTTTTGGTTATGGTTAAGTTTATGTAAGTAGTTGAGCAACGAATGGTTTTCATTTTTTGTTTAATTGAGTGATTTGTGTTAACTTTCATGGTGGGGCTAGTTATAACATTTTTGTGTGGTAAGTTGTAACAAATAAAAACGGAATGCCATCATATTTTCAAACACATTTTTTTGAACCAAGACGATAGAAATGGTGCTTTATAATTGTTTAGTTCGTTTTGTTTAATTTATTTCTTTATTTTTAATAAAAAGAAAAAAGCCCATTTGACGTATATCGTTTTCAACAAAAGGTTAAAGAGAAAAGAGGTCGCTCATTTGTTTTCCTGGCTGGCTAATTATTTAAATTCGTATGCATATTTTGTATATCTAATAACTACTATTTTTGGAATATTTAATTAGCTCTAACTTTTATTTGTCTAAATTCAGTTTTTTTTCGCAAAAAATTATTATTGATTTTGTTTTTTTATTTAAAGAAAATTAAAAATTAATTAGTTAATTAAATTCGTAAATTAATATAATAACTATTAATTTTTAATATTAATTTCATAAGTTTTGCTGGTATATGTGCCTTATTTTTTGTTGCTAATCTTGTTTATAAATTGATAGTTTCTTTAAAAGAAGATTAAAGAAGAAACAAAATTACCGTTTCTGATAATTAATAATACAGTAAAATCTGCTAATCGACACACTATATAATCGGACCGTCTCATAATCGGACCGCACCTTATGCATTCCCTGGTATTTTTCATACAAATTTCCCTTTATAATCGGTGCAGCTACTAATCTAACCATGGACCACTAAGATAACATGCGTTGCTTAATGTATTCACCTGTCTTATTGGTCAAGGCGTAGGAAATAGGAAATATAAAAGTTAATCCGCCGCGGGTAACTTTAGACTTATTTGGTGATTTTCCAATAAGTTTGTAATGTTAGCTTTCGCTAGTTGGCAAATCCAAAAATTATAATTTTTTTATATTGCGTATTGACAGATGTTTCAGGGAAGTCAGTGCAATTAGAAATTGATTTGTTAAAGGTGTTTAATTTTGTTTTTTAATAAAGCTACTAAGCTTAAAAAAAAGTAAAAGAATGATGAGTAAACGAAATTTCAGTGGTATTGATCTAGAAAATAAGGTTGAAGTTATTACATGTTTCGAAGATGCACATTTATTTCAGAGAGATCTTGCAAAGAAATCCAAAGAATTTTGATCGCGAATGAAGACATCAAACTTGGATTTGAAAAATTTGTTTTGGTTGAAAACAAAACGTATGAAAGCATTCGCATCTTTTGCCGAAATTGATGTCTTGACATTCAAATGGTTTTGCTTAGCTAGTGAAAATAATGTGTCAATTTCTGGTACATACAAGTCTCCAAGCAAAAGCACTGGCTACATATAGGGTTATCCATTTTGCGGTTTCAAAAGTAAACGTAAATAAAACACATATAAAATGTTTTTTTTCATGATATTTCTTTTTTATTATAAAGTTTGAATGTTCACATTGTGTCTGACACACTACATCATTTAAACGACCACCACGCGAATTGTTGCAAGCATCGATTCTTTTGGGGTAATTTTCGACCACTTTTTGACACATATTGGGCGGTATCTCAGCCATAACTTGACGAATATTGGTTTACAAGTGTTCAAGAGTTAAAGGTTTATCTGCATAAACACGGTCTTTGCGTAGCCCCACAAAAAAAAGTCCAACGGTGTCAAATCGCATCATCTTGGGGGCAAGTTGATATCGCTACGACGAGAAATTACGCGGCCAGGAAATGTCTCTTGCAATAAAGCCATATTCGCTCGAGTTGTGTGGCATGTTGAACCGTCTTGTTGAAACCACATATTCTCCAAGTCGTAGTCTTCAATAGCAGGCAAAAAAAGTCGGTTATCATATGACCATAACGCTCCGAATTGACGGTGAAAGTCGTTCCATCTTCGTTTTCGAAGAAGTAAGGTCCAATCCCACCTCCGGACCAAAGACCGCCCCAAACAGTGACTTTTTGTGGATGTAATGGCCTTTTTTCAATTACTTGAGGATTGCCAGAACCCCAAATACGACAATTTTGTTTATTAACATACCCACCGAGTGAGAAATGTGCTTCGTCGCTGAAGAAAATTTTGTTCGAAAAATCGCCGTCCACCGCGTGTTGTTCGAGCACCCATTCGACGTATCTACGAAGTTGTGAATGGTCACCTGGCTTCAGTTGTTGTGTGAGGTGGACTTTATATGGATGTAGGTGTAGATCCAAATGGAAAATACGCCATAAATTGCCGTAAGACGGTCCTAATTCCTGAGAACGGCGAGGAATCGACACATTCGGGTCTTCGGCAACACTTTCACTTACAGCAGCGATATTTTCAGTGGTACGAGCGAAACGATGATGCACAGGCCTTACAATATCTGTAACCAATCCAGTCTTTTCAAATTTTTTTCACAATTCTGCCAATTGCTTGCATAGTTGGACGATTATATAAACCATAATCTCCTCTTAAAGCACGATATGTGGCTGTGGCAGAATCACCGTTTTTGTAGTAGCATTTTCGTAAATGTCAGAATTCAACTGGAAAAAAAAATTGGTTTAACAGCTTAGTTTGACAGATGTCGAAATCCAGCCCTATACTTTTGAAACCGCAAAATGGATAACACTTTACTAACAATTATAATTGATTGCATATTTTTTTGGAAATTTATAGGTCTTATATGCAGCAGTGTAGTGGTATAGGCAGCCGTATTTTTATAGACATGTATGCATGAGAAAAACCCTTTCAAAATGGACCAGTCAGATTAATCTACAATCTACAATCGGACCACCTCCTAATTGGACAACCTTCCTTCGGTCCCAAGGGTTGTCCAATTTTACAGGTTTTACTGTAATAACAAAGTTTAGTCCCGAATGCTAATGGTGAAGTGAATACGCTTCAAAATACATTCAATTTAGTAACGCGTTTGTTTATTTCGTTTTTGTTAAATGTTGTGTTTTTTCTGTAAAAAACAATTAAAAATTCATGTACCGACTCAAGTCAAGTCAAAATAAAGTGTAATTTTCAATTTTTATAATTGCTTAGACCAAAAAAAAAAGTTTATTTTAAATATATAATAAATAATATATAAAACAAAAAATTAGTCAGCGTGGCTTGAATGCACTAGCCATTCGTCGTTACGGAAGCTGCTTCCTCATATCGAGAGAAATAAGGACCGATGATGCAATCAGAGTGTAATGCCTTAAAGATTGTTTTCGCCTCATATATGTCAGTTTTGCTTATTGACGAAGCCATTTAACCAGAAATGAGCTTCATCACTAAGCAAATTTCTTCGACGAGGAGCTCTATAAAAACATTCAACAATTCATAAACCAAATCTTACTGAACAGAATCGAAATCATATTGAATTTTCAAAATATTTTCGCTGTTCAAACTTTTCAGGAGGTTGTCCAAAAAACATTAAAATTAAAATTGACCGGCTTCCTGAAAATCGAAAACCAAAATATGTTTCTACTTGAAAAACCAAAAATACTAATTTTGTTTTTCGGAAAAAAAATAATAAGTACCGCTTCTCTTTATTAATTATCTCTTTAACTTGCGATTGTAGTTACTAGTTTTGAGATAACAATCAAACGCGATATTACGATGATAGCGAAGACGAAAAAAAGATGGTCTAAAAATTCTGTATATAGGCATACTGAATACCAATATTTTTAATTAATTTTTTTTTTATTTTTAAAAGCAATTAAAAAAAAGTTAAAACTTATATTTTTAAAACTGCTCATTAAATTTATTTTTTTTTAAATTATAGTGATATGTGTTTGCTGAATACCTCTGAATTGGCGTTTTTGATTTATTTTTTGACAAATGTTTTCAAAAAGTTAAAAAAAATCTTTTTTTTTTCTCAAAAACCGCTCCACAGATTCTTAAAAATTTTTTCTCATACATTCCAATTTATCCAAGAAGTAAAATGGGGAACTCTTTTTTTAGCACAAATTAGTTTAAGTATTCATTGCAGAATTTTTAATTATTTTTGCTTTGATTAAGCCGATTTAGTATTTTGTTTTAAAGTTTATATTATTAAATATTTAAGATTGTCATACCAATTTTTTTTTTAGAAAAAAAATAAAAAAATTTTGTGTATACATACATATAAGAATTAAGTAATATACGTTTTGAAAATATATTTAGATTTTTAATAGAAATCTTTTTCATAGGATGTGATAGAACATAAGAGCAAAGTCGTGCGATCCAGTCGTGCATTTTATTAAAATAGTTGAATCCCTTTTTGAGAAAAATATATAATTTACATTTTTGCCTAAAAAAAATGATGGGCACCATTATTTTTAATCTATTATTATTATTATTATTATTATTAAACTTTATTGACAAATAAATTAATTACAAATCAATAATAATATATAAAGCTCTAGTTGTCAGGAACTTTGGCTCAGATAATTTTATATCGATATTAAATAAATAGTTATAAGCATTTCAAATCAGTCACTCCAAATTGGTCCACCCTTTACTACTACTATAATATTCAATTATTTTATCATTTTCTTGCAGCGCGTTAAGAAGCCAAAAAGCATTGCAAGCTTTATCGTATTTTGACTATCATTTTAGAATACAAGTGCAAACTGAATTATGCAGTACCTACTTTAGTTGCATTTATAAACCTTTAATGACTGTTGCATTTTTATATTTATGATCTTGGCAAATGGCAATATTAATTATCTTTCTTACTTTAGCAATTTCCCCCTATTAAGCTTAGTACGCTGCTGATGCGAAACGAAAAATCCCATACAAAAATGACACGACGAAATCATAAACGAAACATTTCGCTCCACTTTTCTTTTTCCAGTACGCTGTTGAACGACGAAATGTGTAATTTTAGTGGATAGCTGTACCAGATTTCTTAGTACAATTCTCCACTCTCTTCGTTCTCAATTTGGTTGACCGGTTTTTATTTTCTTTGTTCAGTGTATTAAAAAGAAAAATCTTATTAAAAATGGATAAGTCTAATAAAACATTTAAAAAAGCCAATTCATCTTGGAAAAGTGCAAGTTCAGATTCTTTAAATTTCGGCCATAAGTCCCATAAGGCCCATTTCAACATCGACTAAATTAAACCTGCAAAATGAAAATGGGAAAATGGAAAGAATCACACCCTTCACATATATTTGTTTTTAAAAATCGCTGAGTTATGATCCGCGAGATCGAATTGTTTAAGTTATAAGATCGTATTTGAGTGCTTATCAAGCCAGACGAAATAGCTCTGTTGCCAAAAAGCCGTACAATCTGATTTTGGGGGAAGTGTTCCAGTGCCATTGGGACATTACTGTAGAAAAACCTGATAATGAGGAAGTCAAAGATGGGCCTATTCCTTGGCTCAAAAGTAATCAATTAACCATGCTTGCCGAAAAGGTCTCACGTCATCCTCCAATTTCTGTTTTTTATACGGAGCACTACAACAGAAAAATCACATTTGCATGGGCGGTATGGTCAAAATCAAAATCCCTTAGTTTATCTATTGGTGTACACTATAGGGCGAGGGAATCGTAACACTATGTGACCTAATGAAGAATACATTCCAACATTTACCAAATGTACCGTGGATCGAATTAGGTGGTTCGGTTGAAATCGAATGACCACAAACTGGTTACTACCATTCAGATATAATTTTTTTACAAAACTGTTTTATGGTGGAAAACGTAACAAATTTACTGCAAAGGTAAACGCGCCAAAGGAAAACAAAACCTCGATTGCTGGCGAATTGAGTGGTCTATGGTCTAGGTAGTTCTCGAGGTAGTTTGTGTGATTCGTTGTGTGTTAATTTTTTCGCGAACTAAAAAATTGGTTGTAGATAATTCAAATAAATTCTCAATCGTCTGCCCAATCAATCGCAAATGATAAACTAAACTTGAATTATTAAAAAAAGTATATTAGCACAAGCATGTGTGCTTGGAAGCAGTGGGAAATAAGACTCCCATCTCTCAAATTCAAGTCAAGTGTTCGAATAGAAAAAAATTCTGAAAAAAATAAAAAAAAACTCCAAAACATAATATTGATGTGCTAAGTCAGCAATCTATTTGGAGTGCATCCCTCGCGGAGTGCAGTGCAATCAATCGCCAAACAACAAGAAAACCCGTGTCTCACAAAATGGAGAGTAAGTCATAGTTTTTTTTTTCGTTTTCTTCTTCCGTAACTCGAAAGCAAGCGACGAAAAGAAAGTAAATGTTGACTCTGGAAGCAGAGACGGCTGAATCGAATTCGGAATAAGTGCGTGGGTTTCGTTGAAAAGCAACATACGAGACACGGGAACGAAGAACAAAAGTGTACCGCCCGCTGTAGCTACGCTCTCACCACCGATTCTCACTTTTTCTTCTCTTCTGTGTGTAGAGAGATGATCATCATCAGTGTAGACCCAAAAACTACTTAACCTTTACTTCAATCTAAAGAAAAATGACGAAAGACAGATTAGCAGCGTTGCCCGCTGGCCAATCCGACGACGAAGATTTCGCTCAGGATGATGTGGCCGTCAATGTCGAAGGTCGGGGCGGCTACATCGATGATTTCTTTAATCAGGTCGAAGAAATCCGTGAACTGATCGATAAAGTCCAAGACAATGTCGAAGAAGTTAAAAAAAAAAAAACAGCGCCATTCTGTCAGCGCCACAATCGGACGAAAAAACCAAACAAAAACTCGAAGATCTGATGGCCGATTTCAAGAAGAATGCTAACAGAGTTCGTGGCAAGCTCGAGGGCATCGAACAAAACATCGAACAGGAAGAGTAGGCCAACAAATCCAGTGCTGATCTGCGCATTCACAAGACCCAACACTCCATCTTTTCCAGGAAGTTCGTCGGGCCGAGTAAAATCGCACTCAGACCGACCACAGAGAAAGCTGCAAAGTGTTGCGAGTTTGATTATACCACGGGGGCGTCTTCGGTGTTGGTAAAGAGCAGCGGCACGCTTGCTTATTGCACGGCTAAGCTCGAAGGGTTGGGGTGGTTCTTACTCTTTACCGTCACACCCCATACTCAGCAAACAAAAATTCGTGCCTTTGTATAAGGGATATTGGAAAGGAAGATGGCGAGGATGGGAAGATAAGGAACTGGGAGCGAAATGATATGGATTGTACAAACCTAGATACCTATGCCACCGTATTGAAGAAAGGGTGGGATTATCCCCGAAGCTCTCAGTGGGAAAAAAAATCATAATTATTTTATTTGTATTACTTAAGCTAACCTATACACTAAGCCCTAAAGATCTAAATACTATATGTACGCATATTTATACATATGCCTAAATATACATACATTTATGTATAATTCAAATACACATATATGTATATAAAAAAAACTAATTCTAATCCTAAATCTAAACCCTAAAACTAATAACAAATAAAAGCTTTCCTCCACCAAAATCCCCAAAAAACGTCCCACCGTCTCCACAACACAGTGGTTCGCCGAGATCACAGTCGACATTGCCCGATGTTGCTGACAAAAGTTAGGCCGACCCCCCCCTTTGTATCAAAGAAAGATACAACCATTTGTTGTCTTCATGGCCAGATGTAGAGAAGACAACCCCTAAAGTAACTTACGGTCACAGCTTACATTGTAAGAGAGTTTAGTCAGATAGTATCATGGATAGTATCGAAGTGTATCGTAACAGTATGTTAGTATTTAAGTCAGTGTTAAAGTTTGTTTGTAAGCTAGTAGGTATTCCAGTACGCCGGTAAATCAGTAGGTAAGTATGTAGGTAGTTAAATAGGTAAATAAGTAATTAGGTAGGCAAGTATGCAGATAAGTTAGTAAGTAAACATGTAGAAAAGTAGGTAGGTAAGTATATAGGTAAGTATGTAAGTCGATATGTTCGTAAATATGTATGAATGTCAGTACGTTCGATTGTCATATCAATGCATGTAAAGTCCTTCGAATGTAAGTTTATTCGTTCTCTTCTTGTCGAGTAATTACGTTATCAGTTTTGTCTGTATCGTTCTGTCTGTATTGTCCTCATCATTCTCTCAATCGCTGGCCCAGCTGATACCTCACACACCCTAAGTATTAGTTTATTACTCCATCATAAATGGTAATACTTTTTAAATAGTTAAAACCCAATGATTAAACATTATAATTTATGCTTTTATTAAAAAAATAGAATTCAAGAATTTTAACTTCAATTATTATCTAAATCTTAAGACTATTGTAAAATTCAAAACAAAAAAAAAGAAAAAAAAATGAAATAAGGATAAAAAAAAAATCTTATAAAAAAAATACATAAAATATAAGGGGAATCTAAGATTCGCAGTACCGGAGTGTGATACTTCCCTATTTTATTCATACACCAATTCGGGTATGTATATATATATATATATGTATATGTATGAGTAATATTCACAATATAATATAATTTTAATTAGATAAACTCACTCTTTTTTTCCATCGTTGTTCTGCCGGCAGTTCCCTTCTGGTAAAATGTAAATTCAATTTGTATCCATATACTGGAGTTGAGGAATTTTTATATGTATATATATATATATGTATACCTATGAGTTATATGGCACTTCTATCTCTATCTGTATAGCGATTTTTTTCTCCTTATTTTTCAAATTATTTTTTTTTCTTTTCTTGTACAGCTTATTGTTTTTACGGTAAAAGAAAATTATCAAAAAGAAATCAAGAAAATTTTAGGCAATTCAAGTAAAAAAAAAATCTAGACAGTTTTTTTTTTATTATATTGATTTCACTTGTTGACCCGAAGAGAAAAAAAACAATCAGGAGCACTATGCCACGACCTGTATCGGCACCTTTAAAGACCCCTTTTGAGGATCGCAGTTGCAGCTTCGAACAAGACACCAGCTTACTAAATATTAAAACCTGCTTGTTTTGTATCTCACTTAGCGCTCTCGTTCATTATAGCCACCCTTGGCAAGAATTAAAATGGGCAGAGGCCTAGGTCAATAGTAGGCTCGACCACCATACATGAATGCCCACGACTACTGCCACAGGACTTGTCTAGTTTGACCTAAACCTCTGCTTTACAAATAACGAAGTCTCCAGTGTCCTTTTGACTATGGCCAATACACTCCTTGGTGTTTCCCGGTTTGTTCGTGTCACTTTTCAAGAATCCTTAGATTTCTAGAATTTTAAAGTTTGTGTTCAGATTTTTTTTTTTTATATTTTCACAAGAATAATTTTTTTTTTCACCTTATCTTTATTTACCCTTTTGCGTATTTAAATTAATTCTTTATTTGCTTAAAAACTCTTTTTTTTTTTTAATAATTCAAATTTTTTTTTTTTTAAATTCTAATTTGCAATTTATGCACAACGAAATAAAACCTCTACCTTTTACTTTGCGGTATGTAAACTTGAATTAGCAATATTACTGCTATCAACATTTGATCAAAAAAAGATTCAAATCAACACACCGCGGACCGTCGGCCTATATTCACTTATTCTTTTCATGCAACATTCCCATATTATTACATTTACTGTTTCGCTTCAAAATTATACCCAACACTTCCCCTATCCTACTTTCCACGACCGTTCCATTTAGGCCCCCTTCAGTTATTGTACTACCCTCATCAACAAACTTATGCCGTGTATGTTTTCCACATTTCCAAACATATTATTTGGGAGCTTTTGCCTGGACCTACCTCACTTAGTACTTATATACATACAAACATGTTTAACACCCTAATCCTATTATTGCACTTAAATGGGAAATAATTCATTTACCTACGATAAAACACTAATCGTACATATAAATACAAATATAATAATAACAATAATGATATACATACATATAACTATAACATAAAACAGATTAATAAAACCATTACTCGGTTTGATTCTGATTTGAATTTTGAATTCAACGGACAACATTTTGATCTTCTGAATTCGCCTGCTGATGAGCTTTGGCAGCGAAAGCTCGAATCGAAATTAAATGTCGCCAAGCCATATGTAGTTTCATTTCCAATATTTTATAATCGCCGGCATGCATTTACTTCGCAATTGGTTTGATCGTGATTCTTTTATTTCATTCATTTTTTTTTTCTTTTGAAAAGATAAACTAAATTGTGCTAATTAAAGTATGTACAATATTTGAAAGATAAAATTGTCAATCGGATCCGTAACAGGCTCGGCGACAGTTGCGGAGTGGTCGTGACAAGACTGTGTCGTAAAAAAAGGGCCGATTGTTTACAAAAAGCCGTTCAAATGTGTGGCTCGTCTCACTCCCTGAGTTGCCTGTTGTATTGCTGGGCATACTTTAGGATTTGTTTGTTCTGTTTAATATAAGTAATGAGAAATTATTTAGGTTCATTTGTGGCTATCTATTAGGTACATATGTTCAGTCTTTATCTCTATAATAAATAAGTAAATAAATAAATAGATCTCTATAAATAAATAAATAAATAATAAATCTCTATAATAAATAAATAAACCTCTTTAAGACATAAGTAAATAAATAAATAAATCTCTATAAATAAATCAATAAATCTCTATAATAAATAAATAAATCTCTATAATAAATAAATAAATCTCTTTAATAAATAAATAAATCTCTATAATAAGCACTTTAAAACATGAATATCACAGATTGTTGGGAAAGTAACAGCAGCTGAGTGCGTCGTTAAGAGTGTATATCTTTCGCGTGGTATATGCCTACTACCTCTCCTCTCAGATTCCCTAATTCATATAGAGAATTACCCACTGTTCTTAAAACTACTGACTTAAGATATTTTGAACTTAATTTTGCATTATATTTATCTAGCTTGTTACTCTGCTTAAAATTTTTCCTGTAAACTACTTGTCCTACTTTATACGATATATCCTTACATCTTGTATTATATACCTTAGTAGATCTTTGGTGGGCTAGATTGAGGTTTTCAAATATTTGTTTTCTTAGGATGGCTTGTTTATCTTTTTTGGTTAAAACCTCGACATCGTTATCCTTGATCAAATCAAGTTTTCGAAGTAGCTCATATGTCTCACCGTTTTGGATCATTTGAGACCGAAAACGGCATAATATGGCTCAAACTTTATAGCATCGTGCAACACACTACGTAATGAGAAGGCTGTATTACTCACATGAAGGTCCCAATTGCGTTGGTCACTACCGATGTAGGACCGAATTTTCGCTAGCACAGACCGATTAACTCGCTCAGAAGCGTTAGCCTGCGGTGAGTAAAAGGCCGTGCGAACATGTCTAACCCCGTATTTTTTTAGAAGGCTGGAGAACAATTCTGAGATGAATTGCTTTCCGTTGTCAGAATGGATGAATTCCGGTACGCCGAACATGTGGAATACACCTTCCTCGAGATACTTAACTACCTCAGCTGCTGTTGCCTTTCGAATGGGTTTCAAAAATACATATTTGCTGAAATGGTCTAACGCTATAAAAATATGGGTATGTCCAGTTTTGGTACGGGGATAAGGTCCTAGGAAATCAATGTATAGTCTTTGGAAAGGTCGTTCTGTTATAGTCTGTTGTCCCATGGGTGGCCTAGAAATCGAATTAATGGGCTTATTGCACTTACAAATATCACAGTTGGAAATATAATCTTTAACATCGGTTACCATATTTGGCCAGAAATATCTTTGACGAAGTTTTGCCAAAGTTTTATGTATTCCGCCATGGCCAGCAGTAAAAGAATCGTGGGCTGTTACCAAAAGACTCCTACACAACTCCCTCGGTACCCAAAGTTTCCAAGCTCTGTCTTCCTGAATAGGGTCTCCAGTTGTCTATCCGTCCGTTTATATACGAAGCCGTCCGATATACAAATGTCAGGAAGTCGGTTTTGGGTTTCGTTGATTGTCTTCTTCAACTCAACATACTCTTCTGACGCAAAGTATGGTGAGTTAAAGTCAACTTCTTGCATTTCAGTATTGATCTCGTCCATATGAATTCTTGATAGAGTATCTGGGACTACATTGAGGATTCCCTTTCTATGCTCTATGGTGAAGTCGAAGCTTTGCAGCTTGAAACTCCACCGAGCTAGTCGACCACTCAAGTCCTTCTGAGTCATCAGCCACTTAAGGCTTGCGTGGTCCGTTATTATGGTGAAAGGTAATCCTTCAACATATGCCCGAAACTTTTTTACCGACAAAACGGCCGCATAGCATTCAAGTTCCGTCACACTATAATTCCTTTGAGCGGAATTAAGCTTCTGGGACATGAATGCTATGGGTCGTTCGTTGTTTTCATCGTCCATCTGGAAAAGAACACTACCTACACCAGAAGATGAAGCGTCGCATTGTATGTAAAAGTGTTTCGTAAAGTCAGGGTTCGTTAGTATTGGTGCCGTGACCAAGGTCGTCTTCAAGTTCTCGAATGCTGTCAAGGCTTCGTCTGTCATTACAAAGTCTTTCCTTTTTTTCAGGCAGTCAGTCATTGGGGCTGATATAGATGCAAAATTCGGGATAAAGCGCCTATACCAACCCGTCATCCCTAGGAAACGACGAAGTTGTTTAGGAGTTTTCGGTACAGGAAAATCTTTTACTGCGGAAACTTTTTCTGGATCCGTTCTTAAACATCCATCACCGACGAAATAGCCTAAGTATTTGATCTCCTTGAAACAAAACTTGCTTTTCTCCACATTAATTGTCAACCCCGCTTCGCGCAAGTATCTCGCTACCTCTTTGAGAACGCTCATATGGCTTTCAAAATCTGGAGAGCAAATCAGAAGGTCATCGAGGTAGACAAAGACATTCTCTCTCAAACGAGTGGGGATGACTTTGTCCATGAGCTTACACATTCTCTGTGCGGCGTTGCACAATCCAAACGGCATCACTGTGAACTGGTATAACGGCCGTCCAGGGACTGTGAAAGCCGTCTTCTCTCTTGATTTGAGCTCGAGAGGAATCTGCCAGAAAGCGTCCTTCAAATCGATTGACGAAATGAAGTGCGTGTCGTGAAGTCGACTTAAAATTCCCTCTATATGGGGCAGCGGATATGCAAATTTTTTTGTTGCAGCGTTTATCTTCCTGGAATCCAAGCAGAGTCTGTTTTTGCCTGGCTTACGTACCAACACAACTGGAGAACTGTAAGCACTATTGCTCTCCTCTATTACTCCTAGCTCAAGCATTCGGTCGAGCTCCGCATACATTAACCTCTGTACGACAGGTGAGATCGGGTAATGTCTTTGTTTGATGGGAATAGTGTCGTCTTCCATCTCAATGACATGCTCTTCGACTGTTGTCTTACCCAATCCCAATACTGCGAAAGAGGGAAATGTAAGCTTAACTCGCTCCAGTTCTTCAGCTTGTGTTGGCGTAAGATTTCGCAAGGGATCAAATTCCCGCCCCTCCGTCGGCGATGGAATGTCAAGAGCACTTATAATGTTTGGAGCAACCTTGAATGTCCTCCAAAAATTTACCCCTAGATAAAGCTGTTGTTGCAGGGTTGGAACGACAAACAACTCTAGCTCGTGGGTGTTACCTCCCCATGAGATATCAGTCTTAAATCTCCCTTGAATATGTTGATTTTTTCCGTCTGCTGTTTTTATGTTAACTGTCATCTTAGTCATAGGTATATTATGTTTTTTTACAAAATCTATTGCACCTTTTCCAATACAGCTTACCGAAGCTCCACTATCTAACAAACCTACCATCTCTTCACCTGCTATTACTACTCTCGCATAGGGCCTATTATCGTCTGTAATTGCCAATATTGTGGCTTCTATCTTGATCTTGGTCTTTCTAAGTACTGCACATTTTTCCCTTAATCTACTTATCTTTCTAAAACTCCTATTACTCTTCTTTACCTTAGTAACGGATACCTCTTCATTGAAGATCCTTCTCCTAGCTTCTTCATATTCTTTCTTTCTTTGGTGAAGAGTTTTATATTGCTTGACTGGTTTTCGATCTACTTCTATAACTTCGCTACCTCTTTGTAAGACTTTTATTTCTCCAGGAATTGTTTTTCCGGGTTTAGCATTGTCGGCGGCAGAGTTGACCCGGCAGCACTGCCGACCTTCAGGTTTCCCTGGCAAGAGGCGCATTTGAAGGAAAGATTTCCTTGTCCACAGCTGAAACAAGTCAGGGCATGAAATGTCGACGGACATGCTGCTGATGTCAAGTTGTTGTCTTTCATATTTTCAGTCCTTTTGTCTTGTTCGTTAGTTTTGTAGGTAATATTTCGTATTTCTGATCTAGTACTCTTGTGTGGTTTGTTAGTTCGTTCGTGTTGAACAGCAGCAACATGTGCCTCCACTTCACACTCTGACTCTGCTGATGGAATCCTACTTCTGCGACCCTCGAAGTTACCTATCTCACTTATCTGTTTTTTTGACTTCCAGTCTCTCATTTCTAAGTGCTTTTCAGCACGCCTACACTCCTCCCTGAGATCTCTAATATCCTTTACATGACACCCAAAAATCAATGTTGCAACTTTATCCTTAATGTTGTGTCTAACCATAGAAACAAGATCCCTATCATTTGGTTTGTTCTTCATTTGAAGTACCAGACCCCTAACTTCTTCATAAAACTCGTCAAACGATTCATTAGGCTGTTGACGTCTATCCATAATCGCTCTTAGGATCTCATGATCATTCTTTCTATTTCTGAATTGTCTTAACAATTCCGCCTTTAGATCATAGAAATTAAGGAATTCATCTCCTTGGTTATCTTCCAAAAACTGCCAGTACCACCGTTCGGCTGAACCAGTGACCAGGTGGTGAAAATTGGCGAAAATCTGTTCATTGGTGACTCCGTTCTTTTTTTGCAGAGTCTCTATCCTGAAGATAAAACTCTCCACAGTCATGTATTTTGAAGTCCCATCAAATTTAATTGCCCACTTATGGATATCGATACGCTTCCCATGGTCATTACATGCCCTACTTGTTTCACTACTAGACTGAGCCCTTATCGGGGAAGGAATCCTGGGAGGACTTATTTCAGGATCAGTCAGAAGGTTATCCTCACGCCGCTCCTGTCGAGCATACATTGAGATGGCAGACTTTTCTACGATACGGAGTCGGTCACTTAAAGTTGTCATGTTTCCGGCTACCGTTTCTACCATCTTTTGCATGATCTTCATATTTTTAGCCTGTTCTGCAAGGAGCGTAATGGTTTTACTATGGGTCTCGTATATTGAACGAGAGACTGCGCAATCTATAGCCTTTTTAAGACTTCCCCCCTCCTCAAAATCTACCTTATCCTGCCTTTCCTTTTCTGCTTGAGTTAAAAGCAAGCGTTCTCTTTCTACCCCGTTTGTTATCCTGTTTACTGAGTCTCTAGTCTCTTCTTCATCTCCCATCGGAATCAAAACATTTGGTAAGGACCTGCCACCTACTTCAGATATTTGAGACACTAGTGGGAGTGCTACCGCCCCTCCTACATCTAACTCACTTTCAGTCCTGACTAGATCATCAAAAGGGTTCGGTAATATGCTCTGGTTCACTTCTTCCTCTGAAGGAGTCGGACTCTGACTATACCTGGTGACCTGTCGAGTGCTTCTGCCCTTACCTCTACCCCGTCTAGCCATAGTGCTCCTTTTAATAGCACCCTTGGAACGCTTATCCATTGTAAATTTCTTATTATAACAAGATGAATAATAAGAATTTTAAAACAGATTATCAGAATAAAATTTATAAACAAAATTCTAAATAAATTCGATCCAAAAAAAATTAAAAAAGTACACCAAAAAGAAATAAAATCGTAAAAAGTAAATTCAATAAAAATTCAATAAAAAAATTAAAGTAAAAAAACCAAAATAAAATAGTAAAAAAAAATTGAATTAAATTCAATAAAAAGTTAAAAAAAAGTATTTAAAAAAAGAAAGCGAAAAAATGGTAATCAAAGTTAAAACTTCAAAAAAAAACAAAAACATTCTAAGACAAATATAACCAAATCCAGGTAGACTATATTGTCCTCCAATTAATAAGTATGAAAGCAAAGTTTCATATATGTAGAATAAAAAAATCACTTTAACAAAATGAAAGTAAAAAATGTAAAAAAAAATTTAAAAAAAATCGTAAAAAGGATTAAACTCAGAAATAAAAAAATTTAAAAAAAATCGTAAAAAAGGATTAAACTCAGAAATAAAAAAAATCGTAAAAGGGATTAAACTCAAAAAATAAAAGGAAATCATAAATTAAAACAAATTGTGTTTTAAATCTTGAGTATTTAGTTGTAATGTATTCATTTAAGGTGTGTGAGGTTTGAGCTGACTATCCTAACGATGTTGGAGAAAACTATTTTCTAATGTCGAAGGTCCTGTACTATTGTCTTGTTAGGTCAGCGTTTAAGGTCCACGTTCATTGTGTAAAAGTCCGTCTAAGCTGTGACTGGTGCCTCTGTGACTCGACGAGTGTTTCGGATTATCTCTTGTTTTCCTGCCACATCTCACTTTCTGATACGTAGCCTGAAAGGAGGCTGGCTAGGAATTAGAGACAACCCTCAACACGAATAGAATTTCGACCCATCCCACTTGCGCCACTCTAGACATCTGGCTCAACCTGACTAATCTGGTTAGCAGCAAGTGATCTGCATCAACATTCTATTCCGCTCTTTACTTAGTGAAAAGATCCGTTCTACCTCACTTAATCCACTGGTACTAGACTTGTTAGATCGGACAGCTGAACTTCATTCTTCACTCAGTAAATAGCTTCTACGGTCCCTAAGCTTGTACTAATTGAGTTTGGAATGTAATTATTGAAATTGGGATGAAATTGGTTGAGATTATTGCGAGTCCAAGGGAATGACCTTAAAATAAAAATCATCACCTTGGAGTCCCAATGGATCTCTAAAGCCGTTCGATCGTTGGGCGCCATTGTTGCGAGTTTGATTATACCACGGGGGCGTCTTCGGTGTTGGTAAAGAGCAGCGGCACGCTTGCTTATTGCACGGCTAAGCTCGAAGGGTTGGGGTGGTTCTTACTCTTTACCGTCACACCCCATACTCAGCAAACAAAAATTCGTGCCTTTGTATAAGGGATATTGGAAAGGAAGATGGCGAGGATGGGAAGATAAGGAACTGGGAGCGAAATGATATGGATTGTACAAACCTAGATACCTATGCCACCGTATTGAAGAAAGGGTGGGATTATCCCCGAAGCTCTCAGTGGGAAAAAAAATCATAATTATTTTATTTGTATTACTTAAGCTAACCTATACACTAAGCCCTAAAGATCTAAATACTATATGTACGCATATTTATACATATGCCTAAATATACATACATTTATGTATAATTCAAATACACATATATGTATATAAAAAAAACTAATTCTAATCCTAAATCTAAACCCTAAAACTAATAACAAATAAAAGCTTTCCTCCACCAAAATCCCCAAAAAACGTCCCACCACCACCCCAACCCTTCGAGCTTAGCCGTGCAATAAGCAAGCGTGCCGCTGCTCTTTACCAACACCGAAGACGCCCCCGTGGTATAATCAAACTCGCAACAAAAGGCAGACTACAGCGTCAGCTGGAGATCACCGGTCGGGCAACTACCAACGACGAGCTCAATGCCATGCTGGAGCTAGGTAATCTGGCCGTCACTCAAGGCATTATCATGGAGACGCAGCAGGCTAAACAGACACTAGCCGATATCGAATCTCGACACGCTGACATCATGAAGCTGGAGACGTCCATTAAGGAATTGCACGACATGTTCATGGACATGGCCATGAGAGCCATGGCAAATTATGGCACAGTTCTTAAAAAGAATTTGAACACATCGTTGTTATTTCAAGGTCATTACATACATGTATTTCTTTAAGTTTCTGAAAGAGTAAATGGGTTATTTGCATTTTCCTTTAGAAGGTACAATCATTTATTTTATTTTCTCGAAGCTATCCAGTTTTCTTTAATTATTTACAGGGTTTATACAGTATGACAGTATTTTCCTTATATGTAATTATCTTATCGGCGAACAAGATTTATTCTATTAGGGACAATTTCTCGATTTAAAAACATTGGAGGGTCTAATATTTCTCAGCTATTGGTTCTTAAAAAAATCACGTCTTATGTGTTTCCATTTCGTTTAGTGGAAAGATTTTTGCATTTAACTACACTGAGAAGTTTGCCTTGAACGGGTGGGATGTATTATGATATAGATTGGGAGTACCCAACGAGCTTTGGAGATAATATCTAAAGTGAATGCCAATTACGCTGTAAGTGATAGTTATCCAGCAATTTGGGCAGTTACCTCGTGCGTTTGAGATGATTTTTTTGATTTTTTGAATAATTCTTGGATTTAAAAATGATTCTGGTTACACATAGAGGGCTTAAAATAAAATCCAGAACCGTTTAAATGATCCAAGTTAAGCAATTACTTTTGGATTTGTAAACTGGTTTATCTGCCGATTTGATGAAATTCCTATCAATTTTAGAAAATCCAATGAAATTGGGAAGTAAACCACTCTATAATTCCAAAACTACGCGCTTCATTGGGATGATGTAAGCGGTTCTGAGTTCAAATTTATGCATTCTTATTAATTCCGGATACCATTTTCAAGTCCGAGAATTATTTTTAAAAAAAATTACATCTAAAAGTAGTTTTGACACCAAATTATTTTTAGATGGAATTTTTTTTGTCATCAAATTACTTTTAGATGTACTCGTAATTTTTTTTTAATAATTCTCGGACTTGAAAATGGTATACGGAATTAGTAAGAAACCATAAATTAAAACTCAGAACCGTTTACACCATCCCAACGAAGCACGTAGTTTTCGAATTATAGAGTGGTTTACCTCCCTATTTCATCGATTTTCTTAAAATTGATAGAAATTTTATCAAATCGGCAGATAAACCAGTTTATAAATCCAAAAGTAATTGCTTAATTTCCATCATGTAAACGGTTCTGAGTTTTATTTTAAATCCTCTGTGTAAACATAACCATTTTTAAATCCAAGAATTATTTCAAAAAAATTACAACTAAAAGTAATTTGGCGACAAAAAATGTTCCATCTAAAAATAATTTGGTGACAAAATTACTTATTTTTACAACTTGTCAATTGTTTTTGACAGCTTACAGAACTCTCCGCAAATATTTTTCCGCTGTGGTTTTCGTTAGCATTTCGCTCTCCTAGTGGAGACCACCGAAAAATGTCGTTTCGCATCAGCAGCGTACTAGGCTTTAACCATTTTTTATTGAACAGAGAATCCTACAAGTATATCTACGTACTCAATAATTAGAAAAATTACGATTTTCTAAAAAAAATATCAAAATGAAAAATAAATATTTAAGAACTACTTTTACAAAATAATGAATTTGTGATCTTTTTTTAAGAAAGAACATTGTTCTACCATCTTATTTTTTAAATAGAGTATAATACACTTTTTATGAATAGTTTTTGAAAAAGTAATTTCTAATTTATTGTACCCCTCTATAAGAGACTATTTTTATTTATTGGCGCCTGATTTCTTCCGATTTTGTATTCCGCTGGTGTTTATATCACTTGCTTGTATATCAACAAATAAATTCTCTATACGTTTTATCCTACATATACAGTAGAAAAATGTTAAGCCGTAATTACATTGAAGCTGTTCATATTTGCAAGCATAATGGCACATTCACATTATGATATTGCATTCACCCTACTCAATGGTACTTTACTTACCTATTTTATATGTAAGAAAACTTCCCTATTACCCACCCGGTGTCTGAAACAGGGGATGGTGGAATCAAATATTCACGTTTTCGTTTGTGGGTAGTTTTTGTTGAACTGGCCAACATTATTTTTTTTTGTGAATTTCTACTTTCATTTCCCAGTGGATTTTCGGTTTTCTTGGATTACAGTTTTTGTCGGCTTTGTACTATTGATGTATTCAGACAAATTATGGAACTTCCAATACTTTATTTGAAGTGCGTTTGCGGTGATCTCTATTTCCATGCAATTATCAAGATGCAATATTCGCAATTGTTTTTTTCTAAAATTACTCAAAGCAGAAAAAAAAATATTAAAAAAACAAAGCTAACTTTTCTATAAGGTCAAAAATCTCCTATTTTATATTTTTACTTGCGACAAGTTATGCCTTCGTCGAAGAAAAAAAGTTTTGAGATAACAATCAAACATTACATTACGATGATAGCGAAGACCAAAAAAGATTGTCTAAAAATTCTGTCCGTCTGCATGGCTTGTTGTCTGTCAGTCTGTCCATGTGTGAGTCTGTCTGTATTTATGTGACGCCTCTAGATCCCAAACGGGTGGGCCGAATTGCTTCAAACTTTGTGTATAGAGTTTTTTAGGTATTGTAGATAGGAGAAATTGAATTTTTTTTTAGCTTAAATAATAACGGCACCTGCTATATAACCGTTACGTTAGGACCTATTTTTCTCGGAAACGGCACTAACGATTTTGATTAAAAAAAGTCAGTGTAGATTTTTAAGTACGACCGATCATAAGGTTGAAAAAAAAATAAATATCCAAAAACGGCACTTTCCATAGGACCGTTTTTCTTGCTTTCGACTATCTCATGAATGGATTAACCGATGCCCAAATTATACCGCGTACCAATATTTTTAATTAATATTTTTTTGTATTTTTAAGAAAAAAATTTGAAAACTGCTCATTAATTTTTTTTCAAAAATTATTTATTTATTTATTTATTTATTAATGTATCAATATACAATTAAAATTACTATTAATAAAAGGAAGAGCAAACAGCAGCAAAGGCTTTCGGCTCTATAGTTATATGCTTTTGATGAATACCTATGAATTCGCGTTTTTGATTTTTTTTTTAAATTTTGTCAAAAAGTTGAAAAAAAAATTTCAACCATACGATAATCAAATTTTCAAAAAATGGTTTTTCGATTTTTAAGAAATATTTACATTTTTTTTGGAAATTCGATTTTTCAAAAACGTGTGACTGATTTTTTTTTAATTAAAATTTTATATGTGAATTAATAATTAGATACTTCAAAATGGCTTTTCAATTTTTTTAAAATGTTTTAAAAATTTCATAAATAAAGAATAATTTTTTTAATAAGCCGTTCCAACGGTTTTTGATTTTTTTTGATAGATTTGTTCTGGAATTCATTATACCTACTTCTGTTTTAAGCCTACCTATATCTTCAAAACTTTTTCTTGCTTGATCGTCTATTTTGACAATAAGCTGGTAAAGAAGTGGCTTCTATAAACTATAATCCAAAGTGTTGATTCAAATACCGCTTGTTGAGCCAGCTCGAGCCATTCCGCAAACCACCCAGTTTTGTTTCGAATGGCTTGTAGAGCCGCCTTCTTTGGGATTCGATGAGCGGGCAGTTTCAAGAAGCTAAGAATGAAGTCGAAATGCAGTTTCAGACTTTTGATGACAACAGGCATAACCATGTAGTTAAGACTATTTGGAGGCAGTCGAAAAATTCGTTTTAAGTAAAACCTCAATAATCTTTCCGCGGTTTCATACCCTTTCCCTCCCCATACTTGGGCGGCGTACAGCAAAATCGATTCAGAGACTGACTCAAATACTCTGTATTTGACGCTGTGCACAATATTGCTATTGTTGAAAATATTCTTCCATGCAATGTTAATTGCAGTTTTCGCTTGGGAAAGTTTTTCAGTAAGATGAATCTCCATAGTTAAATTACTGGTGAAGTATACTCCTAGGTACTTACATCGGTTTACCACTTCGATTCTTTCATTATTAAAAGTACATTGCTCCCTTACACTCGTCCTTGCCCCATCATTTTTGAAGACCATTACTTTTGATTTTTCCTAATTGACAATTAGCTTCCATCGGCTACAATAATCACTTAGTCTGTTGATCATCAGTTGTAGAGATTGCGGAGACGACGCAAGTATCACAATATCATCGGCAAAGAGAAGAGCTTTGATGATTATTCCTGCATATTCTACTACTCCTGGCAAAGAGTCTGTTATATCATCTATGAAGAGCGCAAAAAAACTTGGGCTAAGCGTACACCGCTGTCTTACGCCGGTCATTGTCGTGAATCATTCTAAAATGTTTTGAACGTCCCATACAGCTGCAATGGTCTCAGTATATATACTTTGTAGAACATGTCCGAACTTAAGTGATATTCATAGCCCATACAGCTTAAACATCAGTGCGTTGCGGTCAATACTATCGAACGCTGCTTTGAAATCCACAAAAAAAAATACATATAACTTCTGATTACGGAACATAAATGACTGTGCAATATTTCTGAGGACAAAAATATGATGTACCGTCGAGTAGCCTGACCTGAATCCCGCCTGAAACTCCTTAAGCAGCTTCTTAGCGTCTACACATCTATGATTCGCTTTTGCAGGATTGATGTAAGAATTTTGCAGGATGCATTCAAAAATGAAATTCCTCTGTAGTTGACCTTTTATGTAGATTGGGAAAATCATTGATTTTTTAAATTGCTGCGGAGCGATTCCTTTCTCAAGAACTTCATTAAACAAGCTCGTTAAACTATTGATGAGATTATCCGATCCATATCGATAAATTTCTGAAGGTATTCCATCAGATCCTGCTGCTTTTCCATCCTTCAGTCCCTTCAGTGATGAGAGCACCTCTTCTTTTAAAATTGATCTGTCCAATATATCCACATTCGTCCCAGGTTGGGCATATTGAATCAGATTATCATTTAACGGGTGAATATTTAGCAATTGTTGAAAATGGGTTTGCAAAATTGCGTCAAGGGTATATATCTTATGACAATGAGCGTACATATGTCTATTTATCACGTGAGTGTGTAAATCAAGCATGAAAAACCTGGATTCCGGCAAATCCTTCATTAAATGGTGCTTGGTCGATTAGTGGTATCTTCAATTAACTGCTAAAAATAATGGATGCTAGTCTTTTTATAGCGCAATTAGGAAACAACTTGAATTTGAGTTGAATTACTGCTATTGATCATTGTGATGCTCAATTCATTGGCATCTAATTCATGTTAGTCTTAATTGAAATTCAGTTAGTGACGAAAAAACCTTTTTCAAATAACAATCTAAAAGAAATAGATATGATTATCAAGGTCCCCATGATAGAATATAGAACCATAACTCCGCTCTTACTGCAAAATGTTGTGTGTTCTCTATTCATTCCCGTTTTGAATGATATTATACTTAGTACAAATTTATATCTAATCAGTCTTTATTTTGGAAAGCGAATCACTAAAATAATTTGTATAGATAAAATACCTTACGTCCTTGTTGCATTAATAGCTATCATATAAAATAAGTATCCATAATAATGAAAATTTAAAACCCAGGCTTGTATTTTCTGAAGAATCGTATAATTTGTATTTTGTTAGCCCCTTTTTTAATGGCAAGTCGCATTGCAAGCATTCTGTCAGATAATAAGTCGTTAAATGGACTATCATGATGAAACATCCCATCATATGTTTTTATTCACATACCACATCACCTTGGCTTTTCATTGAAAACTTTGTTTTCAATTTTTCCCATTCTATAGGTGTATTCATTTAAAAAAAAAACCTGTTGTGTTGGAGTGCCATTTTTGCCAAGAAGGGCTATAAATAATTTATCCGGTTAGAAGTCACATCGTTCGGTGTATGTCCTTTCCTGCCTAGATGCCGAAGTCCGCCGCGCGCCGGCCGTACAGTGGTACACTTTGTGAGGGAAAGCAGACTAAATAGCATTGTGAATGCCAGTGATTTAAATCAAACATAACTCCTTATAACTTCTTTCAGAAACACGGACTATCTCTAACGATGAAGGCTTTCTTGGATCCTGTAGCGAAGAAGATACTACTAAAGTAAATTACTTATTTCAAGGAAATTCATTTATCATTTATTTGTTTCGTATTTGATACAATATTTATAATTTTGCTAATCAAAATGAGTGTTAAAATATCTCTCAGGAATAACTCTCTGATGCTGCAATAATTAAATCATATAATAAACTATTAGATACCTTAAACGACATGTCTGAAGATAATTCACTTAAAAGTGACGCTCTAAGGGAAGCTGGTGATCTGCAGAACAAAATGAATAAACCATAGAATTCGCTTTAATGCTCGTAATATTGCACGATATCTTACAAAGTTTTCAAAAGCTCAACAACGTTTTGCAAAGTGAAGACGTAACATTACTGACGTGCGCGAATTTGTATAAATCATTGGCTGATCAACTGAAAAACTTGCGTAATAATTTCCACAGTATTGAAATACGCTCTTAAGGTACCAAAATGGTAAACTTTTTTACGTTTTTGCCCCCTAAAAACCATTTGCTTACATTGTTGTATTTGTAAATTTGACTTTCTAACAATGAAACGATGTGAAATCCAACAGCAAAATGTGTGTAGTGAAAATACAAACAGATGCAAAAATATCAGTTTCATAACGGTACCAGCTTGTAAGCAAACCAAAATAGCAGCCGAAATTTCCCATCTTGGTATGGCTCATCTGTGATGGGAGCTACACGCGTACACGAAAACGCATTTGAAAAAAAAAAATGAATAACGATGGTAATATATGCGAACTTTATTTGGGCCAAAGGGAAAATTTTCGAATAAACACTTTTTATATTATTATCGATCAATTGCAAATGCAAATGGATTCCAGAGGCACTGCGAAATTTTAGAACTATTTGATTTTCTCTCCACAAACAATGAAAAATCGATGTTAAAGCCTGTGCACAGCATTTGTTGTCAAAGTATCGTGAACATTTAAATTCCGCCCATGCTGAAAAACATGTACAGTTCCATTGTTAAATAGCATAAGAATAGAAATAATTTTAAATTTTTTAATCAAGGTAATTTATATAAAGTAACTAGCAGACCCGGCCGCGCGTTGCTGCGACTTTATTTTATTGCGCTCAATTATTATATATTAAAATTGGGATTGTTAAGGAAGTGATTGGTAAAGATTCTAGTTAATAGCAATCTGTGATCTTCATTAATAAAGAACAATATTACTCGTTAATCTGTTCTTCGGTAAAACAAATAAATTTGATGGTTTTTCAACGTGTGAGAATGCAACATAGAGCTGACCATGGGAGAAACACGTTTCATCCAAGTCCCAGCCACAAATTGTCATTGTCAGCCCTTGCTTTGTTATTTATCGTAATGGCGAAATGCAAACGTATCGGGAATTGTGGCTTTTTGAAAGGTATTGTTGATTCAGATGGAATCACAGGTATTCGATGTCATAGGAGGACTTTTCCTTTAAGCATTCCAGTCAATATCGTTTCTTCAAGTATGTTTCCCGTATCTTCTGATACATGCATAAGTTTGGTTTACTTAAGTTACGCAAAAGAATGAGCGGTGAACCAATTTTCAAACAGAGCTTGTGTGGCGGCATTCCTGGCATATCCAGAGAATTTTAAAATTCAGTCGCAAAATTGATGATATCATTTTCATCAAAAATAGCTAGTGTCAAATCACTTGGCAATAAAAATGTAAAAAGAATAAATTTAATGCCTCAAATACACGTTTTGAGGCTGATGCGGACACTGCTGTTAATAATGCTAATTGGCTAATACATGGTTTACTTAGATTTCAGTGTGTCCTAAAATAAAGTCTCAGTACTGAGACCAATAAAAAATTGGTGTGAGAATTTTAAATTTTTAATAATATTAACTTAAAATGAAATTTCACAAAAAAAATCATTAACACGTTTTCAAAATATTGAATTTTCAAAAGAATATTATTTTTTTTTTTTCAAAAATCTAAAAAAAAATATTTTTCTACAATTTTGCTATGTAGTATTATTTACAATTCGAAGGACCTCCTATATAAAAATTTTGATCGAGATTCGGCTAGCTGCCTAAATTGTATGGGAGGCACCGTTAATAACATGATGTGTAAAAAAAATGTTTGACCAAAAGTAGACTATACCTAAAATAGTGCACACACTTTTCGTTAGAACCGTTTTCGAAAGAATGAAGATGGTAAAATAAAAAAAATTGTATGGCAAGTACCGTTATTTTGAAGTATTAAGTATTACAAACTATCCTATCTTAGGAACGCCGGCAAAATAAACATTTCAAATTAAAACATGAAAATCGGTCACCAACGTGACACGAGATTTATATATAATAGATGTGGGAATGGGAAGACAAAATAACATTGGCTTTTCAAATGTAGATACGGCATTAGGTTTATTTTTTACTTGCTATATAGGTACTATAGGGCAAGTTTTGCATTTGGAAAAAAAATCGAACTCGAGATTTTAATCAAAGTTGACATTACGATGATAGAGAACACCAAAAAAGTGGGTCCGGCAATTCCGTTTGTCTGTCTGTCTGTAGAACGATCTACAGCCTAAACGGCTGAACCAATTTTGTTCAAACTTGGTGCTTAGGCGATTGGCCAAAATAGATGTTTGAATCGTTGTTTCAGCCCCAAAAATAATGGTACTTGCCATACAAATTTTTCTACCATCTTAATTATCTCGAAAACGGCTCTAACGATTTTGAAATAAATTTTTGAATTAATTAATTTTAGAATTTTTATATATAAAACATTAAGTGAAAAACGACTTTAAAAATACTTTTAGCCCTTTCCATTAAGAATCTTTTGCATATAATGTGATCGAACATATGTGCAAGTACGTGCGATCCAGTGGGGCATTTTATTTGTTGATGTTCTTATATATGTAATAAATCTGATAATATAAAAGAAAATACAAATAGGGGGCACTACATTTACTTTTAGGCCTAGGGTCCAAAAAAGTTAAACCTGAACCCATACATCTCAAAAAAAAATCCTAATGTCAGACTGAAACGGACGTTGTGACGAAATGTTCAGTTTAATTCAAACTATTGGCGCAAAATTTTAAATGTATTATTTATACTAAACTAAAAAAAAAGGATTTTGCTACATTCAAACAATTTTACCATCGAACTAACTTTTAAAAATTCACTAAACTTAAAATTACCAAATGGCTATTTTATCTTTTTAGCATCTTACTAAATCCATGTGAAGCTTTTTCGCTTACTTAATTGCACTCCTAAAATAGAGTGTTCAGTTGTAGTTTATCAAAGAAGTAAGTTAAGTATGTTGCTGGTTAAAAAGTATTTAAAATTAAGAATATATTAGTAAGGTGCCTTAGTATTAGCAAAGTATGCTAAGCTCTTAACATTAGTCTGTTTAAGATTTTGCACCTATAATTCCCTACACAAGACAAAAATAAGAGCGATGTTTGGAAAAAATTCACACATTTAAAAAATATCAACCATCGCAGAAAATTAAGAGACTTTTTTTTATTTTATTTAGATTAATAAAATGGGTTCATTTTCATTGAATGAACTTTTAGTCTTTGTCCGATTGCTTACTTTATTTACTTACCTATTAATATACTGATTAAGCAGTTAACTACACTGATTAAAATGGTCCCAATGTCTTAAATGTTGAACAGGGTGGCGCACGAATCGTGCTACAAAAATAAAACGTAATAACTTTGTTTAAGTGTGAGTAATCGGCTAATTTTTTTTTATTTTATAGGCTACCATTTAGATTTATCAAAATGAATGCTTGGGATACTGAAAAAAGGATTTGGATAGTGCAGCGATACCATTCTTTGCAGTCCGTCATTTCCGTCCAAAGGGAATTTAGGCTGGAGTTTGGTGGTACTCCCCCGAGTAGATGGATCGTAATAAGGCTGGTGAACATGTTTGCCGAATCTGGAAGCATCGAACGAACACCGTATCATCGAGATCCCAATGCTCGGGTTCAGGATACAATCGTGGCTGTTGCATCGGCAATACAGGCACATCCAAGTGTTTCGACTCGAAACTTATCGGGACAAATTGGACTTAGCAGACGGTCATTACAACGGATACTTCATGATGACTTAAACTTGTTTCCGTACAAAGTCCAATTTAAAAGCAAGTTAAGCCCTCAGGATTTGCCTGTTCGCCTGGAATTTTGCCGAAAATGATTGCAGTGGCCGAAGAAGACAACACATTGATAAACAGTTTGTTCATGTCTGATGAGGCCCATATTGACTTAAACAGCAATGTAAACAAGCAAAATTGCCGTATATTGAGTGAATCTAATCCAGAAATGCTCCATGAGACGGAACTGCAGAACGAATCACTGTGTGGTGCGCAGTTTCATCAAGGTGTATTGTCGGGCCATACTTCTTTGAAGAAAAGGGTGTAACAAAAACTGTCAATGGGGACCGTTATTTAAAAATGTTGAGAGAGTTTTTTTTACCCAGAACTTCGCCGAAGACGTATCCCTTTCAGTAGGATTTGGTTTCAACAAAATTGAGCAAGTGCACACGTAGCCACACAAGTTATGGGGGAGCTCGAAAATTCCCAAACAAATTGATATCCAGAAACTGCATTTTCCGCTGGCCCCCAAATTCACCTGACCTGACTGCACGAGACTTTTTTATATGTGGTTATGTATAGCAGGAAGTGTACAAAACGAAACCCAGGAATTTGACTAAATTGAAGCAGTCCATTAAGACAATAATTGAGGCGATCCCAATTTCAACCCTTCAGGCCGCAATGAACAATTTTCTGATCATATGCGTGGATGAGCGTGGATGTAATTTGCGGTCTATCATTAGTTATTTAAAATAAAATTTAATTTTTAATCCAATAAAAAAAAATTAATGAAATACATCGATTAAAATAAAAGTTATTTCAATTTCTTATTGTAGCACGATTCGTGCGCCGGCCCTGCATTTGCCCGGATTTGTGTTTAAAATATTATGGTCACTATACCCATTAAGTTAGTTACAAGAGGCCCTAGTAACGCATCTGTTACCTATGAGTCGACGACGCACGGTACCATTAATTTATAATAAAAAAAAACTTTAAAAACAATTTTCATTTTTGATAGCTTTTTATACGCTTCTGCACCACTGTACATCCTTTCATGTATTTTGAATTGACATTCGTTCAATGCATGCCATACCTACTATAAAAATACTATTTTTATTACTGGAAAGGATGTTAACATATTTCATTCACTAGCCTGCTCCCTTGCATTTTAATGTTCGATTCCTTTCGGGTTTCATTGAACAGAATGTCAATACCGTTGTCTTGAGGATGCTTTTAGACTGCTATGTTTACAAGGAAAAGGACATATAGAGCCAGTCCATTTTTCTTCTGCAATTATCCCTGTGAAATATTATGTAAGCCCCCATAAAAGATGAAGTCAAAATGGCACCAAAGCTGAATGCTATCCTGCCTAGACGGACAGGGATATGCAATGTCCCTGTTTGATATTATGTCAATGGCAGGTCGCATAAAATGTGAATTGCCTTGCGGTAATTCTTTTTGCATTAACTGTATAGCGAGAAAATTATATACCTATACATGCATACGTATACATATAATGTAGACATGTATATATGTATTATATTTATTTTTCTGTTCAGGACGACCAGGATAATGTTAGAATGCTTTGTTGGGTTTTCGATTTCATTAATTTGTGGGCATTTAGACAGTTTTTATTAACACATTGTATACCTACGTTGATTTCAAGGCTATGGTGGATAAATTGGTTTCAGAACGTTACTATCTGTGTGCTGTAGTTGTTTTCCGAGGTGATTGGGTGTTCAGTTGGCAATAAGGCTACGGATAATTTCTGTGGTCTTATCAAATTCTTAATAGCTTTTATATCTTACTCTGCATGCTGGTAGTTGGTTTAAGTTTAATACGTGAAAAACGTAGGTTTGTATGTGCAATTTTATTACGTGAATTAACATTTATTGTGTATAGTTTTATTAAGCAATTTGTGCAGGATCGTGTCACGGAATATTGAATGAGTTCCTTCAATGTTTGTTGGATGTTTTTATGAGCCATTCGAACTTGGAAGACAAAATGGGTGTAAAATGTTTTACCCGTTTTAAAGTTAGAAAAAGCATCAAATTAATCATACCTACTCGTAAGAAGCTTGGATTTATTTGAAAATTGCCATAACAGAAATAACACAGCAAATAAGTAAGCATTTTCATATTTACTATATGTAGGTAGGTAGGTTTTAATATTGTTAATTTGGTGTAAGTTGTACTTGAAAGTTTTCTAAATTGATTGTATATGCAATATGCATAGGTATATACTATAATCTGAGTATAGGGTTAGGTATCTGTTGATTTATCATGTACATATTTATTTCATTAATAATTACACATAGGTTTGTAAGCTTACAATTGATGAGGCGGAGGGGCGGGCGAAAATCAAGACCTAGACTTCTCAGAAGGTATTCTATACGATTTAGTTTTAATGACAATTGATTTGTTCTAATTCGAGTGTATGGCGTGAAATTTAAATTTAAACACGAAATTTCTTTCGAAATAGTATGAATTGGTTCTTTGAATTACAAGTTTAGTTTGTAAATTATCAAATGTTACATACAGTGAAGAGCAAACGTTGACAAACATTTTCAATTATTTAGAAAGTTGCTTAAAACTAAGTGTTAAACTTATATATTTAAATAAGAATAGATATACAAATAAAAAACAAAACAATAAATAAGCAAAGTAATTACCTAACAAAAAATTAATATAATATTTAATATGTAATATATAATATAATTATATATAATATATAATATATAATATATAATATATAATATATAATATATAATATATAATATATAATATATAGTATATAATATATAATATATAATATATAATATATAATATATAATATATAATATATAATATATAATATATAATGTATAATATATAATATATAATATATGTACAATATATAATATATAAGATCTAACATATATGACAATTATCGGTTCAAATGGGAGAGTTTTTGTATTTGTTCCGCTTTCGTGCCTGAATGACTGAACTGTTTTTAATCAAATATTGTAGGAGGATATATGATGTTGATGTCATTAGATTTCTGTTTGTTAGAAAGTCCGTAGCATCGCACGGGTATCTGTCAGTATATAATAATATAAATCTTAATATTTAATGTATTATCATTGAAAGACTTGACCAATTTTTCCGGAATAAGTTTTGTCTTTCAGGTAATCAATAATCTTTTATTTATTTTTTATTTTTTAAAACTTAAATTAAACAAAGTTTTGGCATACTGCCTCAGAAATTGTGATGCTCGAGAATTTGGTTTCGCCTTAGATTAATTAATTCGAAGCTTTATCAATGCTGGATTGATGATTTTCATATTAGACCAACCGTAATTTCTTTGCAAATGATAAGAGATTCTCAACTGGATTGAGGCAACGCTTTGTGCTGCATTTTCTATATCCCCAGCCATATCTTTAGTTGTACGTTACTTGTCCCTATCTTGTTAAAAGTTACCATGCAGTCTGTCATTGTGTAAGTTACATCAAGATATATTTCTTTATTATTATACAAGGTGTCCCGCGCTCAAGGGGTTATGAATACCCTTATAATGTTTTAACACAGAGCGGGTATAAGGTGAAAGAAAAGAAAAAATGATAGGAAAGATGTGTGGCGCGATGTTCTGAGTCTAGAGCTGGTTCATGTCTCAGATTTATCTCCAGGGATGGCGGCTGAACTATTACGGAGAGAATTACCGTGTCTTATTTATATATGTCACTTAAAATTCGCATTATTTTATTTATATCGTTGTCATATTTATGGGTAGTTTACTCAAGCACATGTTATTAGTGTTATTCCTGAACAGCATGTAATGAGTAAACAGCAACTCATTTTATGACAATTTTTAGAATGTAATTCGTCAAGAGTATTTTAAAGGGTAATTCTGGGATATATTCTAAGAAAAAAATTGTTCCACAGTAGGGTCCTTTCTCCAATTTTGATATCTTTTATCGGGTATTTAAGAAAAGCCTTACTTTGGTGTACCCTGACCCATGTTAACGGTAATTGCGCTGTAAGTTCTAATGGTATAAAATTTGTTTACGCCTTTTTTTAAGAAGAAATACCAGCCTTTGTAATTGTGTTTAAATACATTTGATCTCATTTCAATCTTAAGATATTCAGTTTTTAGCCTGTTCCAGTTTACCTGCCCGCGCAAATTTTTTGACTTTGGGGTCAATTTTGTCTAGAAAATGCGTAATAAACATAACGATTTACTTTTTTTTTTTTGAATAAACGTAACAATAATAAAAATCTGCAAGGTTTGCTGAAAAACTCATAAATTTTATGACACTTGTGAAAACCTGGAAGAGGTAACATTAAAAAAAAGGTTTCTTGCTTTAAGCTTCAAAGATGATGATTAAAAAATGATTTTGTGTGCTTTTAGATAATTTTAATTTTATTTGTGGACTAAAAGAGTTATAATAGGTGCTCAAAGTTTCCTCCATGGTTTTGTATGCATGCTAGATTCCGTTTTTGGATTCCACTGCGCATATTCATTGATTCTAACTGCTGTCGCACTTTTGATGGTGCGTCGACGATTCCTTCTCCCCAATACAAAAAAATCAAAACTGTAAGGTCAGGCAGGATCTTGCAGGACAGTGAATCTGTCCATTTCTTCCTATTTAACGATTACCGTACTCTTGTACAATAAAATAAATATCAAAATGGATTTATAGATTAAATTCATTCGTTAAAGCAACCAGACTTAATATATCTCCCATTTTAACGAACAATTAAATTTTGGTACGCTATAATTTAAGTACGAATTGACATACAGAAGTCGTTGATATGTCATTTTGTAGATAATTTTACTGTCCTAAATTTGCTTTTAGATTAAAAAAAATAAAGATTTTGGGAGTTATTAAGCAAAATAAAAAAAAATTGGATTTTTAAAATGGCAGCATTACCCTTCCGGTTCTACACTAAAAATTTGTTTTTTTTTTCATAGAATATGGTTTGGCAAACTTACTCGTAAATAAAAAAAAAAGCATAAATTTATTACATTTTTATGAATTAATTTTCCATTTTTCTCTAAATCTATCAATTGTACGATAAAAAATGTCTTAATCATTTTTATGTAGAATAACATTAGGGTCAAGGGGGTAATTGTAAACGGTTTTGCAATTTCTTTTTTTTTAACTTATATTGATCAGAAAAGTTAAAATATGCAATATTGAATGCTTTTGTTGATGTAGCTTACGTTTGCATTCTCTAATATATTAACAAGTAATAATTTTAAACGTGTTCGCTTATTAGTTTTCATAAAATTTGATAATTACATTCACCACAGTCTTTTTTTCGAAAAAGTAGAAAAACGAGCTAAATGAAAACAATGATCTCAGTATCTTAAGCAGGCAGAAGAAAACATTTGGTAAGGCTCTGGTTTTCTTAATGCAGGCTCTTGATGCCGTGACATGAAATTCCGCTACCTGTCATCTCTTGACCTTCCATTGTGGAAAAAAGTAACCAGGTTAATATTCGTTATGAATAAACCAACTAAGTCAACGAGGTCCTTCTTATTGGACGGGTAACCAGCACGAGCTCTTGAAATAAAACATCTTATCTTGCTATAGTGCCTTGCACGTTTGGTGACAGTGCAAGTTTTCTACCTCGAGATATATTGGCAGTAAGATTTTTCCTGTCATCGATTCGCTAATAAATAACCGCTATCGGAACACCGTATACGCTTCTGCGGCTTGTCGACATGATTTGTATTTGTTGCACACATCTTCTACTGAATTTAAAATATCATTTGATGTGTATGATAGAGCCGTATGGTTTTTCGTTGATACGTACGGTACATATTTTATATATAAAACAAAGTTAAGTCAACGCCAAAGTCATTTAAAAATGTATGTTTACAATTACCCCAAAATGTTCACTTTTACCCCATTTTGGTGTTTACATTTACCCATGGTATGAAAAAAATGGGGTAATTGTAAAGAGCTAATAACTTTAAAATGTTGTTATTAAAAAGAATAAAAACATATGGCATGCATTAATAGATGTTTTTGACTGCTTTAAACATAAAATTTAACTTACTTTGATCACCTTTATTTGCTTTTAAGCATCTTAAGTAAACAGCGAAAAACTGTAAGACGGGGAAAAATTAATCAACCACGCAAATGAATAAAACGCAAAAAAACTCTTTGATATATATCACCTTCCACGTGTCAGTATATTGGAAATATACTGTGTTTTCAAATAAAGTAATTGCATGCTTGGAAATATAGTTTGTATAGAATAAAGTGTATTTGCAATTACCCCTGTTCACAATTATCTCACTTGACCCTAGCTACATTGCGTACCTACAACTTTTTTCAAAAGAACCTATAGTTTTCGAGTAATTTAGAAAAAAATTAATTTCCCCCTTTCCCCACCCACTAAATTGTTTGCTCCGCACCAAATTTAGGGTTCTTTTTAGGAAATGCTTACGACATTAAAATGAAGCTCACCACCAAAATTCAGCTCTGTCGGAATTTTTTCGAAGTGAATGTCGAATTTTCCTGAACTATTATGAAAACTGTGACAGAAACCTACCTCAACCATTGTACAGGGTGGCGCACGAATCATGCTACAATAAGAAATTTAAATAACTTTTATTTCAATCGATGTATTTCATTAATTTTTTTTTATTGGATTAAAAATTAAATTTTAGTTTAAATAACTAATGATAGACCGCAAATTACCTCCACGCTCATCCACGCATATGCGGCACCTGATCAGAAAATTGTTCATTGCGGCCTGAATGGTTGAAATTGGGATCGCCTCAATTATTGCCGTAATGGACTGCTTCAATTCAGTCAAATTTCTGGGTTTCGTTTTGTACACTTCCTGCTTGACATAAAAAAAAGTCTGGTGCAGTAAGGTCAGGTGACCTTGGGGGCCAGCGGAAAGTACAGTTTCTGGATATCAATTTATTAGGGAATTTTAGTTGGAGCTCCGCCATAACTTGTGTGGCTACGTGTGCACTTGCTCTATCTTTTGAAACCAAAGCCTGCTGAAAGGGATACATATTCGGCGAAGTTCTGGGTAAAAAATCTCCTTCAACATCTTTAAATAATGGTCCCCATTGACAGTTTGTGTTACACCGTTTTCCTTAAAGAAGTATGGCCCGACAATACACTTTGATGGGTGCAGTTCCGTCTCATGGAGCATTTCTGGATTAGATTCACTCCATATACGGCAATTTTGTTTGTTAACATTGCCGTTTAAGTCAAATAGGGCCTCATCAGACATGAACAAACAATTTATCAATGCGTTGTCTTCTTCGGCCATTGCAATAATTTTTCGGCAAAATTCTATGCGAACAGGCAAATCTTGAGGGTTTAACTTGCTTGTAATTTGGAGTTTGTACGGAAACAAGTTTAAGTTTAATCATGAAGTATCCGTTGTAATGACCGTCTGCTAACTCCAATTTGTTTCGAGTCGAAACACTTGGATTTGTCTTTATTGCCGAGGCAACAGCCACGATTGTACCCTGAACCCGAACATTGGGATCTCGATGATGCGGTCTTCGTTCGATGCTTCCAGATTCGGCAAGCATGGTCCATCTACTCGCGGGAGTGCCGCCAAAGTCCAGCCTAAATTGCCTTTGGACGGAGATGACGGACTGCAAAGAATGGTATCGCTGCACTATCCAAATCCTTTTTTGAGTATCCTAAGCATTCATTTTGATAAATCTAAATAGTAGCCTATAAAATAAACAAAAATAAGCCGATTACTCACACTGAAAAAAAGTTATTACGTTTTATTTTTGTAGCAAGATTTCGTGCGCCACCCTGTATATAAAATCTATTTTATATACAATGCCTCAACGTTGACCAACCTGCCCCATACATGTTGGTTCATCAGCGCAGTGATTGAGAGATACACACAAATTTTCAAAAAAGTCGAGGGAAATCGAGTTATTTTTCTTTCTATGAAACCTACATCAAGCAACATTGACATGCGCAGCGCACTACGCAACACATCAGCATGGACTCATTTTCTGAATGAATAGCATGAGGGATACATACAAATTCACAAAAAAAAATTCGATGAACAACCGGGTTATTTTCTTCCATAAGAAACCGAACAGAGAAGTATCAAAAGCAGTGAACAGTATATCAAATGACAGGAAAGAAAACAAATTTGTTCTATGTAGCGAGAAACTTTATAACCCGAGACATTACGTGTTATTTTGTTGCTGGTACTGGTATAGTTTTATGGTTGCTTAGGAGTGAGTTGAAATGCAAAGATGTACTGAATGAAGAGTTGTTATAGTAATGAAGATTACCGATTATCGCCATAGATCGATAGGCCAGGGCACGAGTTTGAAGGATTTTTGAATAATTATAGCCAGATCTGCTTTGTGCTGAAAACCACAGCTGACTAATACCAAGATTGGAAGCATTCATACGCCTTAGCCTCCAAAGCCAATTTGTTTACATTTTTGTATTTATAATTTGATTCATTTTGATAATTAAATGTGAATTGCAGAAACAATTTAATGCGTGGATTGAACTCACACATTTACAGCTCAAGCCAATTTTTACGCACACATTTACATGTGATGTCAATTTTCAGCTTTTAGACAAACCCGTATGAAAACCGAGGATTCGTATCTAAGTATCAGTTCCCTATGCTTAAAAAGCTAGCTTAAGGCGCAGTCTTAATACCAATATATTAGCATATGTATATGTATGTACTAATGTATGTATCATAGTTGGGCGGGACGTTCAATGCATATTATATAAAGTCCACTACTTGAGCAACAAGCTCAATCAACTTCGTTCAACTTTTCATTCGACTCTATCGTTGGATGAAAAAATGAGCACCCTTTTAAACTAGTGCAGAAACTTACGTTCTTCACTTTGAGCAACAAAGCCTGCCGTAAAATTGAACAAAACGTGTTGGAAGCTCCGGACATATAGTTACCAAAAGTATCGAAATACTGAATAACCTCATACACCTGGTTGATCAACTCTTTCAAAAGCTAAGCAACTTCGTACATGTAGTTGATCAACGTCTTTATTTGTTGACAAACTTACTCAAATGTTGAATAACCTCGTATACACTAGTTGATAAGCCTGTTCAATTTTGACAAAAAAAAATATTCATCAAGTTGATAAACTGCGTTTTTGAATATGGTTGCTCAACAAGTTGTTGGGCGAGTTGATACCTTCGTACCCCTAGCCAAGACTAACTCATTGGGGATCGAATTCAAGCTGAAGGTACGCACTATGTAGGTATACAGATATAAATATGACATAATAGATATTGACCTTAATTCGGTAAAAAAAATTATAGTGTCAACGTTACACTCATCTTTTTTGTAAACTTTGTCTGGATTAAGCGTTGTTTCCTCTCAAAGAAAAAAGTGGATTTCGCATTAATACTATTGGAAAATAAACTATAAAAAAGACGAAAAATTAAAACAAAATGAACAACAGCACAACACTAATTTGCAAGTTGATGTCAAGACAACTTCAACTCATGCACTCACACAAATTTTGTCTAATCCAAAGCAATGCACAACTAATATATTCAAGTCAATGGCAACACCAGGGAAAATTAAAAAAGTTGATCAACGAGTTGAACAAATAATGTGCAACACATTATCTTGAAAATGTTGCTCAACGCGTTGAACCAACATTTTCAACGAACAAAACGAAAACTTTGTAAGCAATTCTTTAAGGAACGGTCTCCAATCAGATCAAACTCGATTGTTGAATAAAATTGTGGGCATCGTACGTAAGAAATGATTGTGTTGAACTTGAAATATGTGCGTTGATCGCATAGTGGGCGACCGGCAGGCATAAATCCGCGGCAGAGCGCTCAAAAGTGTAGGGTAGGTTAGGTAATTCGATATTTGGTAGTTCTTATATAAAAGTGTAAGGTGTTGCTTCCTTGGCTATGGCATCTGCAGAGATTGATAATGGCATGACCTGTTGTTTTGGTGCCATTATTGTGTATTAATGGTTTTTATAATTTCTAAGCTTTGGTCAGTTAATATTTAGCTGTCACCGTCTGAGCAATTGAGGGCTTTTAATAATGCGGATGTAATTTCTACCATATAGTTTTCATGTACCAGGTGCTTCAGAAAGAAAAACTTGAAAAGTCATAATCTCTTGATTGATAACAAAATAATGATGATTGCCATCATTAGTCATGATATTTTCGACCTATTGTAAATCATACAAAAGTACGAAGATATGGGCGTCAACAGAAAATGAAATTATTAAAGGAATGCGTTGATCTGACCGAATGTTCGCACTAATCTATATACGTAGTTCTAAGCAAACTAAATTATTGCGCTTAATATTTTCTAGGCTTGTGATAGAATTTGACATTAATCTCTCTTATATACAATGCAAGGTGTCCGTGAAGTTAACATAACAAGTGTCAGCATCACAATTTTTGTTGGAGTTCTTATCGCATGCACATGAGTTCTATAGTTCCTGATAATTTTCCAAAATAGTTCTGCTTAATTTCACTGAAAAACTTCATTTAAAAAAGTGAGATGCTAGCTTCACGCCAACATATAATTTTTCGAAATATCATATACAAATATTGTTTTTAGGGTGCAAGCACACTTTCCTGAGAGTTCCTCATACTTAAAAAAATAATTCGGTCATATCCAAGTTAATAAAAAAAAATTTTTTTAAATATAAAATTTACATTGAAAAAAAAAAACACTTGCAATGCAAAAAATCCAATAAAAATGCAACTTGTGATAGCAAACTCTCGTTTTGCGATTTAAATACCTTAACTGAATATGTTTCCAATATAATCCTGAAATTTTATATTTCTAACACTATTCTAACGAAAATTACGACCATTTCTTCGAAATTCTTGGAGCCCTTTTTTACGACTTGATAAGCGACCTTGAGATGCTGGCATTTTTGTACGGGTTCCAGCCCAGTTATCGATCTCAGCATATACATATAATTCACTCACTACAAAGGTCATGAAAAGGTAAAAATATAGAAAAGCGCTAGAAACGGGAACTCCGCGGATTATGTAGTAAACACATTATATGTATATGCTGAGATCGATAACTGGGCTGAAACTCGTAAAAAAAATGCCAGCATCTCAAGGTCGTTTATCAAAACTCATTAAAAAGGGCTCCACAAATTTCTAAGAAAGTCGTAAAGTCGTAATTTTCGTTAGAATAGTGGTAGAAATAGAAGATTTGAAACATATTCAGTTAAGGTATTTAAATCGCAAAATGAGAGTTTACTATCACAAGTTACATTTTGTTAGGGTTTTTCGCAGTGCAAGTGTTTTTTTTATGTAAATTTTATACTTAAAAACATTTTTTTTATTAACTTGTATATGACAGAATTATTTTTTTAAGTATGAGGAACTCTTGGGAAAGTGTGCTTACACCATACAAAAATATTTGTATTTTATTTTTCGAGAAATGATATGCTGGCGTGAAGTTACCAATTGGTACTAATGAATCTCTTTTTCGTTGGATTATAAATAACCTTTCGGACTGCTCAATATAAGTCGTATTCGATTGTTTCAAGTCTGATTGACATTCACAAGAAATGGTGGAGTGCCCCAGGGCTCGCTTCTCTTTCTTACTCTCTTTATCATAATCATCAATGAATTCTTTTCTGAAACTTCTAATCCAATATATTCACTGTTCGCAAAACATCTGTTAGCGTATTCGATTGCGAGCGTTCACTCGTTTATTCTGACTTTTAAGCAATTTGGAATAACTTTCTGTTGTTGTAACACGTGCTAAAGCACATCTGATAAAAAAAACAGCTGTACTCATGAAAGCTATCTTGAGTTATTCCAAAAATGTTGGAACAACTAGCTGTGCGAGAACAAATGTATAGAACAGCTGGCTGGGAACTTCATTTGGTAGGCGTTTTGTTGTGATTATTTGACAGCTTTCAGCTAACCTATCTTATCCGTCCACAAATATACCTGGATAGTAAGGTATCCGATGTAACATATCTAATAAGTGAGTGAACGTCCAATTGACTTTGCTGCGCAGCTGAACGGTGTGTTAGCCAAGTGCGCAATTCCGACATATCAATATTTCCAAGGGGACATGAATAACTGCACTCTATTAACACCTATTATCCACTCACTGCGCAGACTTACTTATAGTACAGACATAGCTATTAAATTAAAATTAGAAGAAAGCGCTAAGAACTCATGAATAACTGAATATTCCAAATGCTTTTTTTTTCAAAATTATTGCCTAGAAGTTCACCAAACGAGTCTTGTAAAATAATTTTGACTGTGGTATACAACCATAGCAATAAGAGATTTTAAACTCTGAAATAGCTTAGTATTATTACTAAATATTGTTACTAAATAACAAGGATAACCAAGAAGTCTTCTTTATGCTTCACAAGAAAATAAAATATACCGGTATCCGCCCTTAAGGGGCAAAAGTCACGTGCCAGGGCGTTACCTTTCGAACCTATTAAAATGTACCGCAACTTCCACCTATGCGCGATGCAATGAGTAGTGTATATCCGAACACCATTACTGTTTGTTTATCTTTGACTCAGATATGAAATGAAAAGTGACTCACATTTTTGTTGGATCTCAACCCCCGCCCCATTTCATAATGATTGCTGAGAACAATTTTTACGTCTCTCTAAAGAGAACTTTTATTCTCAATCTTCAAGAGAGAGTACAACTAAAAGCACCATTGGCAACGCTATACTTTAATCCATATATGCACATACATTGTTAACTTATCCTAAACCTAACTAAAATAGACCTTTTGAATATTCTCCAAGCAGAATCATGGTGGTGAACATGGATAGTAAGATAAACGAGGAGCCAAGAGAATAACTTTATTTTTTTTTGCTAATACCTTGATTGTGGGACATAGCAATTGTTTTAGTTTTCACCTTAACATCAGTGATGTATGGCATACTGTATTCTTGTAGGATGTAGAATGATGTTGGACTCAACTGTGAGAATGAGAATGCGCCATCGCCATCTGAAGTGGTCTCACAAATAATGTCCGGTTTCTCACCCTCTCAGAGTAGATTTTGGAAGTATACTGTCGGACGAGTGTTTGGACTTTCAATGAGAGAAAAATAATTACCTGCTGCATAGAATATTGTCCTTGAACATTTGTCTTCTAGTGATACCATTGAGTTTATATAAACTCAATGGTGATACCAATCTCTAGTTATATGTTCAATTTTTCCTATATTCAGGTGAACATGTCCTTAGAGACTCAACAGTAAAAAAATCTTTTTTACTTATCTGCATCCTGTATCCTTCTATACGGAGAGTAAATTGCTTCAGTCGTCTACCATAGCAACAAACGTTGTCTCAAGGTGCATATTCCTGGATATCTCACTACCCAACATAGCCATTTACTGTAGTTGCACTCAATAATGGCAGCGCATGGTATATCCTTTTCTCCAAGGAAATCTTTCCGGGTGATTTTTTTGGTGTTGTTGCCAGGATGTCTATTGGTAATTTAGATAGCAGAGCTCTAGAAATGTCGGTTGCATGTGAAGGACACCAAAATGGCAGTATAATGCGATTGTCATTATAGTTTGCAAATAGATGGAAAGTTTATAGGAGCAATGTTCTAAGGTTCGGGTCGAGGATAAAATCTTCAAGTCGAAAAAGGAACATCCTGTACGTTTGTCTGCCTGTCTATACTTAAGGTACTTAAGGGTTTTAAGTAATACCTCAGAGGACAAATTGATTTTTTTCAATTTATATAACCTTTACAGTTAAAGCTATTTTGCAAAAACATATACGATTCCTACGATTTTCTTAGAAGAATTTGTTTTATTTACTATTATACAAAAAGCGGCCTTAATCATGCTTTCTGTCAGTTTTTTATATTCACCTCTAGCGTAATATAATAATTTGAATGATAAGTTTCTGAATTTTAATTGGCAATTATATACATAGTCATAATAGCTTAAAGTTTAATTTTGATCATTTTGTTAGCATTTTTGTAAGGGAGTTGGTTAACTGTGTTCCGCTTTCTTTATATAAATAGTTCCCATCCTCCGTGGTCGAATGGAATGCTTCGAAAATTAAAAAATGCAAAAAGCAATGCTTTTTAGACCTTTACGAGTAGTAGAATTCAAAGTGATTTCCTCTTATATTCTCTTCTTCGGAAGGAATATGTATTTCTTGCTAAATTTTCTTGCAGCAACTACGTTAATATAAGAGAAAGCAACCTAAAACAAAACTCGAAATGTTTTTGTAAATTTGTAAATTTAAAACGAAAGTCTATTGGTTTTCAGTCAACGAACAATCTTCAAGTGATCCGCAAGCTATTGTTGACTGGTTTGCCGAAAGCTATCAAGCCATTTATAATGTGTCTGATCTTACTGTGGGGAAAATTATGACTCAAATAACAGACTCCTATAATTTTGTTTGTGATAGAGAAGATCTTATTTCCGCTATGCATGAAGCTTTTCACACCAAACCCAAAACCGGGTTTTCAGCTAAAAGTTTACGAAAACTCGAAAACCGTTCACACTGAACATTCACAAGTTTTCGTTTGACATTTCAATTATTTTGACACCACAGACAACAACAAATACGTTGTGATTGAAATTGAAATTACCCCAGATAGCTGTTATTTTTCGTATTTCCTGGCATTAACCAGTCAGCTATTTATGAGACGATTAATTGAGCACAGAAAATAATATCCCAGAATGGAAAGACAGAACCCAAGAATTCACAAGCTGAAAATTCATCAGGTTTTTTGTATTGGCAACTCGAACATCAACAGACTAATTATTTGAATCTTGGCCTCAGTACTGCACAAATTTCTATGGTAATTCGAGTGAGAGCAGAACCAATCAAGTTAAATTACATGCCCCATGGCGAAGATAGTTCATCAATCTGCTCCCTCTGCAACACAAGGGAAAACGAAGACGTGATGTACTTTCTTGGTTCCTGCCCCATCCTGAAAGAAATAAGGCGATACCATTATGGAGTCAATCTGATGAATATTGAAGATGTAAAACGTATCCTCAACGGCAGTGAAAATTGGGGAAAACTTGCTTCATATTGCTACACTGCTCTCAACTATAGAAAAATATAATTAATGAAAATTTCTGAAATAAATAACAAATCCACATTTTCATATTTAAATATTTGTAAATATATTTTTAAAATTTAAATTTTGTATAACTTTGTATAACTGTTAAATTTGTTGTCATTTCTCGGCAGACGGCTAAGCCATGCTTAAATGTATTTAGTATTAAATAAATACAATTGTAAATTTTATAAATGAATTAATAAAGTACCAAATAATAAAAATAAATTGAGCACTGAAGGTTTCACAAGGTGTGTTTGCTTAGTTTATCTTGTAAATCCGATATGTTTCCGACAGGTTTTATTTAAAAATTGTAGTTTATCAAAAATATATGGGAAAACTTGTGTTTTCGCTTTAGGTTTTCAGCCAAAACCGATAATTTCGCGAAAACCGCGGGGTTGGTGTGAAAAGACTATTAGACTCTTCAGATACCCAGATTTTCATGGTATAATACCAATTGTTTTAAAGCACTGTTGTCGTTCTTTGTGTGTTCCTATTCAAACACTTTTTAATCCGTCGCTTTCCAGTGGGCAGTTTTCAGATTAATGTAAAATATCTTACTTAAATCCAATTTTGAGACCGGATATAAAAGAAAAATTACGAATTATTGACCTGTGAGTAAACTTGGAATTCTAACAAAGTTTCTGCATAAAATAGTGAAAACAAAATTGTATGGTATAATTAACAAGAATGTTTCTAATATTTAACATGGTTTTTTAAGTGGCCGTTCAACTTCCACAAACTTCGCCTGCTTTTCAAATCAATAATGCTTTAATGCATTAGAAAAATACCAAATGGATGTGATTTACACGGATTTATGAAAACTTTTAGCAGAGTAAATCATATAATTTTAATAAGAAAATTAAAAACTTATGGTTTTGATGGTTCTCTACTTAAGTGGTTTTGGTCCTATCTAATTGGTAGAATACAAATTGTTAAAATAGATGATTTGGACTCCAACCCGATAATTGTGCATTCAGGTGTTCCTGAAGGAAGTCATCTGGGTCCACCGCTTTTTAATTTATTTATTACTAATTTTGTATCAGTTTTATCTTTGTCCGATGGTTTAATGTTGGCCGATGACATGTTTAATACGAAGTTATAATGATTGTCTGGCGTTACAACAAGACATTTCTTAATTTGAAGCGTGGTGTGAGCAAAATGACTTTCATTTTAATATATCTTAGTGCAAAATTTCAAGTTACTGTCGTTTGTCGAGTCAAATAGTTTTTGACTGCTATTTGGGAGGTTCCAAACTATGCAGAGTTAGTGAAATGAAGGACTTAGGCCATTCTTTGACGAAAAATTGATGTTTGAGTTTACTGTTTCCTACATTGTCTCGAAAGCGAGTTCTATGTTAGAGTTTCTCAAAAGAAATTCTTCTGACTTTAAAGACCCGTATACCTACCCTTAAGGCTGTGTTTTGTTCAATTGTTCGACCATTGTTGGAATATTGTTCTAGTATTTGGAGTCCTGACACAAAAAAACTAACAGAACGGTTAGAAAAAATTCATAAAAATTTCTTAAGGTTTGCTTTGAGCCAGTTTTCTTTCAATAGTAATACCGATTAAAATTATAAAAGTATATTTTTGATTAAATTTTTTAATTAAAAAAATTAAAATTATGCTTATTCGTGATATTCTTTGTAATGATATTGATTGTAGTGTTTTAATTTCTTCAGTTAATATTTATGTACCGACTAGACCATTGAGGATGAGACATTTAATTTTCGAAATTTATTATTCGACAAATTATGGACAGCGTGAGCCTATCTCCCATTGTAGTAGATTTTTACTTGCGATATAGGCACTATAGGGCAAGTTTTGCATTTGGAAAGAAATCGAACTCGAGATTTTAATCAAAGTTAACATTACGATGATAGAGAACACCAAAAGAAGTGGGTCCCCCAATTCCGTCTGCCTGTCTGTCTGTCCGTCTGTCTGTAGAACTATATACAGCCTAAGCGGCTGAACCGATTTTGTTCAAACTTGGTGCTTAGCTGCTTAAGGTGATTGCCCAAAATAGATTTTTGAATCGTTGTTTTAGCCTCAAAAATAACGGTACTTGCCGTAGAAATCGTTCTACCGTCTTATTTTTTTCGAAAACGGCTCTAACGATTTTGATAAAAATTAGTGTGTGTATTACCTTGGGTATGGTCTACATTTCGGTCAAACTTTTTTTTAAATTTTGTTATACCTGCCATACAACTATTTTATTGATTTTCGACTTTGTCATAAACGGCTGAACGGATTTCGATCAAAATTTTTTTACAGGAGCTCCTTCAAATTCTACTTTTTTTTTTGGAAATTCAATATTTCGAAAACGGGGGGACGATTTTTTCTGAAATTTTGGTTTTGAATTTATATTATTAAATATTTAAAATGTTCATAGCATTTTTTTAAAGAAAAAAAATTAAAATTTTTATATATAAAAAATTAAGTGAAACACGATTTTAAAAACACATTTAGCTATTTCTATGTAGAATCTTTTGCATATAATGTGATCGAACATAAGAACAAGTACGTGCGACGTAGTCGTGCATATTCTTTAATTTGTATTACAATGATCTTGATCTTTGTATGACAATATATACATTTAAATCAATTTTGTTAAATTTAAAAATTCTATTTAAAACAATTTTTTTGAATATTGAATTAATTATTTTGAATATAGCGAAATCTGTGGATTGTAAATTATCGTAGATTTGAATAAATAAATAAACAAATAAATATAGATCAAAAATAGATAATTTGAAAAAAAAGTAAAACTTTTATAACTACAAAAATCCTGATCAATTATATTTCAAATAATTAAGTTATATATGTAAGTCGCAATTGTTATTGGAATCAGTTTAATGGATAATAAATATGAAATGCCGTACCTAATTTTGACTTGTGGACCCTTCGCAAATGTCTATATATTGTTAAACAGGCCCACTTAAGTTTAAACAACTAAAAGCAAATTATTAATTGTATTTAGGGAATCAAATTAGGTTTTCTGCTCTGTTGGAATCGAAGAAAAATACCTGATAATTTTTTTTAGGCTATACAATTATCATCGAACGAAATGAGTATGTAGTAGTTTTATTCAGTTATTTACATACATTACAGCCTGCGCCTGCGTAAGTATAATAAGGAGTTACATTAGGGGATATAAGTCTACAAGTCAAGAGCCACTTGTAATATAATGTTAAACTTACAAGTCTAGATTATTTTTGTAATGCGAACAAAATCTTTACAGTTGTAGAAAACAAAAAATTCCCTACACTCGTGGGTCTCGAAAATTGTAGGATGGATTTTTATGAAATCCTGTTTTTATATCTAGTTTTTTGAAAACAAATTTCTTTTTTTTTAATTTTGGTATGCAGTTTTTTCGAGTTTATTTATATACATATCAATATAAAATTTAAAATATTTTTTTTTAATTAGTTCTAAAAATATTGATTTTGCAAAAAAAAATACAAAAACTAATTTTAATTTGAAAAAAAAAGTTTTTTCAAAATTTTGGTATGCAGAATTAGTTTGGGAGTCTAAATCTTCTCAGATATAAAATTTTATAGAAATCTAATGTACCGTTACCGAGAAAGCCAAACATTAACAAAACCGTTATATGAAAGGTACCGTTAATAGAATTTTACCGTAAATTTAGTTCCGATCAAATAATAGCTAGTACCACCAAAAAAATTCTCAAAAAGTTTTATCAATATACTCGTAGCCGTTTTCGAGAAAAATAAGATTTTCCTTAATGGCTATATTGCAGGTACCGTTATTTTTAGGCCTAAAAATGAAATTTCAATTTCCCCACTGGGGAATGCCAACAAAAATAACAAACACCAAATTTGAAGGTAAAAGCTTAAGCCGTTTAGGCTGCAGCTCGTTATACATACACACGTCGATCACTTTTTTAGGCTTCTCTATAATCGTAATGTCATGTTTGATCGTTAGATTTTTTTTACGAATGCATTACTTGCCTTATATCTAGTACCTATAATCGCAAGTAAAAATGAATAAAGAATTCGTTCAAAAATAAAATGCAGCGAAAGAAAAACATTGGCGCAAAATCTTAAACAGCCTGATGTTAACAACTTAGCATGATACTACTTAACAGTTTGCTAATACTAAAGCACTTTACTAATTTTAATCACTTTTTAACTAGCACCATACTAAATTAATTTTTTTAATAAACTAAAACTATACACGCCTAAAATAGTGCAATAAAGTAAGCCAACATAACTTTTTGACGTTTGTAAAAGTCAACGTGACATATGAATTTAGACGATACTAAAAAAATAAAGTAGCCATTTTGTGATTTTAACTTTAGTAAAATGTTAAGAAAATAGGACGATACTAAACTGGTTTAAAATTAGAAAAATCCTCTTTTTGGCCTAGTATCATACTAAAAATGATTTAACAATACTAAATCGACTAATATTTTGCGCCATTATTTTTAGTGCCTTTTGGAATGGAGGAAATTTGGTCTTTATGCAAGACTTTAAATTGAATTCCTCAAAATAAAGAGTGGCCGTAAAATCCGCAATGTGTTTTTTGGGAGAATTGCCGAAAAAATACCATTGTAAGTTTTAATGCCGTTAGTTTCCAAAACATCAGCACCTAGATCTATTCTATATTTTATATGCAAGACTAGACCAGTCAAATAAAACGGGTGTGGCTGAGGGTTAAAATTGCAGCTGACTACTTCCGACAATAATGAAATGTAATGAATATAATACTACGTTTCCACCGACCCCTAAGCCGAGATTTAAGTAGATTTACCTAAATCTCCTACAAATCTTGAGGACTTACTATACAAATTTTAATCTTCTCAGATGAAGATTTAAAATAATTCTCATTTAAATCTTCAATCGAACTACCCTATTTCCATATAGAAATGAACACATTCATCGGGAGAGTGAATTTTTCTCTTGGGTTGGCACAGTTGAAGCTGCCTGTTTCACTTCTACATCATAAGACAAAATGAAACGATATATGCATTTTGAATAGTGCTACAAGATCTACAAGAGATTAAAGTTCGGTGGAAACGTAGTATAAGGTGCGTTTTTTCCAAGCCCCGGGATAATTGGTTGAAAAAAAACGACTATGGGGCTTAGTGAGAAAGCTTGGCAGCAGTGTTCCATTTGAAAGAAATATTGAAAAAGAATTTGGTAGCACAGTTTTTATCCTCTCCAAAAGCTAAGCCTCGAGAATTCTCTGGGCTTAAGCTACGCACCTACGGGGATTAGTCGTTGTTAGATTTAGCATGCATATTTTATTTCGTCCGATATGCCCGGGGCTTAGAAAAAAACACGCATATAGTCGGACGAGATTCGATGACGAATGGAACTTATGCGAAAGCTTTTCTGAGAGATATTCAATAACGGGTTTCGACACACGAATTTTTTCGCGAACCAAATGTTCTTCTACTTGAAAGTTTATTCTTCCTTTATATATTTTAATTGTAGTAATTTTGGAATCACTATCACTATCTTCATTAGAATCGAAAAAGAACATCTTTTTTTTTTGAAGACTTATCTATACATTGGATATTTTTTTAAGACTCTGGATTTCACAACTTTTGTGCAAAAATACAATCCCAATTAACCGAATAAGTCAATCGAATTTCAATTGACTGTATGTATGTACATAATGCATGTTCCGTTAATAGTTTATTCCTAGTTCATTTTGCTTAGATTTCATATGTTTTCCATTGGTAAAAATTTTTCTAAATCTATTAATCAATAAATATTTAATTGTTTCTAAGTAAATCTAAGAAAAGTAGTAGAATTCATTATTTTGTATTATGTTTAATTTTTTATTTAGTTTACTGAGATTTAAAAATGCTTGAGGTTTCAAAATTTTACAAAGTATAGGCATATTAAATTACTTATAACAGTTTTCAGTAGCATTACAAATTATTACTGAAATACTTAGGTAAATATACACTATACACAAAAATATATTCTCAAATTGATATTGTTTTATTGGTTAAAAATATAATAACTACGAAGAAAACAATTATGGAAATGCTGACTCATTGAAAAGATTGTTTTTTTTTGTATATTTAATAACATCTTCTACATCCTACAAGTCTTGAATCACCTGTAAGATTTAGTGGATTTTGCTACAAGTAAGATTTAATTTTCTTCTACACTTGTAGATTTGGGTTACAGACAGAAAGAAATCATATAATTTCTCACTTGTAATGTTATATATAATTAAACTTGTAGAAGAGCAAGCAAACATGTAGGTTTATGTTACGGAAATTTGTTACACTTTTAATAAATCACTTGTATTTCAAGTACTTGTAGTTTTGTGTTACAAGTCCCAGGACGTTTCGTTCTGGACGTAAATTTTAAGAATTAAAAAATTTAAATAAATGTAACCTAGTTAAATTGAATAAACACAATATGTAAACCAAAAATTAAATATTAATATCACCAACTTGCTGCGATTTGCAGTTTTGTTTAATAAATATAAATATATGCCTGTAAGACCTAAGGTCTTTTAAATGCAACCTGAATTGCTCGGCACAGTGGATTTGAGAACCAGGTATTGACTGTCTCATTTTAACCCATGGGCGGCAACCAATTAAAATTGGAAGTATAGAAAACAATGCGCCTAGCGTGGGGATCGAACCCACACGTCTAAGTTAGCAATCAAGCACTTTAACCACTGCGCCATTGCCACCATTGCAGTTCTGAAGAAAATAATGTATGTTAACATAACACACATCGTACGCACAAGAAATGTTGTTTTTATAGTCGATTCTTACTTACATTTTTATACACAGTCATAGAAATAATTATTTTGACAGCAATGTGATCGCTCTCTTGAGTTAAAAATTAGTAACGATAAATGTCATAAAGTTAGCAAGCCGTAACTGAAGACATATTGCTCGAACCAATTTACTTGGCTATTCTACTCTGCAGGAAATAAAACCGAAAAATGTTTTACCTAAATGGTAATAAATAATGAATGTACCTATTACGAGCTGAAATTTTCAGATGATAATAAAAACAGGTTTAACCGGTTTTTTCTCAGCTAATTACTAACAGGGCTGTGATATGTCACGAGCTCAGCCCTATGTCATATGGCTATAAACCAAAGGTTGTTAAAACACCGCCTAGCTCTTAAAAGCTTAAATTACGTGCATCGCCACGCCAAAAGAAATTATAAATTTTCGAAATAAATCGAAAAAAAGTTAAATAAAAAAAAAAAACTTTGTATACACCCAAACTGGACCCCACCCCAAATCCTATAACTAGGCCAGCAGTGGGATTGCCCGACGAGTTTTTTATACGCCGTGAATTTGTATTTTTTTAAATGGAAAAAACATCGAACGAAATGGAAATACCATTGAAACCTTGTGCACTGACTGGAAATAAGGCAAAAATACTGATCGACATTATTAGCATTTTTGTAGGAAAAAGAGTCGCCGAAAAAAACACTAATTCGCCTCTATTTCTATACGTTTGCGAAATAAAACCGGTTCGACCTTATTCCTATCTACCTTATTTCACGGAACGTCATTAATTCACCTTCCAGGGATAGACTTTATTTACATAAGGTATTATCATGGCTTATTGTACAGTTTACAAAAAAGTAATTCATCTCTGGCATTGTATTGTACTCATTAAATTTGTTGCACAGCATTTTTGTCCTCTCAAATCCTCCAGTGCCAAGTGAGTTGGTTCAAGCCAAAAACTTATAAGGACCCGAAACCACAAATAAGCCATAATAAGGTTGGAAAACTTCGTACGCTTCACCCCCAAAACCCATTTGCTTACATTGTTGTATTTGTACCTTTGAAACCCTATCCATGAATAGATGGGAAATCGAAAAACAAAACAAAAACAGGTCTGCGTTGTCTATTTGTCTATAGAAAGAGGAATAGAAAAGATTCTTTCGTGCGTTTTTATCAATTTGTCTATTGGCAGAGGAACAGAAAAGTTACTTGTGTGCGTGTTTCAGCTTGTAGGCAAATGTCAAATGAAAGCAGAGGTTTCGCGTCTTTGCGTCTTTATGTTATTAGTTTATACCCGAAACTTCTGCTTTCATTATTTGACATTTACCTACAAGCTGAAACACGCACACAAGTAACTCTTCCGCTCATCTTCCACTAGACACATTCCCAGTAGGAAATTTGGACATCAATGAATTTTCTTGGTGAATTCATCAATGGATTCATGGACTATTTCCATCGATGGGCAGTATGTTATGATTTCATAAGAAAACGGTTGCTCATTTTTTCATCAGTTAACTAAATTCAAATGAATTGAATGCTTACAATTCACTAAATTTTCAGTTACAAAATCATAAACGATGATTCCACTGATGAAGGGTAGTGCATAGGTTCATGAGTTCGCAAATGATGTTTGGTTCTCTGCGGTGCGGTGGTTGTTTTATTTTCTTCCCGAGAACAAAAAAGAATGCATACAAAAAGCCTTTAAAAAAATAAAAACAAGTTTTTTCTGCCATGAGAAGAGCCACGAACATTGCGTTTTTTTCTATTTACCTGTCCCGAGAAATGCGCTCTGTCCTGAGTCTTCGCTGATCATAACATGAGTTCGTGGGTTTTTTTTAGAAGAAGTGAAAAAAAAATATAAACCGGAATTTCCAATTTTGTTCGCGATCATTGTCATCTAACACATCAAAAGAAGTTTATTTTTTTTATCAAAGTATTTTTTTGTTCAAAAATTATGTTTGCGACTGAAAGTGCAAAACCTTCGCAGAATTAACAAAATAATGATAAGGTTTACTTTCGCATAAAGATTTATCAAAACTAGATTTTAATTATTATTAGCTAAGCGTATTTTTGTTCGTAATTGAATGTTTATATTATTAAATAAACGTCGAATTTAAATTAAATTAAATTAATAGAATGATGTTTGGGGGTATATCATACATATACAGTATTTCTGTTGCAGTAAAAAAACAACATATTTCCTCTTTCACAGAAAACTGACACTTTCATTTGGTACCATACGGGCCTTACCTAGTGATTTCATATTTGAACATTCATGGCATTTTTCATCATATATAATTCATATGCGAATTAACGAGTTACATTAACAGAGTAAATTATTGGATGAGCACTCATGTCATTTTTCACCTGCTAAATAAGCAACTCTAAGTTAGTAGTGATTTCACAGCTTAACGTTCATGCTATTTTTCATCACATATAATTTGCTTATGAATAAGCTAGTTATCTCTACTTTGTGATTTCACTGGTAAATATTCATCTTGAAAATCACTTGGTAATAGCCCCATGTTAAATTCATCGATGATTTCATACAAAATTCATGCGGTGTAGTTTCCACTCATTGATAAAAAAGTTCGTGATTCATGTATGAATTTTTTGAAATTTCCTACTGGGTTGATAAGAACGCACATAAGAATCTTTTCTGTTCATCTTCCTATTGTCACATAGACAACACAGCCCTAGTAATTTGTTTTTGTTTTGTTTTTCGATTTCATATCTATTCATGCATAGAGTTTCAAAGGTACAAATACAACAATGTAAGCAAATGGGTTTTGGGGGGTAAAACTTACGAAGGTTTCCCATCTTATTATGGCTTATTTGTGGTTCAAGCTATAACTATAGCAATCAAAGTATAACGCTTCGCGACTTCGCGTACACTGAAACCGAACAAGTGACCGATTTTGTTTCGGAACAATTGAGGCGACTGTTTCAGTCCTTCCACTGCATACACTCAATCCGTTCTCGGACGATTCAGTTCTTTAGTCTTTGCGAACTGCGACTACCAAGTTACATCCATTCAGCAGGCAAACTGACAATAAATCCAAACAAGTTCGGATGTGTCGGTTTATCGGTGAATAACGGACGTCATCGGACGATGTCTGTTTAGCTTGTGTACGTGTTCTCTTTTTTCTACACAAGATTGGTTCGATTGGCCGAGTTTGGCGGACGTCGCCCGAGCATACTTCGGCCGATGACGGCTTTGGTTTACGCGAGTCGTAACACGGTGTCTACACGTCCTTTATTTTATAGTATACCTACTGCTTTAACGACAGAAAACAGCACTGAGTTTTTGAAGCATTAAATTCAGCGCGGTTTTTGTTCCCCATTGGACAATGCTGTCGAGATCAGAATTTAATGAGCTTACATACGCTGCGTTGTACATCCGAAGAACAAGGAGGTGTATCTGAAAACGAATATGAAAATCTGAGAGTACTATCGTCAGCAAAACAATTAAGTGGATTAGAAGTTCCAGATAAGAGATCATTAATAAAAATAAGTAAAAGGGTCGGAGACAATACGGAGCGTTGGGGCACACCAGCATTTATTTTATGAATATCAGACTTGAACCCGTCCAATACAACTTGTATTGAACGGTCCGAAAGGTAATTTCTAATCCAACAAAGAAGAGATTCATCGATACCAAATGCACACATTTTCGATAAGAGAGCTTAAGCTTTTGTTTCGACGTTGACTTTCGGGTCACCCTGTATATTTAATAAATAAGTGCTGATTTTATTTTTTATTTTGTAGACATATTTTTTAGTAAGAACAAAATGTTTTGTCAAAATAATTATGCCTAAAAGTAAAGTGATTTTTTTCGTGATTTAAATATCTAATAAATTATGCAATTTATAATACTTAAATATTTTTACTCATGGACTTAATAAGAATTTCCAATTTTCAATTTTTTTTATTAATATCTGAAACTCAAAATATATAAATTTTTTAATATTTATAATGGTCTTCAGCAGGGAGCGATTAACTCGCCGATTCTATTCAGCATTTACACCAGCGATCTGATAGGTAGTCTAAATCAGGCAATTACGTACGCCGACGATCTAATTGCGTACAGAATAGCTAATACAGTTGAGGCCATCAAAATTCTTTTGCAGAGTGACTTCAAATTCAGCGATATTGTGATGACTGGAAGTTGAAAATCAACTTCCAGAAATCAGAAACTATTTTGTTTAGGACTCCGTTGTCTAGCGCCTCAAGGGATACGAGAAAGAACTGGCGCAAGCTGGTGATCGTAGGGCCACATGGACATCCACTGGCGTGTAAAAGTGTAGTAAAGTACCTTGGCGTCTGGTACCTGTATTTCGACAGACATATAGGTGCTGCTTTGGCCAGGGCTAGGGGAGCCTTTGCCTTGACAAAACGACTGTTTTATAGCAGCCGTCTTGACAGCAGGGCGAAGGTGATTTGTTACATGGCCCTCATCAGGCCGATGATTGCCTACGGATGCCCGGTGTGGTTCAACGTTGCCCCAATTCATATGGAAAAGATTCGGGTGTTTGAGAGGCAATGTCTTAGACGTTGCCTTGGATTACATAGAAAACCAGAGTCGGAGTACACAAGATATTATTCCAACCAGGTTCTATACAACGGAGCCAACATAAACAGAGTAGATAATTTTTTGTTTAAGCTGATTCGGGGTCACACTGCAAGATGGATGTCCCCAACCAACAGCTTAATTTTTGGGGCTTACTACCCCAATAATGAATATTTTGAGAGTGCGCGGTTAAGTGGCTACATCCCTACCGAGGCATTCCTCTATATAGACAGTCGAGGGCTGATACAGGATGGAATGGCGGTTCCGCTCATCTACCACGTTAGCCGGAAAACTGTAGATAGGCGACTTTTTTATGGTCGAGACGTCATCGCTCAAGGTGGAGAAGAGCGCCTTCGGTCAGTAGGAATGTGTCCGATCGAAGAGAACCAGTTCTGGTGGCTCTCTGAACAGCATTATGATACATAAACTTGATTAGGGTGGTATGTCTTGGCCGACTTACGTAGATTTAGGTAAATTATGTATAAGAAACAGTCGGGGTGAAACAAAAAAAAAAAAAAAAAATATGTATGTGTGCGGAGGCATTTGTGCATGCAGCTGCGTGCCTGTGTATGTATGTACGTATGTACATGCCTGCAAGCGTATACAAAATATACAAAAAAAAATATAAAAACAACCTAAAAAAGCGTAAACGTAAGTCAAATGGAATCGTGAACCCACTTTTTTGTGTTCCTATCATCGTAATGTTAAGTTTGATCAAAATATCGTGTTATAATTTTTTTTCCAAACCCAAAACTTGCGCTATAGTACTTACTCTCATAATATCACAAGTAACGTGAGAATTCTGTGAATTTAAAGTTAACAAAAAGTATTCAAACAACTTTTCAGGTTGCAAATAGAATTCCATTAATACGAGTATTTTAAGAAAGTTTAAAAGTGGCATAAGGCAAATTAGAAAATAATTTGGTGATATAAAAGGTTTCTCAATTCTGAAGGTTGGATTAGTAAATTGATAATTATTGTAGAAAATAAGAGTGAAAGGCTTCGATGGCATTTAGATTCAAATTATGTAAATGAAGCGATTGTTCATCAAAAATGTCTCATTCCAAAAATGGAAGAAATACGTGATACGCTTCCGAAAATGAAGTGGTATTAAGGTTGTAGATACATACCAAGGGTTTTTAAAGATGAAGCAAATATTTATACAATCGGCTTCCGAACTTTGTACATTTTGTCACCTTCAATTTAAATGGGCCTGAGACACACTGAGGGTGATGTTAGTAAAGTTCTATTTTATATAGGTACTGCATATTTAAAAATCAATTTAAAATAAGTTTTTTTTCGGTCAGTGGATTTTTTTTTGTAAAAAGCAGAAACAATAATTTTTGGTATTCACGATTAGTGATGAAAAGTACATACCATGCGCTTTTATGTGTAGTATATAGTCATAGCTACAGCTAGATGAAACAAAAGTTTTACACATCATTTAATATAATTTGATTTAATTTAATTTTATTTTATTGTTAAGCTCAATACAAGCATATATCTTAAATCTAAAATCAATTGAGTACTTAAAAATGAATAAAAATAGTTTTTAATTTAATTTAATTTAATTTTGTTAAGCTTAATAAAAGCAGATAATTTAAATCAAGGAAAGAACAACTGGGTTCTTATAATAAGAAAGAAAAAAAAATAGATAAATAAATAATTATTTATACTAATTATAATTAGTTCTGGAGGAAAAGGAAATGATTATGATTGGAGGGCAAGTTTTAGCGAGTTTTTAGAAAGGTTTATATAAAAAACGGCAGAGTTATTAACTTTTCGAAGCATTCTTGAGACAGGTTCATTTTTGCCATAATCGGTGCGGTGGAAAGGGATAGAGAAGAGTGGTATTGAACTCAGACGACGGTGATTAGTGTTCGGGATGATTTTATCAAGTAGGCTTACGTTGTCAATGCCCCCAGGCAATAGCTGGTGTACAAAAAGTATATCAGCATTATCCCGACGTTTACTTAAGGTATGTAAATTGATTGATTTAATGCGATTTACGTAAGAAGGTAGGATACGTGGGTCGTCCCAACAAAGACCTCGCAGGGCAAATCGGATGAATCTTCGTTGAACGGCTTCTATTCACTGAATATGGATATGATGGTACGGTGACCAGACTTGGGAGGCATATTCTAGAATATGTCTAACAAACGCAATGTAGAGAGACTTAGTCACATAGGATTTGAGAATTCTTTGGACCACCGTTTGACAAACCCTAGAGCAGAATTAGCTCTGTTAATAACATTTTCATAATGAGCCCAAAAATTTAGTTGGTTATCACATATTACGCCTAAGTCACGAATGTAAGTGACTATTGGAATAGGTTCATTATTAATGAAATATTTACGCTGTGACAAGGTAGGGCGCTTACGAGAATAAGTAATTGCTTGACATTTGTTCACATTTAATTCGAGATAGTTGTGTTGGCACCAGGTGGAGAAATTATTTAGGTCAGTTTGAAGGAATTGAGTATCGGCCGTGCATTCTATAAGTTTAGAAATGCGCATGTCATCAGCATATATCTGAAGGTCAGATTCTACAAGTGTAAGATCGGCATCGTTAATCGTAAGCAGGAAAATAATGGGTCATAAATGACTACCTTGTGGAACACCAGATGTTGAACGGATAGGCTTGGAAGTGCAAGATCTAAAGAGGACTGTGTACTGACAATTGCTTAAATAAGATTGTAGCCACGATATTATTAATGACGGAAATCCATAAGCCTTAATTTTAAAAATAATTACGTTATGGGAGACTTTATCAAATGCTTTACTATAATCAGTAGCTATGGCATCAACTTCATTAATAGCTTCTAGGGCACATAAAGTATTGGAAACGAACTCGGTAAGATTAGTGGTTGTTGATCTACCCTTTAGAAATCCATGTTGTTTAATAGAGAATAGAGACTTACAATGCAGGAACAAAGTGTCATAAATAGTAGTTTCAAACATTTTAGGTATACATGAAAGTTTAGCGATAGGCCTATAGTTTGAGATATTACCTTTACATCCTTTCTTATGAACTGGGATGATGAAAGAGCCTTTCCATGCATTTGAAAATAAGCCTTCAGAAATTGAAAGCTGGAAGAGAGCAGTTAGTGGTTGTGCTAAGGTAGAGGCACATTTTTTGAGAACTACAGCAGGAATCCCATCAGGGCCAGAAGAAAAATCGTCTTTGAGCAAGCGGATTTTATTAACTACTGAAGATTCACAAATGTTTATCGAAGTTAAGGAGGTTTGGGTGCAGCCGTTCAAATAACTGAAGTAGTTTGGATCAACTTCAGATTTGATTGGGGAAAAAACTTGCCCAAAGAAATCGGCAAATAGGTTTGTGATAATTTTAGGGTCAGTTGATGAGGTATTATTGTATTTCGCTATTGATGGATAGCCATCAGATTTTCTTTTAGAATTAAGAAAATTAAAGAAGTCTGTCAATTAAAAGTTTACAAATGAAAGTCACCTGTATCCAGAATTCCAGAAATGTATCATAGGTAGATACAGCTGAAAATGTTTTAAGAAATGAACTTCAAACTGAAATATGTACCTATATCAAAAATAATCCTGCCCACATACATATTTATGTACATAATGTATGCATGCCTTATAGAAGACAAATTCAAAAATATGAGATATACCGACACCGACACCGACGGTGAAGGTAATATTATATCATTGAAGTTATTTTAGTGTGTTGTTTTTATCATTTATTTTTATTCGCTTTCGCTTCTAAAGGAGAAGAGCTCTCACATTACAGAAGTGAAAGTGACATTTGTTAAAATAGAAATTAAACAACGAGGAAGATGATTCATTTTATTTGAGTGGAATTTGGCTGACTTGGCCTTTTAATCTTTCGAGAAGCTATTTCTGTTTGGTTTATGGATATTAACATCCGAATGCTTACTAGTTCTATCTTTTAAATAACAAATTTCTTTAATAAAATAAGATATTCTCAAAAACAATTGTTTTAATAAATTATATACAGTGAGCGTCAAAAAAAGTATACACCAATAAACTTCATTTTTGCACCTCTTCTAGTTAAAGTAGGTTGATATTGAAGTCAAATACTTATCGTATGTGTAAAGGCGATTCATTTTCAATAAATTGGCATATACAAATTAACAAAATATTTACTACAAACAAAAAAAAAAAAAAAACAAAAATACTTCATTTTTGTGGAGTCAAAAAAAAGTGTAGGTACGCCTTGTCGAGCATAGCATAAAGGATTCGGATCAGGGATGGGACTTTTTGAAAAAAATCCTACGTAGATTTGATAAAAAACGCAATAGATTCATTTTTATCGCAGTAGATTTTTATATTTTTAAGATATAAATAAAAAGTGACCCACAGAATCTATAAGTTCCCAACAATATTTTTCAACTTGCAGAGGATAATATTTTTCAAAGTGCGGTTGTATTAATTTTATTTCGAAGTTTATCCTTTATTAAACTTGCTTGCGAAAAAAATCAAAACAGTATTGCCTAACAGAAAACCGTTTTCGGAGGTTTAAAGTCATCTGATTTACGTAAAATATTCTCAGAAAAATCGATTTAAATTTTTGTTGCTAATCTTTTGTTAGTTTAATTGTTTGGTAATCAAAAATACAACAAAATTAAAAATAAATGAGGAAAATACCAAGAGAAAACCGAAAAGCCTTTTATATTGAATGCGGTTTATAATTACTTTGTTTGGACTGGGCAAATTAAAAGTTAATAATTATTTTTATATTTAATTTCGTAATAATACTTACAATTCCCTTTTAGTTAAATATTCTTGCGCGTTGTACCTTTTCGGCTACAAGAAATTTTTACGTTCGATTATAGGTACAATAATTCAAGTTGTGTATTCGTGGGTCCCCCAATTCCGCCTGTCTGTCTGTCTGTCCTCGAGTCTGCAGCCTAAACAGTTCGGTAGATTTGCTTCAAACTTGATACATATTGTTTTTTTCGGTAATATGTCCACACGTTTTTTTTTATTTTTTTAAAACGACAAATAACAGTAGCTGCCATACATTTTTTTTGGTCAAAAACATCTAAAAAATCAAATTTTCTCAAAAACGGCTCCAACGATTTAAAAAAAATCAATTCATTAATGAAGGGAAAGGGTACATTTCGAAATTTTTTTTTGGAAAAAAATTGTTATTTTTGGTACCTCTAGTAGAACCATTTTTTGGTTTTCGATTTTCACGGAAACGGTTAATCTGATTTTTTTGATTTTTTTTTAAGCAGAAGCTCCTAGAAAGTTTAAAAACTAATGTATACCAAAATTTTTCAATTTTTTTTTTTTTGGAAATTATTTTTTTTTTTTTTGAAAATTAAAAACTTCGAAGACGACACAATAGATTTTTTCGAAACTTCGTATTTAGTGGTTTTTTGACATTCTCTTGAATAGTTAAAAAACTATTTTTCCAAAAGAAAAAACAGCGGTACAAAATGTTAAAAACCCGTTAAGAAAAAAAAATTATTTCTCGAAAACGGCTCCAAGAATTTTTATAAAAAAATTTGTTTGTTCTTAAATTAGTACGGTTCACTTTTAAGTATAAAAATATTTCTGTTTGCGTATTTATTAACGCTGCTTCCCATAAAACCACTGTTTATATTTTCGACTTTCTCAATATTGGATGAACCGATTAAAATAATTTTTTTAATACAAATGCTCCCTAAAATTGCTGATAAAACTGTATACTCAAATTTTCAAAAAAAAAAAAAAGATTTTCGATTTTAAAAAAAATAAATAATATTTTTTTTTTAAATCGATTTTTCAAAAACCGTTTCAAATTTTTTTCTAAAAATGTCTTCAAAATTTTATAAATAAAAAATTAATTTATAAAAAAACCGCTCCAACGATTTTGAAATTTTTTTTTTGAAAGGTTCTTACTTATCAATGAATTCACACTGCATCTTTGTTTTCCCTCAAACTATTACGACTAAGCAATATAAGAACATTTAATTATGGGCTTTATCCATTTATTTCTACCTTATTATTATTCCCTATTTACTTATTTTTGAGTACGTCACTGAATACTAAATACAATGTATTCCCTCATACATTTATATATACATATATGTCTTTAAAAATCACATGAATCTTATGTATGCATATTGCACCTAAATTATGCACGTAAATTATGTATTGCACCTAAGTTATGTTAACATACTTAGGTTCCATCAATATGTATATATATGTGACTTACATAATTAAAATCCATAACTTAGAACTAAACATACATTTGAAGGAAGCTACCTATGTAACTATTTCTTGAATCAGAAGGTGTTTTTTTTATAATACAATTCTATATACTACTGAAATTACTCAGCCAAGTAGAAGACTTAGCATTATAATTAATTGGACTTGTTGAATTATTGATTCAAAATAGATTTTAACGGCCTTTAGTCCACAAAATTTGCGTTTCATCCCGGCAATCTCACTTGGACTCATCAGTTGGTTAGTGAGCGCCTTACCAATACGCAATTTTCGTTAAGTTCAGTTCAAATTACTTGCATTTTTTGACAAAAAAGCAATGTGAAATATACCCAACCGTTAAAAGCTATTTTTTTTTGTAAATTCATTTTTATTTATTATTAACTTATAACTATCTCAAAAATAGACAAAAATGTTTAAAACTAGCCTAATTATCAATAACTTACAACTAATTTACTGGCCCTTTACAGGCGCTCTAAACTAAACAATAACTCTTAGAACTAATGTCTTTCGACCTAAAAACTATTTTAATTAAATCCAATTATTTTATTTTTATTTAACCAAGAAAACTTTTTAAAAAAACTCAGTATCAAATCACTTTTAAATTTTTACTTAAGAACTACCTAAAGATAAACTAAAAAGAATTAAAACCAGATACAACTAACTTATACTAACTAAAAATAACTTAAACTACTTAAAATACCTAATAATACCCAAAACCACTTAAAACTACTTAAAAACTAGAACAGCCACAGCAGCATTTTTTTCGTTTTTTAATTTTTTTGTTTGTTTATTTTTTATATGCATGCAGACACACAACAACATGCAACCCACCCATACATGTACATACGCACATACATGCACGGACAAGCAGATACATGCACATATGCCCCCACGTACATACATATTTTTAATTTTTTTTTTTGGTGCCACCCCGACTGTTCCCTATACCTAATTGCCCTAAATCTATGTAAGTCGGCCAAGACATACCATCTTCATCGACTTTAAATATGATGCTGTTTAGAGAGCCACCAAAACTGGTTCTCCTGTTTCGCCCTATCCCTTCGGTCCCGATCGGACACAGTCCTACTGAACCGAAGGCGCTCTTCTCCACCATGAGCGATGACGTCTCGACCATACAGGAGTCGCCTATCCACAGTTGTCCGGCTGACGTGGCAGATGAGCGGAACTGCCCCTCCATCCTGTATCAGCCCTCGACTGTCTAAATAGAGGAATGCCTCAGGAGGGATGTAACCACTTAACCGCGCACTCTCAAAATATTCGTTATTGGGGTAATAAGCCCCAAAAATTAAGCTGTTAGTTGAGGACATCGCTCTTGCAACGTGACCCCGAATCAGCTTGAACAAAAAATTATCTATTCTGTTTATGTTGGCTCCGTTGTATAGAATCTGGTTGGAATAATATCTTGTGTACTCCGACTCTGGTGTTCTGTGTAATCCAAGGCAACGTCTAAGACATTGCCTCTCAAACACCCGAATCTTTTCCATTTGAGATGGGGCAACGTTGAACCATACCGGGCATCCGTAGGCAATCATCGGCCTGATGAGGGCCATGTAGCAAATCACCTTCACCCTGCTGTCAAGACGGCTGCTATAAAACAGTCGTTTTGTCAAGGCAAAGGCTCCCCTAGCCCTGGCCAAGGCAGCACCTATATGTCTGTCGAAATACAGGTACTTATCCAACCAGATGCCAAGGTACTTTACTACACTTTTACACGCCAGTGGATGTCCATGTGGCCCTACGATCACAGCTTGCGCCAGTTCTTTCTCTTATCCCTTGAGGCACTAGACAACGGAGTCCTAAACAAAATAGTTTCTGATTTCTGGAAGTTGATTTTCAACTTCCAGTCATCACAATATCGCTGAATCTTGTCGAAGTCACTCTGCAAGAGATTTTTGATGACCTCAACTGTATGAGCTGTTCTGTACGCAACTAGATCGTCGGCGTACGCAATTGCCTGAGTTAGACTACCTATCAGATCGCTGGTGTAAATGCTGAAGAGAATCGGCGAGTTAACCGCTCCCTGCTGAAGGCCATTGTTAATATTAAAAACAGTGGTGGAAGTTACATTGCCACTCTTGACAACAAGCTTTCTACCATTTAGCATGTCATAAAGCATGTACAATAGCGGTTTACTTATACCAAGTCTGGCGAGCTTTAGATAGAGACCCTCTAACCATACGATGTCGAAGGCCTTCTCCAAATCAACCAGACAGGCACCCGTACACTGCTTTTTAGATTTGTTCCATTGGACATCAGAAACGAGTTTAGACGCGGCATGAATTGTATCATGTCCCGTCTTAAAATCGAACTGATTATCCGGTATGATTTTGTTGTCCTCCGCCCACTTGAACAGAGCCCTATTAATAACCTTTTCGAATACTTTGCTGATACTCGGAAGAAGACTTATCGACCTGAGATTTGCCGGATTGATATTGTCCTTTCCCTTTTTAGGGAGAGGATGCACCACTGCTTTCTTCCACCGCACTGGATAATATGCATTATTCAGCGCGTTGTTGAACAGTGTGGTATATATGTCAACTGCTTCTTGAAGCAAATGTCGTAGTACAACGTTGGATATACCATCGACTCCTGCTGATTTCTTTTTCTTTAGTGAATCAAAGATGAGCTGGAGCTCAATCTTCGAAATTAACAGGGAACTGGTCCCATTTCGCTCGGCGATTATGGCGTTTGCCAAATGTTCATCATTAAACCCGGTAAAACCAAGGTTCTCAGATCGCCACTGCGTTATATCGTTCCGGAGGTAAAAGTGGTGAACCAGAGCTCTGCTCTCCAGGTCATGGTTCGGGCGAATGCTAGCATTCACCTTGTACACTTGCTGGAAAGCAGCCCCCACAGCCTCCACCTTCTCCTGCGGATCTTCGATTATGAAGAGGTCATCGTCCAAGACGGCGTCATCTGGGTCTATGCCTGCTGTCAGAAGTACGTCTCTGTTTTGTGTCGTCCTCTGGAGCTTAAGGAACGGAAGGTCGTTTTGATCTTTTCTTCTGAATATCTTATTAATTTGTGGGAACATACTTGGGTCGCTAGAGTTAACGGCACGACTTTTATTGTCCCAGAACCAATTAATAGCCAATCTATAATTCTCTTTGATCAATTGGTTGATGTTTTTGATGGACGACTTCAGTGTCCTTATATCCAGATCTCGTGTGTCAGTAAACCGTCTGTACAAGCGTTTTAGTCTTGTCAGTAAGCCACTTTTTTGTCTGTGTAGTGCATCAATTGTCGCGTTACGGTACATGTCAGTTGCGTTACGTTCCTTGTATTTCGGTATTGTCCTGTTCATTGTTCGTTGAATTTTTTCGTCCATTTGTTCTAAGTATCTGTCAATTTCAGTATTTGTCATGTTCCTGTCATTTGGTGGGGATATACCATTTGATCGTAATTCGCTCAATAAGACGTTCGAGAAGCGTGGCCAGCGCACCTTACTGTAATTGTAAGTATGCACCGGTACATACTCCTCCAACTCCACAGTGGTCACTGTCGAACTCGATCGTTCTTAAACAATTTTTAGGCCGATGGCCCACAGTATCAGTAATTGTTAGTCTTGCGTCTTTCAACAATAGATCCAGATAGGCACCGCTTCTTGGAAACGATGGCCTGTCTGTAGCGAGAAGTTCAATGCGATACTCCAGGTTGTATCGACCCATCCAATTATACAGATGGTTACCACGAGGATTTTGTATTTGATTTCCCCAATCTATATGTTTGGCATTCAAATCACCAGCCAATATGTAGTAGTTTTCTTCCGACCTCAATCTTAAGCATTCAAAAAGCTTTTCAAGCTCTGTTATAAACTGTGTGGGCTAAGGTGTTTCCGGCGCATACGCAGCGATCACATACATTCGCTTCCCCTGTTGGAGATGAATGCATATGATGCATGCCTCTAACGTCCGAAATTTACGCACATCACTATTATATATTACCTTATGACTAATGCCTTTACGTATAAAGATTGCGACGCCCCCTCCTTGAGTGGAGTTGGGTCGGTCTCTCCTTACGATATTGTAATTGTTGTTAGTCAATTTATGTTTCTGGTTAAGCTTAGTTTCGCTAGCCATTAACACATGTGGACTTATGTCTTTAAGCAATTGGAATAAATTCGCTCTACGTTCGGTCCTAATCAGTGAATTTACATTCACAGCTAGGATCTTAAAGGGCCTCTCCGGCAGCGCGCCCTTAACCTCTAAGTTGCGTTAAGCTCGGCGAAACAGAGTAGAGATAATCCACTCTAGTCGCCTACTCCCTGATTTGGTTTTGGAGGTCAGTCAACTTTCCCTGGATGGCCAGCAGAATGCCCATAATATCCGCCTGTGCCGCCGGCGCCTTAGGCACGGGGGCTGGTTGGGCGACCTTTGGTGTAGGCTGTACCGTGCTTCCCCTTCCTGACGCCATTTTGGGCGTAAGAAATTTGGGGGTTGACGGGCGTTGTTGTAGTAGGGCGCACTGTTGGACGCTTTTCTACCACTGTTTGCTTTGCTGCTTTATTGTTCTTTATAAGCTGAAACGTCGGGCATCCCCGATAATTAGCGGGGTGTCCGTCGCCTCGGCAAAGTACACATTTAAGCTGGGTCCTATCTTCGACCCATTCCCTTCCTAACTTGCATTCATCTGCATTGTGGTTCTCTCCACACTTAGCGCAGCGTGACTGCATTTCGCAGTTTGCTACGGGCGTGGCCGAACCTTTGACAGCGCATGCATTGAAGCATGTCGCCACACCTCTTTAATTTGTCCCAAGTTACAACCTGATAGTTGAGGACTGAGATACTCCTCAAACTATCCAGTTTGCTGCTGGGTGAGAGTTGAACAAGGAAGAAGGGAAGACTCCGCTTATCCCGCCTAGCTCTAACTGTAGCGAACGGCTTGACCCCGATAAAGTCGAGATAGTCATTCGCTTTTTGGCGGAGTTCACTTAAGAGCACCTGTGGTTCCGTGCAGGAATCTATGCCCCTCAAAAGGACCGTTTGAAACTTTTCGGTCTTAGGGGTCAAACTAAAGAATTCAGTAGTGGTTCCTTTTAGCAACGCTTTAATTTTTTTGTGCTGTTCCAGTGTGAAGCAATGGATAGCATGCCTATCATAATTTAATCTTTTTATAGTAAAGTTTTGACCTATGGCCAACTTAGACAGATTTATGGTATCCTGTAACTCCATTTTATAAGTATTTATGGGTGGCACCTTTTCTTTTTTCGTAATCGGGGGCTGTGGCTGCTGCTGCTGAGCCTGACTTTTCTGCTGCTGTTGAGTCTGCTGCTTTTGATTCTGCTGCTGCTGTTTTTGTTTCGGTTGCTTCTGGGCTTGTATCTGCTGCTGTTGCTGTTGTTTTTGCCGTTGTTGTTTTGGCTGCTGCTGTGGCTGTTGTTTTTGTAATTGTTGTTTTTGCTGTTGTTGTTCTTGTTCCTCGAATTCTTTCAGTTGTTTCGCTCGGCGGGCTTCTTGCTTGGCCTTAACTTGGCTTTTCAAACTTAGGATTTCTGCCTCCATTGCTTCAATTTGAGCGACCATTCTTTATTCCTCGTCCTCTTCAGATGACGCCTCTGATGTGGAGAGGTTCACGAAGGCAGTACTATCGCCCGCCGTGAAGTGCCCTTCTCCTTCCTCAGACATATATGCAATACCCTCTTGGGGTGAAGTGTCTAGCTGGGTTTGTCTTGCTGCCTCTGACGTCTCGTCTATACCGGACGTATTCACCCCAGCTGGCAGGTTTGCTGAGGTGGCCGTGGATCTCCTCTTTACCAAATTTGGTGCGCACTTGATCCACTTTCTGCGCTTCTGGTTACCATCGGATGATGTTACCGTTGTTGTTATTACTGTTGTTGATATTGTTGCTGCAGAATCACTGCTTGTAAGCGGAACATCTTTCGATGTTCCCTCAGCTGATGCCATCGCTGGCCTCATGGCCCTAGGACACCTTTCGCTGCCCCGGTGCTTAAATTCCTCATCCTTTGTTCGTTTTCCCAACCAATAAAGTTTTCCACTTCAAGGTTGTGAAAAAAGCTTGCAAAGTTCTGATGCCCGGCTTGGAATCGAACTAGCGACCACTGTGCTACTGCACTACTTGGGAAATGTTGATTTCCCTAAAAGCTATTTTGAATCAATAATTCAACAAGTCCAATTAAATATAATGCTAAGTCTTCTACTTGGCTGAGTAATTTCAGTAGTATATAGAATTGTATTATAAAAAAAAACACATTCTTATTTAATCAAGGACAAAATTTTCCATTTTAATGATTAAAATTTTAATCTTGTTGGATATAGTTCACATTGATTTTTTGTCAAAAAGTGCAAGTGAGTTGAACTGAACTTAACAAAAATTGCGTATTGGTAAGGCGCTCACTAACCAACTGATGAGTCCTAGTGAGATTGCCGGGATGAAACGCAAAGTTTGTGGACTAAAGGCCGACAAAAGCTATTTTGAATCAATTCCTTGAATCATCCATTCAACAATTCATTATATTAAGAATCAAGGTAATCTTACCAACACAGTCTTTAAAACTGCATAGGATAACTACACCTAACTAACTTAACCTCAATGGTTAGCTACATTAAAGTTGTTAGCTCCAAGAGCATGTTCGTACGATCCAGTCTTGCATTTTATTTATTCTAGCTTCCACTTCAGCAGACTATTATGAAAATAACTTTTCGTACTGTTCGTGACTAGTGATGCCAATTTCGCTGAACTCCGAATTTCGTTGGAAATATTTTTAATACAACTGGACCTGTAATACTTTTTTCGTGATTCGTTGTAAGAATACATTACGACATGGCCTGTGATAAGGCTGATTTAGATTTTTCAGGTTTTCATTATAGTATGGAAAAATATAACAATGGGCAAAATTGAATTCATTGTACCCTCCACAACCACCTTTGAATCTATAATAATGAATAATGAATAATGAATAATGAATAATGAATAATGAATAATGAATAATGAATAATGAATAATGAATAATGAATAATGAATAATGAATAATGAATAATGAATAATGAATAATGAATAATGAATAATGAATAATGAATAATGAATAATGAATAATGAATAATGAATAATGAATAATGAATAATGAATAATGAATAATGAATAATGAATAATGAATAATGAATAATGAATAATGAATAATGAATAATGAATAATGAATAATGAATAATGAATAATGAATAATGAATAATGAATAATGAATAATGAATAATGAATAATGAATAATGAATAATGAATAATGAATAATGAATAATGAATAATGAATAATGAATAATGAATAATGAATAATGAATAATGAATAATGAATAATGAATAATGAATAATGAATAATGAATAATGAATAATGAATAATGAATAATGAATAATGAATAATGAATAATGAATAATGAATAATGAATAATGAATAATGAATAATGAATAATGAATAATGAATAATGAATAATGAATAATGAATAATGAATAATGAATAATGAATAATGAATAATGAATAATGAATAATGAATAATGAATAATGAATAATGAATAATGAATAATGAATAATGAATAATGAATAATGAATAATGAATAATGAATAATGAATAATGAATAATGAATAATGAATAATGAATAATGAATAATGAATAATGAATAATGAATAATGAATAATGAATAATGAATAATGAATAATGAATAATGAATAATGAATAATGAATAATGAATAATGAATAATGAATAATGAATAATGAATAATGAATAATGAATAATGAATAATGAATAATGAATAATGAATAATGAATAATGAATAATGAATAATGAATAATGAATAATGAATAATGAATAATGAATAATGAATAATGAATAATGAATAATGAATAATGAATAATGAATAATGAATAATGAATAATGAATAATGAATAATGAATAATGAATAATGAATAATGAATAATGAATAATGAATAATGAATAATGAATAATGAATAATGAATAATGAATAATGAATAATGAATAATGAATAATGATAATGAATAATGAATAATGAATAATGAATAATGAATAATGAATAATGAATAATGAATAATGAATAATGAATAATGAATAATGAATAATGAATAATGAATAATGAATAATGAATAATGAATAATGAATAATGAATAATGAATAATGAATAATGAATAATGAATAATGAATAATGAATAATGAATAATGAATAATGAATAATGAATAATGAATAATGAATAATGAATAATGAATAATGAATAATGAATAATGAATAATGAATAATGAATAATGAATAATGAATAATGAATAATGAATAATGAATAATGAATAATGAATAATGAATAATGAATAATGAATAATGAATAATGAATAATGAATAATGAATAATGAATAATGAATAATGAATAATGAATAATGAATAATGATAATGAATAATGAATAATGAATAATGAATAATGAATAATGAATAATGAATAATGAATAATGAATAATGAATAATGAATAATGAATAATGAATAATGAATAATGAATAATGAATAATGAATAATGAATAATGAATAATGAATAATGAATAATGAATAATGAATAATGAATAATGAATAATGAATAATGAATAATGAATAATGAATAATGAATAATGAATAATGAATAATGAATAATGAATAATGAATAATGAATAATGAATAATGAATAATGAATAATGAATAATGAATAATGAATAATGAATAATGAATAATGAATAATGAATAATGAATAATGAATAATGAATAATGAATAATGAATAATGAATAATGAATAATGAATAATGAATAATGAATAATGAATAATGAATAATGAATAATGAATAATGAATAATGAATAATGAATAATGAATAATGAATAATGAATAATGAATAATGAATAATGAATAATGAATAATGAATAATGAATAATGAATAATGAATAATGAATAATGAATAATGAATAATGAATAATGAATAATGAATAATGAATAATGAATAATGAATAATGAATAATGAATAATGAATAATGAATAATGAATAATGAATAATGAATAATGAATAATGAATAATGAATAATGAATAATGAATAATGAATAATGAATAATGAATAATGAATAATGAATAATGAATAATGAATAATGAATAATGAATAATGAATAATGAATAATGAATAATGAATAATGAATAATGAATAATGAATAATGAATAATGAATAATGAATAATGAATAATGAATAATGAATAATGAATAATGAATAATGAATAATGAATAATGAATAATGAATAATGAATAATGAATAATGAATAATGAATAATGAATAATGAATAATGAATAATGAATAATGAATAATGAATAATGAATAATGAATAATGAATAATGAATAATGAATAATGAATAATGAATAATGAATAATGAATAATGAATAATGAATAATGAATAATGAATAATGAATAATGAATAATGAATAATGAATAATGAATAATGAATAATGAATAATGAATAATGAATAATGAATAATGAATAATGAATAATGAATAATGAATAATGAATAATGAATAATGAATAATGAATAATGAATAATGAATAATGAATAATGAATAATGAATAATGAATAATGAATAATGAATAATGAATAATGAATAATGAATAATGAATAATGAATAATGAATAATGAATAATGAATAATGAATAATGAATAATGAATAATGAATAATGAATAATGAATAATGAATAATGAATAATGAATAATGAATAATGAATAATGAATAATGAATAATGAATAATGAATAATGAATAATGAATAATGAATAATGAATAATGAATAATGAATAATGAATAATGAATAATGAATAATGAATAATGAATAATGAATAATGAATAATGAATAATGAATAATGAATAATGAATAATGAATAATGAATAATGAATAATGAATAATGAATAATGAATAATGAATAATGAATAATGAATAATGAATAATGAATAATGAATAATGAATAATGAATAATGAATAATGAATAATGAATAATGAATAATGAATAATGAATAATGAATAATGAATAATGAATAATGAATAATGAATAATGAATAATGAATAATGAATAATGAATAATGAATAATGAATAATGAATAATGAATAATGAATAATGAATAATGAATAATGAATAATGAATAATGAATAATGAATAATGAATAATGAATAATGAATAATGAATAATGAATAATGAATAATGAATAATGAATAATGAATAATGAATAATGAATAATGAATAATGAATAATGAATAATGAATAATGAATAATGAATAATGAATAATGAATAATGAATAATGAATAATGAATAATGAATAATGAATAATGAATAATGAATAATGAATAATGAATAATGAATAATGAATAATGAATAATGAATAATGAATAATGAATAATGAATAATGAATAATGAATAGAATAATGATAATGAATAATGAATAATGAATAATGAATAATGAATAATGAATAATGAATAATGAATAATGAATAATGAATAATGAATAATGAATAATGAATAATGAATAATGAATAATGAATAATGAATAATGAATAATGAATAATGAATAATGAATAATGAATAATGAATAATGAATAATGAATAATGAATAATGAATAATGAATAATGAATAATGAATAATGAATAATGAATAATGAATAATGAATAATGAATAATGAATAATGAATAATGAATAATGAATAATGAATAATGAATAATGAATAATGAATAATGAATAATGAATAATGAATAATGAATAATGAATAATGAATAATGAATAATGAATAATGAATAATGAATAATGAATAATGAATAATGAATAGATAATGAATAATGAATAATGAATAATGAATAATGAATAATGAATAATGAATAATGAATAATGAATAATGAATAATGAATAATGAATAATGAATAATGAATAATGAATAATGAATAATGAATAATGAATAATGAATAATGAATAATGAATAATGAATAATGAATAATGAATAATGAATAATGAATAATGAATAATGAATAATGAATAATGAATAATGAATAATGAATAATGAATAATGAATAATGAATAATGAATAATGAATAATGAATAATGAATAATGAATAATGAATAATGAATGAATAATGAATAATGAATAATGAATAATGAATAATGAATAATGAATAATGAATAATGAATAATGAATAATGAATAATGAATAATGAATAATGAATAATGAATAATGAATAATGAATAATGAATAATGAATAATGAATAATGAATAATGAATAATGAATAATGAATAATGAATAATGAATAATGAATAATGAATAATGAATAATGAATAATGAATAATGAATAATGAATAATGAATAATAATGAATAATGAATAATGAATAATGAATAATGAATAATGAATAATGAATAATGAATAATGAATAATGAATAATGAATAATGAATAATGAATAATGAATAATGAATAATGAATAATGAATAATGAATAATGAATAATGAATAATGAATAATGAATAATGAATAATGAATAATGAATAATGAATAATGAATAATGAATAATGAATAATGAATAATGAATAATGAATAATGAATAATGAATAATGAATAATGAATAATGAATAATGAATAATGAATAATGAATAAATGAATAATGAATAATGAATAATGAATAATGAATAATGAATAATGAATAATGAATAATGAATAATGAATAATGAATAATGAATAATGAATAATGAATAATGAATAATGAATAATGAATAATGAATAATGAATAATGAATAATGAATAATAATGAATAATGAATAATGAATAATGATAATGAATAATGAATAATGAATAATGAATAATGAATAATGAATAATGAATAATGAATAATGAATAATGAATAATGAATAATGAATAATGAATAATGAATAATGAATAATGAATAATGAATAATGAATAATGAATAATGAATAATGAATAATGAATAATGAATAATGAATAATGAATAATGAATAATGAATAATGAATAATGAATAATGAATAATGAATAATGAATATGAATAATGAATAATGAATAATGAATAATGAATAATGAATAATGAATAATGAATAATGAATAATGAATAATGAATAATGAATAATGAATAATGAATAATGAATAATGAATAATGAATAATGAATAATGAATAATGAATAATGAATAATGAATAATGAATAATGAATAATGAATAATGAATAATGAATAATGAATAATGAATAATGAATAATGAATAATGAATAATGAATAATGAATAATGAATAATGAATAATGAATAATGAATAATGAATAATGAATAATGAATAATGAATAATGAATAATGAATAATGAATAATGAATAATGAATAATGAATAATGAATAATGAAATAATGAATAATGAATAATGAATAATGAATAATGAATAATGAATAATGAATAATGAATAATGAATAATGAATAATGAATAATGAATAATGAATAATGAATAATGAATAATGAATAATGAATAATGAATAATGAATAATGAATAATGAATAATGAATAATGAATAATGAATAATGAATAATGAATAATGAATAATGAATAATGAATAATGAATAATGATAATGAATAATGAATAATGAATAATGAATAATGAATAATGAATAATGAATAATGAATAATGAATAATGAATAATGAATAATGAATAATGAATAATGAATAATGAATAATGAATAATGAATAATGAATAATGAATAATGAATAATGAATAATGAATAATGAATAATGAATAATGAATAATGAATAATGAATAATGAATAATGAATAATGAATAATGAATAATGAATAATGAATAATGAATAATGAATAATGAATAATGAATAATGAATAATGAATAATGAATAATGAATAATGAATAATGAATAATGAATAATGAATAATGAAAAATAATGAATAATGAATAATGAATAATGAATAATGAATAATGAATATAATGAATAATGAATAATGAATAATGAATAATGAATAATGAATAATGAATAATGAATAATGAATAATGAATAATGAATATGAATAATGAATAATGAATAATGAATAATGAATAATGAATAATGAATAATGAATAATGAATAATGAATAATGAATAATGAATAATAATGAATAATGAATAAGAATAATGAATAATGAATAATGAATAATGAATAATGAATAATGAATAATGAATAATGAATAATGAATAATGAATAATGAATAATGAATAATGAATAATGAATAATGAATAATGAATAATGAATAATGAATAATGAATAATGAATAATGAATAATGAATAATGAATAATGAATAATGAATAATGAATAATGAATAATGAATAATGAATAATGAATAATGAATAATGAATAATGAATAATGAATAATGAATAATGAATAATGAATAATGAATAATGAATAATGAATAATGAATAATGAATAATGAATAATGAATAATGAATAATGAATAATGAATAATGAATAATGAATAATGAATAATGAATAATGAATAATGAATAATGAATAATGAATAATGAATAATGAATAATGAATAATGAATAATGAATGAATAATGAATAATGAATAATGAATAATGATAATGAATAATGAATAATGAATAATGAATAATGAATAATGAATAATGAATAATGAATAATGAATAATGAATAATGAATAATGAATAATGAATAATGAATAATGAATAATGAATAATGAATAATGAATAATGAATAATGAATAATGAATAATGAATAATGAATAATGAATAATGAATAATGAATAATGAATAATGAATAATGAATAATGAATAATGAATAATGAATAATGAATAATGAATATGAATAATGAATAATGAATAATGAATAATGAATAATGAATAATGAATAATGAATAAGAATAATGAATAATGAATAATGAATAATGAATAATGAATAATGAATAATGAATAATGAATAATGAATAATGAATAATGAATAATGAATAATGAATAATGAATAATGAATAATGAATAATGAATAATGAATAATGAATAATGAATAATGAATAATGAATAATGAATAATGAATAATGAATAATGAATAATGAATAATGAATAATGAATAATGAATAATGAATAATGAATAATGAATAATGAATAATGAATAATGAATAATGAATAATGAATAATGAATAATGAATAATGAATAATGAATAATGAATAATGAATAATGAATAATGAATAATGAATAATGAATAATGAATAATGAATAATGAATAATGAATAATGAATAATGAATAATGAATAATGAATAATGAATAATGAATAATGAATAATGAATAATGAATAATGAATAATGAATAATGAATAATGAATAATGAATAATGAATAATGAATAATGAATAATGAATAATGAATAATGAATAATGAATAATGAATAATGAATAATGAATAATGAATAATGAATAATGAATAATGAATAATGAATAATGAATAATGAATAATGAATAATGAATAATGAATAATGAATAATGAATAATGAATAATGAATAATGAATAAGAATAATGAATAATGAATAATGAATAATGAATAATGAATAATGAATAATGAATAATGAATAATGAATAATGAATAATGAATAATGAATAATGAATAATGAATAATGAATAATGAATAATGAATAATGAATAATGAATAATGAATAATGAATAATGAATAATGAATAATGAATAATGAATAATGAATAATGAATAATGAATAATGAATAATGAATAATGAATAATGAATAATGAATAATGAATAATGAATAATGAATAATGAATAATGAATAATGAATATGAAATGAATAATGAATAATGAATAATGAATAATGAATAATGAATAATGAATAATGAATAATGAATAATGAATAATGAATAATGAATAATGAATAATGAATAATGAATAATGAATAATGAATAATGAATGAATAATGAATAATGAATAATGAATAATGAATAATGAATAATGAATAATGAATAATGAATAATGAATAATGAATAATGAATAATGAATAATGAATAATGAATAATGAATAATGAATAATGAATAATGAATAATGAATAATGAATAATGAATAATGAATAATGAATAATGAATAATGAATAATGAATAATGAATAATGAATAATGAATAATGAATAATGAATAATGAATAATGAATAATGAATAATGAATAATGAATAATGAATAATGAATAATGAATAATGAATAATGAATAATGAATAATGAATAATGAATAATGAATAATGAATAATGAATAATGAATAATGAATAATGAATATGAATAATGAATAATGAATAATGAATAATGAATAATGAATAATGAATAATGAATAATGAATAATGAATAATGAATAATGAATAATGAATATGAATAATAATGAATAATGAATAATGAATAATGAATAATGAATAATGAATAATGAATAATGAATAATGAATAATGAATAAGGAATAATGAATAATGAATAATGAATAATGAATAATGAATAATGAATAATGAATAATGAATAATGAATAATGAATAATGAATAATGAATAATGAATAATGAATAATGAATAATGAATAATGAATAATGAATAATGAATAATGAATAATGAATAATGAATAATGAATAATGAATAATGAATAATGAATAATGAATAATGAATAATGAATAATGAATAATGAATAATGAATAATGAATAATGAATAATGAATAATGAATAATGAATAATGAATAATGAATAATGAATAATGAATAATGAATAATGAATAATGAATAATGAATAATGAATAATGAATAATGAATAATGAATAATGAATAATGAATAATGAATAATGAATAATGAATAATGAATAATAATGAATAATGAATAATGAATAATGAATAATGAATAATGAATAATGAATAATGAATAATGAATAATGAATAATGAATAATGAATAATGATAATAATAATGAATAATGAATAATGAATAATGAATTAATGAATAAATGAATAATGAATAATGAATAATGAATAATGAATAATGAATAATGAATAATGAATGAATAATGAATAATGAATAATAA